>JAVYIG010000343.1:0-645604 GCA_035222895.1 Strongylocentrotus droebachiensis | reverse complement strand
AGCTACATTCATCATGAACCATTTTATAGATAAAAATGTAATTACTATTTCTTTCCTGTTACTAATGATGCTTTCTATGTGACTTTCCTTATTTCAGTTACGCCTTGTGAGTTTTCTGCTTATTATGACCTACATGTATTATGTGAGCAGAATATTGGTATCAACGACACTATACCAATGTCTGTTGTTAGCTTAATAATGATTGACAGATGATGTCACAAGATGAATGAGATATGGAGCATTCTTTTAGGGTGGAGCTTAGCAGGTCTGAGAAAATTATTCAAAACAATATTAAAAAAATCTATGAAATATATTCAGATGTTTGAAGAACAAAATATGAGTTGTATGCAGCCCCGCACATCAACAGGACTCAACTTACATTTGGATGTCGTCCGACCCTTAAAGAAGAAAAAGAAATTTGAAAATTAAAACTTTGTATCATTACTTGTCGTAAAATATTCTCTAGGCCGCCTGACTTATAGAGGATAATGAATGGCTAACCTAGAGTAGGTTTGTAGACAGATAGAATTTAAAAAAAAATTGATAACTCCTAAACATGAGCTTTTATAACTACACGATAGTAACCCTAAATTAGCCACATATTGAGCCAATCTGTGAACAAATTTAAAAGAAGCTAATTTCAACTGATTTGGGTAGGTATGGGTATAGACAACTACCAACAAAAAGGGAGGAGGTATGGGGGTTGGGGAGAATTTTTCATTAGAGGTCAAAGGTCAATGACCTCTGCCTAAATCACTTAAAATTGTATTTCAGCAACAAAATATGGTATATAGATGATCTTGGTGTCAAAATGCACAGAATTACGAAAGAAGATGACATAGAATAACTACTGATCCTTAGAATAAAATCTTGACCTCCGAAAATGAGGTCAAAGGTCAAAAAACTATTTTATCTCTAAAATTTCATATTTATAACAGTAAAATTACCATATCATATACAAATGAGCACAAACAAATCAAAGAGGCTAATTTCAAATCATTTTGGCGGATATGGGGGTATGGGGGTTATTATTTATTCCAAGAGCAGAGCAGGGGGTAAATTTTCTTCCTGAATGTCAAAGGTCATTGACCTTGCACTAAAACACTATACATTGTATCTCAGCAACAAAATAAGGTATATAGATGATTTTGCTGTCAAAATGCACAGGATTACGAAAGAAGATGACATAGAATAACTACTGACCCTTGGAATAAAATCCTGACCTCCAAAAATGAGGTCAAAGGTAAAAAATATACGTTTTATCACTAAAATGTCCTATTACTAACAGGAAAATGACGATATTGTGTAAAAATGAGCACAAACAAATCGAAAAGGCTAATTTCAACTTAATGTGTCGGGAATGGGGGTTATTATTTATTCCTAAAAGAGAGGAGGAGGGGGAAATTTCCTTTTTTGAGGGTCAAAGGTCATTGACCCTGCACTAAAACACTAGAAATTATGTATCAGCAACAGCATGTTTTACATAGGCCTCGATGATCTTGGTGTCAAAATGCATAGAATTATACTGGGATATAAACAAAATATGAAATGAATTCTTCACCTGGCACCAAAATACGAGGTTGAAGGACAAAATGAGCAGAGGGGGGGGGGGGGGGGGGGGGGGGGGGTTAAAGTTCATTAGTGTCAATTAGTTTGTTTATGCAAAGTATATGTACAATTTGTAGATACTACTCACAACTTAGAACTTACAGTAACTATAGGCAACAGAATACAAATTAATAATACTTCAGTCTGTATCCTCTTCATCGCTACCAATAACTTATTCTGCATCTATGCTTTCTGTTCCATTGGAGCAATGTCCACAGCACACTCCACGTGCAGATATACATGACATGTCAGCGTTCATACAGCTGCATTTCATGTTTTGACACTGCCTCTCCCCTTCTTTGCAGTTGCAACAAATTCCTTTGAGAAGGTTGTATGGCGCGATACCAACATACAGCATCTTTGGTTTGAGTTTTCTGTTGGAATCTAACTCCCATCCTTTTCCTTTGGGATCAAGAAAAGAGGTGTCAAGATGCTTCCATACCACAACTTAAAGATGGTCACGAAGGGAATGACGAGCTGTTGCATCTTCCGTTGGTAGGAGGCGGTCAGGATCGATTTTGCCTTTGGCTGCTTGCTTCTTGAACTTTATAGGCAAGAATTTTCTAGGGGAGTATCACAGAGCCATAATTTTGCGATCTGCATTACTTTTATGGATGGGAGTTAGATTCCAACAGAAAACTCAAACCAAAGATGCTGTATGTTGGTATCGCGCCATACAACCTTCTTAAAAGAATTTGTTGCAACTGCAAAGAAGGGGAAAGGCAGTGTCAAAACATGAAATGCAGCTGTATGAACGCTGGCATGTCATGTATATCTGCATGTTGAGTGTGCTGTGGACAATGCTCCAATGGAACAGAAAGCATAGATGCAGAAGAAGTTATTGGTAGCGATGAAGAGGATACAGACTGAAGTATTATTAATTTGTATTCTGTTGGCAATAGTTACTGTAAGTTCTAAGTTGTGAGTAGTATCTGCAAATTGTACATATACTTTACATACACAAACTAAATGACACTAATGAACTTTACCCCCCCCCCCCCCCCCACCCCCTCTGCTCATTTTGTCCTTCAACCTCATATTTTGGTGGTGAAGAATCCATGTCATATTTTGTTTATCTCCCAGTATAATTCTGTGCATTTTGACACCAAGATCATCGAGGCCTATGTAAAACATGCTGTTGCTGAGTGTATTATTATGCCCGGGAAATCGGGGATATTCATTATGATCATACACCAACAAACCGGAGATACACCTGGCACCGGGCATGTACCCGTTTTCCAAACCGGCTGGGATAAGTGATCGCGCGCGTCATTACAAGTTTTTAGCCCCACCCTGGTAATTATGGAAAAAATATTATATATAATATATTATATTAAGTAAAAAGTAACATGTAAGTGAATAAATAGCAGAATAATACTAGAATTAGACTATTGATGGCCCCCTGTATAGAGCCCTGAGAAAATCGAATGGAATATTATGCTACCTTAAAGACTTTTGCAGCCAACATCAAATTATGTAGAACATTGCAGGAATCATGAATATGTCATGTATGTCCTACTTGTGAATTTTAAACGTTAGCAGTGTCCTAGTATTCAATTTATGCAAGGAAACCGTTTACCTCCTAGACTTCACTGTCAGACACTACTGAGTGACTACTTTCTTTGGTAATAAAATACATAAAATGAGCTGTAACAGGTACATGTATATTTTGTCTACATCAATAACCCACTTCTTGTAATGGCCGAAATCAAGCTGATTGAATCTTTGCGCAGCACAAAACATACGAGGGTCTGAAAATCAGACTATTTACATAAGTGATAGCAGTCCCTTATGTCGATTTGACAACAAATCGTCGTTATTTTCCCACAAAAAGACATTTTCCAGCCCTTTCCTTTTAAAAGAAGATCTAAATCAGTATTATCTTTCAAATGCCATTGGAATTAAACATTGTCATTTTTTAGGACTGCAATTGGGACAAATACCTTTATTAAAAAAGACGCATTCTGAATTTCTGTGAATCACTTATTTTCCTGTTTTCATGGCCTTATCCTCCAGTGGCGGGGGGGGGGGGGGGGGAGGGGGGAGGTAGTGAGCATAAACTTTTTTGCGTATTTGACCCCGAAAATGTGAAAATCGCGCCGAACAATATTTCGTTCAGTGGGGGGTGGGGGGGGGGGGGGGGGGGTAGCGGGTTGTGTGATCACTTACTACAAAATATATATTTTTTTTTTTCTTTTTCCCAGTGTTTTTCTGATAAACTTTCACAACCGAAAATAATTAATGTAAAATCAATGGGTTCATGTATTTCTTGTATCAAAAAGAGGTTTTCCCATTTATATCTATATTTTATATCAGTAGAGGGTAGTACCCGAGACATGGCCACCCGATGTAGCAGGCGGAAGAGGAGGAGAACCCGTGATTCAAGTGCAGAAGATGTATGTACATTCAACATGTTTGCATGCTTTTTATGATTGTGCAACTGAACTGTGACTTTATATTACATTGTTATTAATATTTATTGTTTATTGGCTTCATTTTTGTGTTAATTCATTTTATAAAATTAAATCAAATTAAATTAAATTCTTTGTATTCATCCAAATTCACAAGAACACATGGAAAGTTGTCTTGGTCACACATTGTAAAAATACATAAGATATAACTATATCGTTGTGTTTATAATCATAGAAGAACCAAATCCGTGTTGCTTTCAAAGAAAATCATCTGGCAATCACATATTTTGGTCTTATCTTATGACAAAATGGGCCTAGACCGGATAAGAGGTGGGTGCTATTTCCTGTTATTTTGAACTCTCTTGATCTTTCTTTCCTCATCCTGGAGCAGAGCTTACCTCAAATGATTACGGATCAACAGAATCTACAGAAGTCCCGCAAAACTATTAAAAAGGTATACATAACAAAAAATAAATAAAAGAGAGATTGAGAGAGATTGAGAGAGGGAGAGGATGGGGATAGAAAGAGAGGGATGGGGAGGAGGGGAGAGGGAAAAGATAGAGATTGAGAGTGTGAATACTAGGATACTGCTAACGTTTACATTTCACAGATAGGACACATATTCATAATTCCTGCAAGTTATACAGAAATTGATTAGGTCTATATCTGATCCAAGGAGAACTGTTACAGTTTAAAAAAACAGAGCCGCCAGTTTATCTCCCAGTATAATTCTGTGCATTTTGACACCAAGATCATCGAGGCCTATGTAAAACATGCTGTTGCTGAAATACAATTTCTAGTGTTTTAGTGCAGGGTCAATGACCTTTGACCCTCAAAAAGGAAATTTCCCCCTCCTCTCTTTTAGGAATAAATAATAACCCCCATTCCTGCCACATTAAGTTGAAATTAGCCTTTTCGATTTGTTTGTGCTCATTTTTACATAATATCGTCATTTCCCTGTTACTTATAGGACATTTTAGTGATAAGACGTATATTTTTTTACATTTGACCTCATTTTTGGAGGTCAGGATTTTATTATAAGGGTCAGTAGTTATTCTATGTCATCTTCTTCCGTAATCCTGTGCAGTTTGACACCAATATCATCTATATACCTTATTTTGTTGCTGAGATACAATGTATTGTGTTTTAGTGCAAGGTCAATGACCTTTGACCCTCAGAAAGGAAATTTACCCCTCCCGCTCTGCTCTTGGAATAAATAATAACCCCCATACCCCCATATCCTCCAAAATAAGTTGAAATTAGCCTCTTTGATTTGTTTGTGCTCATTTTTATATGATATGGTAATTTTACTGTTATAAATATGACATATTTTAGAGATAAAATAGTTTTTTGACCTTTGACCTCATTTTCGGAGGTCAAGATTTTATTCTAAGGGTCAGTAGTTATTCTATGTCATCTTCTTTCGTAATTCTGTGCATTTTGACACCAAGATCATCTATATACCATATTTTGTTGCTGAAATACAATTTTAAGTGATTTAGGCAGAGGTCATTGACCTTTGACCTCTAATGAAAAATTCTCCCCAACCCCCATACCTCCTCCCTTTTTTCTGGTAGTTGTCCATACCCATAACTACCCAAATCAGTTGAAATTAGCTTCTTTTTAAAAAAATTCACAGATGAACCTTTAGTAGCGTTATGTATTTCGTGGAGCCCGGCGCCGCGGCGTGGCGCCACAATCCCAACGCCAAACTTTTGCCCTCGTTCGCATGGATCTATTAACACGTACAGTGCATTACACACAGGACAAGCGACAAGCGAGCGCGCGCACACGTACGTACGTACACAGGATCAAGATCGATCGCATGCTCTAAAATTTCCACTCAATGCTCAACTAACTAGGCCTACATGTGTACTGCTTTGAAATAGAACCAAAGGCAAGAACGGACCTCGATTTCGTCCACTTGAATCAAGTTCATTAAGGTATGTCCTATTTATAAAAGAAAATGTTTTGATCAGTGAAGCACTGTTTATCTGATTCCCTGAAATGTCCATTTTAACGGACTCTTGTGTCGTTTTGAATCAGGCCTTCAACTTTCCAAGGTTACTCTCTAGGGCCTATGGCGTTGCCCCATGTGTTGATACCCGGTATATGTGTTGGTACCATGCCATACCAGCAGGCATTTGCCAAGTAGGCGGCGCTAGTTCAGAAGTCTATCCAAAATTTGGCCCGTTACTCCGGCGTGGAGATACCCTACTAAAACATACCTAAAATGAAGTAAATATTCATCAAATTTCTAAATGAAGATCATGATTTAAAAGTTGTTATATTTCTTAGACCTGAGTCAATTTTCTTTTCTTTTTGGAGTATTTTTCGGGAAAACGTTGCTCATTTTTTACAGCAATACAACACAATACAAGTGCATACTGATGGTGGGTTGCGGGCGGGCGCCTGCGTGAAGTTATCTCATGATGTTCAGTAGATAACTTCATGCAGGCGTGCGCCCACACCGCCCGCAACCCACCATCAGTATCATGAGTCTATGCACTTGTATTGTGCAGAGATTTGCCGTGAAAAAGTGTAGGTCTATCTAGTCTAGAGTAAAGTTAAAGGAGCCGGTTTTCGGCCACTTAAGACAAAATCCTATTTTTTGGACTCTTTAATTCCTATTTATTATCATTTCTTGTTCAAATCATGAAGCAAATATTATTATTATTTAAACAAAAAAAGAATCCCAGAAAAAAATCACGAATTGCCATGACAATATTCATTTCAATTTTCACTGTTTTGGAGCCAGTTATCGGCATAGCGAACCAGTTTTCGGCCGCATGTACAAAGTCAATAGGAAGCGCTCGCGCGCGCTGTGCGTTTCCGCGCTGATGTATAGCACAAGCGGGCGGAGCAGGTATCCCACGCCGGAGCTCCCGGGTGCTCGCCTGGCCGAAGACAGGCACAGGGGTGATCAGAAGTTGGAATCTGAATTAGACAGACACATCGTGTGTGCGTGGCGGGGTCCGGCTGCATTGATTTAATACATGCGATGAGATACTTTTGAGCTTGCGACTAACACAAAATCGGGCTCTAAATCTGAAAAATACTTGAAATAAAGCTCATTTTATGGTAGATTTCTACCCATATTTCTTACATACACGCGTTAGAAAATTTGACCAGTAACTTCGGCGAGGAGATACCCTACTAAAACATAGGCCTACCCATTATTTTTCGGATGAACGTTGCTTACACTTTTTCACAGGTTTCACGGCAAACCGCTGCACAACACAAGTGCATACCGATTGTGGGTTGCGGGCGGGCGCGCGCCTGTGTGAAGTTATCTACCGTAATGTCTCAGAAATCTAATGTTCTTGAAAATTGCTGAATATGCATGAGGTTGTGAAGGGTCAAAGTCTTGAAGAGAGGTCTTCAAAAAAAAATGTCTAACTTGACTTGTGATGAGTGATGTATTATTGGTGATAAGCATGGTATAGCCTTTTTTTTTCAAATGACATGGAAACAATTAAGAATAAGAAATAGAGTACATGTAGTCATGGTCTTTACTTTTAAGACTTTAATCTTTTGTTACTTTAATTTGTTTAAAGGAAACCTCACACCAAGAAATAACTTTACTTATTCTGAAAGATTTAGTATATTCTTGCCCATTTATTAACCTCTTGATCATGTCGATATACTGGTTATCATAATCCTTTGCCTTTCATTTTTCTTGTATTATAATTGACACAAGATCTATTTATGTTTTCTTGTTCATTTTCAGATTTTCTGTTGAAAGAGAATAACATCGGCAAATATGACGAGAGCAATTATCCCTGTCGTACTTGTATTACTAGTGTTTGGTAAGTATGGTATTTAGAATATTGTATTTTAGATCTGTTTGCTGTGCATTGAATAACTCTTACGGTAGAAAAAAAAATTGCTGAGCAATGAACACCAAGAGATAAGAAATTTGAGGTACATGTCTAGTAACTATGACACAGTAACTGCATTTTTAATAATGGAGTATGATTTAATTTTTTTTTAATTCAAAAAGTTGTATACCAATTACCAGTACAACTCGCTGGCTTTAACAATCCCTTTACTGCATGATTGATAATTCCTAAATGGAATTCCATTATCAACACTCAAAATCAGTTTTAACTTTTTAAGTTCTTTAACATAGATTTTGATTTCATTGTTTCCTTTCATTTCTACTTATTAGCTGTGGAGAGGATAACAGCTGAAATGTTCACATGTTATCAGTGTGAACAGGAGGACTCCCCAGTGGGTTCAGAATGCTGGAACGCTTCACAGACCCTCCCAACTGTGGAATGTGAAAACTCGTGCTTTGTAAGTACAATGTATTGGTCTGTTGAGTAGTGTAAGATGAATAGACGTGTTCACACAATATATTTTTGTCTTCCTATTTCAAATTATACCCCAATTACCACAAAGTAAAAACGAGTGGAGAAGGGGGAGGGGACATTTTGAATTAGCTATTGTTCCATACTTCCATTTGAACATCACTACATTGGGCCCTATTGACAAGCGCAGAGATAACAAATTCCTTTTTTTGTTTCTGTTACCATTTAAATGTTAATGAAACCACGTGAGGCAGACATGTTTCAGTAGAATCTAAAGAAGAAAATTGGGTCATGGGTAAGTAGCTGTATGCGTGTACTGTAGGGAGGGAAAGAATTTAAACCACTCTCTCTGACTTTTACCGTAAAAAAAAAAATCTTCACTCCTTTCTTTCAGACATCTATGTTCCAATCTGGAGGAAATCATCTTGATAACTATTGGAATGTGAAGCGAGGCTGTGAACCTGGGTGCAGTGGCTCAAGCAATTGTCTCAGTCAGCATTATGGTGCCTGCAAGTACTGTTGTTCCAGTAACCTCTGTAACAATATCGTGAGCTCTCCAGCTGTCAACGTCCAGATAAGTTTGCCTTTATTAGTAGTTAGTGCACTCAGTCTTTTAGTGTGGCTCTGAAGATAGGAATGAAGAACTTTGTATGTTTATGGTATTTAATCAGGGGAGAAAGGGAATATTAATATCTCACCTATGATATTCCCCTTTTCACCTTCTCTTTAAGTCTGCTTAGAACCATTCAGAGAAGTATGCAAAAATCATCTTCTTCCATGGAGGAAACGTCAAACTAACCGTATTTTATCGATTAGAAAGCACTTTTGTAGAAATACAAACTATCCATTGTCTTGTCACTCTTCAGTAGAAAAGGTTACACAATAGGATATTTTGATGCAACCATTCTATTAAAATATCATGCATAAGTACTGCCTTAGTCTCTGATTCCAGATGTAATGAGCAGTACTCCTTATGGCAAAATAAGATTTTTAGTCTAGATAAGGATACAAATTTGTACTACAATATTGCCAGCCAAATTTTGAAAGTATAGCGGAATTTTGTAGACTCTCCCACCTACTAGTGCCCTTACTACTGTATATGTGCCTTTTTTTTTAATGTACACACAGCTATATTGAGCAGTAAATGACATGTACATGTAGTCCCATCTAAACACAAGTCTAACGTGTTAACTTTTAAATCTCTTGCATTTGAAAATATCTTTTGAGTAATATTTTTTGGATCAATTTCTCATTTACTATCGGAGGTAAATCCTCTCTGAAAGACACGTTCGGAAGAGTTATTAAAATTTATAGTCCATTTCTGTTTTGTTTTCTAGCAATGCACTTGTGACCTTTTTAATCTATTGTAGTCAAGGCATGAAATAAACTTTTGTGCAGGTCACACATTATAGTAGTTAAGCCTGAGGCTGTATATTTGTTCGGTAGTAAGTTTTTGATGCATGCTTGGAATTTGATTTATCTGGAAAGTCTTTCATAGTGTCTAATATTGTCATTTTCATCATGATGGGGTGTTCAGAGTTTGCTTTAAAGTGCAAAGTTGCAAAATCGTAGTCTCTGTGTGAGCTCCTCAAAAAGAGGTCATGCCACAGTCAACATTTAAACTGCTGAAGTACTGTAGGACACCAACACATTCATATTATTGCCTCGAGTGGCTTCTTTTGAAATTGATGTTGGTTGCAATCTAGGTAAATTTCAACAAATATTGTTTTGGCAAGAATCGTTGCAAATGGAAATTCACTACTTTCCTTTATATTCAATGTGTGAGAACAACAAACTATAAACTAAACATTTAGAATTCATAAACTTAAAAAATTAGAATCAACAGTGCAGAGATTGCTCATGAAGATTTGACCCACTTTTTGATAGATGGATAGATCATGTTTCTGATTTTTCTTTTTTTTTCTTGTGACATATAATGTACATGTGCACTGTACATACAAATCACTTTGATTGGAAATGTGTTTCATTCACCTTGTTAATTTACCTACCGGTACATATACTAATTCATTTTTATTTTAAATTAATGTTTCTTGATGCCTGTACATGTACAGTGTACATGTATGCTCAGTTTGTACAGATTGGTTGATACTTCACCTGAAATGTTCAACTCTGAAAAGACAGTTGTAGAATTATTGTGATTTTTCTACTTTTGATGTCCAAATTTCCTGTCTTCCTGAATATTACCCATCTACCTCACCTTCTCAAAATAAAAGAGAAGGGTGGAGGAGAGAAGAAAGGAATCTTTTCATTGTCACAAAATTTAACTCTGAAATATTAACATGATGAATATGTTCTGCTATTGGTAGTAAACCAAGATTGTATTCACTCAGAACCCCAATTTTTCAATAAAAAACAAAAGCAATAAAAATGCCAAAATGAAATAAAGCAGACACCCACCCGGTCATCTAAAATACAACACTTTGTAGCTTTTTTAAAGAGCAATTGTGAGTTGTGATGGTATGCTTAAAACAACATGGATATATGTACTGTATATGACATTTTCAAACTTTATGAAATGTGTGGATTTTGTGGAATATTAAATCATATTTTTTTTAGATTTGGTGTACGGTAGTATACTTCCAGAGTGAAAAAAAGGGTCGTTAAGGGTCACTTAGATGATAAGTGTACATGTCTTCTAGTTCTGAGTTGTGATGGTATGCTTAAAACAACATGGATATATGTACTGTATATGACATTTTAAAACTTTATGAAATGTGTGGATTTTGTGGAATATTAATCATATTTTTTTTAGATTTGGTGTATGGTAGTATACTTCCAGAGTGAAAAAAAGGGTCGTTAAGGGTCACTTAGATGATAAGTGTACATGTATGCATGTACTTGTATTTGCGTAAAGTTCAGTTGTTGTTTTCAAGAAATCATGCTTTTTATTTGATAATTTATCAAATAAAACTGACCTTGGTACATGTAGTAATCCACTGATAATATTACTATAAATTTTAATCTTTGTAAGTTTGTTTTGTTTATTTTATCTAACCTTAGAAACACAGTGAAATAAGGTCTACACAGAGTGAAATAAGGTCTACATGTAAAAGCAATCTGTTAGTGTTTTGCACCTTGAAACAAGGCATTCATGTGTAATGGTGGGTCCAAGTGTGCTGAAATATTTGTTGCTCATGTTTCTAAATGCTGTACTACTATGTATTCCTCAATTTTTATCATACAGTTCCTCAACTAATTAGAGAAAATCATTTTGTTAGGCTGAAAAAAAACTGAACTAGTGAATTAAAAATCACATTGCAGAATTTTAATAATGATTTCAGTGACAAATGTTACTGCAGTGTATAGTGTATACTGTAGTACATACACTATGCAGTTCATATTTTTCATGAAAAGGGAACAGCAAATATTAGGCTGTGAAATGGTCTTAATTTGAAGGATTTAAATTATTTTACTTCCTACATCACATGTATGTCGTCTTCATTATTTATTTATTTTGCTTTAATTTGGGTTTGGTGCTCTGCAGTGTTTTAATTTATTATACCATATGTACATAGATTAGACCTAATGTACAAGTTCATGTATGTTTGATTTTTCTTCCTGAGGTATTTAATGTGTCATCATGTATTCTGGGTTACAGCTTCGACCATTAAATTGGCCCACAAATAAAACCATTCAACCATTTACAAAAGAAATGCATGTACTGCATTCATAGTTCATACGTATGATAGGCTTTGGAATGGAAAGGCAAACATGACGTCAGAAACTGGTTTAAACCACTATTGATTCAGCTGCATTAGTGAGGTTTTGACATTTTGATCAATATTCTCATGGTAATGGATAATTTGCACTGGCTATAGTCACTAGTACAATTCCATTTGATTTTTAACAGTTTAGGACTGCATGGTCTTTGTTGTATTAAAGACCATTGTTAAAGAAACTGTCTAGCTTATAGCATATTTTGAGTTTTTTTTTTAAATAGGTGTTGAATATCTCCAAAGAGGAATCTCTTTCATGTAGTACAGTTCCAACTACAAAACATGTTTATGCTCTGGTGCTTCCAGTTCACTTATGTAAAAGAACAGAAAAGGAAAGGAGAGAGTCTGTTTTACGGGCGTGCCATGATTTTTTGTGAGTCATTGCCCTGCAGTTTCAGCATTGGTTTAGTTCCTGGTCCAATGATTGATGTAATGTCTCGTAAATTATAAATGGATTGATTCCCTTGAATGCATGACCGAAGAGATACAGTAGAGTCGTATTAAGAGGCAAGCAAATGGCCATGCAATAATGTCACACATCAGATTAGTAAAGCATGGCAAGTTAATGGTTCACTGACTCTACACTCGTCTGTTGATTGTTCAGTGGAATTCTAATTGTATCAGAATTTGAAGGACAGGTTTGTAAAGTATGATGTAATATTTGGGACTGTGATGAAAAATCAATCCAAATTGTACATACATGTAATGATAAGATGAACAAATTTCCTGAAAATACTCTCTCTTTCACTCTCTCTCTCTCTCTCCTTCTCTCTGCTCTCTCTCTCACTCTCTCTCCTCTCTCTCTCTCTCTCTCTCTCTCTCTCTCTCTCTCTCTCTCTCTCTCTCTCTCTCTCCTTCACTCTCTCTATCTCTCTCCCTGTTGCTATCACTCTCAAAATGATAACAATTTGTGTGCATCTATGGCATATACCAAACCATATTCATTTCTCATTGATGTGATTGTAATCAATATTCTGTATAGTACATGTTGCAATACTTCAATATGAAGACTGAAGAGGGTCATAAGCAATCCAAATGCACCCATGTGTCATTAATTAAACGGTAGAAAACATGGATGCTGTACATTATACTCATGTAAATACGTGTACACACTACTCTTTGGAGAGGGTCGGATACTTGACCCGCCCATGTTAATTCTTTGTCTTTCACTGGTGTGCTTTAATTTTTATCATTCAGTAGTTCTTTCAGGTATCATTATAGATATCATTTATCTCTTGTTTATTACAGTTTTGACAAGTAGTTTCTAGTCAGATCTAGTGTAATTATTTACTTTGTACGTGTATGTATAATGATTTGTTTATTAACACATACCATTTGTTTTAGTTCATACAACGTGGTGTTTTCCGCAAATGTATTCCTTGAATCATAAGATGTTATTCCATTGAAAAACAATGTTTCTCATTGGGCCTTTTCATGGCACTTGGTGGCATGGTGCAAGCTCTACGCAATTTCCGCCACAATGTTTTATTTGTCATGAGTAAAAGGAAACTGTCTGTAAAAACCACTTTGATTCACTATTTCTGTAAATACCATAGAGGTACATTGTATGTATGATTTGTGTTCAAATACACTGTACGTTTCCTTGTTCATTACTGACAACAATGAATTCAATGGTAAACATTTTATTTGCTGTCTCTAAATACCGGAAATTTGGTTATTTACCCCTGTTTCTATTTAAACTTCTCACTTAAACTTCTTTTAAATATGTATTGTAATTCTGATCATTTTCTGTCATCTTTTTGGTTGAGAGTCTTTAAAGTTTGAAACGCTGAATTACTTTATAGAAAATAAGAAAACAATCCGTTTTCAGATGCTTCAATTTCTAGAATGTGATGTGTTTTCTTTTCAAACCAATCTACCGTATATGTAATAATTGTGTCCTCTATTCAATTTTGGGTTAGTCTGTGACTTGTTGTGTACCATGTTACATGTCTCTGACAATGGGACCCTTTTTGTTCTCATTATTATTACCTTATTATGTTATGCGAGAAATATTTGCCTCATCTGCTTATTCTGGTAATCTAGGTTATGATTTAAACACTTTTAAATTAACTATCATGTTATATTATGATACTAACTAAAAATATACTTTTATGTAACCTGAAATTGATCTCTTTTTTTCAATAAAAAAACATTGAAGACAAAATATATCAATAATAATATTTATTGTTTTTATTGTCGAATAAGTTGTGCGAGAAACTAAGAGACGGCTTAGAGTTGTAACAAGCAAGTGGGAAAGAGAGGACATGTAAATGGATAAAGGGAGGGGCACATGCGAAGGGAGTGGAGGAGAGAGAAATAGGCTGAGGCTGTACATACAGGGGCATGATATATATAACTGGGCTGAAAATGCAGCTGAGGAAATGGAGAGAAAAGATGAAGAGAATATTGTATACACAAGCATTATAAAGAGAGTAAATGGAGAGGAAATGCAAAGAGCAAGACGGAAATAAGCCATACGGGAAAAGGATGGAGAGAAGGTACACAAAAAAAGAGTGATGAAAAGAAGGTTCAAATGAGAAAGATAGAGAGAAGATACAAAAGAGAAAGATATGAATAAAATACAATATAGAAAGATGATGTGAAAATACAAAGGAGAGAGATGAAGAGAAAACCCAAATGAGGAAGAGATGGAGAGAAACTCAAAAGAGGAAGAGAAGGAGAAGAAACCCAAATAAGGAAGAGATGGAGAGGAAACCCAAAAGAGGAAGAGATGGAGAGAAGAACGATTCAGTTATTTGTTTTTAAGGGCTAGTATCAGGGCATGGGTTTTCCTTGTACTTTTCGAATTCAGTCACCCAGTCATTCATATCTGTGTCCCGCCATCTTGCGTACTGATCCTGCCAGTCTGCATACAGTTCATCAGGAGGGGCTTCGTATTTTGGAAAGGAAAAGAAAAAAGTTATATACCAAAGTTCATCATGTATTATATGACTGAATTCAACTAGGTGATAAAATAGGTGGTCAATCTCTTACAAATTTATTATTAAATTTCTAAAATCAATAATCTCTTCCCCTTCTCTCTCTCTCTCTCTCTCTCTCTATCTTTCTCTCTTTCTTTCTCTCTCTCTCTCTTTTTGTTTGTCTCCCATGTTCATTGTCTTCCGATCCTTTTCTTCTGCTGGTCCATACCTTCTATCCGTCATTACGGGGTTAAGCCCCTTAAGCAGTCTTGACCAACTACTTTATGTGCGTCGGACTAATTTAAATGTGCTTCAAATTCAGTCTACTTTATAAATACTCACACCTTCACATTACGATGTCAGTAACCTGTTTATACATTTCTGATTTTAAAAAAAATGGGTTCTAGGACACCTACCCCCTGGACATCCACCCCCCCCCCCCCCGGATAACCACCCCAGTCAACTCCCCACTAGGACAACTACCTCCTATAGGGCAACCACCCTCGAGGACAACTACCCCCCGAGACAACTACCCCCGGACAACTACCTCCAGACAACTACCCCCTACGACAACCATCCTCTAGGACAACTACCACCTGAAACCTATCGTAGGGGGTAAATGTCTGGGGTTAGTTGTCCGGGGGGTATTTGTCCGGGGGTAGTTGTCCTAGGGGGTAGTTGTCCGGGGGTAGTTGTCCTGCGGGGTAGTCGTCCTAGATGGTGGTTGCCCTAGGGGGTAGTTGTCGTAGGGGGTAGTTGACTTGGGGTGGTTATCCGGGGGTGGATGTCCAGGGGGTAGGTGTCCGGATACGAAAAAAATTGTCATCGTCACCTACCTGCTAGGTAATGAAGGTCCGGCCAATGGTTCAACCAGAAAGAACACGATGACGCCCTCATCGCCCGTCCGTTGGTCATGTTCAATGACAACTGCTTGTATTCTTGGTCGGGCATGGTGTACTTCGGCCATTCGGGGTAATCCCTGCTCTCCATCGGTTCATTTGGGTTGCTATACAAAATATTTTTAAAAAAAGCAAAACAAATCGTGAGGGGGGAATGCTTGCCTAGAAAATTTCAACACAAGTAGATTTGCCCAAAAGAAGTTTAGCCTAATTCTAAAACATGATTGAAATATATATACAATATTACAATCATAGAATACATAGAACAGGGCCCCGTCTGATAAAGAGTTGATATATTATTATTAATCACAACGTATTTGCGATTTATATCAATCGCAACTATGTACATAAGAGATGGGAGACTACAAACTTGCGATCGAATATAGGACCTGCGATTGATTCAAATCAATCGCAACTCTTAATATAAGATGGGCCCTGAATCATAAGTTTTACTAAATCGAGTTCTTACCCGGATTTAACGAAGTTTGACCAGTATCTCATGAACTCAATGGACATGAATTTCTCCTCGTCTGTCTGTCCCACGACACGTTCGAACGACGGGTTCAAGTCCCAGGCAAACACATACTGTATATCTTCTCCATGAGCCGCCCCCATCCACTTGGGTACGCCCCCAAACAATGACCAGGACGGGTCATGGGTCATCTCATAGCGGTACATCTCAACGCCCGCAGACTGCAGTCCACGCGCAAGGTACTCCGTGGGGCAGGCGAACGTCTGGTCGGTCCCGATCCGGATAAAGGCGTCGAACTGATCCGCGGTTTCGTTGTCGGCTATAGACCAGTCGACGTACCATTGCTCCACTGCACTAACCTCCACCGGGTCTTTAGCATACCAAAGGTTCCGCGGCATGATGCTACGAAATTCGGATATATTCATTGACGGTCGCGAGAAGAGGGAACCGGGGAAGAACTGGTACATGGCGTTATTTGAGCCTTCGTCTTCAGTCGTTCCTATCAGGGTTGGGAGGTTCTGGAACCGGTGTCTCTTTACCATCTCAATCGGATTATCCGGCAAGAAATGACCGTCGACGATCGGTTTCGCAAGGTAACCACTTCCATACTGTACATAAGACAATAAATACAGATCAAGAGAGGCAATGAGAAAAGGTATCAGAGAGTTCAACCATATTAAGCAGAAAATTGCCAAAACGTAATTTTAAAAATATTGAACAAAGAGGGAGCATCATTATGCACACGATCAGAGCCATCTATACACAGAGTTTGGCCAGCTTGGTTTCACTGGGTCACAACCTGGCTTTTTTTTTTTTGTGTGCTTGCCCAGCATAGCAGTAGTCGCCATATTGTGTCCAACTCGAACCGGGTTGGCCAAACTCTCTTAATCATTGGCACAGCATACGATCACAATGACTTCCAAAAATCAACCTTATAAGCCTTGTGCGTCACCTTTTGATATGAGCGAAGAAAATCACCATGCCTATGACTTATAATACAATACAAAAAGGTATTGCGGTTGCCTTGAATTGATTTCATCAAAGTCTTTGCGATCGAGTTAAAGAAAATGTTTTCTCCGGCTGTACTATACCCGTCCAGCGATATGGTCTTTGAGCCCCTGTTTTCAAACTCGAACACACGGTGTACTTCATTTTGGGAATTCCGCTAGATACCCACACCTGGGTCGAGAGAGTCGTTTGTAGACATAGTATAAGAACTAATGTAATGTTCTAACAATAATGATAGTTGATTTGACGGATATTTCATGGATGAAGCCCCATGCACCCGAAGTGTCGTTTATTTTGTTTAAAAAAATTAGGAATGAACTGAATTAAACTTGAAATCATATGGAAACAGTATTACATTTAATCTATCTTGACTTGGTCCAATAGACTCACCCGTTGTTCCTGTAAGAGCACATCGGCATTAATCTCCTGTAGACAATCTAAC
The DNA here is from genome assembly GCA_035222895.1 of Strongylocentrotus droebachiensis. Taxonomy (NCBI): domain Eukaryota; kingdom Metazoa; phylum Echinodermata; class Echinoidea; order Camarodonta; family Strongylocentrotidae; genus Strongylocentrotus; species Strongylocentrotus droebachiensis. The sequence goes on along the minus strand of JAVYIG010000343.1, from coordinate 627,790 downwards.
ATCAGCCGACTACTTTGTGTAGTACAGTTGAGGGATGCTGCAAACTCGTGAGCATCTTCAACACATACGTCCATAGGACTCCACGCAAATGGACATATTGCGTTACCACTCTAAAAAAAGATCAAAGTGTAGTTCTTAAGATTTGAAATCACAGGGCTAATGTCATGAAGCTTACTCATTCAACATCCACATGGTCGTTCACAATTAACATCTAATTATCCAAATTAATGATAATTGACAAAATAATGAGTTTGTTTCATTGAATTGAGAAGCATTACAATGTGAAAGGACCATACTTTCGTGTACAAAATGTATTTATATTTTGAGGACAAAGTTTGCATACAGTGAATAATCTGTACATTCTGAACGATTTGCCAAGCTCTACTATAGGGTTTGCGAGACATATCAACAACTCAAGGAGTGGTGTTTCCTTATTGTGAATTAGGTTTGACATGCGAGCGAGCGCGACAACCGAGCAGGAATAAACTCAGAGGAGGGGTATCCCTCTCGAATATTGTGCATTCGAGACCTGTTTTAAGGACACCAGCAATAATTATGTAAAACCCACCGCACACTATACGATCTGACTACGATCCCATTTTGAAAGAATTTTCAATAGCATTTGATGCGGACATCCAAACTTGTAAAAACATAATGATTAAGGATCTGAATAGTCAATAGATTAATTAATCTCAATTTCAATACATGACAAGCTTCTTTGGCAGAGGAAAAGCTAAATCGGCTCAGAACCGTGTATTATATACCTGGGTGGAGAGTGGCAAATGAAGACTATTTAAATGTATTACCACAGGACACCGGTGCCGCGGTGGGACTCGAACCACGAACTGCGTGATCCACAGACAATCGTAGACAATGCGCCAGACCAGTAGTGCGATTGTCTACGATTTAAAGCCGATTCGGCTTTTATTGTAACTAGAAGCCTTAAAAGCTCTAAAATTCAGGTTGATGGAATTCATATCATTATTTAGAGCCTAATTCAGAAAGTTGATGTTTGTTTAGATTTCATATGAAATATTATTGCCATTTCTTCGAAAATAGGATCGCAGGATCGATCGAGGGTCGTATATCGTGTGGTGGCTATAATTATAAGCAAAACACTATCGTTGCGCAAAGGAGTATTGCAAGAAAACCGTACATTTCTATCATGTGTAGGTTTCAGTGCCCAGTGATGTCTTGTCACGACCATGTCGTGACGTATAATGTAGATTATTGCCTTTTTAGGTAAAATTGTATTTTTGGCTCTTTAGAAATAATCCATGATATTCTTTTTGAGATCGACAGTCGAAACTCTCCAAATCTTGCCTCAACACTTAGCGTTTTGAGCAAATGTTTAGATAATTATTAACTTCATTGAATAGGAGCCTGCATGTGCCTTTGAATTTATTCAACGGATATATGGCACCTTCATTATAAATGCTGCCAATCATCATCATCATGTTCCTAAATTGAAACACTCTGAAAGTGTGTTTTCGTCTGAGAGAGTGTACGAGAATACCTGCATGATGGCGCCGTGGAACAGGCCCTCTGACAGCGGAGACAGCATGTGAAGACTCACGCTTGCCCCTCCTGCGCTCTGCCCAGCGATCGTCACCCTTCCCGGGTCACCTCCAAAAGCTATCAAAGACAGAGAAATAAAAAACTGAATATGAATAGTAACGATAGCTACATCATTATATGTCACGCTCATAATTAATCAGCGTGTTTTTTAAACCGACGAATCCGTCACATTAAATACTGTACGGATTCGTCGGTTCATAAAACGCGATGCTCGAACCGCCTACAAAGTATATAGTAGTGTTATCTTGGATTCGACCCAGCTGCTCTAAGGCGCTGAAATATCCACTGAATAAGTTCTTATCAGGTACCCATTTAATTATATATACCTGGGTGGAGAGTGGCAAATGTAGACTATTTAAATGTATTACCACAGGACACCGGTGCCGCGGTGGGACTCGAACCACGAACTGCGTGATCCACAGTTCGGTAACGTATGCCCTAGACCGCGGCACCTTTACAACTTGTATCCATGTAGACAAAATAATAATCTAGAATTGTGTACTGTTAAGTCAATGATAAGCTAGATCTATGCATCAGCATTTTTACTAATAAAGTAAACATAGGATCTACTTCAAATTAGATTGACAATGTAAATAGGCCCATTGTATCATTTTGGCAACAGAAGAGCATTTTAGGCCTACTGGTCGCTGGAAATTAAAGTTTGTAAATTGTATCCACTTTAGGGTACATTTTACTGTAAGTAAAATGTAAGTACTTTTAAGTACTTTTTCTATCATAAGTCCAACAATGGCAAACATTTTTATACCTAGCTTTCTTTTAGTGTGTATACCTTCTATATTTTCTTGCACCCATTTGAGCGCCATTATTTGGTCTTTCATACCCATATTTCCAGGCGCTACGTCGTCTCCTGAAAATGAAGAACAAAAGAAAAACAACACTTTATACTTTATACTTAATGTACGTCGTTTTGTTGCTTTATATTAACCATAATCTACCTTATATCTGTATATTTCATTGTAAGTAAAAAAGCTCTGTTATTGTTTCTTTCTGAAGTTGTATTTTTTTGTAATCACGGTTGCCGAAATGCACTTCATAAATCTAATTGCGGGACATGGATAAAGACAATTCAATTTTAATTTCAATTTGATCATTTCCACATCGGATACAAAGACAATAATAAACATGAATTACAGTGAAAATGTCCGGAAATCCAACAACAGAAATACAAAAGAAATTTAATGATTACATTTGTTTGCTTAAAATGATCAAACATAGAGGGAGTAGAACACTCAAGAGCTCATCAATTAAAGGCCCACTGTACTACCTGTAGCTACTTGCTCCCTCTATATAGAAAACAATGCCTAATCGGTGCATGTTGGTCCCCCATGATCCTCTTTTTCTTATGTTAATTGAGAGTTGAGTTGATGAGATAGCCACCTGTCAGTGACCTCGCTGGGTGGTCTAATACCTCCTGTTCACACTAGTACAGATGGCCTTTAACCTATCGAACTATCAATCTTACCCGTCGTCAGGAAACCAAAGACACCAAGGCGGTAGTTGACGGTGACGACAATGATGTCGGACATGGCTACCAATGGAACGCCATCGTATGAATAGGACGAACCCGATCCTATTAAATAACCCCCACCATGTATCCAAACCATCACGGGGGCTGGAGAGGTGGGCTGAAAACAGAGAGAAAACAAAATTGTGTTTGTTTCACTTTCCAGTAATTTACAATATCTTTTATTCTTTTATTCAAGGGAAATTTAACAATGCAAGAATAAGGAAAATTGTGTGTTTGTTTTTTGTTTTGTCCTTTACTTTTGTTCTGTTGGTTTGGCTATAGGAATCCACTACTGGCAGATGGTAATGTGATTTGTTATCTGGCCTTTTATCACGTATATTGACAACAATCTCTACACAAAAACTTATGAAGACCCATCTTTAATTCACACTTAGCTATAATCATTGCCATTATCATGAGGGAAAGAGGGGTCACCCTAGGGGTCACCCTCCCCTCGTTTTGTTGGATTCCGAAAAAGCTCCTTGCATATTGTGACCTTACCTATATGATGATTCACAGCATTTGTATGGCGCCATAATATATCTGTTTAAAAACACATTCAAAGGCGCGAGCTCCTCCAATCAAGTTAGCATTTAAATGTCTGGAGGAAGATGTGAGTTTTGAGTGAAGCCTTGAAGTGGTCCAGGTTGTCAATTTCGCGAATAGATGATGGGAGGGAATTCCACAGGCGAGGAGCAATAGAGGAAAATGCCATCAACATCCTATAATTGACTCCTACTATAATGTTGTCATAATCTTCCATTTAAATAAAATAAAAAATTTGTCTCGGATTTGGCAGACTTATGTCTCCCGGTGACAACTTGCTAACGTTTTGTTAACGAGAGTGGTGACACCCTCACTTGCCCACCTCAGAAAAAAAAATCCTAGCGCTGCCCCTGACGTTTTCACTCACCTTCGGGGACGGAGTGTAGATACTTAAGAAGAGGCAATTCTCTCCCATATCACGCCCCTCAATCGGATTCCCAGGTAGATCTGGTAGATAGTCCAGAACCATCATTTGCAGGCACATATCTTGGTCTTCCGTCGCGTTGTAGTTCCCTCTGTACGCGTACGGCTTCGGATCTTGGAACCGAAGTGCCCCGATCGGTGGCTCGGCGTAGCGAACACCCAAGTAGGCGTCCACCGATTTGTTGACCACGAGAAAGTCGGGCTCGTCGTACTGTACGGTGATGCCGGTGATGACGGTGCCTTCAGGGTCGGGGAGTGTTGCCTTGGGCCAGCCGATCACATGAGCGGTTGCGGCAGTAGTCGTGGAGACTTTCATCAGACAAAGTATCAATGGAATAACTTGAGATACTTTCAAAATCATTCTTCCTGGATCTGCATACACTTACTCAAACATTAACTGATGAATAAAACGAGCAAGATAATGTGTTTTAGAATAGGAAATTAATATTTGTTGTACGAATGCGATGATATGCCTATTTGTTACAACAGTCATAGCAATGCCGGTCAAATATTTGTGAAGGACAATTATTTTTAGATCGGTCTAATGGCAAAATCATGCGTTTCTTCTCATGGTTGTTAATAAATCATTGTATATCAATTCACCCAATTCAAATCGAAACAGTGATAACATTTTGATACTTCGAACCTGTTTAATCTTTAGCTCAATGCCCTTTCTGGACGAACGTTTGAAGTCCTCTCGCCTCTTGAGGCCGTGCCGCCCCCCCCCCCCCCCCCCCGCCACATCGAATGGCAACAATTGAAGAGAACAAGAGAGAGAGAGAGAGAGAGACATACAGACAGACAGACAGAGACAGACAGACAGACAGACAGAGAAATAGAGAGAGAGAGGGGGTAATTAATTTCGAATGTGATATTCATGTTTGTTTGATCATCTCGACATTGTAGTTTTTGTTTCCTTCAAATCACTTTAATATTAATTGAACATAGAAAAGATTGATGTGCTGTTGGAATTATTGTTTTAGAATATATTTCTCCCCCTCTCTCTCTCTCTCCCTCTCTCTCTCTCTCTCTCTCACTCTTTCTCTCTCTCTCTCTCTCTCTCTCTCCTTCCCTCCCTCCCTCACTCTCTAGGTTCATCTCTGTTTCTTTCTATATTTATATCTCTCTCTTCCACTCTTTTTCTCTCTTTCTCGCAGCCCCTCTTCCAGTTAAATCTGTCCATCTGATTAATGTTCATATTATATATACTTATTAAACCAATTTAAATAAAACTCATTGAGAGTTTACTTCTTCGCTGTGACCGGTTCCAATTGTATTTTTTTCAGATCCCTCACTCCCTTTGTCTGTAAAGATAACATTGAAACCGGTTACAGTGAAGAAGCGAACTCTCAAGGATTTTCATTACGAGTTTTTTAATCATTATTTGTATATTACCGTGACGGAGAATCATTCCAATTTATATTTTTGTATATATATATATATTATATAAAATATATAAATTATACCCCATTCCCTTCCTCCTCCTTTCACTTTCTTTTCCACTCCCATTGCTCACCGTACGTTCTAACCTATCTTTTGTCGACGGCAAACTTAAAGCCCATCTGTACTGGTTTACAGGAGGGATTATATCACCCTGCAAGGTCACTGACAGGTGGTTATCTCATCAAATCAGCTCTCATTTAACATAAGAAAAAGAGGATCATGGGGGACCAATGGTCACCGATTAGGCATTGTTTGCTATATAGAGGGCGCAAGTACATATAAGTAGTGCAGTGAGCCTTTAATCAAGAGTCAGGAATCGCATAACAGTCACCTCGCAATGTCATCGAAAACGTTGACAATTAAATATCAATTTTAAATATCAATTTTTATAAAGGAAAGAATGGAAACAGTTTGATACTTGCTCGTATTTTTTTAAATTCATGGGTATATTTGTAGCGAAGATGATCAATAATTCTGAAAGACATAATATAGGGCAGTGAAACATTTTGTGACAATGTAAGATATGTATATATTTTAAAAATGGCATGTAATGAAATCAATTTCGACGAATGAATTACAATGATTGAAAGGCATTTGTTCCAGAATTTGTTTTATCTTCTTGGATAATTCCATGGACTATTTTGTCTCTCAGATACTCTCAAAACGAATGAACCATACCGTTATAGATATATATTTCAACAAGTTTTGCATATGTCAATGAAACGTAGGAAAAAAAGAAATCAATTGATCATTGAGTGGTAGCTTCGGCAAGAAAGGACACAATTCACGCAGTAACACAAGATCGATTTTGAAACAACATCTGAATAATTTTGTTTGAAGAGAGAGATTCTTACGTGCGACAAACAACGCTCAATTGACAACAACATCAAACCCGTTGGATTTATTTGATTAGGAAACCAATCAGAACCAAACGAAGACGTGCTCTTAATTGTGTTTTGTACCCCCTTACAAGTGTTAGACCCAAATACATCTAATAAAAGGGGGCGTGTTGGGTTGTATATAATTTGCTTGTCGGAGATTTGTCCCCTCCCCCTCCCTACAACACACCGGATCCGCCCCTGGAAATATTGTCACAAAATTCTTATCAAACTTCAGTTTTCCCGTTGGGGTTTCTGAAGCTGCATATAAGTATATGAAGATATTTAAGTAAAAATTGTTTTCTAGATCAACTTTCTTTCAATCAGCAGGATCGCCTTTGTCGCGAATGTGCCTTCGAATGATACATTTCAAGAGATCGACGACGAAAGACAAAATACTTTATCCTTTGATGGCTATTAAACAGATCTTACTTGGGGTTTATGATGATTTAACAGTTTTAGATCACTAGCAACTGAATTATTCTACTACATGGCGTACCTTCTCTTTCCTACGAAAACGTGAGAAGTAATTTTATTCTGGGCTAAACACGACATAGCCTCTCAACTACGATCAGTCTAGGCTGACCAGCAGCCATCCAACTATATTACCTCAATCCAAGTTTGAGTCCAAATACTTAACTGTCTATCTTCTTATTGCCAACTGCATCATTATCTACCTGCATAATAGTCACCGCTAAACGGGTATTTCACTAACGGGTCTCTCCGCCCCCTAGTCTAACAATGTAGCTCACTCTGTTGGCTACCCATGTGACTTTAAATAATAATAATAGTGGGTTCTTGTATAGCGCTCATATCTGTCACACTTGACACTCCTTGCGCCAAGGACACTTCTATCAAGGTCTATATGATAAGATAGCCTCGATTATCAAATTCCTAATTATCGCCAACTCCAGAATTAAGTAATCAGTTTAAAACGTACTTCAATCCAAAGACAACCGGTTTATCTAAGAATTCGCCCCTTGCTGTCTGTAATTCAGTGCTAAACCTACATTTCACTGTCCAATATCGGTAATTGTCACAAGTTATTATGAGCTGTAATAAAATCTCTAAGTAATTATAATCAACGTTTCTTACTGTACAAATTCTGAGTGCCGAAAGATAGATAGAGAGATAAAGAGAGTGTGTTAACAGATTCACAATCCAGTGCACTCATATTTAGATCAAATATTTACATTCTATTTACACATAGGAGCAATGGCATTTCTAATTCAAGTAAAAGACTGCCTTTGTTCTCTACACATACATTAACGAGGCATCCACAATCATACAGATTGAGCTAAAGTTAAACCTTAAGTTACAATTTACAAGTATAAAATACATGTTCAAATTGTTGTGATACTAAAAATAAACTAAGAGTTAAACCTAAATCCTCTTCTACATCTACAGGAAGCCTCATATATTATGAGGCACCTGTGACATTTTACGTTACAGAGGAAAGATTAATATTTACCACTCATAAATAACTTTCACAAAATAGGACATCTTAAATGTCTACGGTCATAAAAACAACACCTTTAATAAGAAACATGCCAGCCAATCCAATATCAAATTTGTGCCATCATTCATTAACCGTGCCAATTTTTGGTTACGTCCCAAATCTAACCGGCTCTGGCAAAGTCGAAAATTCTGCCACAGTTGGCTCAACCACTACAATATTCGCCACTTTGGCCAACTACAAAATTTGCCAAACAGTACGATGCCAAAACTATTTCATTCCACCAAACTATACCTGCCAGTGTAAAGATGGCAATTAATTGTAGCCGGAGCAGATGTCGTAGAAGCACAATTATATATTATTATGTACAAAAAGAATTGCAATTTACTACCATAATGTCATCATGCATATGTTTTACGTGTGATTTTACTTTGTCACTGATGTAAACTTTGTTTTTAAAAAAACAATGAATTAAACCATTTTAAATGGATAAATAAATAAATAAATTAAGTCCAAATACATGTAATATAACAATATATGCCGAATTGATTTAAGTCCCGAATCTTGCCAGCTCTGGCAAAGTCCAAAAATCTGCCAACTCTGGCAAAGTACAAAAGTCCGCCAGCTCTGGAGACTCAAAGTCTCAAAATCTGCCAACTCGGCTTACAAGACATTGGCAATTCAAAAGATACAAGACTGTTAACCATACACATCGTATAAAATTACTCAGTTCTAGCACGTATATCGTGTTCTAAACCATTTGGTACTAAAATCTCAATTCATTAGTAGGACACGTCTATCTTAAATTCTCAAGACAACTTGGCCAAACTTAATACTGCGTTGCTTAAAGCCCCTCTAAAGTGTTGGGAGTCCCAACAATTTGATGGAGGAATTTCACCTAAATTGTATCAAAACGAATGTTTGGCGAATTTGGGGTTCCCAACACTTTAGAGGGGCTTTAACAAAAACCAACCCAGTTAGCTTCAGCGTTGAATTTTCTGAAGCTGCATATCATTATATGAAGATATTTAAGTAAAAAAAAATTCTAGATCAATTTTATTTCAATCAACAGGATCGCCTTTGTCCCACCTGTATTCCCTTTCGAATGATACATTTCAAGAGATCAACGACGAAATACACAAGACTTGACGCCTTTTGGCTTTTGGTCTAGTCCTTCATCCTTTGATGGCTAATACCCCTTTCTTAACTGGCCTGATTTTCATCGGATGCATCCGGACGCATCCGATGAAACAGCCAGTATGAATGCTACAGAGGAGAAAAAGGCGATTAAATAGCCGATGAAAAGAAGAGAAATAGGCGACTAAATTCTCATTCTATCGGTGTGACACCGATGAAACAGCCACTGTGAAAGTGTTCGGGAGAAAACAGCGATTAAAATGGTCAAAGGTCGCAGTGTTCGCGCGCTTTATCGTAACCAGCTGTGTTTGCTGACTTATGGTTGAACATGCTGCATGCTAGCTAGATGGAGCGCGGGCTTACTTATTACGCAATAATTCTTCACTTCCGGTAAGGGCTCGCCATAACGAGTGAATTTCACCGGCAGTATAAAAGCGACAAGGGGAAAACGGCGCTTTCACCTTTGTTTACATGAGGAAAATTCAATCGGTATTTTCATCGGTGTGACTCCGATAGAAGCCAGTTTGAAAGCAGTAATACAGATCTTACTTGCAGAGCACAACTCATCTACTTACTTTTCTTACCCTGTACAATACTCTATTAGAAAATAAACCATAATGAGACAAATTATTCTAGATTAACATTCGAAATCAACGGGAACGACTTTGTTGCGGCTGTACGCCTTCCGAAAGAGGAATTTGACCAGATCAACGACCAGAACACCGACTTCGCAAACGGTGATCACAGAGAAACCGATGTAGAGACCAAGAAGGCCTCCGATGCCGCCAAGCAAACTCTCGATCTGGAGATGAGAAGACCCCAAAAAAATATCAGATAACAGGAAAATGGAAACCCTGAATGTTATTTCTTATTATTGCAATGACGACCTTCGTCATTGCCTTGTTTTCGTTCACATTCTGCCCCATTAATATTCTCCTCCTTGTTTTCCTTATCGTCCGGAAATCGCATTCGTTTTGCACGTAGTGTTTGTTATTCCTAGTTAGGTGCTTTCCTCATGTCCATTTCCTTTCAAATTTCATAGGCATAGTCTCTAGCATCTCATCAAGGTCACCTACTTTTCCGATTTTCAAAATCACTCATGCATGACCGTCCAGGCGCCATTTTGTCCGTTTCTGGTCCATTTTAAGGCCTTTCTATCTTCCTTCCTATCTCCACTATCCTAGATCCTACAAACTTCTAACAAATTCCTCTCGATAGTCTAGGAAATGTCCTTTCATCTGCGACGTATAACCTGCCCTTCAAAATGCCATCTTCATACTCAAAATTCAAATCTGAAACCGACTCCGTCAACAATCTCTCAAATTCTTGAAAAATTGACCCCTAAATAATCTAAAACTGCCATAACTTTCTCATATAATGTCCGTTTTGTATTTAAATCTCACAGTATCTTTATCTCATAATTGCACATAGCCATGCCAAATTTCAAGCTCCAATGGCTTTGCACAACATAAATAGCGCCCTCTAAAGTTCTGGGAATTGGCTTTCTTTCTGTGGCCGTATCTCCATTATGGCTTGACAAACCCGTACCCTTTTTTGGATTTAGATACTTGAAGATATGCCCTTTCCAGCCATATGCAAAATTATATACCCTAACACTGACCGACTTTGCGAAAAATGCCCTCCAAATTCGCCATTTTCAAGAAAATTGAGAAATAACTTCAAATTGCTCTAAATTAGCGATCTTTATACCTACATCAATGAAACTTGGCAGACATATGTATCAATATACGTGACAACTGTCCGCCAAGTTTGGTAAAATTCGAATATGTCAGCGCAAAGTTATCGCCAAAAATGATGAATTTACTATGCATTACGTAATAGCGCGTTTAATGCGTGCAATACATTGCGCGAAGATAACAATGGTGTCAAACTGACCGCAATGAAGTGCCCTTTCGAATGATACCAAGTATAGTATATGTTCACACAGAAAATTGTGAATAAATCGCATTTGAACAAAGGTCACTACACGAATTCCGCCGAGTTTCCGCCCGAATCTAACACGTATCGTCTAAGACGTCATTTTTTCAGACTACTTTTCGCCCCCTAAACGTCCTTATTTTTCCTTGAAAATTTACAGTGACATGCCGAGTTCCAATACGCAGGGCACCTCGTGGCCAGATTTTTGAAAATGGTCAAGGGGGCCATTTAAGACGCCATTTTGTCCTATAAATCTATTTTACATCACGTGTTTCGATAGGATTATCATAGAAAAAAAGAGAGTGGTTTACAATAACAACCATGAAATTCTCTTTCTAATGATACCAAATACGGCCCATAAAGAGACGTAAATAGAGAGAGCAAAAACAATTTAACTCCGGTCATAATACAGATCCTGTACGTTTTCCGCTCATGCATTACACGCATTGTCTATGGGGCATATTGGGTTCCGGCTTTTGACCCCCCAGATAGATCTTTATTGCAATGACGAACATGCACCAAATCCCCTTGGTTTTTGCACGCAGTGCTTGCGAGCCCTTTCTACGTTCTTTCCCATATCCCAATTTCTTTCAAACTTCGTAGGCGTAGTCACTACCATCCCATCAAGGTCACTGTTGAGGCATTTCTTTCGCCCTACCTATCTCCAATATCACAGAAGCTACAGACTTCGTACAAATTGCTCTGGATAGGGCGAGAGAAGCTCTTTCGTTTGACACGTAGAAACATGGCGTCATTGCACGCACATCGTTGTGACACGATTGCATTTCTAGTTATTCCTCCTCTGTTTCAAGTTAATATTGCGCATACCCATATATTACCCCCCCCCCCCCTCTCACTAGAAGAAGATTCTGCTGCGACCCCCCCCCCCCCCCAAAAAAAAAAAAAAAAAAAAAAAAATGGGGTTGGAGGAAGATTCTGCCACACCCAACGAAATTTTCAAATCACCATGCTCCCCTCTCCAGTAAGATGGGATATAAGTAGGGGTTTGTGTCGAGTTCGCCTGGGTGCATTCCAAATTATTTATCTATCAACATATTTTCCATTCAATAGGTACTTTGATGATAATTTGGCGTGATAATGCAATAGCATCACAGTTTTTTATTTTTCGGGTAGACGGGTAAGTAGATAATGAAGTATTTTAATTAAAAAGTTAACCTTGACAATTGGGTAGTTCTTTAAATATAGGGGTGTTAAGACGTGTTTGAAGATATAGATGATCATTCACAATACGAGCAAATGTATAATATGGAAGTTGAAGTGAACATACAGTGTACTTTGGGTTCTGGATCATCTGCTCATAGTCGAGTTCTTCAAAGTAGATCCGCACTCGAGCTAGATTGTTTCTGTTGGACAAGACAAATCAAAGAATAGCTTGGGCTCTACCGCGGCACTTCATATACATCATGTATACACAATTAAAAATAACTTCTCATTGTTTGTTTTTGCAATAACGACAATGAATAAACTGTTTGTACAGTATGGTCTAGTGCAGTGTTTTACGACCTTTTCGTTTAGTCGCGGCACCCATTTAAGAAATAAAAAGTTCTGCGACACCTCAATCCATAATTCATCATATAATATAAACTTTCCACCTATGTTAACACGTATACGGGCACATCCGCGAGCGAGCAAAACAGAAAAACAATTACATAAGAATTATGGTACGAATATGATTTTACAATCATAACACAATAGATAAGACATATTGTGTATGCGGGCACCTCACTCCCGAATACTTAACTACAAATTTCATATATTCGGAAAATAAGGATATTCAAGTGTCTTGGTGCCCACAAATTCCTGTTTCTAAATGTTGCGAGCAAATGAAGCGAAGGAGCATTGTAAAAATGTTATTTCGATATTTTAAAAAATGCGGACCCCTTGCTGCATGTATATGGTATCTGACGATATTTGGCACCTCGTTGCCGAGATATCGGTATTCGGGCATTTAGATGGCTGAAATCATTCCGTTCATAAATTCTGAGATATTACTAAAATCAAACCAAAATCGAAATTTCGGACACCGGGTTGCCTCTCCTTTAAAAAAAAAAATCAATTTCTGAATACGCTACTGCGATCAGATTTTCATCTCAAATACAGTATGAATATTTGGATTCTCTTGTTTATATAGACGGCTTACCTTATGTCTTCGACGTTGTCCATTACACCCTTAGCCTTTTCATTGGTCAATCGAGTTTTCAGGTGACTCTGAAGTGTGATCACGTAAGAAATAGATGAATAAATAAATAAAACATTGACTTTGTTTTCTCTTATCTTTTGATACATTTGAGAAGGATTTATTGATATGAACTTTATTTCATTACCCATTGATTAGCATCGACAATAATGGACGATTTATTTTGATAACATTCGCATTTGTTTGGTTACGAGAACGAATCGACTTCGGTTAAAATGGCGCCAATGTCAGCGCATGCGCACTCTTGTATCCGTGAAAGGATGTGTTAAATACATGCCATTACGCTCAATTTGGTTTCTTTATTGATATGAAAATTATGATCTAAAATAAGACACTCTCCGGATTTCTTCTGAGTGACTTTCCACTTGTGACCAAACTATATGAATGTTAGATTGATGTTGGACAAAAATGTTATAGAGACTAGTATTGGTTGCAAACTTATTTGGTCACAATGGGATTAATGGTTTGCAGGTAAACATTAACATATGACCTTAATATACCTTTAACCTTAGTATGTGACCCCTGACAACACCATAATGTGAAGGTCCACAAAGTGCATCTGTGACCCAAATTTAGTAACAATACAACTAGCAGTTGCAAAAGTTATTTGTCAAAAGAGAGTCTTAACTGCAAGCTTTACATCAAATGACATTTGACCTTAGCATGTGACCCTTCATAGCATTAAAGCGCGGGGGTCCCCAAAATACATGTATGTTTGGTCGCAATAGGATTGATGGTTGCAAAGTTACTTGTCACAAGAGAATCTTGCATCTAGCTTTAATATTTGTGACGGGCGCTGGAAGCGTTTCCTTGTTCCCTTTCGTTTCCATGATATTATGAAACAAATATGAGGTGATAATAAGTAATACCTCATATCGTTTTGATGGCCAAAGTGATGACGTCACAGATGTCACAAAGAGCGTCTCCCTTGAAATAAAGTAAAGGAGGATAAGGATCAGTCAATGATTCATAGATGATTCGAAGCATAGCGATGCAGAAATATCAAAATTGAGTTGGCAAAATAAAAGGTTGACTAAAATAGTTAGGCATTCCATAAGCTTTATAGTCAACAGCGATTCTTAAAATGTCAATTGGGTAATATCTCATTTGGTAAGATAAGTTAGGCATTTAACTCACCAACTGAAAATATTTCCAATGATTGAGCAAACTGAAGGTTGGGTAAAATGTGATTGTTGAATAGGTGTTGGTCAATGTAATTTGCCCAACCAGATATCATTTTGTTCAATGTATTGTATTATGCAAATTGATCTAAATGTATATTAATATGTGAAAATGTAAAAATGTACCATCATTGTAAATATGAAAAATTGAAAGAGGAAAAATAATTGAATTGACTTTAGATTATAAATTTGTTAATTTTTACCCAATTCTTCTGGAAAGAATTTATTTTTTATTTTTTGACTTATTAAGACATAGATACCGATCTCCTAAGTACTGTCAAAGTAAGAAAAATCTACTTTCGCCACACATACTTGCTATACATAGGTTTGTAAGCGAAAGTTTCGTTAGGTAATAAAACAATATGCAAAAGAAATCCAAAGCTTTACTTACTCGCAAGCGATAGGGCAGTTACGCGGTAGCTGACAGTCACGAAAGAAAAGTTCTACAGCCTGGCGACAAACCTCTGATAAAAAAAATCAATGGCAGTGTTGTAAAAAATCAAGACTGTCTACTATGGCTACCAAAGAGGGAAACAAAAACCGGCTATACTATTGTACTATTCTACGACACGAATTTCTTTCTAGATGGAGAAAATATGTGACAACCAATGGAGGATCTAGGGGGGGGGGGTCGGGACCCCTCCCCTGGCAAAAAACAAACAAACAGGTAAAACACGTTAATTTTATCTGGGTTTTTTTTAAATTAAAAAAAGAAGACGGGGCCCCTCCCCTGCCAACAAAAAAGAAGGGGGGTGGGTGTTGAGTAAAAAAAAAAAAATGCTCACTACCCCCCCCCCCCCCCCCTCCCCGGTTATTCGCCGCTAAATAATTTCTCACGAATTGGGCCAACAACAACAAAATAATGCTCACTACCCCGCCCCCCCCCCCCCACCCCCGCTGATTCACCGCTAAATATTTTCTCACGAATTGGGCCCCCACTTGGGCCCCCATCCCCGCCGCCGGCTGGATCCGTCCCTGGCATACGCAGGATTTTTTGAAGGGGGGGGGGGTTAACATTTATAAATCGGGCCGAAAATTTCGCAACGACTCGGCCAGTCGCTGAATAATCGGGGGGGGGGGGGGGGGGGGGGTAAGAGGACACTTTTTTTTGGGGGGGGGGGTCTCGAAATTTGAAAATTTGACATTTTGCTCCGTTGGGGGGGGGGTAAGGTCACCTTTTTTAGGTCAGCCATGGGAGTAATTTTTTTGTTTTTGTTATTATTTTTATTTTATTTATAAAAAACAAAAAATCCAAAGGGGGGTGTTTTAGGGGGGTTTACACATATAAAAATACCAAAGGGGGGGGGGGTTAACCCCCAACCCCCCCCCCCCCCCCTGCGTACGCGCCTGGTCCCTGGTGACCACTACAGATAAGTGACCGTTATAGAATTCTCTGCCCTTGACGATCAGAAATACATCTTCCCTTTATGATTATAAGAAAGCCTTAAAGTAAAATACAAATTGTCAACACTGTGACGTATTTTGCGAGAAGTTTGTTAAAACAAGGCAAATGGGAGGGTGGCTCGCAAGATACGTCACCGCATTGCCAATTTGTGTATGATTAATCGTGCCTTCAATTTTTTTTTTTTTTTAAATTTCAAGCGGATTTCGCACTTGCACTAACATGTTTCTCCCATTTTCTGCTTCGATTAAAACAAACATAATATCAAGGTGGAAATGCCCTTTAAAGCGGGGACGGGGCGTGATGAGAAAGCGGGTGGAACGACGGATACTTACGTTGAGATCTGTTTCGTGCGCTGCAAATTGTCTCGTTCATCAATAAGTCCGTAACGCACCCGCAGTCGACATAAAGCTGTTGCTGAACGCAGGACTTGACGCACGCACGGGTGGTGTAAGCATATTCTTCCGATGTGAAGATAGTCTGAGTTCCTTCCGTACAGTTGCTATGGGGATGGGGAAGCCGCTTGAAGTAAGACTATAATAGTAATGAAGAAAAACACATATACATCAGGGGTGGTACTAGACTGTATATTGGAGGGCACATGTCTAAAACGGTTTTAGGACACCTACCCTCTGGATATCCATCCATCCTCTAGAATAACTACTCCGGACAACTACCCCCGGACAACTTCCTCCACCCCCCCCCCCTCGGGACAACTACCCCCAGACAACTACCCCCTAGTATGGTTGTCGTAGGGCGTAGTTGTCTGGGGGTAGTTGTCCGAGGGGTAGTTGTCTGGGGGTAGTTGTCCGGGGGTAGTTGTCCTAGGGATAGTTATCTGGGGGTAGTTGTCCGGGGGGTAGTCGTCCTAGAGGGTGGTTGCCCTAGGGGGTAGTTGTCCTAGGAGGTAGTTGTCCTAGGGGGTAGCTGACTTGGGGTGGTTATTCGGGGGTGGATGTCCAGGGGAGTTGTCCGGATACCATCTAAAACATCTCGTTTAAGAGTAAGCTGAGAGAGAGAGAGAGAGTGTGTGTGTGTGTGTGTGAGAGAGAGAGAGAGAGAAAGAGGGGGAGATATAGAGAAAGAGAGAAGCGTTATGAAGTGTTATATCTTCCTCAACAATCTCTGACAAGTAAAACTAGGGACTTTTAGATTGAGTGGACGAGAACACGACGAACGCCGACTGATCATGCGTGTCAACGTACTCAACTGCCCATGTTTTGCACTCGACGATATACATGCATGCAGGAAATAACACTATGAATATGACAGACAAAGAAAGAGGACAAAATATACAGTTCCTCATTCTACCCTCAACAATAGGCCATTTTCGTAATGTCACCAAATTTAATGCAAAGGTCTTTGTGAAGTGCCTCAATACAAATTATTTCATTCACCTGATAGAAATAATAGTATTTCAATAGTCAGAATGCAACTGCATATATTTAGTGTTGCTAGGTAGGTCTAGCCATAATGTTTGTCCAACCTGGCAACAACTTATGTATGCAGTTAGGATTCTGTCTATTGAAATACTATTATTCTTATCAGGTGAATGAAATAGTTTGTATTGAGGCACTTCACAAAGACCTATGCATTAAATTTGGTTACATTACGAAACTGGCCTATTGCTGTGGTAGAACACCCCTTCACTGCTATTATGTAAAAATATGTAGAACAGGTGACTATGCATGTGACACCTGTTCTACACATTTTTACATAATAGCAGGGAAGGGATGTTCCTTTGTCTACATGAGGAATTGTATATTTTATGCGCAGCGGCATATACTAGTACCGTACTAGCAGGGGCATAAATCCGTACCGAGGAGTGGGGGGGGGGGGGGTGATCGGCGATAGCCATCACATACTAGCACGAGCACACGCCCACACTAATTTACGCAAGCGCGCGCGATCGCGCACGCACAAACACACAACACACACACACGCACACACACGCACACACGCGCACACACACACACACACACACACACACACGAAGCGCTTATTAGGGGGGTGTGGGTGATAGGCCTACCGCGCGTAGCGCGAAAGCTTAGACGTTTCCTTAAGGCCCGGTCACACCGCCCGAACTTTGTTGGAGCGTTCCTTGAACGGTAGGGAGAGGGGGCCGAACTTCGATAACGCTCGTCACCGCGCACAAAATGGGAAACAAATCGAAAACACGGGCGTTGCCTTAGCGGTGCACCGCTGAAGCCGGCGTTGCTTTAGCGTTGGTTTAACGGTAGCGAGCGGTAGCGAGCGTTGGTTTAGCCATACCAACGCCAAACCAAAGTTCATCACCGCGATGGATCGCTGCTTCAACGCCCGACACCGTTCCAGCAATCCCGTGTCCGCTCGTAAAACGCTTACAACCGCTCCACCAAAGTTTGTGCAACGTTTAATCACCGCCCGGGCAAAGCTGGCGAAGCAGCGGTGGTCCAGCGTTCAAGATTTCTGCGTTGGCCTAGCGGACCAAAGCGTCCACGAACTTGCGTCTAGCGGTGCCAAACTTTGACTGGGCGTTGTTGGAGCGGTGGTGAAGTTTGCCGGAGCGGAAAATTGCCCGCTCCTCACCGCTCGCAATATTTTGTGCAGCTCAAAACTTTCAAGGCGGTAGGAGGGACCATCAGCGGTAGCCGAGCGTATACGGCGTTGCCTTAACGGCGGCCAACTTCTGTTAAATGGTGGTGAACGGTTACGAGCGGTTATGAATTTTTTTCACCGCTCCAGGAATGCTCCAGCAAAGTTCTGGCGGTGTGACCGGGCCTTTAGATTATTAGGAAAAGAAGACGATTTATTGTACCGTTTTCGACTGTTAACCCTTGTCTGAATGAATTCCCCCCCCCCCCCCCTACCGCGCGAAGCGCGAAAGTTTTGGCGTTTCATTAAATTATTAGAGAGAGTAGACAATTCGTTGAACCGTGCTCGACTCTTAATCCTTGTATGAATTCAGTTTCTCCCTCTCTCTCCCGCGCGAAGCGCGGAAGCTTTGACATTTCATTAAATTATTAGAAAAAGTAGACGATTTATTAAACCGTGCTCGACTCTTTAGTTTTGTCTGAATTCGGTTTACCCCTCCCGCGCAAAGCGCGGGAGTTTTGACGTTTCATTAAATTATTAGAGAAAGCAGATGATTCGTTGTACCGTTTTCGACTCTAAATAAGCCCTATTTATCTGAATTCAGTTTCCCCCTCTCGCGCGAAGCGCGGAAGCCTTGATGTTTCCTTAAATTATTAGAGAAAGCAGACGATTGGGTGTACTGTTCTCGACTCTTAATTCTCGTCTGAATTCAGTTTCCCCTTCCCGCGCGAAGCGCGAAAAGCTTAGACGTTTGATTTAATTATTATAGAAAGAAGACGATTCGTTGCACCGTTTTCGACTCTTATTAAGCCCTATTTATCTGAATTCAATTCAATTCATTCAATATAAACAACAAATTAATTCATTCATAGACCTACACAAACATCACATGCATTGCAGCCCTTAAATATCATCTTAAGTGATCTTAAGTTTTAGGTGAGAACAAAATGACAACCACCGAGTAGGACTTGGGCAATGCAACAGTTACCGTATTATTTATCACTCTCAATCAGATGCGTTCACAGTTTTCACACCTCTTAAAAAATGTTTCTGGAATTCATATAATGATACATGTACTGTGTTTATTAATTAAATCTAATGAATTCTTTAATTTCCTCAGCCAAATCCTTTTTCAAATATAAAAATAATAAGAAAGTGTACAGGCTTACCTTGAAATAACTGAAGAAACAAACATCCACTTTAAGTCTTGAACACGCCAGGTCTGGAACTCAGCTTCAGTCTTCATCTACCCCCCCCCCCCCCCCCCCCCCACACACACTCCGGGGTCGGAGGGACCGCCTGCACGTTCCTAAAATCTCCAGGAAAGGGGTACTTTTTCGCGCGACAAAATCCGACCCGAGAATTGTACAAAAAAAGGGGGTGTATTTGACTTTTCACCCGGAGATTTCTTTAAAAAGTGGGTGGTTTTTTTTCTCACTCTCTCTCTGGACTCCTGAGAAATGTAAAAAGGGGGTTATAAAATATCTTGAATATTATAGAAAAATTGATCGAATCCCAGGATCGAATTCCTAAAATTCCTGCTAGCTTTGAAAGCTCATTCAGGATTATTTCATTTTGATAAGTAAAAACATTGGCCCCCAGCCCCCCTCGATCGACTAGAGCTCATCTGAAATTGGGGGGGGGGGGTGGTACATTTAGCAGTGTTCCGGATTTGGGGGGGGGGTCTCCAAGGCAGGAACAGCCAGCGAAAAGCCGGCGAAAGGGGGATTCAGAAATGTTGGCAGTCCTGAGATAGGGGGGGGGGATGCTTTCAAAGGGAGGGAACGAGCATACGCGTACCCTAAATAAAACTGAGTGGGGGGAGCCGGGCATCTACTGTACATGATTGCACTTTTTAAGCGCTCGCGCGCTAGCACACTTTACGTCTGGGCTATAATAATACCTTGAAAAATAACGAAAAATTATTCTGAAGTTTATGAAGTGCTTGTTCGCGCACGTCGCGCAACTACTCTTAATGATCGTGACATACTGTATACGTGTAGGCTATACAGTTATACATACATAAAAAATAACTCATTTCTCATGCATTATGCTGAAATTGAAACAATCACTTTTTTGTTTCTTCTTCTTCTTCCTCTTTTTTCTCTCTTTTTTTTGGTAATCTCAGGGGGGATATTTGTATAGGCAACCCCCCCCTCCTTCAAGCCAGGGGGGGGGGCATCCCCCCCATCCCCCCGGGATTTACGCCCCTGCGTACTAGATTTAGGGAAATCAAGGTTGACGCATTCTCGATCGCCGACTGAGACGACGTGACGCATGCGCAGTGCCTTAAAATGACGTCACACGTTGCAGTCAAAGCTGTCAACGTGCAAATCTAAAAGTCCCTACTGACGTCCTGTCACGACCCCTCGGCGCGCCGCCCACCCAGGCGCGCCTGCGCGAACGTTCCCTTTAGCATTTAAAACAGCCAGGCCTTTTAAAGCAGTCGATATCTCTATATCATATACCTCACTTAAGAAATCCAGCCATCTTATTGGTCGAAATTGGAGTCGTGGTTTTAGCCTTTCCCGTAAAGACACGAAAAATGCCAGTACCGGTTAATATTCCAAGAGTGAGACCCCTCAAAATTCCGGTTACCATGAAAATAGTAAACTTTTGCTGCGATACCAATTGGTTTACGTGTTAAAATGTTCTTTGGGCGAGCGCGGACACCATACAGTGCTTTTTGTCTGCGATCCCCAAATGATTGAAACTTTCAGTCATTTTTCAAGCAAAGACAGATTTTCCGTGATGTTTTAACCAATCTTTGCTCAATAAAAGGATATGGTAAGAATTCTTGATAGATTTTTGTTTCAATTCGGCATATCAAAGAGATATCCTCCTTGGGCATATAAAAGACATATCGACTGCTTTAATATTCGAGGTCTGGCTGCTTTATATGCTCTCGGGAACTATAATAATACATCAAAGATGTTTCTAAGCGCTTTTCAGATATATGTTATAGGATTTTCTGGCCAAATTCGCGAGTTTGTCATTTAAATTAATTTGTCTTGCGTTCAAATTCGACGGTTTTATTGCTGTCAGATATATCTTGGGTTTATATTCCTTTTTCTAGTTTTTAAATCTATGAAGTGTTCGTTAGAATCTATGTATGTTTCAATCAAATTAATGAATAATGTGCTTCTTTCGCTATTTGTTCATTCGATTCGGCACAACACGATTTCTGACATCGCGGAGGTGTACTTTTAGCATTCGAATTCATTTGTAGCATTCAAATTAGCACTTTGTGCACTTAAATTGATGGTCAATATACATTTCTCGTTTATTACACACTTTTTATAGCTCATCAGTTCTTTTTCTTTCAAGATTTTTTTTCCATGTGTATTTAATCATATTTTCTTTTCTTGCATTTATGTACTTTATATACTTTTAGATTTATCTGATATTCATCATCCTTTAAGTTTGATTGTTAAGAAAGAAAAAACGACTTACATCTACGGACTTGATGGTCTCAATATTTGTGTAAATTTTCATGTAAGAACGTTGTTTGTCTTGTGTTTCATCATAAATTTATCACAATTTCATTATGTAGGAAGGGTACAATATTGTGACTGGGGTAGGTATTTTTGTATCCCCACTTTTCCGGGGTATATGAACATGTCCGTGCAGAAATGCCATATCCCTTGATTTCGCCCCTTCTTTACCTAATGCCTTACTACACCCATATGCATTGTCCTCAAAATTAATAAATGGAATAACAGAAAAGACCCTAATAGCAGATCATGCATTTAATTGCACTTTTTTTAAAACTGTAAACGTGTGTTGCATTTTTCCCCCTAACATTCCTAACATTAACTTGAATAAACATAATTTGAATACGAATGACAGGTGTTATTATGAATGATCAAAATGACGCCTCGACAAGTGACGATTAATTTGAATGCTAGTTGAGCAGTTTCTAAATTAAATGACAGATCTATGAAACCCTTCGACCAACGTCCTAAATTAAATACCAAAACGGGAAAATTGAATGATAATTGGCATGGCAAAGCGATCTGCGCTAACTTAAATGCAAAGTAAATGAATTCGAATGACAAACTCGCGAATTTCGCCGGGAAATCCTATATTACCCCGGTCATCTGATTCGAGCTCGGCCACACACAATGTGTGCACATCGTCCACTCCCTGGGGAGTATTTTTAGCCAGGCTCACAATGCTGAGCATACTACATTACCAAAGCTGTTCTCATGTCGTTTAAAATAGATTACTATTCATTTGTAACGAACTCTGCATTAGTGTGATGGATACGTTATAAGTTAGCAGCATGAAAAATTGCGAGGGCGAGGTCTAATTGAAGGGATTACATAGCACAAGGTTGTAGTCGATTGCCGATCCTATCAAGTTAAAATGACTTAAGCGTTGGTCACATCCCACCGTGCGTGTTTTTAGTCCGTACGGTTTTTGGGAGGCCACGGCCGCCACGTTTTCTGAAAACGTAGGGAGGGAGTGGCAAAGGCAGGGACGGAGTACCGGCAAAGCACGTCACACGCACGGTGTAAGTACGTGGCCCGCACGCCACGCCTGGCCGTGAGCGGTTGTGTGCATCGTACGTTGCGCACGTGGTAAGTGCGTTGTACGTGCTTACAACGTGCTTACAACGTGCTTACAACGTACGGTCTCCGTGCGGTTGCCACGTTATCTTATGGAGGCCGTACTTACACGTGCTGCTCACGTACGGTGTCCGTACTCACTCGCGCGTTGTAAGTGCGTGCACGTGCGATGAACTCGGTGAGTCGGGGTATGTCGAAGTATATAGGACGACATTCCCATTTTCTCTAGAAGTCCCAGCTGCTGCTGCCTCAAGATGCCGCCAATTCCACCGCAGAGACTCTGAGGTTCTGATGCTGCAAGAACACCTTCAAGTGGCAGCGCATGGGCCCGACGTGGTATTACTTGCCTTGATACGGGAGAGAGAGAGGTAACAGAGATGCCGACGCAGGAGATGGTGGGTTCGCCCATGGATCGAGAGGAGGAGGCTTTTCGGGCAGTACGAAACGTTGTTCCAAGAGCTAGAGCGTGAATCGCGGGGGGACTATGTCGGATACATCCGAATGGACCCCAATCTCTTCGCCGAGCTCCTGCTCCGAGTGACCCTTCGAATCACCAAGTGCCCAAGGTGTGTGTCTATATTTCTGCCATAACAAATTATTGGTTTTGCTTTGTATTTGCTTTAAAATTTACGACTTCCGGGTGGCACACAACAGCATATCCACGTTCGTGCCGGAGGTCTGCACCGCCATCTACAAGGAACATAAGGAGGAGATGTTCAACATGCCCTCCAAACAGGACGAGTGGAAAGCCGTTGCCAGCCAGTTTGGAACGTGATGGAACTTTCACCACTGTTATGGGGCGATCGATGGGAAACATATCGCCATCAAGAAGCCCAATAAAAGTGGATCGCTCTATTACAATTATAAGCGCTTCTGTTCTGTGGTGCTCCTGGCCATCGTGGATGCTAACTATTCCTTCTTGTGGTGCAAGGTGGGGGCAAACGGCTCTTCCTCAGACGCACGCGTGTTCAACGAGTCCACCCTCCGGGGGCACTGGAGGACAACACCATTGGATTCCCAGCACCAGATCCACTTCCAGGCGACGACCGGAACTTTCCCTACTTCATCGTAGGCGATGATGCTTTTCCCCTGCGAAAGTGGCTCTTGAAGCCATACAGTCGCCGTGCCATGACCCACAAAGAGAGCGTGATGAACTATCGGACCTCTCGGGCCCGTCGGGTTGTGGAGAACGGCTTCGGGATATTGGCTCACCGGTGGCGGTGCCTATTCACCACCCTGCTGTTGGAGCCTGACAGGGTGATTCGCGTTGTGTTGAGCTGCCTCACCCTTCACAATTGGCTGCGAAAGCGCCGGCCCGGACTACAGGACCTTAATTTGGACCACGAGGATGAGGATGGCAACGTGGTCCCCGGGGCCTGGAGGGAGGATGTGCAGATGACCGAACCCAACCAGATGGTCGGCCAACGGGCCTCAAGGGAAGGGAAAACCCTGGGAAACTTATCGAAGAAGACCGGATTGACCGAGAAGAACTCAACCAGGCGCTCCTCCTGTTTCGCCGAGAACGAGCAGTTGGCCTTTTCTTTTGCACACCCTTTTCATGTGACCCCTTCTCCGATCCACCAGCAGCACCCTCCTCATGATCAGACGCTTTGGCGTCACCATCTGACTCTTTTTCGCTCCTCCTCTCCTCTTCCTCTCTGGCCCTCTCATCTTCCGCGGCCCGTTTCTGTTGGGCCTCTCTGGCCTTCTTATCCGCTGCCTTTTGAGCTGCAGATGCAGCTGACCCCTTATTCTGTGTCTTCTTCGGCGCCATCTTGGAGACGAAATGTTAGCACTCTTCCGTCGGCTCGGCTTTTGTATACTGCATAAATCAGTGCGCACAACGTGCGTTGTAAGTGCGGAGCACGTGCTTACTCGGTACGGTCCACGTGAGTTCTGCGTGCTCATTAGAAAGTTGAACTGGGGAAGTGGCGAGTAAGCACGGACCACGCACTTATCACGTGTGCAGCACGCACGTGCTAAGTGCGCCTTCCGTAGAGCAAGTGATCGTGGGAAACAAATTTAAAAACGCACGGAGTCAGTGCGTTGTGCGCTCGTTGGCAGTACCGGGCACGCACGTCACGCGCACTGGGGGTGAATCGGTAGCCCGAACGCAGCGAAAGTTCCTCGTGCACTAAAAGTGCTACGGTGTGTCTGCGTGCTCCCAAATCCGTACGGAGGCGGTACTCACCACGTACCGATACCCAAATTTTGCCCACGTTTTTGCACGTAGACAGCACGCACTTGCAAGTACGGCGGGATGTGACCACCGCATTACAGTGTCGATTTATCTTAATTGAAAATTTCACGGAATTTGATATTGTATTATCGTGGCAGTATGTGGCAGTATGTATTGGCTGAATTTAATTTCAATGATTGCAAAAATGCGAAACAATCGATTTTAATCTTCCTCTCCTCTTGTCCCTATCTCCCTTTCCATCTCCCCCTTCTCCAATTTCCTTCTCTCTTCCTTCCCCATTTCTCTTTCTTCTCTCTATACACACCTGTCTCATGCCGATATCTGTTGCCTGTCCTGTCGAGGCAACTACCCCATCGTCCTCTGGGAAGGGGAACACGTTAGGGGGATGAATGGCGACTCGAACCCCGGCCTCTTGGGCGAAGAGCCCCACG
This sequence comes from Strongylocentrotus droebachiensis, assembly GCA_035222895.1. NCBI lineage: Eukaryota > Metazoa > Echinodermata > Echinoidea > Camarodonta > Strongylocentrotidae > Strongylocentrotus > Strongylocentrotus droebachiensis. Next base: position 602,286 of record JAVYIG010000343.1, on the reverse strand, counting down.
TATTCGGGCTGTTCAGCGAACAATGTCAAGTGAAGACCTGTATGACCAATGAAAAACACAATCGGAAGTCTTATTTAATCATATTTCTGGTATTGTGATTTCCTTTCGTGTTACCATGCTGTTATTTTTCCTTTCGTTTTACCATGCTGTTATTTTTCCTTTCGGTGTATTGATAATAATAATAATAATAATAATCTGGATTTATATAGCGCTTATTACAAAATAACGTCTCTAAGCGCTTTACAGATATCATTACCCCGGTCATCGGAATCGGATACATTCACACACAATGTGCAAGACCCCTATCCCTGGGGAGTATTCCTCCATAATGGTCACCATGAGGGCATATGGCAACGACTAACACAAAGGCTGTTGTCACCCTACCCTGTCCCTTTTTCTCTCCTGGGTATGGGGTGCAAAATGTAGAATAATGCATTGCCATTAATCTTGCCGTTAATCGAACATTAAGGCCTATTAATCACGCAATGGATTAAAATGTTTAAATGATTAAATTGTTATCGCAAAATAAATGATACTACACAGTTGATCGGGCCTTTTCCCTATTTATTCCATCCGGTTTTTAATCCCAGTACACTAGACATTCACAAATTGTGTTCATTTGTTTTTGCGTCGTCAAACACAGACCCTAATTCAAAGGCGTACGGAACAAGGTTTTTTTTTTTTAAGGGAGCACTATATTCCGAAGAGAGGGATGATCAGATAATTGGATGCAATTTCTGGAACGGGGTGATCGATGATAACGACTCAATTTGATATTTTGATATGAGAGAGAGAGAGAGAAGTTCTCACTCATCTGGCAGCACAAGGTATTTAGAGAGGAGTTCTCACTTGGAAAGAGGAAAGGGGCAAATACTTCGGGTTGTGTACCTAAGGTATGCCAACTGGGTTTCAAAATCGGGAGGCACGGCCGGTTGTGCCTTTCCCCTCCAAGAAAAAAAAATTGCCGTTGCCCTTATCATCTTCAACTTCGCTATCTTTCTTGTTAATAATTGTGTTAATTAAGATTGTGTTGTCGCCCTCGTGATCCTCAGTTTTAATCTTCAAACTACAATTGGGTCAAGCTTACCACCATTCACGTACGCCATTGAAATTAATGGAAATTATTGACCGGACATCATTTTTTGTTTAGACCAAAGCGAGTATTTTATCATTCGTCATCGCCTCCATTCATGCAAAACAGTGATCCACACAATCACAGATTCACAAAGTTTATATGATAAACAATAGTGGTGGATCTAGGGGCACAGGGGCGAGGGCCCAACGGCTCTGAATAAAAGGGGAGAACAAAAAGAGAAAGGAATGTAGAATCATCGGCTGATGATACTTACTTAGCCCAAAGGGCTCATTCTTATAAAAAAAAACGACCCACCATTTGTTTTCTCTCGCTCTTTTGGAATTATATGCCCCCCTCCCCCTCCCCTTTAGGGAATCCTTGATTCGCGTAATTGACTGGACACGATCTATAATAAAACTTTTAGTTCAGATCAAGTATTGCTGTTTCGACATCATCAGCAATCACGGCACGCCATGTTCTACCCGCAGCCTTTATCAACAAGGTGCCAAGGGAGACGTTGAGTTATATAAAAATTATACTGGAATAATGTCAAATTCGTAAAAGCCAAATATTTCGTGAGGAATTAGCATTTTAAAGACAATAAAATGTAATTCTTCAATGTTCGCATAACTCTTATAGGAACAGGATGAGTGCAGGCAACGAAGTGCCTGAATATTCATCCATTTGACAGCGAGATGCCTGAAGAGTCTTATATCTATTAATTCGAAATTATATATTCAAATAAATATTCATTTATTTGAAGACTTAACCAAGATTGGACTAGACACAAAGGATATAAAGTTACTGCAAAATCTGTATTGGGAGCAAACAGCATGTGTTAAGGTGGAAACAGAATTAAGTGACTACATCAACATTAAGAGGGGGGTTCGGCAAGGATGTGTCATGTCTCCAGATCTCTTCAATTATTACAGTAAGTTGATACTTAGAAACCTAGAACAGGAAAGAGGATTGAGGGTAGGAGGACATAATATCAAAAACATACGGTATGCGGATGATTAATCGCAGAATCAGAGAAGGACCTGCAGCGACTTTTGGATGTTGTCGTCAGAGAAAGTGACAAGAGAGGATTATCATTAAATTACAAGAAAACGGAATGCATGGTAATTTCAAACAAGAGAGGAATACCATGCTCTCTTAAGATCAACAACAATCAAATAAAGCAAGCCATCTCTGTTAATTACCTCGGGACTACAATTCCAGACGATGCAAGAGGCGAGCAAGAAATCAAGAGAAGGGTTGCACTTGCCAAATCAACTTTCCCCAAGTTAGGAAACATCATAAAGAATAAGAAGCTGAAGATGAAATCGAGACTCCGCGTACTCAATTGCTACGTGTATCCAGTTCTAATATATGGGTGTGAAGCTTGGACCCTGACATCAGACCTAAGAAAGCGACTGGAAAGTTGTGAAGTTTGGTTCCTGAGAAGGATGCTAAGAATTTCATGGACAGAAAGATTTCTAATGATGAGGTATTTGCCATGGCAGGAACAAGACGAAAACTTCTGAATAATATAAGAGGTCGACAGCTGAGCTTCTTGGGGCATGTTATACGGAAGAATGGTATGGAAAATCTTGCACTTACTGGAAGAATCGAGGTGAGGAGGAGTAGGGGCAGAAGGAGGATTCTGTGGATGAGTAGCTTAAGGAGTGGGATTTTTTAATGTGGAATTGATCTCGGAGAGAATGAATTACTTCATAGAATATGGGATAGAGAGTTGTGGCACTCCATGGTCGCCAACGTCTCAGGATATGGCACATAGAAGAAGAAGAATATTCAACCCGCTTGTTCGCTTCATTCACTCGCAACATTTAGAAATAGGATAATCTGGGGCAACGAGATGCCTAAATAACGTTATATTCGTGTATCGAGGTGACCGAATATATATTTTTTTATTCATGTATATTCGGCGGCGAGGAACCCGCATATACATTATTTCTTATGTTATCTAGTACGTTGATTACAACATAAAATGTATACCATATTTAAAATATCACAGATATATAAATATGCCCCCCAAGTGTGTACATGGCACTTGAAGAGTACCAGAGGGATGCAAATGGACTCTTAAAAGGGTGCCGTGATTAGAAAAAGATTGAAAACCGCTGTTCTACCCTATCCCAAAATCTTCAAATTGTAGGTAAACACCGTATACTAGCAGGGAATTCAAATCAATGTCAATTTCAATTTATTTGCGTTTCCAACAAAACATTACAAATCAATTATTAACATTAATTTTTACAACAAAATAATGTAGAAATACATATTGGAAACAGAGGGGTCCACTAAAAGCAATGCTTGTACAAATGTGAAAACCTCAAATGATACTTAAGTAATTAAATTAAAAAGTCCGTAACTACAAAATAGGGGGAAAGGGGGATGCCAACAGAGACGAGAACGGGACAAGACGGTCTTTAAATGATCTTTGTTAGTAATGTGGTAACAGTGGAAGTTGATAGCGATGTTGAAATAATAAAGAGAATTGGTAAAATACGGAAAGTTCTACATAATTAATGATTGTAATATTCTTAATGACCGCCCCCTTGCAATTCAATTTTATATATACTTGATAATAAAGAGTATTAGTAAAACACAGAAAGTTCTACATAATTAATGACTGTAATATTCTTAATGACCGCCCCCTTGCAATTTAATTTTATATATACTTGATAATAAAGAGTATTAGTAAAACACAGAAAGTTCTACATAATTAATGATTGTAATATTCTTAATGACTGCCCCCTTGCAATTCAATTTTATATATACTTGATAATAAAGAGGATTCGTAAAACACAGAAAGTTCTACATAATTAATGATTGTAATATTCGTAATGACTGCTCCCTTAAAATTCATTTCTGTATGTACTTAATAATAAAGAGGATTAGTAAAACACAGAAAGTTCTACATAATTAATGATTGTAATATTCTTAATGACTGCCCCCTTGCAATTCAATTTTATATATACTTGATAATAAAGAGGATTAGTAAAACACGGAAAGTTCTTACAATTAAATTTTGTATATACATAATCCGGTAATAATCTCGCTATGAAAGCAGCAATGCTATTGTCATTTACATCTAAATTTAAAGGATCTGTTGTTTTCCTTTTTACTATTTCACGTTGTTTTGTTTCGTTTTGTTTCCATTTTTTAGTGTATTCCGATTATTCAAAGAAATTTTCTTGACTTTCATCAAGATTTTATATACATATGTTCCTTTTCGAGTAGCTTTCTTAAAATGAAAATGAACAAAATAATGAAAAGTGCTTAAATAGACATGATAGGGATGACGATGGTGATGATGATGATGATGATGATAGTGATAATGATGATGGTAGTGATGCTGATGATGATGCTGAAGATGATGATGATGATGATGATGATGATGGTAGTGATGATGATGATGATGATGGTAGTGATGGTAGTGATGATGATGATGATAGTGATCATGATGATGGTTGTGATGATGATGATGATAATGATAGTGATAATGATGATGAAAAGGGATGAGGGAAAGTTCATGATGGTATTGGAGAAGAAGAAGAAACAAGAAAATATGAGGCTAAGGATGATGATGATGATGATGATGATGATGGTAGTGATGATGATGATGATGATGATGATGGTAGTGATGGTGATGATGATGGTAGTGACAATGATGATGATGATGATGATGATGATGATGATAATGATAGTGATGATGATGATCAAAAGGATGAGGGAAAGTTCATGATGGTATTGGAGAAGAAGAAGAAACAAGAAAATATGAGGCTAAGGATGATGATGATGATGATAATGTAAATGAAATTATATGATTTCATTCTTACCGTACTGTGCCCCTGTCTTTCTAGTCGATCGTGCTTCAGTGCTGTTTCCAACTTCTCGGTTAAATGTGAAGCAGTTGCCGTAGTGTTTGTTCTGAAATTGGTGAAAATCCCTGCAAATTAGGAGTAAAACATATTGATATACTTCGCGTTAGCACGTAAAGGACAACGATTAATTCTATTTTCCACAAATTGTTCAAATTGTTGTATTTATTTTATACATGTATGTAAACCATGTGGATTTGTTTCTTTTACCGTGTTTAATAACAGATGACAGTTAATCGCTTATACACATATCGAATGTTTTATATTAACCAATCAGGTTCAATCTAGTTTCTATTCGTTGAAAGAAATATATGTTAGTAATTCTTTCTTTGATAGATATGATTTTTTTTTTCTTTTTTTAATCAGATCAAAGGCGTATGGCGAACTACCAAAAAGTTAGTGCATCAAATAAGTAAATGGCTCTTTTAGGCCAATCGCAGGGGCTAAACATAGATATTCAAAATTGGAGAGAAATAGATGATATGTCTAAGGGTGAGATTCATATTGATCAATATTAACCTGATTCGTTGTTAAAGTTCCCAGAGTCTTAATACGGGAACCACTCGGTTCCAGGAGTCAATGGTTTTAATTTCATAGCAATCGAATTATACCTCAATTACATCACCAAACCGACCAATTTTCGTCCCTTTGGGAGTAATGGAATTTGCTATTATGTATATTATTTGTCCGTTGTCGGTCTGGTGTGACGGAGTAAAAAAAATGATAATTAGGGGAAAGGCACACTTTTAAATATCACTGATGGGCATATTTAACACCGATAAAAGCCATACAAACTTTTGGGTGGACTGTAATGAGAAAGAGGGAGCTTTAGAAATGAAAATATTCTTTTGATACAGAGCAAAACATTGCCTGAGAAAAACATACATTCATGCATGTCACGAGAGTATATCAACACGTACAAAGTGATACCAGATCGTATTCTAAGAAGACAAGTAGATTTTTTTTTATTTTTTTTATCTGGAATAAGTGATGAAAAGTAGTTGATAGTGACAGAAGTAAGGGGAGTGAATAATTCTTACGTGTAATTACACTGGTCTCTATCGAAGGTACACTGAAGTATGAAGTCTTCCGCCTGGTGTCCCATCACCTTCAGTTCTTCCCTTGTCGGGTTGACAACTTCGAGAAGATCACTGAAGTCATCTGCTGTTGACTGTTTGTAGAATCCTGCCCAGTCGTCATCATCACTCACACCGTTCCAGTCGTATAGATGGTGGACGACAACGTCGCGGTCCGAACTCGAATCCCACCAGTCAAACCAGTAGTCGAAAACTGCCCTACTCGAATTCCTCAAGGCGTACTGCTCGCCAAAGTTTTCCCGAGTGTCAGTAGCAGTAGTACTACTAGTAGCCGTAGCAGTCTCCTCATCGGATGTTGCTACATCAATGTCTACATTGCTTGCTATGGGGGGATTTACAGTTGGAGGACGGGATGGTACATTGGTTGCGTTGCTTCCGTCGGGTATCTCAGTGAAGTTGGTCATCGGGTAAGTGCTGGAACCGTCCGTTGTCGCGTCCCCGCTCGAGTCACTCCCAGATCCGGTAACAAGAGCAGAAGCCGATGCTGATGCTTCATCAGTTGGAAAATCAAACCACCAGGTGGCGTAGTCGTACTGCTCGCCAAAGTTTTCCCGAGTGTCAGTAGCAGTAGTACTACTAGTAGCCGTAGCAGTCTCCTCACCTTCGATCGCATTGTTATCGATTTGAATCAGGCTTTCGAAGCGAGTGTTGACCATGGCAGAGAGTCTCATCATGTTCATGTTGCACACGGTGACTGCAGGAAACTGAAGCTCTGTCCGAGTGATCACGTCGATCTGCGTCGTGTAAGGGTGTTTATTAAAGTCGAGGAGCAGTAGGCTTCCTTGCCACAGGAACGCTGCCGAAGCGATAAGAGTTACGAAACTCCAAAAAAGCCTCGACTTCACTGATCTAGAGGTGATGATTCGCGGTATGCCATGGGCGGTTGTCACACCACTGTAGTCGACCAGGACTGCATTTACGGAGTCGAGATCAGCAAGATCTTTGTCGGTCCCTATTACCCTGATTGAAAGAAGAAAAAAAAAGACATGAGCAAAAAGAATGTTTTAGTAATTTGCCTTTAAACTCTCTACACATTTAAATTCGTTGCTCATGCTTGAATTGCGTTTCTGATTTCAATACCATTGAAACCGCTCTTGCTAAGGCCCATACATTATTGATGATAGAAATAGTAGGCTAAAATTGACAACGCCAGATCTCCTGTGTGTTATGACTTGATTGGGAATCAATTCTTCAGAGAAAGTTGGGTTCGGTAGAAGCAGAAAAAATCTGACTATAGTATTCAGTATAACTTGGGAATATTACACGAAGAAAAATTTGTTTTGGTTTTTGTGACACATGTAGTCGTGGATGCTATTGAGATAACTTATGATATTGGAATTCACGCATGGGCAATGTAGTCATATTTCCATATTTCTGTGTGACCCAAATTACAGGAAATATCCCCTTTCAGTTTTATTGACAAATTCTACTTTTGTGTCCATGATACATTATGGAAAGCACATATTCACATGTCCTCCCGTAAAGAAAAAACACCATCTGATTTGACAAAACGAATAAGTAATATGGATACAAAACGAATTATAATAATAGTTTAAAGAGAAGGTTGAGTTCTGGGAAGAGGTGAAAAATAATTTGTGAGCATTACTCATTCTTATTATGCAAGTGTGGAAGAACATCAGTTAAGACATGTTCCCTGAAAAGCATGGCTATTCAAATGCCTTCATATTCTAAATATGCATGTAAAATCGTAAAAATCGGGGGGCCGGCTTTTTACGCCACGTGTTCGTGTAGTCCCATATACATATTTCTGTGCAAGTGTTTGTAACTTTACCAAGACTTGGCCAAATTTCTTTTCATTTTGATTATTCCAGAACCTGCAATACACACAAATTCTTATATGCTAGATGATCAACCTTTTCTGGTCGGTTCCACACCGTTTCTTTCACAATGCAATCGCATGACCAGAACTCAACTTCATCTTTAAGCCTTGTAAATATCATGATCAAAATAATAATTTGGGGAATCTACGTGCTTTTCATGCAGTTTTCTTGATTTGAAATTGATTTAATTTCGTGTAAACAAATAAACGAAAAATGATGAAAACACATAATATGAATTTGATTCTCCTTATATTTATCGCCATCATGAGTAATAATTTTGTAGACTTCATATATACTTACATTTCCATAATGGATGTATCTTCCAGGTTCTTCACAGGAACGTAGTTTCCACCTTTGACTGCTATGTGGAGAGTATTCCGATTCGTATGAAATGTTGATATCCAGTCGTGTGTCGATTGTGATTCTCAGATTAATCATAAGTCAGCTCTCATAGTTCGTTCGGAGCAATCTAATGCATTTTGGTGCATGGACATCGTCATCAAATAACCTATGTCAATTTTTTGGATTTCAACTAGGTGCGCCCGCCATCGCCAGCACTTTCCTTGCATCAGCTTTACAACCGGGCGCCTCCGCTTTCACACTGATGTAAAATGTACTACGCACAGATAACCAAAAGATCGCGCGAAGCACCGTTCCACCGTTCTGTGCGCCGCGGGTGGGGGGGGGGGGCAGGGGGCGGTCGCCCCCCCAACCAACAAAGTGGGGGCAAAACGCATTCCCGCCCCCCCCCCCCCCCCCCCAAAAAAAAAAAAAAAAAAAAAAAAAAAAGGTAGTAAAGGAGTAAAGACGGTTTGTATTTTTCAATCAAAAAGAAAATAAAAAATAACAAAACCTGAATTGAATCACATATAAATTATATTCCATTCAAAGAACAGGAAAACTTGAGTTCTGGTTTAAAAAAAAAAAGAATTCTCACAGAATCAAACGAAACTTACACTGAATGATCAATATTACAAATAACAATTTTGGTAGAAAATGTATAATGGCTGAGTAATGAGCAAAGAAAGATAAGGATATCATAGTAGGTAACCCCCGAGACCATTTGTGTAGTCCCATAAACATCTTTCTGTGTATAGTGCTTGTAATTTTACCAAGACTGGGCCACATTTCTTATCATTTTGATGATTCCAGAACCTTGCAGTACACACCAAAATATGTCTCGAGCTCCCTCCCCCCTCTTTTTTATGAAATGGTATGTTTAAGAGAAAAGAAAGAAGGAAAGGGAGAAAAAATGAGTGACCTGTCAATCATGTCAATATCACAAATGAGGTATCAAAATATGATCATCTGACCGTAATTAAATGCCTAAAAACCCCTGAGCTTATTGGGGTTCCGCACTCTGGACCCCACCACGGAACCTAAAGAGGGCCCATGGATGCTCATCTGACCGTAATTAAATACCTAAAACCCCTGAGCTTCCGGGGGCTCTGCCTTTGGACCCTACCAAGGGCCCTAAGGCGGGCCCCTGGATGCTTATCTGACCGTAATTTAATACTTAAAACCCCTGAGCTTCCGGAGGCTCTGCTTCTTGGACCCCCACCAATAAATATTGGTGACCTGCCAGTGTCACAAATAAGGTATCTATATTATGCTCATCTGACCTTAATTTAATGCCTAAAAACCCTGAGCTCCCAGGGCTCAGCCCCTGGACCCCACGCCAAATTACGCTCCACTCGCTTAGCTCGCTACGTTCTACCTGATCGTTAATACTCCACTTTGAAAAACGTTCCGCGGGGCCTGCATGTAACATTTAAGAGTGATGGTGGTGCAGAATTTTCTTCTGCCCCACCCCGAAACGTTTTTGCTCATTACGCAAGATGACCTCCCTGGATTGTCCCCCCCCCCCCCCCCCCCCATCAATCCCAAACTGCCTCCGGCGCGCCTGGTGCGCAGTTTTGTCTTTATAATGGTTAATTCTTCTTCTTCGTCGTCATCGTCTTCTTCTTCTTCTTCTTCTTCTCCTCCTTCTTCTCCGTCCTCATCTCCTTCTTCGTCTTCTTCGTGTTTACACCCTACTATTTGCGTGAAGTGTAGCTTATCAACGTGCACGGGGTGTGACTTTCCTACATACGGAGCCTCCAGTTAACGTTCTTTCCGAGGGATGGAGTGCTTTCCCCTGAACCACAGCCTGCATCGAAAACAGAGGGGAGGCGCGCTTATACACACATAGCAGTACAAATCTTTCTTCCTTTCTTTTGTTTTAACGCATTTTTGTTTGTATGCTCAGCGCAGGACTTACCCACGTACATAACGGCACTCATGAGAGTCAGGCGACGATCCGATATCCCCGCATCGCCACTTTTTATTCTTTAATTCATAACAGTTACCATTTTGTTTTATATCCAGGGAAGCCTCATCATCAAAAGTGCTGTTCTTCATGAGTGCCTCGCGATTATTAAAGGGAGTGTGTCTTGACGAGACTATTTGTCTTTCCCGTGGCCCTACCCGGTGGCGTTATTTTTTTCTGCGGCACAGATTGGGGTTAGGTGCGTGTTGAGCCTATGGGAAAGTTTAGGGTTAGGGTAAGGGCTAGGGTTAAATCAAGACCTCTTTTTTTTTTAAAGCCCCAATCTGTGCCGCAGAAGAAAATAACGCTACCCGGGGCCAATCGGGGCCAATCGCCCATGCAAATGATGATATGCGCGCACAAGAGCAGCGCGCAGGCAGTGATATCATCATCATTTGCATGGGCGCAATCTTAATTTACGCATAAATACATGACCTCTAGGTCATTGGCTTTGTTTACTCACCATTTAAAATGGCGCCCATGTCTGCGCATGCGCACTGATACAACTGTAAACTGGTGTATTGCCAGGCACCCATTTACATCTCGGTAAAGCGTGGAAAATGTCGATTAATATCGATTAATGTCAATGTTTGGATTTCAACTAGGTGCGCCCGCCATCTCTAGCACTTTTCTTGCATCAGCTTTACGACCGGGCGCCTCCGCTTTCACACTGATGTAAAATTTACTACGCACAGATAACCAAAAGATTGCGCGAAGCACCGTTCCACCGTTCTGTGCGCCGCGGGTGGGGGGGGGGGGGCAGGGAGCGTCGCCCCCCTCCCAACCAAAAAAGTGGGGGCAAAACGCATTCCCGCCCCTCCCCCCAAAAATGGAAGTAAAGGATTAAAGATGGTTTTTTTTTTGCTAAGCTATGGGAAAGTTTAGGGTTAGGGTTAGGGTTAGGGTTAAATCAAGACCTCTTTTTTTTTAAAAGCCCTAATCTGTGCAGCAGAAGAAATAACGTTACCCGGGGCCAATCGGGTATAATACGACTACGGACTACGCGACCGCAGCATTCGCGTGCGTACAACATATGCGAAACCGAAGCGTGAGGAGAACTTCGGTCTGTTTCGCCAACGCTAGCGCGCACTGACCCAGTTTAGCGCGCGCTGACCCAGTTAATCAAGTCCATTCGTTTACGTGCAGTTGTCCAAAAGAAGACGTAGACGGCGTTAACCATTATTTGCCATGATACACCCCCTTTAATACCCCAGCAATTGCCAGGTACCCATTTACATCTCGGTAAAGCGTGGAAAATGTCGATTAATATCATGCCACAGAACGTTAGGGCCGGGCTGAGATTCGAATCCTCAACCCTTGAATTGAGAGTCAAGTGAATGGACATCTATACAACGACACCTCCGCAGAACCACTATGCCATGACACCTCGAAATTGCTTTCGAGAGTCGGATGGCGTGTCAGTGTGAATAGTCTTTTTAATGGATGCAAATATGTACATACGTTGGAGTAGACCTCATGCTTTGATAGCAGTATTTTCAATATCTTTGAAAAATGTTAGGGCTACATTGGTAAAGAATGAATGACATATTTTTTAGCGTGCCACTAAATAAGTGCCGATTGCAAAAGTAGACAATGTCGGAAAATGCAACCTTAATGGACAACTACTCTAAAAGAAAGCAGGAAAATCAGAAAAACAGACTTGTGAAAGCTACAATTAAATCCGAAACTCAGAAGGTCATGAATTTTTTAAAGTTGTAATTTGATATAGGTATGGACAAATCAAATTGGCAGAATCACTAATGTCACTGTGACGTAATGCCGGACAACTTGATTTTTGTTTCCACACAAGATGACAAAAATAATTTCCCCAAAAAATATATGACAGAGGGGTCATTCCTTTATGGAGGACTAATAATATGATATTCATAATATCCACAACCCCTTCCCTTCCCCGATATCCGTACTTGATAATATAAATGCTTTAATTTGCACTAATTGCATTATAATCAATCATGTATGTACCTTCCTAGCAACAGCGTTGCGTGAGTGAGTAAACAATCATTCCATTCGAACGTGTACCCTGTACTCATGTTTCCATTATTAGGCCTTAACACATTACAAAATAATATACAATTTTTGGGTGGCGGAAGGGTAAAACTAAAAAAAGAGCGTCTAATTAATTGATTTCATTATGTGTAACGGACCGGTTTATCTCTCCTCTCCCTTCTCTCTCTCTCTCTCTCTCTCTCTCTCCCTACATCTCTTCTCTTCTCTTCTCTCTTCTCTTCTCTCTCACTTTCTCTCTCTCTCCCTCTCTCTCTATCTACCTCTCTTATCTCTCTCTCTCTCTCTCTCTCTCCATGTCTCCCTCACTCTCACTCTCTGCCCACTTCACCTACTGTCTAATATGCCGTCTTTCGATTTTGCTACTTATTCAACTCCACATAATTATTTCTCATTATAATCTTCATTCTTTACCTCTCATCCGGAGTAGCTTCATAAAGCTAATGCACATTCATATAGTAAAATTAGGCTCTTTGCATACGAAGTAATTTAAAATGAATTGAAAATTGTACAGCTTTCTTTCATCGAATATTTACCAAACTCATTGGTCATCATGGATGGTTGGTTCAGTTGATAATTATTGTCGTCAAGCTACACACACGAACTGACCTAATTTAAAGTGGCCCTCCGCTGTTTTATTAAAATCATTATTATTATTCTCATTATCATCATTATCATTACACGTCCTCCTTTTCTTCTTCTCCTTCTTATTGTTCTTCTTTTTCTCATCTTCCTCCTCCTCCTCCGCCTCCTCCTCCTCTTACTTCTTCTTCTTCGTCTCCTTCTTATAATTATCATTATTGTTGTTGTTTTCATCATCATCATCATCATCACAATAATCATTACTCACGCACGGTATTTGGCTACAATGTAAGAATTCGGAGTAATTAACAAAAAAACAAGAATTAATTTATTTTTGTACAAATTATCATGTAAATTTATTAGCATCCATACGAAAACATAAACTCCTCTTGTTCTCAAATAAACACAAAATAATTTTCTTGTTCCTACATATAATATACAAATCTATGCACGACCAATGTGAATGTGGCAGCATTCTTAATTATCGTCGAAGTCGTCATCGACACCGTCGTCAGCATTGACATTACATTTAAAAAATGAACAAAAAACTGTGAAACGGTCCCCAGTCCATGCGTGGAAAACCGTCATAAATAACTTCGCGCCATACTAGATCTGTGTTTCTGACAGGCGCGCAATCGAGCATATTATTTCGTGAAATAGATATATTATATTTTGCATAGTTCTCTTATTTATGACAGAGACTACCATATCTTTAGCCCACTTCTCAACTTGCATTTCAAAAGCAGATCCTAAAAATCTTTACAAATATCAAAAATGTACAAAACCTGGCAATGAACTATGAACATGAAAAGGAAACAATATATAGCTTTCAAAAGAAGACGCAAGGTCTTTTTCTTAATACAAATCGATCAGATGAAACTGTGGTTATTCATGAATCAACTAAGTGCAACGGTAAAACAGTCAGCCTTCATCAAAACAATGAATTAAGTATTAACGTACTAACGATTAAAACAACATATTATACTTTTCATCAGCTACATTGTGTTCAAAATATAAAAGTAAAACTACACTACTTTAAATACATTCAAAATAAGGCACTGGTGAATAGTATCAATGAATGATTATTTAATACTGTTGACTTTCGAAAAAAGAGCTTTCGGACTTTTTGCAAGAATGTAAACAGTTTTCATATGATGACTTATTGCACAATATCATAATTCTTTTCTTACATTCAAAGTCGGCTTGCATGAAATGTAATTTAAAATGAAAATATAGATTTAATAACTTGTCATTTCGTCCAATCGGTGTCTGTCGATATGAAAATAGTTTCATTTAAAGTTTTTCTCTATTACACCCCCCCCCCCCGCCCTTGATATGAAGCAAGCTTGTAGTGACACAAACACTGACTTGCATTTTGATAATTAACTGTTTCTGACTCGTTCAACCCATTGGCCCGAATTCACAAAGGAGGTTTATCGACAAACCTAGGTTTATGTGCGTCATATGACGCGTTTCGATACATTTCAGACCAAGGTTCAAACAAACCTTGGTCTGAAACGCATCAAAACGCGCCATGTACGTGACGCACATAAACCTAGGCTTGTCTACAAACCCCCTTTGTGAATTTGGGTCTTTATCATGGGTATCAAGTATCATGATTTCAAATTATCAATTTAAAACTACAATCCCTAAAGCTTTCAAATTCCTTCAATATCCCCTCCTCAAAATTACTATTCCATTATCATCTCAATATAATTGTTAAAAAATGTTCAATTTATTGCAGTTAATCTAAACATAATTGTGCTCATGCCGCGTTAAGCTCTAAACCATTGTTGCTCATAAATATGTTATTATTATTTCAAATCTATGCAACTAGCATACTTGAAGCTTGCTATTACTATGACCTGGTCTCCTGGTCGAGGAATGGGGGTGTGCCAAAAGACCAATTTCATTAGGGGTGGAATAAGCTTGCCGACTTGTTACTTCCCTTTTCCAACAACAAAAAAGAAAAGGTCATCATGTTCTTTTCGATTTCCAACAGTTTCGAACATTTTCAAAATTTGCCGACAGTAACATTTTGAATACGGGTGTCTTACTCTTAACTATCCCCCTTTTGACGGCGTCCCCGCCCAAGAGAAATGATAAAAACTTCTAATGATCTAGCTTTAACAGAAATTTATATCGATCATAGGAAATTAGAGGCACTTTGACAATGAATTATTTGGGGGTAAAAAAAATCATCATTTAAAAAAAAGACTACATGTCTATTGGTTGTCCTGTCCAGATATCATGTTATGTGTCAAGAGGGAAAAACATTTATAAACCACTCTTTTCCTGTTTCTGAAAAAATAAAGCACTTTGTTTTCTGCATTCATAATCAGCTGGCATGACCAAAATATAAGATGACTAGCGGATATATGTGTCCATGAGGAGGTTACCGAGTTCATTAGTCCTCTCTTACTTACACGACAGCGCCCTCGTCATTGCTGTCATACTTGTGTTGTGCTATCTTCATTTGTATTTTGGCTCCCGACAATGTCAACGGATGCATCAATGGTTTGGATCTCACTACCTTGCTCCTCCAGCTGATATTTCTCTGCTTTATTGTGCGTGGCAGGGTTGTCCAAGTTCTCCTCAGGGATCATAGGGGTGGCACTCCTGGACAAACCCAGCTGTCCCGGAAGTTCCATAGCAGGCCCTAGCGAGCTGCCACGACTTACGTCCAGGTTGAGCCTTGCTGGTTCGTGTGTCACTGAATTCCTCCGCGAATTGGCGGCGCTGGCCTGAGAGGCCCGGTTGGCTGAAGCCGCCTTGCTGATTTCTCGCCGTAACCTGAAGAACCGGTACGCTCGCTGCACGATCTTCGCCGCTTGGCTCATTTTATTGATTTTCATTGTCGTTGTTGTTGGTTGGTTCTGCTCGCGGTCGGGGAAGCTCTCGGCGAACTTCTCCGCCATCTGTTTCTGGAGTTCAGTGAAATCCTCCGACTCCTCCACATCGGCTAACACCCGTTTCGTCAACGCAAACAAGACATCTAGACAATGTAATCTGAAACCATCATATATAGGCATATCTAACGCTGCGATCTTTATTCGGTTTGGTCTGGCGAGGCGTAAAGGCAGGTCCAAAGCGTCACAAAACTCACTCAGTTGTTCATACTTGATAAACTGCGACGCAGAGGGGTCGTACTTCTCCCAAATTTGGTAGAACATACCAAAATCGTCTTCAGTAATTCCCACTTCCTCTTGAGCGTGGGCTTGACTGAAATTTTCCAGGATGACTGCAATGTACGTATTGATCACCACAAGGAATGTAATAACTAGATATACTGTGGAGAAAAATATGGGTATGTAGAACCCACCGCAGTTTCCGTTAGAGAGCCCTTCGTAATTGGGGTCACAGTCTGGCTCCTGAACCATCATCGGTTCTAAGACATCATTCCAGCCAGCCGAGGTGGACAGGCGGAAAAGCAGCAACGCGCTGTTCACCCAGGTCTGGAAATTGGTGGTTTTATCCAAAGCGCCGTCGAGCTTGATGTGCCCGAACTGCGACATGCCGATGATGGAAAAGACAAAGATGACGAGAAGGAGAAGGATGCCGATGTTGAGAAGAGCTGGCAAAGATATGACAAGGGCGAAGAGAAGCTTCCGAATGCCTTTAGCCTGCTTCACGAGGCGGAGGACTCGACCGATCCTGAACAACCTCAAGACTCTCAACAGTGTGGGATTGATGAAGACGCTGTTTAAGACGTCATCTAACACGATACCTGCAAAGAAGAAAATGAATAGAAAATCAGGCTCAGTTGATGTGATCTGGAAGCAGTGGCGTAGACATTAAAACAAGAGGGCACATATCCGCCCCTGCAAGGGTTACAGCGATCCAGTTCGCGCTTTGCCTTCCATGCACATGTGAAGCCAAATACTAAAGGATAATCCCTAAAATGTAAAGAGACGCAATCTAGATTAGTACGATAAAGCATAAACTGGTCAGTGCACCCTTTTTTATAAAACAATGTGGCATACCTTAAGAAAAACGAGGTCCTCCCCTTTAATTATGTTCTTGTAACATCCTTTTATAACTTCAACCAAACGGCACCGATGAAAAATCTCACAACTTTATTTTTTGTCAGAGATTGGTCACTAAAAAGACGAAAAAGTTCTTTGCTTTTATTTTTGTTTCCCTTTTGAGTTGTGAGAAAATGTCGGGATTGTGGGCTTCCTCTCCCCCCCCCCTACCATACCCTCTATTAACCCATTGTCTACTGGAACCTGGGCCCTGTTTCATAAAACTTGATATCAATAACATGTTACAAGCTACTGTTATAAGCTACTGAAATCATGACATCTGATTGGCTGAGAGCAAATTTGTCATAGAAATTTAGCATTTGTTATGGATAACAAGTTTTATGAAACGGGCCCCTGGTTGTTCCTGTATTAAACCTATGGGCCATGTGAGAATTCAGTAGTCATCGGGTTAACAGGAACCTGGGTCTGCCCATGACGCAAACTTACCGAGCACGGAGAAGATCACCACAATAATGTCAAAGACATTCCAAGGAATCTTGAAGTAGTACCAGCTGTAACCGATGAGCTTGAGGACGGCCTCGCAGACGAAGATCGACGTGAAGACGATGTTGAACTGGGCGGTGATGTCGGTGAGCTCCTGAGACATCCCGTAATGGTCAATCATCATCAAGATCATGTTCATCATGATGACGGTCACGATGACGAGCTCGAACTTATTGCTCGTCGTCAAGCGGTAGAAGAAATTCTGGATCTTGTTCTGCAGAGAGAGAGAGATGAAGAGTCAAAGGGTTATTAATTATAATCGGGTTCCAGTAGCGAAACATAATGAGAATAATCGGAGAATTGCAAGTAGTGAATTAGAATTAGAATGATTTGGAGCGAATTTGACTTTAGATGAACCTGATCTGGGCCCTGTTTCCTAAATTTGTTATTGAAAAACAACTAACAAAAATCAATGACAATTTGTTCTTAGCAAATCAAATAAAATCATTTGAGTAACTTAAATGAATTATTGGAACTGGTTTTATATAGATACTTGAATTATAAAAACAGGTACCTTACACGATGTGGTTTTTTGTCTAGTTGTACTTCAGCACGAAACCCTATTTCAATTTTTTTTTCTAGAAAACAATAAAAGTACAATACAAAGTATTTTGTATGATAGTTGTTGTTGTTAAAGTTTTATTAAGATGTATTTGGTATTCAATGTGAACTACTCGTTAATACTTTATTCACATCGTAGAGACCGACACCAAACCGAAATTGGCAGACCAAAATATTACATTACCCCCAAATGACCCAAAATAGGTCAATATGGAAACGGTTTAGCGTCGGCTCCCTGGAATAACTAAAGTACGACGTTAGTACGACAAAAAGAACAATAGAACTTAAATATTAAAACTTCAAAATCAAATTTATCTATCTATAAGTGCATTATCAATTTATATTTTCATTGGAATTATTGTGCGTTAGTAAAGCAGGGCTCCCACTTAGCCGAGTTGTATTAGCGAGTTATGGCGAGTTGTGGTGAGTTGCCTCAAAGAGGCACTCGCAATAACTCGCGAACAATTCGGTATGGCTTAGCGTAACTCTTTACAACATTCCACGACTCTCCTCGAAGTCGCGAGCAGTTCCAAAATATTGAACATGTTCAAAAAATTTCCCCGATTCGTTGTAATTCAAGGTGAACTCGCCTACACTCGTAATATACACGCATTACTCGAAACAAGGTCGCGCTGCACTCCTCATAAGGTGGCGAGTTGCTAAGAGTTATGAAGAGAGCAGCGCGAGCTTGTTACGAGTAATGCGAGTACATTACGAGTGTTAAGCAAGTTCACCACGAGCTACAACGAAGCAGCGAAAATTTTGAACATGTTCAAAATTTTCACTGATTCGTTGTTACTCGAGATGAATTCGTTGTTATTCGAGGTGAACTCGCTTTACACTCGTAATATACTCGCATTACTCGTAACAAGCTCGCGCTGCACTCTTCATAAGGTGGCTAGTTGCTTCGAGTTATGAAGAGTGCAGCGCGAATCGGGGGAAATTCTTGAGCATGTTCAAAATTTTGGAACTGCTCGCGACTTCGAGGAGAGTCGTGGAATGTTGTAAAGAGTTACGCTAAGCCATACCGAATTGTTCGCGAGTTATTGCGAGTGCCACTTTGAGGCAACTCACCACAACTCGCCATAACTCGCTAATACAACTCGGCTAAGTGGGAGCCCTGCTTTAGCTCATTATTAAGTGTAAAATAGGAAGAGAGGTAAATTCTTCCAGGCGCCAAATATGATTCGAAAATGAATAATGAAATACCATGCTTTTTATATTATTATATTAAGGGAAAATTGATAAGCAGCATTCGACAAAGTAAAGATGTTATCATTTTCATCTTAAGCCTTCATTCAGGGCATTGAGTAATTTACTTATTTAGTTCTTTAATTTTGTTATGTTTGTTATTTGTTTAGGAACTGCGTAATATAAATTTTAAATTATTGTTCAATAAACTGACAAGTAACTTCTCCAACGAAACTCGGAAAAGTGGGCTCGTGACTAAGATAACGTTAAACAGACAGAAACAAAACGATCGAATTTCATTTATTCGACATCAAAAAATCTAAGACATCGAAAATGTTGTAAAATCATAGGAAAGAAATAGACGTGAGGAAAATGTGCAAAATGATACACAAAGGCACAACATTCGTGACAAAATTCTACATTGCAAATATACTTACTCCTGCCTGTATATCGGAAATGCACAATCAAAAGGTAGCATAAAGCAAAGACAAATACACGATAAAAACACGGGGAAAATACAGTAAATCACACGAAATCACGGGAAATGTTCATACGCATCTCATAATAAACTAATAAGGTATTGGAACAGCTTGAAAGATTACCAATGCAGCATAGTTGAAACACATTGACTTTAAGTTTTCATAGCACTAAATGTGTAAATTGGCATCTAATCTGTGTAAATTACAATAGATTAAAAAATTAAAAAATTCGCAGCATTACTTGAATTTCCAGGTGATCAGACCTTTCACGGACGATCTCAGAAAGGTTGAGGAGAGAGTCATTTCTCGACCCCCCCCCCCCTCCTCTCTGAGTAAAACCTTTCTCCCCAAAAGCCCAATTAAAATAGGGTTAAACCCTTTTATTGGCAAAACACCCGTTACCAATAAGTGACTTGGCGAAAGCGATGTTTTGCGCGGTCTCAAACAATGACTCCAAAATGACACTTAGATGACCTATGACCTATGACCCTCCATGACTGAAGAAGAGTAATAAGACTTTTATACCCAATCACCACTCCATCAGGTCACATCAAAACCCATCACACTGTGTAGAAAAAGCCAATTACAAAGTCTGTTCACCCATGACCTCTAATGACACCAATATGACCTCAATTGACCCATGCCACCTTTCAACTACAACCTTTGAACTATAGTCTTACCGTTGGCTGTTTGATCTGCTTAGTAGGTTTCTTGACTCCCATTCGTCTCATAGTCTGATAATATTGCTTCTGACTGGTGCTTAGAAGCATATCCATCGAGCTATCCCCTTCGTACTGCAAGAAAAAATAAATACATTTCGTAAAAACTAGTCAACAGTGAACGATAACGATGTGTGTATCCACGCCTAACGTTCATTCCGGACCATTGTAACGCCATATTGCAACAGACGAAAGGCAGATCAAGACACCCAGGTGCCGCGAACATCGTGGATTCTCGTGTTTTCAAGCATTTCTACCTCCCCGTAATGACCGCCTTTGCTACCCCCCCCCCCCCCCCCCCAACCTCCATAGAAACACAATCTTATTAAAGGGATTGGGTAACTTTGTCTCAGATTCTGAAACAAAAACCTGGATACATGCTGCAATGATAATTATAAACATTAAGGTCAGTCAGGAACCCCATGATTTTTACAAGCCGATCGCCTGTCTAATTATCAATATATTTATGATTGGAAATCTAAATTTAAAAATTCGTTTTCATAACGGTTTTTATAACACTACAGTCTACTGGGGGAAATGAGTATGGTAAAACCGGTCACTCAAAGATTTTTACTTTTTTAGTCACTTCATGATCATTTTGAAGCGCAATTTTTGTAGGGCTTCAATATTACACCATATCACAGACACTGATATCTCAGATTTAACATTGTTAAACGATGCCTTTAAGACCCTGACGCCCCTGGGTTATCTTTTCTAATTGCATACCTTGCGCTTGAGGGCGTTGAAGTTATCAATGATGACTCCGATAAAGAGATTGAGGAGAAAGAAGGATCCGAAGACAATCAGAATCACAAAGTAGACGTAGTAATAGAACCGATTGTCCTTGATGGGCTGCAAATTCTCCTGTAAAAGATCAGACATGAAAATAACAAATGTTAAAGAATGTTTTCAATTATAAAGGTCACTTATACTGATTCCGATTTGATTTGATTTGATTTATTTATTTCTGTTTGATTTTCTTTTTCTTTTGCAGCTGGACAAAACTATAACAAACAAATCAATGCAAATTTTATACATGACAAAAGAAGCCCAATTTAGGAAGCTCATTCTCATTATTTTGGTTGGAAATTTTATTCAGGTTAACTCTGGTATATCTTATGTATATCGTATGCATGCATACCAATCTTTTAAGGGTTGAACAGTTCGGACCATAATCGTATTTTGCATTTTTTTAAAGATATTTGCCAGATTATTTTGAGTGGTCACTATAACTTGTGAAAAGGTGTTTTGTGACTAATGACAGACAAAAATATCAAGACATTGCTCCTAGAGCCATTACGACACTTGATGTAGTAGTGTTTCTTTCGTAAGTTTGAGGAAACTAATGACAAGTACATTTTTTGCATTTTTGTATCCTCATTATGAGTTATCAAATAATATGAAATATTTAAACATACCTCACGTGATCCCCTCGAATCTACGGCAGCTGCCATAGCCTCCATCCACCCCTCGAACGTAGTCTGAGTATAGAGAGAGAGAGAGAGAGAGAGAGAGAGAGAGAAGACAAAACAAGAGCAAGGGGGTAATAACAAAAAAATGACCATATTCAGTAATACATTTTTATTTCTAATCCTTCTACTCGTCGTTTCCACAAAAGCTACAATATAGGCCATCAGTAGAGAATTTGTGTTCAGATTAATATTGCTTTTTACTCCGTTTAAAACAATTTTTACTCAAATGATGCTTATCTGAAAATCATGTTCGTCTCCTGCAAACGCGGCCTCTCACCGGTCATCAACTGGGCACAATCGGGCCTTAAGACTCCCCCATCAAATACAATCTGACATTCGCTGTGTACACCTAACATTTTGCTTGTCAGGGATTTTACGGCATACCCCTTCCCCTCCCTTTTACAGAATCCTGAATCTAAACCCTCATACTCACCACTTGAAAGAGAGCCACATAACCAAGACCAACGTTATTGAAGTTGATCGGCGGCGTCTCCCAGTAGTAGTTCTTCTCCAGACACTCGGACTTGTTGTTGACGATGGTGTGGAGAAGTCGATCGCCGAACTCATCGACGCATCGGTCGTAGATCCCCTTGAAGAAGAGGACGCCCATGATGGAGAAGATGAGCCAGATCATGGCACAGACGAGCAGGACGTTGGCGATCGACGGGATGGCGTGGACCACGGCATTGACCACGATCTACGGAAAAGAGAAAGAGGATAATCATCAATTGTTTCTTCATCATTGTTATCATCCTCATCATCATTGTTCTCATCGTCATCATCCTTGTTCTCCTCGTCATCACCACCACAATATCATCATTATCATCATCGTCATCAGCATCGTTATAATTATCATCATAAACAGCGCCATCATCATAGTCGTCGTCGTAATCAGTACCATCGTCATCATCATCTTCGTCATCATCATTGATCTTATCGTCATCACCACCACACTATCATCATCATCAGCATAATCAGCATCATTATCATTATCATCATGAACAGCGCCATTATCATAGTCGTCGTCGTTATCACTATCATCGTCGTCATCATTATGACCTTTTGGGGGTTACGCCATTAGTTGATTAGGAATTTCAGCGATGAAAACACAGAAGAATCTTTGATGATGCAAAGTGCTGTACATTTTGTATGAATAAAGGACAATATCCTTTTTTATCATGCTTGACAAGGCACTTTATGTGCATTTTTCTTTGCAGTAAATGTCGAACAATTTGTTACATAACAAATGTAGTACCACAAGGCGTATTTTAGTTTGCTTTCATTTCAAATGGTCTCTCTCGTTTTTATCAATTCACGGAATAAAAACTAACACCTTAATGATTACTGTTGATAGATAGAGAGATCTGATCCGGCGGAGGTATTCACAAATTAAGTCATACGGGGGGTTGCCGCTCTAATGGGTAACTTTTTCACACAAAAAACCCTACTCATGGGTCCAATTTTTAACAAAAATACCCCTAATCATGGGTCCGTTTTTTCAAAATGTAAACAAATTTTCGGAAATTTCCAAAAATGGGCTTTACTGAGAGAAAAATCCGCCCAAATGACCCCTTAAAATAGGTAGGGGTTATGAGGCTTCAGCGGCACACTCCCGTCAAAACCAAAACTGTGGGGGGGGGGGGGGTGAGATCTGATACTAACCTTCATGCCTTCCCATCGGGAGATGGCCCGCAGTGGTCTGAGCGCTCGAAGGGTCCTGAGTGCCCGGAATGCTGCGAAGTTCGTCAACCCAATGACATCTCCCAGGAGACTCAGTAGACCGACCTAGAGAGGAAGAAATTCGGTTTGATTGCATCATTTTTCATATAATTTATTTTAAAAATTTTTTTATATATAATTGATATCATCGTCTGCGAGAGATCTAGTTTAACAAGATTAATCGCCTCTGTCTACAAATGACGAAAACTTATCTTGAGTTCAGGTAATAATTGCATTCCATTTCAAGAGAACTGGTCCAACATAATTCAGATGTTTTTATCATGAAGCAGATGGGTTGTTTAGACTAGCAAAATATCGGCAAACTCATGAAATTTAGTGAAAATCAAATTCGCTGAAGACTTGTTTAATAGGCACATGTATCGAAATAACTGGCAAGATCTTTTCACCTTTGTTCTCCATTACACAGCTATCATAATATTTCTATAAAAAAATAGTTTTGCTTTTGTGAGGGTGTATTCTCCGTCATTACCAGAACTCAAGACTGGCTTTATAAGATTCTGGTTGACCGCTTGGAGTTAAGAGAAAAAACTGTTCAGAATGAATAATTCAGCGCCTGCTGCTGTATAGCTAAATGAAATATCCGTAATACAGATTTGTACTTACAAGAACAATGCAAAAGTCTAGCCAGCACCAGAAACTTGTGAAGTATTTCACGAAACCGTAGCCACTCCATTTCATCAACATTTCCACGACGAATATGCCAAAGAATATGTAGTTGAGAATTTTGAGGATCTCCTGGCGTCTCGGATGAAGATCTAGGTAGATGTCCTCGAAAACCTGAATTGATGAGCAGATGAAATTAGAACCAAAATTAAGGTAGCTATTGAAAGCAACGACAACATAACAGCTCAAGTTTCACGCAGGTCATTAAACGACTAAGCATAGATAAAGGAAAACAAAAGGAAGAAGAAGAAGCAAAAGAAGAAAATTTGGAGATATGACGAAATAAAGAAGAATACGAACAAGAAAATAACGAAGAAGTTAAAGAATTAGAAGAAGAAGATGATAAATTTTTGGAAGGTTGAGTAGAATGAACAGATAAATGAGAATATAGATAATCAAAGTGCAATATCTTACTAGGGTGAAACTGCTTCCAAATATGACGACGATGATGAAAGTTTCAAATATCTTATGTTCACACACGGTGAACATGATTTCCCGGTACCTCCTCCACCGGTAGGCCCAGTTGCTCTCGTTAGCGTCCAGGCAACACGGGATACATGAACACTTTTTGGCGTAAAAGCTCGCGCACAACCTCGGCAGGCAGTCTTTGACCGGGTCCTCCAGGATGGGTTCCTCCATAGTGGCAGTTGTTTGGACAATAACAGCCGTGTCTCGCCTGCTAGCGATACTGTGCAGACTCGCGTGGCTCACGGATCGGCCGGGGATGGGGGTGGCAGCTACCGAGCGGGGAGGTTCGAACTCGCCCGTCTCGGCGTTGGTCCTGATGACGAGAGGGCAGTTGCCGGCGTCGTCGGCCAGGGAGTCGTTCTCTCTCGCGTCGGCAGGGTCAAGACGGAGAGATGGGGTAACTCTGGGTGGAGGTAGGATGGCTGGAACAGGAGCAGGGGTGACGAATGCCACGTGTGGACGGTTCGGAAGCTGGAGAAAAAAGAAGAAGAAAAAAAACATGACCAGTAAAATACAAAGTTTACGTGAATAGACAATATCAACGTTTGATAATGCGCTATTCGATTCATTTAGGGTCATACCTGAAGTACAAGCTTTCACAATGAAAATATTGCACTCTGACAGATGCAGAGTTCGTTCATTGAGGCAGCTCAAGGTAGCATATGCCCCAGGCAAAACAGATTCAATCTACTGCCCATCTGCAAATAATGTGGTGATCTTTCTCTCCTTTTATTTTGCTTGCTTGTCATGTTTTCCAAAGAAATGTTATACCCCCCTCCCCCTAACCACAGAATCCTGGATCCGCCTATGGAAGGTTAGGAGAAAGAATAGCCTCATATAATTTGACAAATCTCTCTCAGGGGTTCTTCCAAGGGCTTGTCCACACACCCTGTGCCATCTTTAGTTTCATCCACCACCCCCTCTATCGCTAGTCCTCTCCTTCAGTATGTCATTAACAGTGAATTATGATCTGTCACGTGTCAAGTCTAGCACCATCCCAATTATATACACAGAAAATTGTGCAATTAGATCCGTATACAGTAGGTTTGCGGGTGCACCATGTGAGAGAGAGAGAGGGAAGAATTGAGGAGTCCTGAAAAGGACTCTCGGTAATCTTTCTTGAGGGTGTGTAGTCCTGAAAAGGACTGTTGGTGTAGTCTTGAAAAAGACTGT
This sequence comes from Strongylocentrotus droebachiensis, assembly GCA_035222895.1. Classification (NCBI taxonomy): domain Eukaryota; kingdom Metazoa; phylum Echinodermata; class Echinoidea; order Camarodonta; family Strongylocentrotidae; genus Strongylocentrotus; species Strongylocentrotus droebachiensis. Next base: position 576,476 of record JAVYIG010000343.1, on the reverse strand, counting down.
TGGTTATCTTTCTTAGCTTATAGTTCTAAGGAGAACTATAGCGCTTGGAGAGGATGAGTGGTGGGAAAGTCACTCTAGTAGAAAATAAAAGTTTGATTTTGTTTGGAGACCTACCGATCTGAGGCTGACTGCGCTGCCGTGGTAGCTGCCTCCATTGGTATACATGACTGGAAGATTCCCATTAGATGAAGCTAGCGCTGGATGAAGGTGATAACCGTTCGTTGTTAGTTGGTTTCTATGTCGAATAACTGAAACAAAGCAACAACAAACAAAAAATAAATATTATTAGTTGTCAAATTTGACATGTTTACAGAAATGGTCTGGCGCGTTGTGACCCAGCCCGTTTTTGTAAGCGTTGTTCATATTATCCGTTGTATATGTTTAGACTCGATTTGATCGTCAACTATCAATATAATTATTTAAAACGCTTAGAGACGTTGTTAGGAAATAAATACCTAGGTCCTAGACAGCTTCAAGAAAGCTAACGATTAGGTTTTAGAGGTTGTTATGGAATCATAGCCATATATATATATATATATATATATATATGTATGCATATCTAGAATTTCTAAGTTTTTTTTATTATGCAATTTCCCAGTACGAATACGAGTTTTGTTGCTGATGATACAGTTCAATCAATGGCAGCTGGGCATATTCTTCCAAAGCGGACTAATTTAAACCAAGGCTCATTCTTTTTAATGTTAATGTACTTATACAAATAGACAAAGTACTTACTCAAAAGTTGGCCTGCGAGATAAACCCGATTTAAAATTAGCACGCCTTAATCGATACCGGCAAATATCATGGGAACTTTTTTACAAATTATTTCACATATTTCAGACAACGATGTGAGGTATAAACCTACCTGTTTGCGAACCGTTGTCGATATCGATGGTCGAGATCTTATCTTCGTTATTGCCCACATCTTCGACCACGATGAACTCGTGGATGGTGGCCTTGCCTCCGTGACCGTTCTCGATCGGGATCACGCCGTTCTTCTTCGTCGTTCCATTCCCATTCGCAAGGGCCTTCAGGTTTTCGACGCTGTCGCCGATCTTGTTCTTGTTCTTGTACTTCTTGCAGCAGAGGCAAGGCCGTACCAGGCACTTCAGGAAGCGACCGATCTTTCGGAAGGCCAGGATGAGCTTGGATTCAGCGGCTTCTTTCTTGCTCTGGAGGGAGTCCGAGGCGAACGAGTTGAGAAGCAAGGCCAGAAAGAGATTCAGCATCTGTAAGGGGAAATTTGAATTCATGCTATCAGTCATGATGATGTTGTTGTTCACAATAAATCAGTTCATTTCCGTTATTTATTAAATGAATAGAATTTTTCATTTGCAAAGATATTATATGATACGGTTGATTTCTCCATCAATACTCACAAATATTCACAAGATTAATTGGCCTACTGATGTCCTATTATTCGTAGCACAATAAGATCCAAGCACGACCATTTGAAAGCTAAAAGTATGTTCATTCCAAACATAGAAAATGAATTTTTGATTAGGCAACTAGATATTGGCGCTTTATAAATTCCTGGATTGGATTGGATTTTGATAATGATCATGGACAGTACGTTAGACAATATTAGTAAGCAACTGCTAAAAAGATAATAGGGAATCTCCGCAAGTATCCTAAAGACGACTATGCCTACGACACACCGCCTTAACACCTCTTGGCCATATAGTGTGGTTTAATGTTTTGTTTGGTCCGTTTTCGGTTTAGTGTTTGTCCCCTCGGTGAAAACCTCACAACAATGCCAAGGCGACTCAAAACTGACCGATGATCTCCAAGAAATTAGGCCGTTTGAGGTGATGTAATTTTGTTTCGGTCTGGTTTCGGTTTCGATGGTGTGACTGAGTCATTAAAGGTACAGTCAAACCTGTCTATAGCGACCGCCCAAGGGAAACAAACAAAAATGGTCATAGTAGACAGGTGGTCTTTGTAGAAAGGTTCCTTTAGAACATGTTTTAATGAGAAACAGTTTTCAAGGGAAACAAAAATGTGGTCTTTGTAGACAGGTGGTCACTAAAGCAGGTTTGACTGTACAAAGTTTTGATGATTACCATGATGTTTCCCACGATGAGCGTGGCGATGAAGAGGATGACGCAGAAGGGTTTGTTGCCCACGTTCATGCAGTCGTAGAGGGGCTCGATCCACTCTCCGCAGAGGATTCGAAAGATCAGCATGATGGAGTGTTGGAAGTCCTGGAAGGTCCAGGGAGGGATCTCCTCTAAGGTTGCCACGCCAAAGTTCTCCGGGGTGTAACTGCCACCGAGGATCTGCATGCCGATGACGGCGAAGATGAACATGACGATGAGAAGGACGATCATCACGTTGCCGATGGCCGTGATGGCCGAGGCGATGATGGAGAGGAGGGTCCGCATGGTAGTCCAGGATTGGGCGAGTTTGAGAACTCGAAGCTGTATGAAAAACAAGGGTAAATATTGGCTTATTAACACATGGGGGAGCTTGTTGTTGTTGTTGTTGTTGTTGCTGTTGATGTTGTTGTGATAGAAATAGAAGGAGAAGTGGTAGTAGTAGTCATAATAATAATAATAATAACTAGTTCTTATATGGCGCTTTTCAGGACCGAAGGCCCTCTCAAAGCGCTTTACAGATATATATATTATTACCCCGGTCATAGGATTCAGGCTTACCCGCACACAATGTATGCACATTCTCCACTCCCTGGGGAGCATTCCAGCCAGGCGTCTTTTTTACAAACGCACACTTGCTAATCTAACCACATTAGCTTTCACATCCTACCGGGTACCCATTCAACACCTGGGTAGAGAGTGGCAAATGTAGATCAATGTCTTGCAGCAGTCGTAGCAATAGTAAAAGAAAGGGTTAAAGTTTATCTAAACAAGAGTCCAATCTTGTTGGACCATTTTTTCTCCAGTTTGACTTACCAATCGAAAACTTCTAAGGACGGACAGACCTTCGACACCAGACAGACCAAACTCGATAAGACTGACGCAGACGACAAACAGGTCAAAAACATTCCAAGGATTCTTGAAGAATTTCTTATCCAGAGCTATGAGTTTCAGTACGCACTCAATCGTAAATATGTAGGTAAAAACCTGGAATAGAAAGAAGAAAAAAAATCGGTTTGAATGAACTAATGATTATCAGATCGATGATTTATCTAAAAGTATGACAAATCAAAAGCAGTTTAAACTTGTCACCATCTGTCATTTTTCCTCTTTACCATCTCTCCGTTCGTCCTCTTCTTATCGCTCACTCAATTTACGGCCATCTCTTTCTCTCTCTCATTCTCTCTCTCTCTCTCTCTCTCTATCTCTCATTCTCTCTCTTTCACCCACCATCTCGTCTAAAGTATTCATTTTCCTCCCAAGATAGAGACTGGGAATAATATAGTTATACAGTATATGTCGTTGGTCAATAGTTGATTAACATAATGCAAGAAGAATAAACGGCCAAGGGGGGTACACAGGTTGATCTCTCCCCCTCCACCCCCCCCCCCCCCTCTCTCTCTCTCCCTCTCTCTCTCTCTCTTTCTCTCTCTCATTCTCTCTTTTTCACCCTCCATCACGTCTAATGTATTCATTTTCCTCCCAAGATAGAGACTGGGAATAATATAGTTGATTAACATACTGCAAGAAGAATAAACGGCCAAGGAGGATACAGAGGTTGATATCTCTCCCCCCCCCCCCACCCTCTCTCTCCCCCTCTCTCTCTCTCTCTCCCCTCTCTCTCTCTCTCTCTCTCTCTCTTTCTCTCCATCTCTCTCTCTCTTTCTCTCCATCTCTCTCTCTTTATCTCTCCCTCCCTCCCCCCCCTCTCTCTCTCTCTCTCTCTCTCTCTCTCTCTCAATCTCAATCTCTTCTACGCCAAAGATAAGAATTCTGCCCATCCTATCCTACCTTGTTGCCCTCCTCGGAGATGTAGGCGAGGCTGTCGGAGATCTCCTCGTGGTCCATCATGAGGAAGGCGGTATTACCCAGGATGCAGAGGGTGATGAAGAGGTCCATCAGGGGGTCGAGGACCACCCAGCTGGCTATGTACTGCACCTTCCGCCAGCGTCGATAGTGAGGGAAGGTACATATGAAGTTCCGCCTGCAGCAGCCGCAGCAACAGTTGTAGTCGCAACACGGGTAGTTCTTTAGGTTTTCGGGGTCGTCTTCGTTGAAAGGGACTGAAAGTAGAAACAAAAAGAGGTTGGCATTGTTAAATTTTGTTTCAAATCTCCCGGGGAACACAGAATTCTCTTGAGACGTAAGCATACATTCACAGGTACAGGACGTTTTAAGAACGTCTTGAGAATTTTGTGTGCTTCATGGGCATCTTTATACGCCTTTTGTCTTCAATTTATTTTCACCCAAGTATTATTAAAATAAACGACGAAAATTATTCCCCAAAATTGACTTCTATCTGTAAATATGATTTTTAGATTGTGCCAACTGACCAGTATTTTCAAAGCGCCTAAGCAAAAAATAAAACAAAATTACAGTCTTATTGCTAAATTACAAAAGTAAAAAAGGATGAGTTTGATTTGCTGTGTTATAATAGTAATATTGTTTTGTAATTTTGACTGGTTTGTACAATTTGTTCCTTCTTTCATTTTTTTTCTCGATCAGATACTTACTCGCTTCTTCATCGTCATCATCACCACCAGCTGTTGATTGCTTGGCTTGACTATCAGAATCGTTCTTGCTCCCTATACCTGAGACACTGTCAATATTCTCCGTCATGGCATCATTTATATCTGTCATGCCGTCGTTCATCTCCGTGTCTTGGTCAGCATCGGCAGCGCCCTCTCCGTTCGGTTTCTGTACGACGACAACCATAGAAACCATCGTTTAGTCAAAGCTCAAGATAGATAAAGGTTATTGTAGAGAAGGTGTATTATTTGAAAGGCGTCTGGCAATGGATGAAAACACAAGTGCCGTCCCCATGGTATGTTCTATTGTAAAGCATCGTTGTTCCATTTTCTCCCTTTGGAAGACTTTCACCCACCACGTCGGGACGAATGTATTGTTGACTGCTTCACCTATTATTTAGATACAATAGAATGGCCATGCAGTATCGATCGGATCCCATCCCTGCAGGGAAGGCATGAGCAACCAATCCATTATATAATCTCTCACCGTCTCATTATATCTCCTTATATCCCTTCGAAGGACTTTAACGCTTCTTTGTCCGTGATTATCAACAAATCGTGGATTTTGTCCCAATACAAACCTTTATTCTTTTTTTTTAGATATTGATGTTACTTAAATTGCAAAAAAGTGAAAACAATATTTACAACTAAATACCATTTGTTATACTAAAATTATATAATTTTATACTATAAATATCATTTAAATTGTCAAAATATCTCCTTATATCCCTTCAAATGACTTCAACGCTTCTTCATCCGTGATTATCAACAAATCGTGGATGTTGGCCTAAAAACCTTTATTCATAATTTTGTAGATATTGATATTACTTATATTGAAGAGAAAAAAAATATATTATTAACAACTAAATACCATTGATAATATTAAAAATTATATAATGTTAGACTATTAATATCATTTAAATTGCAAAAATAATATGACACGACAATCATATATGATAATGATATACAATGTAAGAATACTAATTTCATATATATTAATATCAAATTAGATTTCCCCTCTCCCCCCCCCCCCCCCCCCACCAAAAAAAGGGCGAAATAAATCTTCTGATTTTGTGCAGAGCACACAATTTTCTGAAATCATCCACTGATAATACATTTTTTTCTTAAAATTGTGATGGATCTCTGAAAGTTATTCCAGAATTCCTTAATTGTTCCGGAGTTTTCAAAATCGATGTTATATCTAGTTTTAGAAATTTCCATAAGGACGGATCGTCGGGCGAATTATGTATTATCACGAATATAATTATAGACAGAATCAATTAAGAATGACAAAAGGTTGTTCATAAAAATGGAAGTGAACATACATGTAGATTAATCTTTTCTAAAACACATTGTATAGATGGGTCCGCAATGATGATACAAATATTAATCGTTTCAATCAGTATGTGTTTCAATGGTAAAATTTACAGGAGGTTACAAGAGGTGGTGAATAATATAAGATATCAAATATCAGTTTTGGTTTTCTTTAAAAAAAAATGCATTCGAAGCATCTATTTTTTGATAGTCTAGGCATGTTATTTGGTTATTTTTTTCTGACATACATGTTAATTCGTTTTAGCCATGCTAGTAGATGATAATTAGTTTCTCCCCATAAGTAACCATAAGTAAATAACCACCACCATAAGTAACCGTTATAAATGCTTAATAATTTCTGAATGGAGTTACAATTTGATTAATTCCACCAAAACTGTCCTCGTTTAATAAAAACCATATTAAATATGATATCAGATAAATTTGGCAGACATAATCACTCACACTATATGTTGAAAGAAGAGCTTTCATTGCAAATTTCTTCAAGAGGAAAATCAATAAATGACAAAAATATCGTTTATTCAAGTTGTCTTTAATATAAAACTACCCAGAGAAATATTCACAAATTAAGAAATAAAAGTGAAAGTAGCATCCTAAAATGTTTTTTTTTTTATCATTATATTATTTTTGTAATGGTTTATGATTTGGTCACCGAGAGTCATTATAACAAATGGGTATACCTCCAGTTCGCAGACTATGCAAAAATGAACCACTTTTAATTACTGGATGTTCGAGGTATATAGTTTTATTATTCAATGCATGCGTGTATTTTATTAGGCTACCCAGATACCGCCAAATTCATCAACTTCTTGAGAAGTCATTCTCATTCCTCAACAGCTTATAATGGCTGATTAGGGACATATAATAATAATAATAATAAAAACGTTACTTATAAAGCGCTTACCACCGAAGTCTCTAAGCGCTAAGTCTCTATAGGCCTAATCGCAATGTGAAAGACACCGTTTTCTAATTTCCTTTCACCAATATTCTTCATAACGATGGATTTCTGTCCCCTGGCGTTTATAATCACCTACATTTTTAACCTACCAAGATGGGTAAAAATAATATTTCGGCGACCTCTCCCCCCCCCCCCCTTCCCCCCCCCCCCCTTCCCACTCCCCTGCATTCAGAATGGTTTTGCTACACCCCTGCCCAGTGACGTCTTCGAGACATCCCTCCCAGACACCAGTGACCGCAGGAATCGGTCGAGACCTTCACTTCACTTTCACTTTAATATACCTCCAAGACCTCAACTGGGTCCAGGCCCTAGGCGCAAGGTCAGGACCATGCACAAGGTCAAAGTATCGATCACTGTCAACCTCAAAAGACCAGTGACGCAGAGTAGGTCCAGCTATTGAAGGGGAATTGAAACTACTAAATGGAGGACGTCTGAAATATTAATCTATGATATCGATCAGATGGGGAGAGGGTGTGGTGAGGTTTGTATCTTTTCCTTTAATTTGGCATCCTCATCGTCATCCCTTTATAATTTTCTCTCATTTGTTTTTATTTAGATAGACTGCAGCCTGTTTAATTGATAATTTTTGAACATCATTCGTCTGCACAATATCTCAATAAAGGTTTGATCAAATTCCATATAAATTCTTGCAAAGGTAGATTTTGATTAATGTCTCTCTCGTGTCCCCCTCCGCTATTCAACTGAGGCACGTGAAAGGTTTGATCAAACTTCATCTAAATTCTCGCAATGGTACATTATGATTGATGTCTCGTGCCCCCACCGCTATTCAACTGAGGCACATGCTCCCAACCACCCCTTCCCTCTCACCCCACACCCACATACACACAAACAAAACACGCACGCACGCACACACACAAGAGGTACGCCATCGCATCCATCAAACACTTACCCCGGATATCTTTGACCCAACATCACTGATCGAATCATCCTGTTGTTGGTGAGTCTCTGCGGTTCCTGGAGGAGCAGCGCCCTCCCCTGTATACCCGGCGTTCTCCTGGCCGTTGGTCAGCATCGGCACCTGGCTTCCTTGCTGGCTCTCTTCTTGTCCGTCCTGCTCCGCTTGCTTCTTCTGTTTCTTCTTCCTCTTCTTTGCTGCCAGCCTTTGCAGTTTCTTTGCATCTAGATGCATGACATTGTCTTTCTTCTGCTTCATCTTCTTGGCTTTTTCCTGCAAGTTGAGCAACAAATTGATCACGATCAATGTATACATTTACTAGGACATATTTTGAAACCTGCCTCCACTCAATGATGTAAACAAAAGAAAATCGCTAGCCAAACGTACTTGGTATAAAAGAACAGATCACCTCACATCAAGTCAAATGTAACAGTTACTTTTTTATTGCTTTTCTATATTTATTGTTATGTTAAGGAACTTTACGTCATCATTTTATTCGATGGCTCCAACGAAAAAGAGGGAATAAAATACATGAATGTTTCAGCTAATTGCTGAATTTTTCATAATTTCATACTAATAATATAATAATCTCCTAAGACATTTTTTTTTTAAATAATGAATCTCACAAAGTGACGGCAAGTCAATATTTGGCGAGTTAAAAAAGTTCGGGAGGCTGCGCCCCAAGCTCCCCCCCCCCCACCCCCTTCAGCCGCCCCAGCCCCCTCATTTGTCTCATACGCCTTAGCCAATCAGGCCTATAAAATTCTTGATAGAAAACAAGTTCAAATTGTTTGACTATATTGTGTGCGTAGTCGTGTGTGGGTGTGTATGTATGCAAGAAGACATCGTCGTGCATTGTCCAATACCTCAAGAGGCCTGCTAATTTCAAACATATTTATGATTTTCCTTACCTTTCCTTGGTTCTCCATTTCCTCTGTATAAGCCATGGAGACAACGGCCAGCATAAGATTGATGAGGTAAAATGCGCCGAACATGACGGTGGTGAGGAAGAAGAAAACCGCGTACGGTCCCTGCGCTTTCAAAATCTGTATTGGAAGGGAACGAGAAACGAAGAGGTAGATTAGTGTGGCCGTCTATCAGGGATAAAGTTTTGACGCATCATTAATATGCGTTATGTATTTGAAAGTTTCAAGTGTAAATGGCCCTATATATTGTTCTTTGGAAAAACATTGAGAACATGAAGTGCCAGGCTCCCTAGGCTGGCCCAGCATGACGATCCTTCTATATTTGTTTTGTTCTTGTTTTACTGCTAAGTTTAAAAATAAGCAAAAACAAACATCATATTTATGATAACCCGAAATAATAAGGATCCCCCATTCTGGACTCGAGAGTATGCACGCAGAGAGGAACAGTGTGAGTGATCATGGTTTCCATCTCTCGATTTCACAATACCAGGATTTTATAATATTGAACATGATCATGTCAGTGCCTTGGGGGAGAAGTGGTTTCGACTTATCTGGACTTTTACTCACCTTCCGATTAATGTTAAATATTTATATTTATACCCATCACTAAATAAAGAACAATAAAACAAAAACTTGATAAGAATATATAATTATGAGAAAAAAATAGATTATTGTACATTAATGATTTTTGTACATTAATGTCATCTATTTATGGGCCATTTTCTGCTATTTCGTGGTCTCCATGAGCACATAATATTTTGTATCTTTCTCTCAGGTGTCAGGTCAAAGGCATGACAAAGGCAGGTCAAAAGCAGGTCAAAGGCAGGTCGAAACACCAGAGCCATCGTTACTTTCTCTAACCTTCTTCATTATGTCACACGTCATGTATTTTCATACGTTAATATATTTCATATTTTAGATTTAAAGCCTGTCTGCACTATTTTGACAAGGAGGGATTATACCTCATGTATGGTTATTGACAGGTGGTTATCTCATCAAATCAGCTCTCAATTAACATTAGAAAAGGGGGATCATGGGGGACCAACGGGTACCGATTGGGCATTGTTTGCTATATAGAGGGCGCAATTAGCTACAAGTAGCGCAGAAAGGCTTTAAAACAGTAAATTCATACACTCATTCCACACTACACTTACGTTGTTATAGACGTTTTCCCAGTAGTCCAGTGTGATAAGCTGGAAGCATGTTAACATTGAGAAGCCTATGTTGTCAAAGTTCGTGTAACCGTCGTTTGGATTGTCTCCGATGCCTTCCAGACATGTGTAATTTTCCGGACATAAACTGCGTGTGGTGAAAGGATGTAAACCAATTAAAATGCATTACCAACAAGTTTTGACTCAAATTAAAACAAAACGTCCTGTTAGCTGTCATTAGCAGTAACTGTTAAGATATTGCTGACATACATGTAATTATTTCAGAAATGTTGTAAACACCTTCAAATCATATTTTTTTAAAACTTGCATTGCTACTACAATCTTCATTGTTTTATTTGACATGTTATGCCCCGGTTTGGTTTTATATAATACGTAGCTTAAACATCTACCGAAAAATAATTTCTTTTTGACAATTTTCTATTAACTTACCTCCAATCTCTCCTGAATCACGGGTACCAGAACATAAAAGAAAGTGTAAACAAACAAAAAAGAAATTAGAATACTGTCATTAAGATTAAATTACATTATGCATTTTCTATTACTGAAAAGTGTAGAACATACCACTTTTATTGGTAGTTTATTTCCAATAAAACCACGCTCTTCGAGTTAATTAGGTATCATTTTGTTTTTATAAAACTGATGAGGATTCGTAATTTATTTCATGCTGGAAAACCAACTTGAGAATTTTTAATTGAATTCTCAAAATGATTAGTCAGGATAATAGTATATGATACTTGGATAAAGGGCGAAAAACACTCACTTGACGATTCTCATGTTATGATGTTATTCTCATTATATTTATAAACAGCCTTCAAATCTATTTTTTTCTTCATTCATCGTTATTTTTTCTTTTTCTCGCGAGCGAAGAATTGTTTAATTTCTCGGGTGTAGTTTACTTACCCTCCGAGTGTCAGGTTTGAACAGATGACGGGATCTGAATTCCAAGTTAACCAATTTGCTACAAGATATAAAAAAATAAAAAAATTAACAAACGGATAAAATAGTAATGAAACAAGAGCTTATACTGGTTAGCACAGATAATTATACATAAATATCATTCCCTTTATCAATCGGCCTAAATACATGCATTTTCATTTTCATTCCAAGGATATGTCATGTGCACTTTATTAGCAGGAGTAAATGTATACATGAGAGATTTGATCGCGTCAACATAAAGATACATTTTACACATATTACATAATTACGTTATAGTTTTAGCCTCCATAAATCGTCGGCTGTCCGCAAAAATGCCTTAAAGCCCATCTGCTCTACTTTGGCCAGGAGGGATTAGACCTCCCTGCATGGTTACTAACCGGTGGTTATCTCATCAAATCAGCTCTCAATTAACATGAGAAAAAGAGGATCATGGGGGACCAACGGTCACCGCTCAGGCATTGTTTGCTATATAGAGGGCGCAAGTAGATATAAGTAGTACAGTGGGGCTTTAATATACTGCCATTGATAATACATACATGAAGATCTTAGGACTTTGTTACGGGCAGCCCATAAAATTATCTAATTCTTTTTTAAACATGCATACCTGGGTCTTGTGTAAAGTTGAAGAAGTACTCGTCGGAGATGTTGAAGTCTACCGGTGGGAGGTTCGCGACGCATTTCCGAGTGAGCTTGCCCATGAAGAGCTGGAGAGCGAGGAGGGCGATGATACAGAGGGCGAACACGGTCAGCAGCATCACCTCGCCCAACATCTTCGTCGACCGAATGAGGGCGTTGATGATGCTCTTGAGACCAGGCACGACGGAGATGGTCTTCAGGGCTCGAAGAACCCTGAAAGTCCGGAGGAAATTGAAGTTACCGATTTCGACGCCCGATTCGACTAACCCGAACGTGATATACCTGTGAGGGAGAAGAAAAAAGGAAAAAGAGAGTAATTATCAAACACGGAGATATAAATTTCAAGTTTATAAATTGATTTTATGCAAAATATATTACACATACAGCAACAAAGATAATGACAAAGAGATGGAAGCCAATAAAAGACAAATCTTGTTTTGGGTGCAGCTCTCTTAAACACAGGCATGGGAAATTACAAATTAATAATATAAATTCAAAAATGTCTGTTCTTAAGAAAATGAAGGCCCTAGGGATAAATAAGACTTCTTTTCATGCACATTCTACTAGAGTTACAGAATACTTTCCATTGTAACTTATACTACTTATAACACTATACATATTCCAACGGAGAGGCTCTTTTATAACGCTTCATATCTAGGAAAGTTTTAACTACATTTTCATTTCTCTTTTTAAATATTGAATAATTTATAAGGTAATCACACGCCTTGATCGAAATTAATTCGATTGAATATTCGTTAGATCAGTTGTCGTCGGTTGTTACATAATACTGGGATTGTCAAAAGCTTTCAGGAATAATGTCTCCTTTCAATAAAAACTTTCATTTCATTGAAGAAAAAAACCTTAGCGCCAGAGAAGCAATGTAAAGATATTATACTTACGCCAAAACGATGACGAAAAAATCTAACCAGTTCCACGCATCTCTCATATACGTATGCTGGTGGAGTGCGAATCCTCTCGCAAAGATTTTCACAAACATTTCAACAGAGTAGATGGCCGTGAAGATGTACCTGGTAATTCGGGAGAAAGGATAACATTCTCAATGTTTGTATTTGGTATGAAGTTCTTATATATAGTGTTTAATTTTTTGCATTCGCAAACTTTATTTCTCTCCGAACTTTCAATCGCAAGGAAATGCTCACTTAAAAAGTTAACATAAACCAATAATAATAATAATCTTTAAAATGAAAGACATTACTTATTGTCATCATTGAAAATACTGAACGGGATGAAGAATAATTCGGGAAAGAATTTATAGATAATTGCTACATGTAGAAAACTAAAAGTCAAAGCTAAATTGGTTTTGGTGATTACTTTTGAACATAATTTTAGAAAATGATTTAGGCACTATAAGAACAGTGCAGAACTCTTTCCATCAGTGAGATTGTGTATTTTTGAAGATTATATAAAATATACTAATTGTTGACAAATTTTCTATCTCTCACTTTCACTCTCTCGCTCTGTCTCCCTCTGTAAAAAAAACATACACACACGCTTACATATACTAACATACTTATAACCAATTCTTTCTCTGCATTTCTATATATAACCCACAACCTACCTCTCTCTCTCTCTCTCTGTCTCTCTTTCTCTCTTCAATTATCATTATAAATACTTCAAACACATTAATATAAATCATGATTATACTTACTCAGCTATTCTGAGGTAAGTTGGCCTGTGGATGAAAAAAGGGAGAGAAAGAGGAAACGGAACAAATGAATTTCATCGTTAAAATACGCTCTTAATAATTGTTCGCCAAGCAGATCTTACTTTTACGAAGTTCTGAAAAGAAGATCTGTAAGCCATAATGGATGAATAGTTGCATTTGTATTCTTATGCCGCAGTAAAAGTTCCTTTAATCCGATTTATAGACCAACGTGGTGCACTTTTTATCCCTCATTCACAATAATGGTTGTTGATGAAAATAACGATATTGAGACCTTGTGATAACTTTTATTTCCCTAAAATTCTGATGAGACCGAGAATAAATGACAATCAATTTTGTTGGATATAGTCTCGGGGATGAAATAGGCATTTTTACTGTCAGTTACCAATTATATGTAATTAAGTTATTACTATTATTAGTGTTGTTATTATTTTATTTCAATTATCATCATCATTATTATTATTGTTATTCGAGCGAGCGAGCGAAAATTTGACAATCTGTTTTTAGTAAAAATCAAAATTCATCATCAAAATAAATTTTAAGGATAAAATAAGATATAGAAAATCGCAACTACTACCATTACTACTACTGCTTTTTCTTCTTCTTTTTCTTCTTCTTCTTCTTCTTCTTCTTCTTCTTCTTCTTCTTCTCCTCCTTTTCTCTTCTTCTTCTTCTTCTTCTTCTTCTTCTGCTTTCTCTTCTTATTCTACTGCTACTACTTTTGTTACTACTACAAATGTAACATTTAGAACTACTTCGTTTACTACTACTACTTCTACTACTACTACTACTATAAATCCCCCCCCCCCCCCAAAAAAAAAAAAAATGGATTGCAAACTTACTCTTCAACTTCAGGTGGCCTAGGAGTATCCAGCATCAGGAAGACACAATTGGCAATGATGGTTAGGATTACGAATAGATCGAAGAACGTACACAGTGGTTAAGGATTACTCTTAATATATTCTCCAATCATACTGTTGCCATGACGACCAGACGATAATAGGACAGAAAAATCTTTTCCAGGATAATAATAAGCCGATCCGACCTTCATAAAGGAGCAGGTATACCGTGAAAAGAAAAGGGCAGACGCTTTCCTTTTTTTCTGATTGCCAATAGAGATAGAATTGGTGTGAAGTTACAGAAGACGGATAAAGAGGAGGAGAAGCGGAGAAAAACATCATGTCAATTATATGAGAAAAACGACAGACTTGTGGTTAATTTGAACCAAGCAGATTAACCCCGTATAGGAGTGAACTATAATTGCATCCTTTTCGTTATAAACCTTGATCTTTATATATATAATAAACTAGAACAGAAGTTAATATAAATAGTGAGTGATGTAGGGCAGGCACGTAGCCAGAGTTTGATGTTTGGGGGGGGGGGGAGGGCACATACATGTAATCGATCGAGGTAAAAAAAAAAAAAAAAAAAAAAAGGGGTCTAAAAAAAGTTTTACCGATCCTGGAAATTTTGTTTGGGGGGGGGGGGGAGGGGGCACGTGCCATGTTCTTCTCTATTTTCTTCATACTTCTTATCCGTCAGCCCATAGAATGCCAGATGAAGTTTATTGAGGTTGATTTTATATGCTATAGCTGTACACAAATTATTTTCTTAGGTTGTTGGCACACTTTGAAATGAAATGAAAATGAAATGAAAAGGATATTCGTTGGTATAGATCTTGATCATCAGCCGCCGTAATGGATTGAGTGGTGATAAACAAAATAAAGCGTCGTTGGTCGTGAATCGGAAGATCTGAGATGATTTGAATTTTCTGCCGACGACCACAAATGACTGTAAGAGAAAGGGGGGAAAGAAAATGATTAAATATTAGGTAACAAAGTCTATTTATGAGATAAATATTGTAAAATTTAACCCACAAAGAATTCGATAAAAATTAATCCATGTTGAGTACAAGTTAAGGGAACATCATTGCTTGTTGGGTAAAATTCTATCCCAATCGTGATGAAGGTACACTGTAATAAAGAATTTGTTCATTGGTAATTTTTACGTATTTTTTCCATGTAGAATTTACTTGAAAACATTAGTTTTGCCACTTACGCACTAAATTTAAGTCTTGCTAACTCAAACTTTCAATTTAGTAGAACATACGTGGAATATTTAAGTAAAATCAAATACTTAAGAACTTTAAGTAATTTCAGCTTGTATTAATTTAGTAATTTTAACTCAAAATCAGAAATTATACGTATTACTCAAACAATTTATGTTGATTATTCTTATCTTTTTAAAGTAAGGACCGATGCAGTGCGTAATAGAAATATTTGCATAATTTATGAATATTCATTAAGACCAAATTAAACTCTTTTTTAAATAAAACAATTCTTTTTTGTGGTTGAATGAAAATTTAAGGACTTTAAAACATTTACTAATTAATTTAACATGGCTAAGCAAAGACAAGACAATTTTTAATTGTTACCCAGTTCAAAACAAATCAAAACTTGATATTTCAGGAAATTGTCAACCAATTTTCCTCTTAAGATGCTACGATCAAGTATATATAAAATTTGGAGCCTTTCAATATGTGTCGAATTGAAGCGTATGTAATAGTTTGTGATGGTGGTAGATATATATATACGGTTAAATCTTAAATAGAAGTAGTGTTAGTGATGAGTGATTAATCTTAAATAGAAGTAGTGAATGATTAGTGGATGTTACTTGTTAGATTAGATGGGTACCAAATCGTGCAATATGTAATCCTATCATAGCTTTTTTTTAATTATCTAAAATGATTACAATACTTAAATTATTTACGTTAATGTAACTCGATTTAACTGAGTAAAAATTTATTCAGCAAAATAAGTAAATTCTACTTAAAATGCCGTAGGTAATATTTACTTAATAAAAATAAGGCAATTCTTTTCCTCAATTTTATTGAGTTATTTCGACTATTTTTTTTTTACAGTGTAGTTCGTCTACAGCAGTGTAAATGATGTTTCCTACACTCTTTAGATTTTAACCATTTGGGGTTTACATGCATGTTTTTTAGGTAACTGTTTACTCAATATTTTGCAAAGTCTTTTTAGAGCGCAGTCAATATCATGAATATTACGATGAGGTAAATGACCTTCTTCAATAAAATTGTAAAATCAAACAAAAAACTGACAAAAGAAAAAACTCCATCAAAAAGAAAAGGGTTGCAAAATCGAAAGTAGGTAGGTACATGTAGGTGGTCTTTAAAAGTAATAAGGTCAAAAAAATTGAGATTATAGAATAGAATTTAGAATTAGAATTAAGATAGCACATAGACATTATTAATCTCGTGCACACAAAAGAAATGTGTGGAGAACAATTGGTTTCGGTTAAAAAGACACATGAAATACGTAGCATGATTACATAATAAAATTGAGACAATCAATAATTGACTTAATTGAGACAATTGTGACAATTACGCTCACATAATAAGGAAATAATGATACTAATAAGGTCAAATGAGATAGATATAGAGGTAGTGACAGAATGAAAGGATGGATTGGATAGTAAGAGAGGGAGAGAGAAAGAGGGAAATATAATAATAGGGGAATCAATGATCGCTGTCGCGGGTGAAATCGAGTCTAAAGTGAAGAAATTGTGCATAATAAACTCTTTAAGTTGTACAGTCTCTCTCAAGATTGACATTAGCTTCAAAACAATGTTTCTTGACTAAAACGACCGATTTTCTATTCCCGTTTGGAAATTATATATCAGAACTGCGTATTCCGAGATTTTCATGGTCGCAGCTACCATCGTATAGCCGTTATAGGCGCTATTTTAAATTTATCGGGAGCGTCGATAAATTTGACATCTTAATTTCTTGAAATCCTTAGCGTTTTAGAGCCCATTTTTTCAAAGTTGCTTATTTTAACACAAGTTTCACAATGGTAATGCAAATTTTAAATTTCATAATCCAATCCTGTTGAAATATAACCAAATTGTTTTACCTTTAGGGGGACATGGAGAAAGAGAGGAAAGAGATGGGAAAGGCATTGTTACATAAACATTGTCTGCAATGTTTGCGTACGTCATGTAGGCCCTACGTCAGTGACGCAAACTTATTGGTATTGGAGTGAATGGTGCATGTATGTAAGCAGCATAACAAAGACATGCAATTTTGTTTCGATTTACTGGAAAGCGCTTCTTTAACTTGCGACTTAGCTGCGTAACGTGCTAATTATTTACTGTACTAACCAAATATTGAGTTTGTACTTTACTGTCGTATATGACATGGGTTTACTTCATTCCGCATATCACACAGTAGTCATAATTTGAAAATAAGTTATCTCATGTTGTTGTTTTAAAATCCTCTTAATGCGTGTAATATATCAATCATTTTGTTTTAAATCATACAGACTTGGTTGTGAATGTAATATACTACATGTATGACTGCTGGAATGATCGACATATGAGAGCAAAATAACCCCGGCGGTAGAACTATTCAAACTATCGCTAACCAATTTGTTCGTTTCTCCTGGTAATGAGCGACCTTGTATAATTTGAGCATTATTCTTGAAAAGGCCATTTATCACGACAAGCCATCGTTATTAGGTTGTCCGGTTATTTCATCGATAATAGACACATTTTGGCTGATTAGATGTTTTTTTAGATGGATAATTTATATGAAAAGTTGAATAAAACTCCCAAGAGTAGGATAGTGCGGAAAAACGACATTTATCTTGTACCGCAAAAGTACTTATTATATTTTTAATGTAAATAGAATGTACATATATGTCAAGAAAATTAATGATTAAGGAATTTAAAGTGCATAACCATTACAATTTGGATTTAGATTTAGAGTTTTATTTTGACTTGGGCTAGGTGTATTTTATATTGACCATAGAGCAAAGGTTCGACAGAAATATAAAGGATTTGAATGTAAAGATTGTTCATGAGAAAGAGAGAGAGAGATAGACTTCTGAAGTTTGAAAAAAAATGCCCGATCTGCAACTACATGAAAATAGAGCAACTGTAATTATGATAAAATGTGAAGACTATGAATCAAGAGAGGCATTACATGTAGGTATCACTCCTTAATCCATATTTTCCTGATATAAGGTAGCGACCAGAATGAGGATGCAAAAAAAGACATGCAGACGAATACACAGGAATACATAATTGATGTTGAATAATTATTCAGCACGGCGGGCATCTTTTCTCCCTCCGTGCCTAAGCCCGCTCTACCCAAACTAATCCCCCCATGTACGTTTCTTTGAAATTAATCAATACCATGAATATTTGATGCTGTTGTTCAGGGCTCGACCCACATCGCTAAAGTAAAAATTATTATTTGCATGAATTTAATAAATCATAATACATCAAAGACAACACAAATATATTTTTAATAAATATGACATATATCGAGAAGAATATTGTGTAATTATTGAAAGTTTTGTTTTGGACATTCTTAAATAAACAAATTTAAGATCTTTAAATTGGCACCGTCCTTGTGCCGCTGTGACACGGGGCGGTACAGGAGTTAGGGAAACAAGCCCCTTTTCCTTTCTTTTTGCTGACGTCACGGGAATATGAAATCAATATTCTAAATAGGACTTTCTTCTGCGGTTTATTTGTTTGTATCGCTGCCCGGGATCCAGGCAATGCCTGATGTGGGGCGAGATTCTGAACAATGACACTGGATTTTTTTGGTGGAAATGGAAGAAAAGAGATGGAGAAGAACCCGAATTGTTTGTTGTAGGAACAAAAATGGCGGCCGCCATGATTATCAAAGATGTTTTCTCGACATAGTTCATCACTAAAACTACCATCACTTTTCATATTTCGTCTCGTTTCCTTAAAATTGACAAATTGTATCCAAAAATGATATGTATTTAACTGGAAATTTTTTAATGTATTAGAAATAGACCTCTCAACACGTTTAAGCTGAGTGAAAGTAAAACCAGCGCAAATATGCCAACAAAATTGTGGATGTTTCAAAGAAATTAACAACACTTTAATAATTTATCATAACTTTTGAAAGTGTAACTGGTTTTCCATAAAATATGTCTTTCGCGTTCTTTCAACGAGTGCATCAGAAACAAAATAGTTTTTACGGGGAAAATAGTTTTGTTTGTCTTGTTTAAACCCTTTTTTCTGTTCAATAAATATTAAAGAATTTGGGATATAATTTTTTTTTTTTAACTATTCGTTTATCAGAAATTCCTATCATTAACTTGAGTTTGTTTACGTTTAAATCGTTAAATCGTGTATTATAATTTTATAACATGTAAATAAAATATCGATGACGCAAGAATTAATCATTTACTTGTCTATATCTTGGTAACAATATCCAACCAACACTTTAATTGTTAATTTGTTTAATGTGTTGTATGAATTATATGTTTTTATGCATTTTCATTTCCATTACTGAGCAATAGAAAATGAATGATAAACTAACGAACCTTAATGACATGAGGCATTGCGACACAAGCTCATGATTGAACAAAGAGAAGAACATGGAAATAAATCATCTCCATTTATCAATCACTTTCTGGTATATCAATGTTCAAAGAACCTGTTTTTTTTTATACTCAATTTATTCATTATGCTATAATAACAGGAGAATCGTTTAATTATATTCTGAACATTATTATTAAGTATAAAAACCAAAATTTGAATACGTTTACCTATCTGTATACACACTGTTTCTCCGGCGATCTATGCCGGCCATTCTTCATTCAATTTGACGACAATGTTGATTATTTTATAGATCGTATGTGGTCTATGTGGTTTAGAACTTGCTTTATTTACGGCTTCATACAATAATATTGCTTCCTTTTCTTCTTATTAATCAATTTGCCATTGAATTTATTGGCAGAATGTTTAAACATGACAATGTCAGTGTATACATGTTGTATATTTGGTCAAGTGTTTTTTTCTGGGGGCACTGGCCATCATGTTGGGTGCAAGTTGTTACCGGGTGGTTGAAATATGACAACATGCCATTAAAGTGCCCCCATTCCATTACACTTGCTGTATAAAATTGCATATTGTATGATGATATTCTTCTTCAAATAATGAAATTTCAGATATGATGCGTTGATAATCATGATTTGATTTGATTTATTTATTTCTGTTTGATTTTCTTTTTCTTTTGAATTTTTACAAATGACCGAAATATAACATGCTAAATCTTTAGTATCCTATCATTTAACCTCGCCCTTTTTTCACAAACCATGATTTAAAAAACATATGATAAATATAACATATATATCAGAAGAGAACAGTCAAAAGCAAAGCATATAATCGAGACTTAAGAGAACTTCGGGTGAGTTAGATACCACATGTTTAGAAATATGCCATGAAAACATAATGGTGGAATGCTGTACTAACCATTTTCATTAACATATCTCTTGGTGTGATTTGTTATGAAACTCATTCCTAATAATTTGTATTCAGGGGAGCTAAAATTGTCAACGCACATCGTTTTGTGTTGTTGTGTAGCTTCCCTTTTCTTGTCTATATCAATATTTATATGTCTTCAACTTTTGATGTATTTTTTTTACATGACGATTAATGAAGAAATGAATTGAATTGAATTGAATTAATTTATTCCCAGTAATATAAGTTTGAGTATAAAATTTATCAAAGGAAAACATCAATAAAGCATTCTCCCATCAAAAATAACATTGATGACTTGTATGTTGATATTAAAAGGTAACTTCTACACTCTTTTGTTTTCTTGACATTTAATGTAAAAATAAGTAGTTTTGGGATGTGCATCCTCGCAACACTGCATGAACCAATCAAACTATTTCTTACCCTATCGTCTTGCCGGGCGGGGTCCAGTTCTTCGATGGGGGTACTCAAGAGTTTCCTGGGAAAGGGACCGAGCTTGAAGGGGACGACGCTTCCGGAGGCGAAATCGGAATCGTATTCACTCTCCTTGCCCTTTTTTTCCTCCATCTCTTCTTCCTCTTCATCTTCGAGGTCGGGGCGTCTGCCCGTTTTGATGAGTCTCTGCCTCTCCTTCTTGGCCTCATATCTCTCATTCCCTTCGCCGATCGCCTCGTTAGTCAACCGCCGGTAGTTTGCGTTGTTGATGTTTTCTTTCGTGATCACGGCCGCCACATCCATGATGGAGGTCGGTGATGTCGACGAAAATGTCTAAAAACAAGGTTCCTTCTGTAATCGCGTATAATGCCTAAGTTAATATATTCATTCTATGGGCCTTCTTCCACACAATCAAATACTTTTCCTGAGTTGCCATTTCCAGCTATAACATGTTGAAAACATCTTCTGGATATTTTGCTGAACGAACGACCCGAAAGTACTCCAGCGAAGCTCGAGGCGCGATAATCCTCAAATAAAAACGTTTGTAACTATTCCAAAGACATCCGGATATTAAATAATAATTAGTGATCGGTCCAGTGTCGGATTCATTCGGCTAAATTATCATTATCATGAGTGATAATAATGGACACTTGGTAACAAGTAAATTTCGTTCCTTCGGTGGGTAGTGATACAGTGATACCTGTATTGAAGAAAGAGAGAGAGAAAACAATTATTGATTACAAGATGGAGGCCATTAGTATATCTACGCCATGGGGTGTAAGAAACAAGCAAACAAAACGCATCCAACGAAAGTATTACCAAAACTTTACTCACCCTTCTTTTAGAGGAATCTTTGATGACATACACATCCAATGGTATTCCAAATCACAAGACGGTCAGTAGTATTCCTTGCCTGACATGGACAACTTTTGCTAAAGCACTGTAGGGGGAAAGTGGTTTCTGCTGTTCCTGCCCTCACTGTATCGGGTATATGGAGATGCGCCTGAGTCAACAAGTGTATGTCTTGAGTAATCCCCCCTTGCTCTATTGTTGTCGCGGGAAGATATCGAAGTGTTAGTCCGAGGGGGTCATTTTGAAGCCCCCTCGTTGACGTAGGTTGCCATGGCGTGTCCTATTGTAAGTATGAATGCAACCCCATTACACAACGCAGCGGCGGCGCTCTTCAACCTATCGCTCCGAAGGAACAGAATAAGGAGCTCTGGACATTGCATGCAGCGCATCACGATGAGGCTGGTATCCGCACTACCAGGCATAGATGCTCTTCAGATACACTACAGAGTGTGTCATAAAATAATGTTTGGAGCGTATATATCATGAAGCTATTCTAATTCATTACATCAGTACTAACTATGTAAAAATAGGTATATACATGATATTTCCTTCACATTTTTCTCTCGCAAACTTCTGGATATTCGGGTAGAGTGTTGGCTTCATTCTTTCTCTAATTTGTTTCTAACCTTCATCAAACGTTTTTAAATTCAGTTATTTTATTTCATTATTCCACAAACTGCGTAATAGTTTGCTTTATGATATTTCTCTCAAAATATTTCTTATTCCTTTATTTGAGCCAAATTTCACACTTTCTCTTTTCTTCTTTATTCCAATTCTTATCTGGATATATACATATTAATAGAGTGTTTTGAAGTTGAAAGAAGTTTTATTTATCTATCGTTTCTTATGTCCAGAATTTCAAGAAATACAGACAGGTTTATTGAAAAAAATATTCATTCAAATATTCATTGATTGCGTGTTAACACTGATCAGCAAGCGCATACATATTTAAAATGCTACAGAAACACCAACATCACATTCAAGTTAACTATCGAAAAGTTGAGACCGGCAT
Organism: Strongylocentrotus droebachiensis; assembly: GCA_035222895.1. Taxonomy (NCBI): domain Eukaryota; kingdom Metazoa; phylum Echinodermata; class Echinoidea; order Camarodonta; family Strongylocentrotidae; genus Strongylocentrotus; species Strongylocentrotus droebachiensis. The sequence continues at coordinate 553,667 of JAVYIG010000343.1, read as the reverse complement.
TTATAATCTTAAAGATGCCCTCTTAAATTTGTATGGCGGTTACAGCCTTTGAGACCGACAGAAAGCGAGACCCTCATTATCGTTCTCGCTTAGGCATTCTTTCATTGTTTATGGGGTTTAGGGTTCAAGAGCCCAAAAGAACTAACACTTCAACAAGCTCTGCTTCTAGTTAGTTCCTCTTTTCTCGTGCTATTTCTATTATATTAGTCGTTTCATTGTTATTTTTTTTGTGTAATATACTTATTAAATGTATTATGTTTTGCATGAGAAATAAAATCATTTGAATTAAAGTTGAATTAAAGACAGGCAATGATTTATTTTCGTCCCTATACTATATTGGGAAGTTGTAACCCTCGTCTCTTTCTAATTTCTTGATATAATTTTTTGATTTTCCTTCTTCCATCTCCTTTCTTTCTTCCCCCTCCCCCCCCCCTTTTTTTGTTGGGGGGGGGGGGTAATGTATTTATTTGTTTGTCCGTCTCATTGTACTGATGTCCGCACTGAGGGCAAGATGCCCCATCCATTAATTTTTTGGGGGATTGAATGAGTAGCCCAAACCGTTATCGTTTTATTTTTGTACTACCCCCTCCTCCCTCCCGAATATTCATTACTCTTCTTTGATTCAAGATTTTCTTTCTTATCTTCTTGTTTAAATCTCAGGCCTATGAAAATTATTTTGTGAAAAATCTGGATATCCGTCTATTTCAGGACACCCACCAATATTTCAGACGAATTTTACAATCAAATGAAATTAAAAATGGTACCGGTATGCACTTGGCATTTGGGGGGGGGGGCGAACAAAAGTTTAGTCCAGATGACACAATGTCCAAAGCAAGTGAAGAAAAAAGAAAAAGAATAAAATACGTAAAAAGTGTTGTCGCTTTTCCCCCGAGAGATTATCCAATCGTCCGTGTGCCCCCCCCCCCTCCGTTATATGACTAAACAGCTAACAGTATTAAGAATTGTAAGTTGTTTTCTGTTACCATGCATTTTTTTTTGCAACACCCTGTAAGGCAAGGGGATTTGTCTCAATAGAGCAAGCCCTCCTATGGGCTGATAACGGTCCATTCGTATGCTAATTATAATCCTTCTAACGGGCCTTTTTTCCGAGAGACTTCGCACAAAACACGCCACGAAATCAGAATCTCCACGCAGCTCGCTACAGGCAACCATCTTGTTATGTGCTTGGTACCCTGTACTATCCTTTCTTTAAGAGGATGAGCGAACTGGACAAATAATTTGACAGACAATGGAAGTAGGAGGTTGTTATATTAAAGTGGGTGTAGTGGCGAAGCTATGGGGGCCATAGGGGGAACGTACCCCAATCCCGGCTATTAAATAGCAGAAAAGAAAAAGAAATGAATTAAAAGAAAGAGAGAGAGAATGAGTGAGTGAGTGAGAAAGAGATATATATATATATATATATATATATATATATATATATATATATATTTAAAAAAAGAGGGGGATAAAAGGGAGAGGGGGAAATGGAAAGAGGGAGTGTTAACTCTATTAAAACAGCGATATTGGGTCACGTGCCCCCTACCTGACTCATGTCGAAAAAAAGAGAAAGAAAAGAGAGGAAATTGAGAGGAGTAAAGGGAAGGAGAAGCTGCAACAGCTAAACCGAGTTTATCTTGGCGTACCTACGGCAGACACGGGTACACCTTAGAAAAAAAAACAAGAAAAAAAATGCATCAAATAAACAAACAAACAAAAAGAGGAAAACAAATGAAAAGGATCAAGAAATGGAAAGCGAGAGGGGGAAAGACAACATTTATCAAAAATCCCTTGTACCCCCTAAGGTCAGTGCCCCCCCCCCCCCCCCCCCTCACATCGGGTCCCGCGCTACGCCACCGCACATACGTCATTTTGGATTGTTGACAACTTGACAGGATTAGCTTAACATCACCAAGGATGGTTTTATTCAAATCAAGGAGCTGATAGCACAATAGGAGGAACAGCTAAATGCAAATACGATGATTACCTTTATTTAGGAGTCGAAAGTATGCGAAACTGAAGCCACAGAAAACAGTGATGTAATACAAGTATTTAACTAAAAAGTAAACATTGCTTCTTCTCGATTTTCTTCTACCGCTATAATTCTAATGATTTCTAATCATTACTTGCTTCTTTTTTTCTTTCGTGACTTTAAAAAAAATTAAGCAATATGTACAAGTTATTTGAGGTAAAATAAACTTAACAGGATGTTTTATGCGTGTTGCACTTATCTTTATCTACATGTCAGACTTCATTCGTTGCACATTTACACCGTAATCTATTAAATTAACTTCTGTTTTATTTGTTCCTACAGAAGTTCAATCAAAGTGGCATTTTGAGAGGTAAAATTGTTTTAGTTTATTCATTTGTATTTATTTTATATATAAAAATATCATTATAAAACACATTTTAAACAGGAGTAGTATATGAACTAATGTGGAGAAGGAGGGAAAACGGTGAAAAAGAAAAGGAGCGAAATAGAGATACATGTATATACAACAGTCAGAAAATAGGATGGCATAATTTGAATAAATGAATTAAAAACAATTAATAAACAAGTAGACAGTGAACGAGAGAAGGGAAGGAATGCAATGAATATTGAATGGTAAAAGTAAAAGAGTGTATAAGAGCAAATAAAAGTATATGGATGTGAGAAGAAAAGAAAAGGAACGAGAAAAATTGGAATCAAGGCGAAAATGATATTCTAATCGACTTTTTTCTGTACGATTATATGTGACAACAGATACTTGAGTGGAATTATATTATATCTTTCTAAATTCTTAGATTTTAAGTTGCCATTCCGCAATTGTATTGTTACTTTATTAGTTTTAAGCTTTAAGATTTTACTCTCAGATTTTATCCATCTGGTGTGACGATCATTTCGACTAATTGAGTTAATGACACCTTTTATAACATGAGAAACTTAATATGAGACAATTTTTCGCTTTCTCTCAAAAACTTTAGAATGTTGTGCTAAATGGTGAAAATGTTGTATTTATTTTACTTTTCGTACTAACCTTAATGGTAAGGAAGTGAGCAGTATCTTTAAGATGTTTAAACTGATGTTTTCATACTGAAATTCATCACATTTTGACCAATTCATGTGAACAGAATAAAACAACATCACTCTAAATCAAAATATTAAAAAACCTACTCTTAACAGAAAGAAAAAAAATCCAGATTGGACAAATACCTGTCCAAATGTGAATTCTACAGCACCTTTAAGTGACCTTACATCAATTTATCTCTTTCCTGCAAACTAGTAGGGAGACAAATTATCACCTAATTAATATTCTTTTTGTGAGGCGGACAATTACTGACGGCAGCAAATATCAATACCGGAAAAAGGCGCGCACTCGACGGCAGGTGCTGACACAAAAGTGGTGCCACTATTTACACGAGGCGGAGTACTGGAGCACGGTGTGGAATCTTAAGAGAGGATGGGGGAGGGATGTTAATTTAACATTATTGAGTTTATATCAACGAATACTAGTGTGCCGAAACAGTTATATACAAGTGGTGAACTCGGGGGCGGCAGGTGGGGGGGGGGGGGGATTCGGATGTAGCTTCGGAAACCTTTGATGTATAAATTCATGCCCTTTCATTAATTTATCTATTTATTTAGTTAGTGAGTTCATCATTTAATTATTCAGTTACCTAGTTATTTGTTAATTGTTTTTCATTCATTATTCATCTTTCTATTTATCTATTGATCTATTTGATTATTTGTTATTTATTTAGTTTGTTTTATTAATTATTGATTTATACATTTTCATTAATTAATTAATTTATTCCTTGATTTCTTATGTGTTTACTTAATTATTCACTCTTTTATGATTTTTCTTTCTTTCTTTTTCATATAGCTATTTATTTATTCATTTAGTCAGTAATTTTTTTTTTTTATTCATTTAGTTATTTTTCCATTTATCTACTCATTTATTTATTAATTTATGTATTCATTTATTCTATTATTTATGCTTGCTTACTAGCTCGTCCGAGATTTTGAACACAAACTTTTATCCCTCCGGTAAATATACCTGGATCCATCACAAAAAATGTTATCGCTCTCCTTTCCTATTATTAGATTCTCTTAACCTTCTGCAAAATTGCATCTCATGAAACGAGTCATTCGAGAACTCAATCTATTTTATTATATTCAGATAGATGAGACAATCTTTAAAAGTACATTAATGAGGATTCGATTATCAGGGAGAAGACTTTTATTTTCTTAACCTTCTGCAAATTGCATCTCATGAAACGAGTCATTCGAACTCAATCTATTTTATTATCTTCAGATAGATGAGACAATCTTTAAAAGTACATTAATGAGGATTCCATTATCATGGAGAAGACTTTTATTCTCTTAACTTTCTGAAAATTATATCTCATAAAACAAGTCATTCAAAATCTATTTTGATATCTTCAGCCAGATAAGACAATTTTTTGAAAGTACGTTAATGAGGATTCGATCATCAGGAAGAAGACTTATTTCAAAGTAATTTTCCAGAAATGGGAATGAAACGGTAATAAACCAACGAATTACGCATTTTATCGCAAATCGGTGCGTTTGATTAATATATTTCCCGAGAGACTTGACAATTTTCGAAATGGGCTAATGACAATTAATCCTATGAAGAAATATTGATTTAAAGGACTTTTCAAAAGATGAGTACGGTAAACTGATTCATAAATTATTTGAAATTCAACCTGTGACAACAATATTGATAGTCAAATTGAAAATGCTTACAGAAAACATAAATCATATTGATAATTCTTATGAAGGAATTTGTTGTAGTGGTTATAAAAGACCCTGTGTTCAGATAATTATGATATGATCAATCACACAATTAATTAAAAACATTGCCTAAACATCAACCTCCCCTCCCCCAACAAACAAACAAAAACAAAAAGAATCCGCCCATATAGGTTTGTGTACGTGTAAATGAATTGCAACTGTATGCAACAAAAGTCCTGCGTGTATTCATTTAGCTCTGCGTTATTTCTTTTAATTTAATTTATTTTTCGGTTTTCAATAAAAAATGATATCAGTATACATCAAAATATACATGGATGAATATAAATTTAGTTTAAACAGAATTGGCCAGGGCTCCAAGATAAGATACAGAAATATGAAGCGAATCTCACTTTATGGCATTCACACAAAACGCCGAGTCGTATCTGAAAGAGTTTTATGTTTGAGTGTATACACCTCAGAGAATTTGGAGGACTTGTTTGGAGGACTATTGAAAGATAATATAATTGATAGCTTTGGTGTGGTTCATAAAAGATAATAAACAAATTTAAAACAATTGCAAGCGAGGTGTGTCCAATTGTGTGGTATAACTATAATCCCCTTCTTTCTTCTCTCTTCTCTCTTATTATTTCCATCTTTAACACCATCGTCATCATCATCATCATCCTCATTATCTTAGTGGTCGTCGTCTTCATCATCATCATCATCATAATCTCCATCATTATCATTAAATTCATCATCCTTTCCCATCATCATCATCATCATGAAATCATCCTCGTTGTCGTCATCAGCATCATAATCATCATCTTAATCACAATCCCTTTTGCCATCATCAAAATAATGAAAATAATAATAATAATAATACATAACATTTATTAGGCGCTTAATACTGATGTTTCTGAGCGCACAGCGCACAGAATATTAATCATCATCTGCTCCAAAGTCATTAATCGTTATCATGTGATTGTTTGGTTGTTGTGATTTTTGCTGTAATGTTCTTTTTTTCTTTTTCTTTGGTCTAAAACTAAATGAAAGCAAAATGAAAGAAAAATGTATTCAATAACTTGTATACATTTTCTTTGGAATTGTAATGGAAAGAAAAAGCAACAACATCATCGCTATCATCATCATTTTCATCATCATCATCATCATCATCATCATCATCATCATCATCATCATCATCATAAATTGTAACTGTTTAGGACACAAATAATATACCTTTAACATTGTTTACACGTGTTGTTTTGTTTTTTTCTTTTTTTTGCATACCCTCTTCCCGCATCCTTTTCTACGTCTATGGGTTTCAAATTTACTCATTTGCAATATACAACAAAATCGAGAACAAGATAAAAATCTGCCCTTTCTTAATGAAATTTTTCGAAAACATTTCTGGAAAGAGACATAATTAAACAATATATTGTTTTAAAGAGTAAAATTTTGATCTGAAAGGAATTTCTGTGTAATGATCATCTGAATCATTCTGTAACCATGCAGCAAGTGTAGATTGGTTTACCAATACGGACGTCCTAACAAAGATTTACTGTGGAATGTTTATTTTCGACATGATTAAAACTGTCTTTTCGTTTATTCGTCTTGCATTCTTAGTAGAGCGGAAAAGATCTCAGGCCATGTCTCAACCCCAATTGTACTGTGCATAAGTATGGACCATGTCACTTGACTGGATGTATACCTGTGTCGTCTCGTAAAAGATCAATCAATTATGCAAATTAGATGCTCCTTTTAAGTACCTCTCTAGCCTACCAACCTTTCACGTTACGTCATATTGCTCATTTGTTATTTTTCGGTTTCTGTTTATATTGCTGTGGTTGTTGAATTATGATTTGAACTTTATGATTTGTGTGAAAAATTACAAATGATGTATTCCTGTGTCGGCTTATCTATTTATCTGTATGTCTGTTTGTCTGCCTCTGTCTATGTCATTTTATCTCTCTCTCTCTCTCTCTCTCTCTTTCTCTCTCTCTCTCTCTCTCTCTCTCTTTCTCTTCCTCTCCCTTTTTCTCTCACCCATTCCCTTCTTCTCTCTCATCTTCTCTCTAATCTTCTTCTCTCTCTCTCTCTCTTTAACTCGCTCGCTCTTATCACACTCTCTCTCCTTCTCTCACTCTTTCTCATTTTGTTCCTCCCCTTCAATTTCCAGCTAGCAAGCTTTCCTAAAGACTTGTGAAAATTGTATATTCTTTATGAATTTAAATGTTAAAAGATGTATATATTCCTTTCTAATTCTCCTATATCTCTCTTACGCAAATACAGCCTCCAGCAAGAACTCTTCCTCGATTCATAATCAAGTCTCTCGGTTATGCATGGCACTTACTATCTCCCCGCCTCTTCCCTCTCCCCATTCTTTTGTTGGTCTCTTCGATCTTCCCCTATTCATTATTTACACGTATTTGTTTAATCTCCCCCCCCCCCCCCTTCCACCTCTCCCCTTGTCTCTTTCTTTGTGTTGTGCCAGTGTATCGAGGTTATGTGAACGGTCTGCTACACATCATATTGAAACGAAAACTAACGAAATAAGGCCGACAGATGTCGCTCTGAAGAAAAAAACTGTTTTAGGACAAAATTTGATAAAGTACGTGCAATGTTATTTCACTTCAAATGACTGAAATTTGCAATTCTCCGTTAAAATGTCGTCAAAGTTTATCATAATCCTGATAACCTGATTCTGCTCTTGTTGGCATCTCAAAAATACTTGTGTAGTTTTTTTTGCCCGTTTTGTTTTGTTTGTGTGTATTTGTTTGTTTGTTTGTTTTCTTGATTTATTCATGATTGTTAGATAATGGATATTTCAGTAATTCTGCAACAAATTTGCTCGTTACCTCTCCTATCACTTTGTTCTGGTGACGCCTCCGCCCCCCCCCCCCTTCACCATACAACAACCAAATCATGAAAATATAATGTCAGGACAATTTGTTAAAACAAACGAAAGTGCAATGTGTCACCAAAAAAAAGGCATGATGAGAAGATACAGACTCGTGTATTTTTGACAAACAGTTGGAAGATATCAGACAAAGGGATTTTATTTCGTCAAGTCTATTACGGTTAGACGAGAAGACAAGTTCAACAACCTTGTCAAGATAATTTTCTGGAACCGAGACAAGATTCAGTTGTCACTTCCTTTTCTTTGTATCTTTTAAACAAATCGAACAGATGAATTGTTTACTATTTTGAAATACATTTCATATCATGATATTCTGGCCAATTTAGTTCTATCAGAGATACTGACATGTCACTTGTCACTTTTGTTTTACTTTTGACGACTCGATAAGTTCCTTGATCTTTGTGCGTTATGATTATGGTATGACAATATGTTTAATATGCCATTCACACCCATGCTCATTATCATAGTTTTATGAAGCTGTGTTCATCAACTGGAAAAGAAATTATGTTTTTGAGGGCGATTTTATGCATGACATTTAAATTTATTACATTGCAAAACAAACACCAACGGGTTTTAAACTCTGATTCTGCACCTTGTACCCGTTCAGATATGATTATGAACATTGGATTAATCGACCCTTGTCCTTTAAAGAAGAAAGAAAGCGGAAAAAAGGACGATATGTTCTTTAAATCACTATTCTCTTCACCAACAACCAACTACAAGTCCGACCTTCGTGGCGAGAACCTATACTTGGCTATCATAGGGCTGGTTACCATGGTTATCTGTCTTACTATATATAAATGGAAGGAGAGAACTAATAATGAGGCCAACTATCAATAGGGAGTGGGAGGGGTATTCCAACTTTGCTTTTCCCTCTCTCTCTCTCTCTCTCTCTCTCTTCTATTGCTTTCTTCGCCATTTTGATTGAGGACAACTATCAAGTAGGGAGTGGGAGGGGTATTACAACTCTGTTTTGCCTACTCCCCCCCCCCCCTCTCTCTCTCTCTCTCTCTCTTTCTTCGCCATTCGATAAGGGGCACGGTTCCCCCTTTCGCTTCAGCTACGCCATTTGACAATACATTGCATAATTCCAGCATACCACCATTTGTTACTTCTATATAATACACACAAATCCCATTCATTTTGACACCTCTAATTCTCCTATGATTTACACTGTCCGATGTGGATCTGGATCCGGAAAGTCATGGCATAATAGGGAAAGGAAAACAAAATATTTCATGAAAAGATATGGAGAAGAAAGAAAGCAGTTAGGTTGGTCTAAATGAGGAGCTTGCTCGAGACAAGAAGAAGTGTAGGGAGGGGATGTCATCATGGCGCGAAAGTCAGTACCCCCTCTAAAAAGGGAAAATGATGACTTTAAAAATTGGTGATGACGGATATAATGACACACGTTATAATCGTGAGAACATTGTCTTATTAGCCCCAAAACAAATATTCTGGACTCGAATGCATAGACTTAACAATGAGATATTAATTCGAATATTGCGCCATCCACCAATTTATTATGAATCCAGCAATCATTAAATCATCATTCAATCACTCTTGGTGTGAATACGATTTTTATTTAATTATTTAAAAAGATGTATACAATGTCTTCTAGGGACAAGGTCTTGGTTTTCTATTTCACAATTAACCCCATGGATAAGACAACTGTTGTCACGTGATGTTACATCACGTGATATCGGGCGACCCTGTGTTTGTCGTTACTGACCTTTAGTCAACAGTTGAGAAACTCTGGACCCTATACTTTACAGTTTTATTCTAATATTGGTTGAACAATTGACGTATCCAATATACTGTAGATTATAATCCAGTGACTATTCAGAATTTTCTTCAAATACCAAAGAGTTTCACATAATGGTCCTTATGAATTGGTAAATTTACATTTATTTAGAATGAAGGTGTTGATACATGTGAGCTAAAATCAAATGAAACTTTTCCTGATCGTATGATCAATCGTGAATTTTGATAAATAATGACAATGTTTTGCAAAAATATATGATACTAACTGTTCTGAATACAAATCATTGAATTAGTTTATGATTATTTAATAATCTGCATATTCAAAGCGTTTGTAGTATATCCTGTTAATGTTTGCATGTTATACTGGTCTATGACAAGAATGTATAAATGAAGTTAAGCAGGGATATTGATGGCGGTCAAATGTAGCATTTAATGTCTTCGGAATTCCATAAAGCAAAGTCCCGTAGTTCTTCTCTATATACCTATTATTTCAGTACTGATATGAGAATATGATTCTGGAACCAAACGTGTAACCACCACGAATTCGGCTCGACATCAAAAATTGTTAGAGAGTTAGTCACATAATAAATTACAAGGTTTTTTTTTCTAAATACATTTCATTATGGGTAGATACCTGCAATTTTTCGTTAAGTACCTTCATATACAGAAAATGATAATATTAATTTCATACTTCCACAAACACATTGTTATTAAGACAGTCACATCAATTGCGAATTCAGGTATTGCTAATTGACTTCCAAACGATTGCAAATTACACTGGAACTGGACAGGGGGAAGATTGAGAGATGAGAGAGGAGGAGAAGGATAGGGAGAGAAGGTCCAGGAGATTTGGGAAAGATGGAAGGAAAAGCGAAAAGAGTGAAATGATTGAGGTTGAGAGAGATTTCAAGATATAAGAGCATGAGAAGAGAAAAACAGACTATTTAGAGAAATGCAGAGAAGAGAAATACAGACTATTTAGAGAAATGGAGAGGGAGTAAAACAGAGAGAGAGAGAGGAGGGGGGGGTGAGAGAAAGAGAGAGGATAGGAAGAGACAAAGAGAAAGGGAGCTACAAGAAAAGAGAGTGGGATAAAACAAAAAGACAGAAAGAGAGAGTACATTATGTTGGTGATCATGTCATAATGCTTTCATACGACGGAGGATCATCGTCTTGTAGGTTCTGCGTTGCCTCAAAAGAAGGAGGGGGTCGTTCATCGACTGGTGACGATACGTGTTCGACTTCGTTGTAAGTCGGAGGGAGATCATACTGTCTATTAACCTCGGCCATTGCCGACAATACATCGTGATCGACCAAAGGTGCCCTCGCCGACATCGTAGTCCTGAACGCTCGTCGAGTCGCCGTCATTCTCGCCATCGATCCCGAGGAAGCACCATTGGACGAAACGGTATTCGGTGACGATGAGGATGAAGAACGATTGACAGATGTTTGTGGCCGTCGTGGGCTTTCAGCCCTTTCGATATCGTCCATGACAGACTTCTGGCACAGGAAGAGAACTCCTCCGCAAGCACCGAGGACGACGATGATACCGGCGGGAATACCAAGGAAAAAGGCAAAGTACATTCCGATCGACGGGACGCACTCGGTTCGAATCGTCATCGGCCACGCTGTCGCGTTTTGCTTCATCTCTATCATGACCGACCTGGCTTTGTTCGGGACGGGGAGCGAGCAATGGTCTACATCTTTACAGCTCGTGTATAAGGCCGCCTCGTCGAAGATAAGCTCTTTACGTCTAAAGGAAAACGTAACAAGGGTAGAATTATTCGACCGGGTTGATGTCGGGGTTGATGTCCATGGGTCAGCAAGTGTAAAAATGAAGGCGTAGTCGTCAGAAAGCGAGCTGACAGAAAAATGATAACTGGACTTAATAGAGAATGAAGAACAAGGCACAAAGACATGAATTAGGGAGCCAATGACTTCATGACTTTTAAGGACTTTATCCAAGTCGCTCTTCCCTTGCACAACGTGTAGTTCGACGTCTGAGTCGGGGCAAAGACTAATCGTTACTTCAGACCCTGAGTCGAAATGTGCAGCCCAATAATTGAAATAATCATCGGTGGGAAACATCATCGTTTCATGGACAGTATAAGAACTTGTTTGATAGCTGCGATAGGGTTTGTCTAAAAGCATATATGCGTCAAACAGGTGATTATTGTTTGGTTCATCAGAGTTTGACGTCGCTCTGCCGATTTGCTGTGTATTTGACGACGATGATGACGATAACGATGACGATGACGAAGAGGACAATGGTATTGGATTCTGCTGCATGGGAATGTTGATCATACTGAATCTGGAACACAGTAGCGGTGAGAAGTTCGTATCCTGACTGATGATCGGCCGCTGGTCGCCGATTCCGACGATGATGTCGATGGTTCCGAGGGAGTACCTGACGATCAGGGCTGTGAGGAGGATGGAGAAGGCGAAGAGGAGGAAGGCGATGAGAGACTTCTTCTTTTTGCTCATTCGCTTGTGTTTGTAGTAGCAGTTCTGGCAGCATTCTGGCGCAGCGTCACAGTCGAATATCTATAGAAATGAAATAGCACCAATTAATATTATCAGAAATCTTGGGTATAAAACTTCTCATCCTATAGTCGATTATAATTTACCAATTACAATACCATTTATTTGTATTATCTGCTTGACAATCATCATTTCGTTTAAGAATAAAGATGAAGAAATTTGTTTGATCACTTGTCATTGTTCAGGGGTTATTTTTTGTGTGTTTTCTACCCCCACCCCCCCCCCCCCCCTCGGGTGTTTTTTTTTTTAAATATTAAATGAGGCCCATGAAAATGGAAAAACTTCTGGTTTTGATATTAATCAGGCCTATTCCCTAATGTCTCGTATACACATTAGTTTTCAATCCTAACCCCAAAAACCGGTTACCAAAAGGGACTCTATCATAATGTTGTGATTATAGACAAATTTCGCCCAGTCTTTTGGTCGATGCAATTCGAATTTTTGACAAAACTGTTGGTTCGACTTACTAAACTACTTATTTTGCACAAATAAAGTATTAGAGCAATACGTTGTGTATATTATGCTTGATTTTGTTCTGGTCGGGGGGGGGGGCGGGGGATAGAACAATTAAAAACACCCGTCACTCATATTATGGCATCCCCCCTCCCCCCCCCCCCAAGTTTATTAAAACTGCCTAATAAGGTTGATTTTTCAAAAGTAGTTGTGATCATAGTGTTCCCAATAGTATGAACATAACAGTGTACATCTTATCTAGTGTAGGCCTAGCGGCTTCAAAACGTTGTGCCCGCCCATCCCATATCTTGATAATGACTCCCCCCCCCCCCCCGGCCATATCCCCCAGGTACCCAATATGGCGCTCCTCCTACCTCGTCTAGTGATATATTCCACTGGTAGCCGTTCCATTCATCAGGTCTTCTGCCATCTGTCACGGTCCTTCCATCCCTCCCTCTGATAGATACCGGATCCATGTTCCTATAGAGTCCTGCTTAAAGCACTTATCCAATATACACGATCAATCAAAGTACGAGGGTATATCAAGAACCTTTATCCTCTCCGCTGCTGTACAAATACCGCGATCATAAAATATATGGTATATATCTGAATGTGAATGGTATACGTGAACGATATCACGGGCTTGTCAGTAGCATAAATGGTATTCCATTGGTTTATCTATCCGATGAACAGTCCGCTGAATAACACAGGTATATCCTGATCAATATTTGAACAATTATGCACCGGCACGTCAGCATACCACTTTGCAATGCCACTGTTTTTACGGGTGGTCCCATGAGCATACCTCTAGAATGATGATCTCAAATATAGTATATTCCGATAATATAATATACCACCAGCTTGTCATGCCATTCAACTGGTATAACACATGCACGTTACTGGGGAATAGTCCGCCACCGGTCATATACTATTGCTCTAAATATAGAAATATCATCACAAAATATGACTCGTTGGTGCTGTGAGAGATACGTATTGTGGCTTCGTCAGACTGAGATTCGAAATATTCAATAGATATATCCCTTTCCGTAGAGGTAAATATTAGCACAATGCATTAATTCACGCATCATGTAGTAGCGAAATAGTTGTCAATGAGTTGCGTGCACTATGATACGAAGACATAATACAATATATTTCTGTTATTTTAATGCCCTCCAAGTCCTTTAAACAGCCAGTCTGCCACGTTGAAGTATCACTTCTCCGATAAGTCGATGCAGGACCAGACAAGTAGAATGACTCCGGTTATCGCAGTATTACGTCTGTGCCCACATTATAGAAGCCTATAATTATGTACTAACACTCCTGAACCTAATAACATACGGATCGCAAATAAAATAGTGTTTATTTAACATCACGTGCACGTTAAAGCAATATACGGTGCTGGCAAGTAAACACCTATATAGGCTCAATAACTAGAAATTAGCTACATGCATTATTATGTCATGCCGTCTGCATGGTTGCTTTCCAAGTGGTGTGTCCATGTACACGTTCGCCGATACAAATAAATAATTGATTGTGTTTTATGAGATACGGACTTTGCACTTCATTCATTGGATCAGGTCTAAAATAAGATCCATTATATGATCAATGTGTATGTGTCTCATGACATTGTCTTTGTGTTTTTTTCTTTCAAGCCAGCGGTCCTTATTTTTTAGTGCCCCGTTTTGATGTCCCCTTTTCACTGGGAGGCTAAACCTCCCAGTGAAATGGGGCACTCAAAAATAAGGACCGCTGGCTTGAAAGAAAAATGCTCTAAACGGCAGTATTTCGGCATGACGGCATGCAAAGTACAAAGTGAAAATTTCAAAAGTTGAGGAGAAATTTTGAAAAAATAAATCTCCATATGTGTAAACGAGTTAGCAGGAATTGGCCTTTTTTATATTTAAATGCATGTTTTGTTTTGTTTTGTTTTGTTTTTGGAGGAGTCTATCTATGATTGTATCTATGTCCCAAACAGTCCCATACAATGGGGATATTGGCAACATTACGCATCATGATACACATGCAGTTGTTCTAGGTATAGCTACTATGCCAAAAAAACAACCCTTTCCACAGCCAGCTACTCGGTCACAAGACAAACACTGCACAGCCAGCTATACTCGGTAAAAAGACAACCCCTTCTAGTGCCAATTAATAGCTAGGTTGTTCTGACAATATCTTCTCGTCACATGCCAAAACCTCTATCGCTGTCTAACTTTCACATTACGTGATGATCTATTAAAACTCTCCAGTATTAACTCTCTCACATTTAGTTGGTTATGATTTACGTGAAATGAAGTGAAGGAACTTCATGTGAAAATATCTCAAAATATTGATTCAAATGCTTATCCATCTCTGCATTTTACCCTAATCCATATAAAAAGATTCACTACAAATGTTGTTTAAATGCTAGGGCGGATAGGATCTGATGCTCTTTATAGTTGCCAACAAAGTGTTTCTTTTGCTGGTATCCAAGTCAGGTAAATGAACAGTGGCGGATCCAGGAATTTCTTACCGGGGGGGGGGGGCACAAAATCGCATGGGGTGAAATATATGAAAAACGATGGAGCGTAGCGACCAAGCGGGGGTGGGTCGGGGAGGGGGATCAGAACCCCCTGTTAGAGTAGGAAGCATTTGCAATTTTAGAATCACATTAGGCGCATTTTCAGGCACTCCCTGGCGTAATATGACGTAAAATTGCTTTCTCCTACCCCCTCCAAGAGTAGGGATCTTTTGCAATTTGAGAACCACATTTGGCGCATTAATGTGCAACCGCAATTCCTGGAAAAAACACGAGGCCTTCTAATTGGTTAGAAGTTAGATCACGTCGCGAGACGTTGTATATGCTTCGTTGCTGCACAGTGCACCCCCCCCCCCCCCCCCCCACTGAAAAAAGGTCTTCACCAGTAGTACTTGCACAAATTATATCGAGTGTATAAACTGTGTTGTTATCAACACATCAATATATTAATGCCAATGTCCCAATGTCTACAAATTCAACCCTATAAACCCGGGGCCAGGGCGCGGAAGCCTCGACGTTTCATTAACTCAGAAAGAAGACGATTCGCTGTACCATTCTCGACTCTTAATCCTTGTCTTAATTCATTTCCCCCCCCCTCCCTTTGACGCTTTGACGTTTCATCAAATTATTAGGGAAAGAAGACGATTTGTTGTACCGACTTTTAAAAAGTCTGAATCTTCAAAAATGTTTCTTTTTCCGATAAAAAGTCACGATTTGTAGGGAGAACAAAAATTGCCGGCCGATCGACATAATACACCTCACCGACTTCAAACTTCTGCATTGATATAATAGTACACGAGGATCAAGCAAGAATACCGACACAGCGGACTCGACACAGCAACATGATTATCTACATGTATGCGTATCTGTCTTGCCCCCTCGACGTGGTGACTCCACTTAACACCCCCCCCCTCTCTCTTTTACTCCCACCCCTCTTCTCTCAGGCTCTTACCCCCTTCTCTCTCTCCTCTCTTTCACCCCCGTTTCTTTTGTTTCCTTTTTATCTCCTTTTTTTTCCTTTTCTCCTTTTCTTTCTTTACCTTTCTTTCCTCTCCTTCCTCTTTTCTTTTTACTCTTTCCATTCTTTCCTTTCTTTCCTTTCTTTTCCTTTTCTATTTTTCTTTTCTTTCCCTTTCCTCATTTTTCCCCTCCCCTTTTTCTCATTTTTCCCGACAGCAGCGCAATTTTACAGACAATATCATGAAAGGCGGGGGTGTCCCCCACACCCCTTTTAGCGACGCCCCTGGTTGTTATCCCATTATTCTTTTATAAGAAATGCACTTCCTCATGCTCTCGCATTTTTCTTCTTTCGTTGTTTAATTCTCTTTCAGTTTTTTCCTTTTTCCTTTAACTCACAATTTTTTTCTCTTTCCCCCTTTTTTTTCCATCTCTTTTTTGTTCTTCTTGCGCTTTTTTTTTTTTTTTTTTTTTTTTGGGGGGGGGGGCTACACGCCTGGCAAGAGGGACCCCATATTATGCACACTGCAAAATTGCGTGCCCCCCTCCTCCGCCCCTTTCCCGGTAAAAAACAAACACCTACTTATAATATCATCCACCTTTCTTTCTTTTCCCTTCCCATTATTCTCCTTTCCCCCCCCCCTTTTTCTCCTCCGTCTTTCCCCCTTTCTTCCTTCTCCACCTTTTCTCTCCTCTCTTCCCCTTTCTTCCTTTCCCCCTCCTTTTTCTCTTCTCTCCTTTACTCTCCTCCCTCTTTTCTTCTTCTTTCTCTCTTCCCTTTTCTTTCTTTTACCCCTCCTTTTTCTTTCCCCCTCCTTTTCTCCCTTTTTCTTTTCTCCCTTCCCCCTGAATCCGCCACTGATGAAGATACAATAAAGGCAAAATAACTAGAGATAAAATTCGCCACCATCTCGATGCCTTGAAAAAATTTCCAATATAGGAATAATTTGAAATCACAAAATACATATGTTAGTGCATTTTAATGCTTCGTTCAGCTATCACATTGATAAAGACTAACATTGATAATTCGTTTATCTTTGTCAGTAATAAATCCAAACTGTGTGTCAGAGATCTCTTGCTTTATTTTGTGTTTGATTCTTGCCATGAGAACTCTGAATAGCAGCTTTGTCATGTGGCTCATAAGGCTAATATTATTGTTCTATATGGAGCTAACATTCAATGGCATTTTTTTGGGGTGGGGATGGGGGTAACATAATGAAACTTGATTTGGTCATGTCATTTGGTATTTCTCCAGTGTCATTGATAATGTGTATAGGCTTTGTGATTTCATCTATGCCCCAATCACCAAGAGCTTATAATGCTTCCAAAATGAATATTGTCTGGTCCCACAGCTTTGCCGTGTTTTATTTGTCCATGCATGGCAGCTATAACTTCTTTGGTGAAAATTGGAGGACCTTCAATAATGCTCTTCAATTTGCATTTTTCACCTCCCTCGTCATGGAACAGATTTTCTACGTATTCAGACCATCTTTCTAATATTTTATCTTTATCCATAATTATTAAGCCATCATTATCTTTGATGCAGCACTTTGAGTGCATTTTTTTTAAACAACTACTTTTATGATTTTCTTATGCATTTTGATGTGTTTTCTATTTCCTCACATTGTTCATAATTGATCCATTTGTTTTCTTGCTTTATTGATTGCATTTCTTCTTTATTTCTTTATTCATTGTTTTTCACTTTTCTCGATCCTTGCATCCATCATATTATCTAGAATATCATGCGTCATCCATTTTGGGGGTCTTTTTTGTGATGCACCTTTTCAGGTTCTGCCATCTTTAATCGGCTTTTGCAAGATTTTTCAGAAAGTTGAATTCATTCTTCATTGAAAGAGCAAACTGATTTTTTTTTTTTTTTAACTTCTTTATTATTCTTTAATTATGTCTGTTTCAAACCTTTGTTGTTTCTTTAACTTTTTCAATTTCTTGAGCTTTATCCTCATTGTACAAATGCAAACTACACATTTGTAATTGATTTCAACATAATATTTTCTGTATCATGATGATGTCGTAAAAGAGAAAGGGCCTATGTTTGGATCTCCTTTTTGCATTATACCCATGCCCCCTCGCACCCCCATCACCATTACTTACCCCCTTGTCATAATGAAAAATGCCCCCACAAGCCACACCCCGACCACACCCAGCCCTCCGAGATCCGATATCCGCCACGCAAATTAGATGAGCATGCCAGCTCGGTCATGCAGATCCCCATATTAAAGCTTCGGGTCGCGCTCCTGGAGCGAAACCCCGGGTATTATACGCTGCCTGCCTGACCTCTAGCTAGGGCCAATAAAGCTGACTCGATAGACTCAACGTGACGCGTGTGTGAATTGCTGTGACATTTTTTCGCCGAAAGCACGGAGGTAAGACGCGAAGTTAAAAAAGACTGGCCAATGTTAACCAGTCTAAACTACTTAAGTCATAAAAGTATTATCATTTAGTCGTAATATGAAATGTAATAATGTAGAATATATAGCCTAAAGGGCTAACGTAAGATGTTTGGATTTGGACCGAGTCTGACTCTGAGCTGAAAAAAATGTTAAGCGTTGCCCCACAGATTGAAATTTGTGTACCATAGTGATAGTCGTGTTAAGATTTTTATGTGGTATCAACCGACCAGTTTGCCAAGTAATGTGTGACTATGAGGAAAGATTACCTCAGACATGTGTTTGCATTATATTCTGCAATCTTTGTCGTTTGCCTCTTGCAAACAGGTCAGTGGACATGTTCCTAGATCACAGTCCGAAGATTCCGAGCTTCAAAGATGACAACTTCTCCCGTCTGCTTCTCTCTGCCCAGTCTAATTTTTCAAGTGCTCTTCCTATCGGTTCTGTCTAACAATCGTGGCAGTGTGGCATCTTTACCAGAGCAGCATGCGGCGATGCATAGTACACCTGATGTTGTTCCACAAGGAGATAGCGTGCAAGGTGCTGATCTTCCAGGTCATTTGAAACCTCTAGGGTCACACAGGTGAGTGCATGATGTCGATATCCCTCGGATAGGATGTTAAATGGAGGCCCCGTGTACAGGAGAGTCACCACCTTTGCACGTTAAGAACCCACTGCACTAATCTTATAAGAGTAGGGGTAAACTCCTGTATAGTAGTCAACCTGCACATCCCAGTAGCCTTGGCGTTATATCCTGACTTATGGATCCAATCAAGTATTGACGTAGAAGTAGAAGTAAACCATGGTTAACAGTAATGACACATGTTCTTACAACATTTGATCTGTTGGTAATTTCTTACACCGATTAACGTCCCACCTTTAATTAACTAAACCCAACACTGTATCTCCCCGAATCTCCATCTTCCCTTAATATGCCTAAACCTGACCTAAACCAAATCACACCCCAGGGCCCCAAGCCCTATCCTTAGTCTATAGTCCTATATTTGTTCTTGATAATGCAAGTAGCAAAAATTTATTTTTTCTTATGAATAGAAGCAATCTTACCATGTAGTATGGCAGCATAGTTTTATAGAATACAGTTGACAATATTTATTGTTTTCTGACCTTAATAGCTTAGATTAAATCTCATTATTTTGCTGTGCAGTTTCAACAAGAAAGACAGATCCCAGTTTCTAGAATAAGCACAAAGGTCACTTTCACTACCACTGGACACTTTAAGATACTTCTTTTTTTCCTTCTCTTTTTTTCAAACATGAAAGCTCTTTTAATAGTCATTTGTCATTGTAAAGCTGGGATTTCCTTACACTAAATTATTTGTTTCATTATGAGAACTCTTTAGGGGTTTTCCAGAGATAAATTGTTTTTCTGCTCACGTTATATTCCTTTTTCTTTTAAAGGGACTTGGTAACATTGTTCAGATGAGAGAAAGTGGTGCTAAGGTAGTGACTTTAATGCTAGATGTACAATTAAAGATAATCTGAAAGTTTTAGTAAAGACGGACCATTATTAATGATATAAATTGGGAAAAACTGATCTGATCAATTCCTTAATTTTTTATTACAATTCAATTACATTTTAGGTAAATGCAAATCGTCACAAAGCAATCAATTGGCTCCATATACCGTTCCAGACGTTTAAGTGTTGAAAGATTTTTAAAAGCCTGTCTTATTTCTTTTTTTTTTCATGGAAAAACGGTTGGGAAAATGCAAAAATGGTTGGGAGAATTTACTGTGAATCACTGTTAGAGGGTGTCGCACAGTGACACCTTCAAAGTTAGTCATAGATATCTTTATGGTTTAAGAATTTTTACAGGATTTTTTGCATGTTGGAGGGTTAGTACAGTAAAAGGAATATAATCAGTAACATTTCATACAAAAATTAAGCAATTTTTTCATCAATTTTCAACAATGTTACTGAGTCACTTTAATATAGGAGACCATTAGAGTGAGATTTAGGTTTCTTTTTTATGTCCTCTACTTCTCAATGGGTTTGATTCTTTAATCTGTTCATCAAATCTCTCTCTCTCTCTCTCATACGATTAGGCCTCCAGAGGATCCCGGTATAGATGTCCTTCACAGAGTGCCAGACCCATTAGACTTCTTCAATCGGTACGTCAAGGATGGGAAGCCAGTTATTTTCAAAGGAGCTGCACAGAATATGGATTCCTACAAGCTATGGACGGACGAATACCTGAGGTAGAATAGATTACAGTAAATAATAATAATAATAATAATAAAAGGCATTTCTATAGCGCCGTCTATCTAGAAATTCTATTCCGAGGCGCGTTTATTATTACCCCAGCTTTAGCCTTGCTGCCATTACAGCGCTCCAGCATTTCAAGAAATTAATTCCTGCCAGGTACCCATTTACCCCATCTGGGTCGAGTGAAGATTAATGCCTTGCCAACGGACATTAGTGCCATGTCGGGGATAGAACCACAGTCAAACCTGCTTTAGCAACCACCTGTATAGAAAGACTACCGGTATGTGTCTGTAAGATATAGAATTGAAAAGTGTTGCACGTTGCATTGTATTACATTGGCCCATGCATTGAGACCATCTGCCTATAAAGACTGATTTCCTTGTCTCCCTTGCAAGTGTATTTTTATGCCTCCACCTCTGAGGTGCCTTAGGTGTTATTGAATATACATGTACCGTACTTGATTTTTGTTCAAATAATATTTTTGTTAAATTGTTTTTTCAGCAACAGTCTATTGTAAATGTTTGTTTAATGTATTCAGTTTTTAAAGTTTTTTTTACTTAAAAAACAACAACTAGAAAACTCTAGAAAATCTCTAGAAAATATTCAATGGCAGCAGTGTTCTTGACTGAGTGTTTTGTGATCTATTCTAGCAATCGCTATGGTCATCTGAAGGTAGAGGTTGAAGAGGGGAAAAAGGAGAATAGGTCCAAGGATCTCTGGCATATGTCTCTGTCACAGTTCATTCAGAAATACCAGAAGGAAGATGTCTATTTGGTCACCGATGTGCCTCCGGAGATGTCGGGTAAGTCTTGCTTCCAGCTGGGGTAAGACTTAAAAGGATTGGGTAACTTTGTCTCAGATCCTGAAAAAAAATCTGGGATTTAGCTCATGCTGCAATGATGATTATAAACCTTTAGGTCAGTCAGGAACCCCATGACTTTTACAAGCCGATCGCCTGTCTGATCATCAAAGTATTTATGATTGGAAATCGAAATTAATTTTTTTTTTTTCCTAACAGTTATAACACTATGGTGAATAATGAGTATGGTAACACTGGTCACTCAAAGATGTTTAATTTTTTTAGGCACTTCATGATCATGTTGAAGTGCAATTTTGTTAGGGCTTCAATATTAATACACCATATAGGGCCATGCATCTCAGATTTAACATTGTTAAACGATGCCTTTAAAGTAATGATGTGGAGGTGCAATGGCTCAGTTGAAGAGTAGCAGGCTCGTATCTGAAAACAAGTCAATGTGCTAGTGCCCTTTGGTAAGGTATTAATCCTCGGTCATTACCTAGCCCCTTCGGAGAGGACTTAAAGCTGTTGCCCCCCTGGTTGCCTACCAATGAGCATACATTCTTAGCAGTCGGGTAAAAAACAAACAATCAAAACCAATGTAAAACCTTAGAATATTTTGTAAGACTAATTAAACTAAGCCACTCAATTATGAACTTGACTGTTTTACATGGAAAGACATACATTACAATTTGCTTTGAGAGTTGATTGTTACTTTCATGTTCATTATGTTGATCTTAAACTTCAGTAAATAATCACTTGTTACTCTGTGTGAAATTGATATTATATTGACTATAACTTTTAAACCTAACAAGAAACCCACAGGCAACCGTAACCCTAACCCTAAAATTATATGTTTGATTCTTTAAAAAAAACAGAGAAAATGATGACCACCCTTTCTGCAAATGGTTCTGCTTCATATCGTTATGCATGAAATTTAAAAGCACTGAATTAAAATCAATCAAAATTTACTACTATTTATGATGCAAGATGAGTTGCGTCTCTTACATGTATGTAATAATGCAAATGAACTCAAATTTTATGTTGATAGATGAGTTTTGCCTGCTGAGATGCCTTCTCTGTGGCGGCTTTCCCACATCACTTGTGGATACGATACTGTGGTACAGCAGTGGAGGAACAAAGTCTGTTCTTCACTTCGATGGGGTCGACAACATCAACTGCATCATGGACGGGAGCAAGGAAGTCTTCTTAGTTGACAAGGTAAAAAGCTTCAGCCACACAAAATGGGGAAGATCAGGGACACTGTAGATTTTGATAATACCTGAATTGAATGAATACCTGAATTGATGAATTGATCACTAGCTGTTGATGTTGCGTTTGTGTTAGCACTGATAATACAGCATTGTACAGGAATATGTAGGACAAATTTCAAGAAAACAACCAATTATTAGGTAAAAGAAGCAAGCCCAACTTTTATTAAAAAGTAAAGTGTGAAGATATGGTATCCCCTTACATTATCAGATTAAATTTTATAGACAATACAAATGCAGGTATGATCTAGTATGCATTTCCATTTCATATTTAATGTCATATATTTATTTAACCAATTAACAAAAAATGCATAAAGATATATAATATACAATGCAATTTCCATTAAATGACATGTCAAAAATTATAGTAAAGTTTTAACTAGGGATGAGTCTTGTCGGGACTTTTATAAACCGGGTCCCGACGGCCTCGCACCGATCGGGACCCGGTGTCCCGAAATCAGCTCGCAGGATTTGTCACTTGCCTCTATAAAAAGCGCATATCATCAGTATGTCCCTTAAAAGTGACCTTTTTATCAATCAAATAAATCAACACATGCGTACCTCGGCTCAGATCAGTATATTCTCCCATTTGACATTATTTTCATCCATGTTTGGCGATGTTTAATCTTTAACTAAATAGTTCCAAAATGAAAATGGTTAGAATACTGATAAGAAAGCAAAGGATTGTAAACAGAGCACATGTACGTCTTTGTGATTATTTGTGCTCCTATTAGCTTTTTTCAAGTATTTAGCCCTATTTGCAGTCTGTTGTGTAGGGTGGGTACTGTGGTGTAGTGGTTTGTGGTCTTGACTGACAATCAGAAGGTCCTGGGTTCAAGTCCCAGCACATTACAATGTAATTATTGGTAGCAGCGATGATGACTGAAGTCAATGCCTGACCTGATATGGCTTGTGTCTATAAGCTTTGATCAGTAGATGACTCATTTTAATCTTCTCTCTGAGCTGCATTTATAAGGGCAAATATATTTTGTTAAGCAAATGCTTAATGCTCAGTTAGCAAAATATATACAATAATATCAAACCGTGAAAGTAATAGTACAGTCACAATTGCATAGTATTTAAACTAAAATTAGACAAATATATTTGTAGTGAAATAGGGGGGAGTCTGGTAGAAAGCTAAGATTGTAAATTGTAGATTCCCTAGTATTCCTATAGTCTATTGAGCATGTAAATTATGTTCAATACAAATGAAATAAGAACGGGGAAAGAAAAAAACTGAGAGGAGCGACATCAAGACAAAGGACAAATGGCAAAAAAGACCAGTTGGAACCCAAAGTGGGATTTCAATTTTAGTTGAATACTGGCCTATGACTGTGTCTACCTTTGTTTTTCTTCAGAGAGAGCAAGCCAACATTAACATTGATCATCCCGACCAATCCTTCAGTGGCGTCGACGTGGACAAAGTGGATCTCACCAAGTACCCTGGTCTGGGGCAGGTTCCCTGGTATAACGTCACTATGGAGAGGGGGGATTGTCTTTTCATACCATACAGGTGAGTTTAAAGCCTATCTGTACTACTTTAGCCAGGGGGATTAGACCTCCCTGCAAGGTTCCCTGGTATAACGTCACCATGGAGAGAGGGGATTGCCTCTTCATTCCGTACAGGTGAGCTTAAAGCCTGCCTGTACTACTTTGGCCAGGGGGATTAGACCTCCCTGCAAGGTTCCCTGGTATAACGTCACCATGGAGAGAGGGGATTGTCTCTTCATACCGTACAGGTGAGTTTAAAGCCTGTCTGTACTACTTTGGCCAGGGGGATTAGACCTCCCTGCAAGGTCACTGACAGGTGGTTATCTCATCAAATCAGCTCTCAATTAACATTAAAAAAAGGGGATCATGGGGGACCAACTGGCATCGATTAGGGATTGTTTGCTATATAGAGGGCACAAGTAGCTATAAGTAGTGGAGTGGGGCTTTAAGGAATTGGTTACTGGGTCTTGGTGGCACATTGGTAGAGCAGTGGTCTTGTAACTGGGAGGTCTTGGGTTCAAACCAAAATAATACTTTAGCGCTCTCTTTTAAAGCAGTAGTCTCTGGTTCGGATCCGGTTTCCTGGTATAATACCTAGATGGAGAGAGGTGATTGCCTCTCCATACAATACATGGCAAAGTTACTCAGAGGTATATGTAAGTGTAGTTTAGGAATGAAGGGCTTGACACAGGTTGAATTGTTTATAACTTTCAACCCATGAGACTATTTTTAGTTTAATAGTGTTTGAAAAATTAGATTTTTATTCTTATTTTGTTTTGTTTTGTTTTTATTTTGTTTGCCTTTTTTCTTCATTTCTTTTCATTTTTCTTCTTTTTTCTGCTTTTCTTTTTTTTTCTTTCCATTTCTTTAATTTCCTTTTCTTTTCTTTTTTCCTTTTTTTTTTAAATTTTGTTGACATGGTTTTGAAATTTGTTTGTGTATACATGGCAAATTGCAAGAATTCACAAAAGTAGCTGTATATTTACCTATGAATTCAGTTTCCCTTGAAATATGTCACTCATTATTTAATTTTTCTATTTCTACTTGCTTTCCATAGTACCTCCACTTGATAAAAAATGAAACTTGAGGACCAAATTGTCAATAAGGACATATTAGAAATAAGCTTTATTAAACAAATTTGGAAGCAATACTACTGCATGTAATGAATTGAGGACCCTTTTTTGTAATCCTTTTCAGAATCAACAGAATTTCCACAAAATTATTTTATAATCATCTTCTTAAATTTATGTCAAAATTATCATTGACACTAACCTCCTTTGCCACTCTCAACCCAGGTGTTAAATGGGTACCTGGTAGGATGTGAAAGTTAATGTAGTATGCTCAGCATTGTGAGCATCTGTAAAATGACTCCTGGCTGGAATGCTCCCCAGGGAGTGGAGATAAGTGCATAAATTGTGTGCGGGCATGCCTGAATCCAATGACCGGGGTAATACTTTATCTGCAAAGTGCTTAAAGGTAAAGACCAGTAATGGTCATGCGATTGCATTGTGAAAGAAACGTTGTGGAATCGATCAGAAAAGGTTGATCATCTAGCATCTAGCATCTGCAAGGTTCTGGAATCATCAAAATGATAAGAAATTTGGCCCATTCTTCGTAAAGTTACAAGCACTATACACAGAAAGATGTATATGGGACTACCCTATCTCTCTCACCAGACCATGAGAGAAATAAATTTACCAAATATATGAATTAGTAGGCGGTTTCCCGGCAAATTTGTTATCATCATGTATTAGTCAAAACATATTCTTTCACATGATTGGTAATGAGAGCTTCCATTTCATTTTTTGAAATTGGGGCGTTGCCAATACTGGTCTTTACCTTTAAAGACATTGTTGGTTTACTAAGCGCTAAATAAAAGCAGAATTTTATTATTATTGTTCTTTTTTTAGATGGTTTCATGCCGTCAGGTCATGGGGCCGAAATCTAGCCGTAAACGTCTGGTTCATCCATCGACTCTGGTTTAATGAAACCGATTGCTCAGATGAACTCAAGGACTTACCAGAATACGTCCCCCTGAGCAGCTTCAAAACGAGAGCCAGTCACTTAGAAATTTTAAGGTATCTATGGATTTTTAAGTCATTGTATGCAAGAGTTGTTTATACGTTTGTGTCACTTAAGAGAGTGGCACAAGGCCTGGCTTAAGATCTCTGTGCTTGTATGACGATAAATCTGGCAATCAATCAGGATCTTTTGTGTTTAATAATAATGCTTTAAAGCTTATCTGTACTAGTTTATAGGAGGGATAAGAGGATCATGAGGGACCAATGGTCACCAATTAAGCATTGTTTTCTATATAGAGGGAGCAAGTAGCTACAAGTAGGACAGTGTGGCTTTAAGCTACAGTAACAAAATTCATTTCAATTCACTCTAAATTGTATTCATAATATTGTTTTTTTTAAACAAGGCAAAAGTCCAAGGACTAACATTACATGTAATTTACCATGCAGTTTTTAAACATATACATTCACATATTGCACTTCAGTGATAAGTTAGAAGAAATAAATGATAATAACAGTTTGATAGCAGCTATTGTGTTGAATAGATTTTCAAAAGTTGAAGAGCAGACTGTATTGTCAAAGAAACATGAGTATATTTTAAAGATTATTACTAATAGTAATAGTGATAATATACAGGTTGTGTGGTAATGGTGTAGGAAACAAATTATGAAACAAACTGACAAGGTGGTGTATATTTCTCTATAAAATTAATGTGTTTGTTCTGTCTTTTAAATATTTCAGATCTGAAATAGCCAATGGGATTGAGGAAAATGGTGGGTTAATGACAGCAGAGGAGATGTATGCAATAGGTCCACTCCAGCAGTCAACAAAGCAGCAATTTACACAGGTTAGTAATGTTTTCTCATCTCTTCATTTTTATCTGTTTGCAAAAATATAAAGATTTTACAATAATTTCAGTGCATTTTTTGCACACAGTTGTATTCATGGAATAGTAGCTTTGCGCCTGCGTACACAACTAAGAATGTCCACTATTTTATAAACTTATGCCTTTGTTTCTTGTGTAGCTGTTAAACACCATGAACTTGAATATCGAGGGGTCAGTGACACAAAGACGTAACTCCATGTTGACAATTTTGAGAAAAAGTGGTTTATGTGTCACTGAGCACTTGGGCCTTAAGGAGTTCAGTCTATGTTTCACTAGCCATTGACTTCAATGGGGTGTTGGGTGGAGTTAAAGAGATATCGTATTTGCCGGCGATAAGGCCGCACCGCCGCATAGGCCGCACCCCAACTTTGACATTTCAAAGAGGGGAAAAAAAAAGGAAAAAAAAGGAAAAAAACAAAAACGGACAAAACAAAATAATCGTAATTTTCTCTTAAAACACTATTTTTTTTACAAACTGATACCAAATTCATCAATATTCTTATAATTTACCGGAAGTTTAGCTAAAAAAGTGATCGCAGGCAGATTTGGTGTCCAATATACCCCTACCACAATTTACGGTGTAATGCGAAATGGCATGAAATGGAAAAACAAAATGGCGACTTCGGATGGATGCTTCGCGGCAGGTCCGTTAAACGGTCCCTTCCTTAACTTTTGCAATGCATTGGCACAAACTTAGATCAAGATATATATCGGCAAATGTTGTTTTAGGAAGTTGTTTTCGTCTTCATGTCAACAATGCAAGATGAAATTGTCGGTAAGATGTTTGAAAATGTCCTGTACCATAGTGGTATAGTGATTTTACCGCATGTAGTCCCATATGGGCAAATTTGTGCTGGTTTTGACTTTGGTTTTTTTTTTTTTTTTTAAATGTTTCGCCGTAAAGGCCACACCCTGACTTTTTGATATTTTCTCTTCCAAAAATACTGCGGCCTTTACGCCGGCAAATACGGTAGTTGAGTTCTGTTGCAGAGGGCGCTACACAAAATATTTTTTTTTGTGAAATAATGAGAATCTGAGTGTCAAATTTGAAAGAACATAATATTTAAATGACAAAATCATCTTTGTTTGATCAAAATCGGTTCAGAGATGGCTGAAATATAACGATTTCTAATAACTTGTGTACCACCACAAATATTAGATATTTTGAAAATTTGAAAAAACTGTTGAAAAAAACGAAATAACGCCTTTTACGTTGTATTTCAGCCGATGCCGATGTTGGAATTTTCAAGTTGCTTATATTACCCACAATTAGCCGGCTCTTGTATTGTTATTTTTAATTAAATAATTACTTAACGGTCACCGTGTTTTTTTTTTTAAAGTGGAGCTGAATTGGTATGATTGTATTGGCTAAATTTCACACATTTTGGGATCTAAAATTACCTTCATGGCAATTTTAGGTTTTAAAAGGGCACTATAAATGTCATAGATAAGAATAAGAGCAATAACCATGCACTTTGAAGGCATTTGCGGTCTGAAAATAGAACTCAACTATCCCTTTAAGTCTTTGTGTTTCCTGGAAAGCCCACATTTTTCTGAACATTTTGATATCAAATACTCATTTTGGAAAAATATGGAGTTACTTTGTGTCACTGAACCCTCGATATGTCCTTTGCTGATTCTGACAATTCTGTTTCTGGATAAAGCAGAAACTCAATGGAAGATTCTTTATTTTTAGAGAATTGGCTGTTATACATGTAAATCTATTGAATAAAATTACTAGCCATTATACATGTAGATCTATTGAATAAAATTACTAGCGGTTATACATGTAGATCTATTGAATCAAATGACATGCAGTTACCTGAATATGCCCCTTTTATTTCTCACAGCTCTTTCAGTCTTTAGATCAGAATGGAGACAAGAAACTGTCAATGAAAGAGGCTTACTCAGAGTCTTTCGCGGAAGCGTGCAAGTCAGCGGATATAAATTTCGACATGGAGAAGGATGATGAGGAGGATGATGATGAAGGAGATGAAGAAGAGGACGACATTGGTGGTGAAGATGAGAGAATGAACGATGAGGCACATACTGGCAGAGAAGAGGAGCATGAGGAGTTATGACATCCATCTCAAGAATGATTTGTATTTTGATTATTAGTAATGATGTAGAAACTCTTTTTGACTCAAAACAAGTTTATCATTAAATAAAGTCAGAATTGGATACCAATTATGTGATAGGCAATACCCATTTTGATAAATGTCATAGCATTAGTAGCTCATTGTGATTGATCATGTATTATAATCCATAATGCTTGCTAGGAATATAAATATTTTTATATTTTGGAGTATTTTTTATCATTTATTTTAATTTTTAATCTGTTTGTCTTTCACAATGAAGTGGAAAAAACAACATTAAAGATAAACTCCAGTTCTGGTAAAAAAAAGAAAATTAATTCTCACAGAATCAAATGGAACTTACACTGAATGTTCAAGATTACAAATAAATGACATGTGCCAAACAATTTTGGAAGAAAATGTATACTGGCTGAGTAATGAGCATAGAAAGACAAGGAAATCAAGGTAGTACTAGCCCCGACACCATGTGTGTTGTCCCATATATAGCTTTCTGTGTACAGTGCTTGTTACTTTACCAAGACTCGGTCAAATTTATTATGATTTTGATGACTCCAGAACCTTGCAGTGCACACCAATACTTACATGCTACATGATCAACTGTTTCTGATCCTTTCCACAACTTTTCTTTCACAATGCAATCGCATTACCAGTACTAAAGTTTATCTTTAAAAATGTTTAACATTCTAATGTAACTGTTACTGAGTGTTCAATCCACTGACATTTAAGTTTCAATTTTTAAAAAATATTATTCTCTCCTTACAAGTGTGTCGCCTATCATCGATTGGATTTCTATAAAGTATTCCTACTTTCTTTTTAGTATTAATAACATAAAGAGGCTTGTTCATGAAATATATATGTGGTATATAGCATAGGCCATACATTATAGCTCCAAATATATCGTCGCCTGGCTGGCAGAAGGGCGTTAGCTCGAATTTCAGGTCAATAATGAAACTTTAAGCAGAAGGGCATTTATAAAACTTTTATAAAACTGACTTATTTCTGAGAAAAAAAATTGTGGCCGTGTTCTACTACAACATTTCTATTAGTCTTTTATGTTTTAAACCAATTTTTAGGACGGAAAGCAGTTTAAATATAAAACAAATCTTTAAATGCGAATAATTCTAAAAGTAGTTTATGAGTCGCTCGCGTGCTAACGCCCTTCTGCCACCCGGCCGAAGATATGTATGTTTATGCCTGTATACTTGGGTATAATTGATGTTTTGTATGCATTTTTAAGGGACCAAAATGACTTGCATATGAATCAAATTCATCTTCAGATTAATTTATGCAAATATTCATTCCTTTTGAAAGTTCTTTCTATGTGATATCGAGATTATTCATCTGACTTTGTGCGTGTTGAAATACCTTGATTGTGTGTTTAATAAAGAGACTGATATTTTTAATAGGTACTGTTGAAGGTATGGAAGGTATTTTATGTGTTTCTGCCAGAAAATTGTCAACACATTGTTTGTTTAAAAAGAGCTGTAAGCTTATCAGAATGCTGTATATATTTTTGTTATAGATTATTTGGTATATTGAGTAAATAATGAGAATGCATACATGTCTTGGGAAGCAAAATTGTTTCTAATTAAAAGTACAGGGTGGCATTTTTATTCATTATGATTTTGTAAGGTCTTTGTGTATATATATTGCTTTTTTGGGGAAGTGTAAATTCAACATCATATATGGCCTTGATATCAGATGTTCTGAGTTTGGCAATGCAATTTATGGTACCAAGTACTCTATCATTTTCATGTTCTTTTTGCGTATTTCCATGTTTTCCTTTTTTAATCGTACAATAATCAGTCCAAATTGTGATTATTTGCATTCAGTTTACCTGACCTTTTGTGAATATGGGGGTAGATCTATGGTTTCACGAAACACGACGCACCGCAAATACCTGATGGAAAAAAGTGAGCCATTACATGTAATTTTTGCAATCAATAATCTGGTTACATGTTTTTGTTGTGAAAAAAAATTCACATAAAATTGTGAAAATATTTCACAAATCATGTGGAAATGGAAATATTTTTATACATAATGCATGTATATTACTTGTCACCTTCGAAAGAGACTGATTTTTAAAACATTTCTTTCATTTGATGTCTGTACTAAAAAATAAGCCACTGTATTTAACATTTTCCTTTTCGTTCTTTTTTTGTTGGCCTCTCACCAGCTCGCCTTTTCAAAAATTAAAACAGTAAAAGAAAAGATGTAATGTTGGATAGATTTTATTTTGTTTATTCATTCTTTTTAAGGGGGGAGGGGGGGGGGGGTCATCTTCTCATTTCTCATTTGGACTATTTTTGTATATTTGTCCTGTGATCCATATGTATTTAAAAATGTTCTGATGAAACTAGAAACTAAATATACATACATTGAATGTATTATTTTGTTATAGTTCATGATGAAGAATATATAAATTACATATCTACACTATTTATCAATTATGGTGAAGAGGGGATTTATTTTTATGGTTTGAATTAACGAACAGCTACTATTCCATTTACTTTCATTTATATTATGATTTTTAATCGACATATGGTTGTTAAGTTTAAAGACATCATGCCTATTCCAATATACTTTGAGTTGTATACTCATGTTTTCAAAGTTGAGAAATATTTCTTTTTGGAATAGGTTTATAGGCTGCCATGATTATGTGTTTATTAAGGGCAAATGAAGAAGCTTCAATTTCAGATCCATTTTACTTTAAAAGTAAATATGATCGAAATACAAATGCAAAGGTTGGGGATTAGAGATTGTGCCACTTCAAAACTTTGGAATAACCTACCACTAGACATAAGAAAAGCCTTATCTGTTGCTGTCTTCAAAGTTTTGTTGAAGACACACTTGTTTTCAGGATCTTTTGAATAGATTTTTTGTATTGTTTATAAAGTAGCATTGTTAGGAGTTAATATCATCACAGTGCAGTTGAGTTTATTTATATAGTAGCTGCGCTATATAAATTGAGCTAATTATTATTATTATTATTGATAAAGATTTGTAACAGTATTTTACCAGGGATGCCCTTTTAAACCTTGTATGGTGTTATTTTATCATTGGCAATAGTAAACCAAAAGTAAAATGAACAGGTAAAATCATTACATCTGATTACTGTGATGATTAATTTATCATTAAAATGATTACTAATTGAAATTATCATATTGATAGTGTCTGAGCCCTCTGTATTCCACTTTCATTTGTTTAAAGGCCGTCTGTACTAGTTTGGCTTGCAGGGATTAGACCACCCAGGGTGGTCACCGACGGGCTTTCTCATCTACTCATGCAGCTCTCAATTAACATAAGAAAAAGAGGATCATGGGGGACTAATGGTCACCGATTAGGCATGGTTTTGTATATAGAGGGAGCAAGTAGTACAGTGGGGCTTTAAGTATGATTCCCACATAGAAACAGAATCATTCAATAGCGTATTCACATTTTACAGGCGTACATGTTTAAAACGTCCAAATGGTTCACTATCAAAAGAATACATAAAAAACAGAAGAAAACATGAACAAATGCATATAATTTCAATTATCGTATCAATATATTTATCAAGCAGCTATACAATTTCATACATTTCTTTTGAAGATTGATCAAGAACATAATTTATATACTGTTCAGTCTTTGATCTCAAAGAGCACTTAATTCCCACAATATAACAAAATTTAAAAAAATCTCTAACAAGCATACAGTCACAATCATGCTTTTAATCAGTAGTCTCTGGTTCTGTAGTAACTACCAAAACAATCATTTCAACATACATACACATGTATAACAATTCAGGTAAAGTTTTAATACGTTTATTAATGACGGCCTAGAACACACAGTCCCATTAGTGCATTCTATTGTATGGTAATGCAGCGAGGTTCATGTGATTTTGAAGAAGAAAAAAACATTTTGCTAGTCAAACAACCCATTTATTGTGCCTGATACCATGGACCTGATTTTTATCTCTCTTGTTATGATATACATGTATGTATCCTACGGGATTGAATGACTTAATAAAGTCCACGCATGCGCGTGTCTTGTATATATCTGAACCAGGTCTCTACACATGGTGGCAGCGGTGGGATACGAACCCACGCCATAAATCCATGATCATAAACACAGCACTGCCCTCTCCAGGACGCCTCTTATTTTTTCGTACCACGGCGAGCCCAGATTGAGCTCGCCAGGTAAACCTGCGCATGTCACTTGCAAAGGAAACCAGCACATGCGCACGTGGAATCCGGTAGGGTGGTTAATAAGGTGATAGTAATTATACAAATCAAACTGTCATCAACTCATCGTCGGCTCAATCGGTAAGGACAGCGTGTTACTCATAGAACTTTGGAGTTGACGTGAGGGTTTAAATCTCAGTTTTTTTTTGCCTCTATAAATAGTGAGGCAAAGCAGTAAATAATCAAAGTCGATTTGTTTGTGACCTCTTTGCAAGCTTTCGTAGCTTGTTATGTATGAAAATGAGTTCATACTGGAATCTGGGCTCGCCGTGGTACGAAAAAATAAGCACCTCCAGGACAACCTCTTCACTTATTTGGAGAATACTTGGTCAAGGTTCTTAAAAATGACTTCTACAGACTACAATGTTTCTTACAACATAAACCAGGTTAAAACACAAGATTACCCATATAGGCTATATACAGTTCCAGAATAGACAATGGTGGGGAAAAAGGAAGTACAAGGTTGATCTCTATCATTATTTTGAATACAGCTAGAGAAATTTTTAAGAAGTCAATTCCTCAGAATCAACGGTGTTATGACAGAGTTTGATACAAATAAACAAGTTAATTGTTTTTTTTACCACAAAATAAACAAACACATTGCTATTAATTCAGAGCACCACTGTGGACCTAAAGTTCATTTTAGAGGCCTTGCTCTAAAACTACAGTATTACATTAGAGTGTTCAGAATCAGGGTGCATTTTGAGGTAGAGTTTGAAAGTTTCGTTTGCTAAAATGTATAGGTGAAGAGCCGAAACCGACAATAATGCACTGCTCGAAGGAAGAAATTAATCGATAAGGGATGCATAAATATTAAAGGAAATATATTTCTTGTGAAATACAAAATAAAAATGAGCAATTTACTTTTCCAAAAATAACAGGTCATGCATGTAATAAGGCGAGCACAAAATCATCAGGTACAATTTCTGTTACAAAAATAACAGGTCATGTCAAGGCGAGCACGAAATCATCAGGTACATTTTCTAAAAATTCATGATCATAAAATTACAATTTATTCTTTAAGATAGCTCTCTATATACACTAATATACAGGTCAAAAGTATTTATCATTTTAATACTAGACTATATGTATATACTACATGGTGCAAGATGTCTTTGAACTGTACAACATCATATTATAAGTCATAGAACAACATTCATTCTTCATAATTTAGTGAATCACCATCGAGAGAAACGATTACTTGGAAATGACAAAGAATAAATATAGCATGCAGTGCAACCAATAATGTCTTGGAAAATTGTACTATGCAAATATGAAAACTGAGATAAAGCGAGATGAAATCCTAATCACATTAAAGTTGCTCAAGCGTGGGTATATAGAGGGCAGCACGATGGACGTACGCACTGGAGCGTACTAACCATTGGCTCAGTTGCCTACTTCACGACGGATTCACGAACGACTATATATACCCACGCATGAACATCTTTAATATACACTGCCAAAGAACTTGAGAATTTAATATAATCATAGCGCATTAAAAGATGGTATGGATCAACCTAATGGAAAAAAAATATAACATGTGAATAACATAGCCATGGGGAAAGGGGGGGGGGGGGGGAGCTGGCGCCCTGCCTGCATATTTTGCAAGTAAAATTTTTCAGGCAATATTGCTACTAATAACAGATTTGGGAAGCAAGATAGTTTGTGTATTTATTTAAATCTTGCCTAATTTACTTCAATGACAACATTTCTGTAAATGCTTTGCTTTGTTCCCCTAAAAAAAAAAAGATTTTTTCTTTTTCTTTCCTTGCATACATGTACCTTGCCTTGCAAATGATGGGGCGGGGGGGGGGGGGGGGGGGGGTATCTGGTATTTCCATATTTTGAGAGAAAACCTCAATATGCCACAATACAAGTGAACACTCTTTGAACTTTGAGTATACTATAAACATATAAAAATTCATTCTAACAAAGTACCCTTTCATAATTATTTGCTGAATTTTTGACATGATTCTTGATTAAAGCAAAGCTTGAGTTCTGGTAATAATATAAAATATATTCTCACAGAATCCAGCAAAACTAACACTGAATGAACAAGATATACAAATGATAAAATGCAGCGTTTTCAACAGCGTATAACAGTCATTGTGAATTGTTATTGATATCTCAGTAGTTTTATGAAACATGCTGTTCTGTCCTCCATTAAACATAACCCTGGTGTAAAAGCCCTGATCCCATGAAAAAATACCAAACTATATGTGTCACATAGGACCACTAAGACTTACTTGTGGGACCAAAGATAAAAGCGACATTGGGCTAGTGGAATGAAGAGCCATTGGAACATAGACCAGGACCAATTAGACGTATGACCAGTGGCATCCAGGTAAAACCAACAGAAAGACCAGTAGAATGTACATTATTACTGATGGAACATGAACCTATGAAGTAATTGGATCACAA
Organism: Strongylocentrotus droebachiensis; assembly: GCA_035222895.1. Lineage (NCBI taxonomy): Eukaryota > Metazoa > Echinodermata > Echinoidea > Camarodonta > Strongylocentrotidae > Strongylocentrotus > Strongylocentrotus droebachiensis. The sequence goes on along the minus strand of JAVYIG010000343.1, from coordinate 517,946 downwards.
CATCGGACCAGTGAGAAATACATGTAGGACCATTTAGATATGAGAACAATGGAATGTAGGAGCAGTTGAAGGAACAAAGGACCTGTGGGACATAGGGCCATTGGAATGTAGGACCAATATTTCAGGACCAATGGGAACTGGAGCCAATGGGACATGCGTTCGCCAAGACATAAGACCAAAGAATGTAGGACCAATGAGACGTAAAGTAGGACCAGTGGCAAAATGGACCAGTGAGATGTAGGACCAATGGGGCGAAGGGCAGGACTTAGAGACACTGCTCTGGATTCACATGAGTGAGTTGGAAGTTGAAGAGTATGGGTATTCATCTTCTTTGAGTGTCCTTTCTATCTGCTCATCCATGAGCAAGACCAGAGAGATGAGAGGACGATCTATCCAAACGGATAGTACCTCCACGACACACAATAATCAATCCTAGAATCTATGTATAATGTAGGACCAATGAGACATAGGACTAACAGGGCAAGAGACCATTGTAAATACATATAGGACCAATGGGACAAAGCTCATAAGGAACAAAGGACCAATGGAATGTAGAACACATGCAACGTTGGACCAGTGGAACAAAGAAAAAATGGGACGTAGGACTGGAGGAATGTAGGACTAATGTAACATACGAGAATTGAACGTAAGATCAATGAGAACTTGGACCAATTGGATGTACAGTTGTACATGTCGGACAAAATGCAACAGGACCATTAAAGCATAGGACCATTAAAGCATAGGACCATTGGTACATGGTACCAAAGAGACATCGGACCAGTGAGATGTAAGACCAATGGAACATAGAACCAATGAGACATCCAATGTGCATGCAGGATGCAATTGCATCTTGGACCAATATTTGAGAGTAGGAATAGTGGCCAAATGGACCCGTTGGACGGCATAGAACCAATCGGACATATGACCTAGCTATGGGAAGTAGCCGGACCAATGGAACATATGACGACAGAGATGACTCTTTAGACGAGTGAGTTGGATGTTGATGAGTCTGGGTATTCATCTTCTGTGGGTGACCTTTCAGTCTGCGGCTCGTCCATGAGCCAGACCTGGGAGATGAGAGGACGATCTATCCGAATGGGCAGCGCCTGCGTGTAGCGCTGGCCTCCGTACTCGTAATTCACGATCAGGTCAAAGATGAAATCACCCTACAGAAGTACAAGAAATAAAACGGATACTATCAATATAGTATTGATAAAGAAAAATGAAAGTAAATACCCAAAGTCACTTTGATTCATTATAGATCTAAATCACTAATCACCAATGTGGAAGTTAAGAAATGCTTTTCCTTACTTATTTTTTTCTTATCTAAGGCCTTGTTCACGTGTGAAATAATAAACTGCCTTAGAACACTGTTTGTATCAAAATAATGAATGGAAGAAAAATTACCTTTATCAAAAACTTGTCTCTAGAAATAATAAATGACATTTCTAAACTTGGTGGCAACCTAAGGGTTAAAGAATGGGTAGAAGCAACCACTTACTCGGATTCTTTGGATGTTTTCGATGATAGCTTTGTAGAAAGGCGCCTCACCCTGCCTTCCATTGAGATCAGGCTGATTCAAAATGAAGGAAAGAACAGAGAGATAGTTAAAAAGAAATCATACATTATTAAGCCACAACCATTCCCCATCTCCATTACATTTTGAAAAGAACATCTGTCAATGAACTTTTTTACCTAACATTCATAATAGTATGCCTTTTGATGGCAAATTAGAAAACTTAGGACTTTTTTCATACTTCTTTTTTTAAAGCTAACTTGCCAAATTGTCAAATAGCCCCCTCCCCCATTAAAAATGGTCTAAATTACACACCTGGGCCCCGTCTTACACACCTGAGCCCCGTCTTACACACCTGAGCCCCGTCTTACAAAGAGTTGCAGTTGATCCAAATCAATGGCATGTCCTCCAATCAATCGCAAGTTTGCAGTCTCCTATCTCTTATGTACATAGTTGCGATTGATATCAACTCTTTGTAATGCAGGGCCCTGGCATCAACTTATGCTTTAACAAGAGCCAATTATGAGCCAAGAACTAAGAACAAATAATGTCAATTAAAAGGTGTCAAGGTTTTAGATTAGTACATGTCAAATGATTTTACATCAAGAATTTCTAACATCGTGGCAAAAACAGAAACTTCCGTTAGGTAAAACAACGACTCATGATTTGTAGAACATGCACATACCACTTCCAAGTGTCCCTTCAGCAATTTGATGTCCACTTCGGGCGGGACCTTGGCGGGGGTAGCCTCGCACCACGTGCTGGCCCCCCTGTTCAAGATCTTGGTGATGATGAGCATGACGTTGGAGAAGCGGATTTCAAACTCGATCTGGGCCACAATGCCATAAGGAAGCTGGGCTATGGGTATATCACTGGGCAGCTCTGTGTTAGGACAAGAAGGGGGATGCATGGTTAGGTTATAGACCTTTTAAATTTATTCATGATACTCTATAACCCAAGAGTTGTGACATAATGATCATATATTTCATCAATGAAATCATAATCATATTTTGCAACATATTTCATATTATGCAATATCATATCATGCAATATCATATCATTTGGCATCTTAATTCCCATCTCCATTATCATCCCTTTAAATATTTTCAACAACATGATTCTAGCACTCATCATCATCAATATCTTCATCAGAATTACCTTCAATATCATTATCATCACCACCACTGTCATCATCATCATCCTCACCATCACTATCATCACATGATCATCATCGTCATCACCATCACCAAAATCATTGCTATTACCATCATCATCATCATCATTATCAAAATCTTCATCACGATCTCCTTCACTATCATCAACATCAGCATCAGAAACATAATAATTATTACCGTTATCATCTTCACCTCCACCATCATCTCCATCATTATCAACACCACCATCCTCAATATGTTTCCCATCCCCAATGCTTTCATTTTCTTCATAAAATATTTCCTCCTCCTCCTCCTCCTAGTCCAATATTCCTTATCTTCCTGGCATTTCTATTTCTACTACCACCCTCACATTTTAAGAATAAATATTTCCATCAAATACATCATCATCACTACCATCAATAGCGTTATCGTCGCTACCACCAACATTATTTTCATTACCGTGGCCTCTTTGCCAAGCGTCGTTGCGGGTATTGAATTCTGTGGTGCGGCCAGTATACGTGATGCAATCTGCCAGAGATCGGTCTTCTTTCAAGTTGCCCATCAAAGAAGGGAATTGCTTTTTGCTGCCATAAGGGTCTTTGTTCACATCTAAAAGCAATGACAAAAGGTTTTGAGAATGTACCATTAACGCTCAAAATACGCAAGGGTTGAAAGGCATTGTGTCCCTGGCCCCTTAAAAATAAAGGGCAATATTGAACCTTTCAGATAATAAGTTTATTTGCGTGAAAGCAGAAAAATAAGAGATAGAGTGTGACTACAGCTTATAATGAATTCGACAAATAGATGAATGTTTGAAATATGAGATCACTTCTCTATGTGAATCTCAAGTTGGGTCTGTGGTATAAACCATTTCAATGTAATTCAATTAATTTCAATATCATGCCCAATTCAACAGTGGAATAAATACTATACCGTTAAGTCAAAATTGAAACCTCTGAAAGTTCATTTATCATTTGTCTTGCGATTGCCAACTTACAAGTACGGTATGTCAAAATCAGTCATAGGGAATGAGTTCATTTCTGAAAAATTGTTCAAAAACTTGTTGACAGGGAAGAGATAAACATCGTACCGTTTATGACTTTTTTGAGTATGTCATAGATAGAGCAGTCTTCGTGGATCCGCTTCACCAGATACTTGGTAAAGATAGCATAGCCTTGATGACTGACCTCGAACGCCTCAGAGTTGATTGTACTACAACAAACAGAAGAGAAATCATCAAATTATGACAAAGAAACAAAGAATAATTGAATTTTTGGCGCGATTGCAAATGTTGAAAACTTGCGATAGAACAAGCCTACAATAACGTGTGCAAGGTTTACTGGTATTAAACTACACGTACAGGTAAAAGAAACTTGTATGCTGCGTACGGTCAAATCTGTCATAGTGGCCACCTCTCTATAAAGGCCACATGTCTATAGTGGTCATGGTATTTTGTCTCTCTTGAGAAAGAATTGTAAATTATAAACCCTGTCTAGAAAAGCCACCTGCATACATGGGCCATTTTCTGTGTTTCTATTGGGTGGCCTCAAAAGGCAGGTTTAAATGTATAACAAAACAGAAATGTGAGTTAAAGTGGCCATTTAATCCAATGCCAATACATCCAAATCCAATTTCGTCCTATGGCATTTGCTCTGAATCTACACATACTATGTCTATTCTATTAGAGGCCTAAGACAACATTTGATCTACTTTTTACTTTATTGATTTACTAGTTCATTTACTGCCCATTTGAGCCATTATTTGTTTTTTTCCTCCTAATCCCTACTTTGTGATTTAAAGATAAAGTTGAGTTCTGGTCATGCAATTGCATTGGGAAAAAACGGTATGGAATCGACCAGAAAAGGTTGATCATCTAGCATATAAGTATTAGTGTGTACTGCAAGTTTCTGAAATCATCAAAATGATAAGAAATTGGGCCCAGTCTTGGTCAAGTTACAAGCACTGTACACAGAAAGATGTTTATGGGACTACACAAACATGTGGCATAAAAACCCATCCCGAATTTTATGTTGTTACATGACATATTTAGAATTTGAAAGCATTTTAAGAGCCATGCTTTTCGGGGGACATTTTTTATTTGATGTTGTTGCACACTTGCATAATAACAATGATAATGCTCACAAATTATTTTTAACCTCTTCCCAGAACTCAACCTTCTCTTTAATTGCTGAAAGCAGGCCTCCTCACAAGCACTTTCAGAGGGGTCTAGAATGGACTTTTTAAACTGTATGCATGAGCCATATGTAAAAATTTCAAAAATTTGGGAGATCCAGACTTTGATTTTGGGCACACGTGTCCTGTGTGCATGTTACTAAGTGTTGAGCCTTGCTGAAAGAAATAATTATGAAAAGTAAAGATACAGTAAATTTGTATAACTTGCAGTCATTGTTGTGGTCATACAAATAAATGAATCAGAAAGGTAAATGCACCAATGTTGTACTCACGCTGCATATCCATACACTGTGTTTCCTTTCGCTTCAGACTCGAAGCGTTTGAATTCGCCCTGAGTAAAGTCATTGCTGACAAGAGAAATTCAAGAGAAGTTATAAAGGTACTATTACACATTGGAAAATATATCGTAATAAATCTTCCCCTAATGATTACCGTAAATCTCTGTGTATAAGACGCACTTTATGCCGCTGAAAAAAATTGAAAGTCGGGGGTGAGTCTTATACAAAGTTTTTTTGTTTTTTTTAAGTTTCGATTTATGCCCCTCCACCTGGCACTATGCTTGGCAATGTCTCCCAGCTCAGTAATCGGTGTGTTGACTCACCACTCGGAAACTAGAACAACACTCAAATTTGTCTGTCATCTTGGTTTGAAAGTAATCTTTCTAATAGATCTCAATATGTAGTTTATAATAATAATTCCTCCAATTTTTCTTCTATTACACACGGCGTACCACAAGGTTCTATCCTAGGTCCTCTACTGTTAATTTACATCAATGAGACTTACAATTTGCGGCAGATGTCCAAAAGAAGGACGTTGAGGGCGGTATTTTTCTCCTGCATGCTGGCCAGCACCTCCTCCGCACATATACATTCCTCAGGCAGGTAGCCAGTGGGGGCATCAGCAGGAACCATGTACGTCTGCCCATTCTGCTCAAACCCATGCCCACTGAAGTAGAACAGACCTGTTATAGGGGAAACATATTTCAACATTTAAATTAGAGGTTGCACTTTATACTGGTATGTATTTATTTATTTCAATAGTATTAGATTTAAATATAAAGAAAATAAATCTTGTCCCTTTTTGTATATCTAACATCATATCACGGAGGATATATGTATGATGTTAGCATGTTTTATAGAAATAAATTCATCTAGAAGTTAAAATTTCATACTATTTTTGGTCCTTCATAAACAATAAACCCCTGCACATGTGGTTATTTCCTACCCCATTACACATTACAACAGATAAAGGATGTACTGTATGAAGTATATTATCTTTCACCTATTTTTTGTTCTTTCTCTGCATCTCCTGTTTGTCTGTCCATCTTTGCCTCCTTCCTCTCCTTCCCTATTTTTATCTCTCTCTCTCCCTCTCCCTCCCTTTCTCTCTCTCTCCCTTTCTCTCTCCTCTCTTAACACTCACTCTCTTTTACTTCTCTTCCCCACATTCTCTGTTTCTTTCTCAATATCTACCCACTTTGCAGGTACTTTTTCAAAGATTTTTTTTTTCTGTTTCAAAAGTCTTATAAAAAAAACACATTAATCTCTCAGACTTTCTCTCACTGTCTTTCTCTTACTCTCCACCCCTTCTTCTCTCTGTGTCTCTGTCTGTCTGTCTCTCACTCACTCACCCACTCACTCACTCACCCACTCACTCACCCACCCACTCACTCACCCACTCACCCACTCAACCACTCTCTCACTCACCCACTCCCTCAACCACCCACTCACTCACCCACTCACTCACTCACCCACCCAATCCCTCCCTCCCTCACTCACCCACTCACTCACACACCCACTCACTCACTCACCCACACCCTCACTCATCCACTCACTCACCCACTCACTCATCCACTCACTCACCCACTCACTCACCCACTCACTCATTCACTTACTCACTCACCCACTCACCCACTCACTCACTCACCCACTCACTCACTCATCCACCCATTCACTCACTCACTCCCTCCCTCCCTGCGTCCCTCCCTCTCTAATGCCCTTACCATAGACCCCTTCACTGAGTAGAGAGCAGAAGATCTTGAGAGCCTTTCTCATCTCAGCAACAGTGAGGTTGAGAAGTGACACAACCTTGAAGTTCATGTTGTAGAGGGTATACGCCATTTTCTCCATGTCGTTGCCGGGTGCGGACAGTGAGGTCCCCGACCTGTAGGCCTCGTTCCCAATGAGTAAAGCCACCTTGTCCGTGGCTATATTATGGGAGAAAGAAACCAAATGACTTTGCTGATACATGTATCAGATTAAAACTAGATGGAACTTCGAAATGATGCCTACGCCATAGAACGATTTTCTGGTGTGATTACAAGCTATTTTTTCATATACATGATCTTTGAACTCATGACCCTAAAATCTTATCAGTTCATTGGCTCTGCAAGATAATTACATGCCCTGAGTTTGATAGTAATTCATCTCTCGGTTCTAATGATAATGCATTCACAAGCTATTTATAGGCATACATAATGAACCCCATGACCTTTGACCTCATGACCCTAAAATCGAATCCGTTAATCTACTACGTACATGAACATGAACATGCCCACACTCACTATGCATGCAATACACAGCTTGTTGTGTAGCAGGGGTTGCATTTGCACAGATTGCAACACTCACTCGGCGATTCCACTTTCCTTTCAACTGCATGGCCACTACGCACAGACTATACAAGGACCTTTTTATCACTGGGCTGAATCTCTAACCCAAACACAATTTTTTTAAGTTTCAAATTTGTGTTGGCGAGTGAAGCGAATGAGAAGAAGGTATAACATTTACAAATAGATCACCTACATTTAACTGCCTAATAAGAGGTGTCAAATGCCTAAATATGAGTTGACAGTTGCCTCAAGAATTGGTAATTCTAAAATTCTTGTAAACATTGTACACATTCGCCACTGCCCTCTATCACCGATTTCGGTATTCATTTTCTGATATGAACAGGTTTTAATCTTGGAAAGCCAACCTACTCTCTGCATACATTCATGGTCTCACTATTAAAGTAGAGATTGTTTGATGGTAAATGTATATTACAAACCTGTAAATTTTTCTTCTGGAGTTAGAAACTTCAGTTCTGCCACCTTCGAATCTTCAGACTTTATGTTCTCTGCAGTCACACGACACAAGTACTTGCCAGCATCGGACGTTTTCAGGTCTTGGAAGCACAGTTGATTTGTCGTTTCACCTGTTTTAAATTGTAACAGATATCAGTAAATAGGGTAAAGCACTTTGGCATTGTACTATAGAGGTGTTGTGGTCTAGTGTATACATCATCACCAGACCGCGGATCACATGATTGTGGTCTGAGTCCCACTGCGGCACTAATATCCTTTGACAAGACATTAATCTATGTTTGGCACTCTTTACCCAGGAGTTAAGTGGATACCGGAAGGAAGAAATTCCTTGAATGCTGTGAGCATCGAAAATCGGTAGCCTAACAGAACCGGGGTTTTATTGTAGCGCCTTGAGCGCCTTGCGTGGTGGATATGCGCACTATGAAATTATCCAATATTATTACCAGTAGTAGTATCATTATTATTACTACTACTAAAAATGTTTAAAAAATGAATTAATCATATTCATGGTATATATGGAATGTAATGTATATTAGTGGGAAATTAAGATACAACATACTCAATTCATGAACTTACAGGTTGAAATTAAAATAAAGTACCCGCTTGAGTATTTTGGTACATACAACTGTAAGATTTAAAATCATTTCATGTACAAGGAACAGAAAGGGTGAATTACTATTCACTGCAAAAAAAATTGTGAATTTTTTCATGGTGCAAATACTGTAGTTTCATGAACAGAATATCTATAAGCATTAAAATCTTCACATTATCAGCAATTACAAAGACCTTGCCTTTCTAAGGTGTTTTAGCAAATAGTAATTATTCCTAATGTGTCATACCATGATATATCAAACTTTGGCAAAAGAATGTTTCAATCAAGGACGGCTGCCAAATTTTAAAATGAAATTAGACAATTAAGGCATATCTTCAAACATTTTAGAAAATGCCCATCCTTCAAGATCAAGTACCTTCTATTGGTTGGCCATCCTTGTACCACTGGAAGAAGAGCTTGGCTGTACTGCAGCTGGCCAGGCATTCCAGCTTCTGATCTTCTCCCGGCAGGCATTGGACGTCGATGGGATCCCTCAAGATCTCAATGATGCACCTCTGGGTCCTCTTCAGGGACTCGGCCAGGGTCGTTATGGTAACGTTGCTGGTGGTACTCCAGGCCTCGGCGACTGAGTTGTAGACGTGGCATATGTACTGGCCGGCGTCAAGGGACGTTGCTTGAGCAAACTAAAGATATTGTGTTTGGGGGGGGGATGGGAGCAACAAAAATTGCATGAAAGCTAAAGACATACTCTCATCTGTGCAATGCTGTCATATTTTACATACACCATTCTTGGTTTGAATACCAATTTATGTTTTTACGAATCTCCATGCAGAAATACTCAGTGTCCCCAAATGGAACTTGCTGCAAGATACTCAGAATCTAGCAGACTCAGAAATTATGATGATGACTTTTTTCCTTCATGGGCGGTTCTACTAAAGCGGATAGAGAATGTATGTATCACATAAACTCTGTAAAAGTGCAGTCCAGGGGGGGCATTTCACAAAGCCTCTTTTCAATGACAAATGACAAAAATCAGTGACAAATCTGCTGATAACCAATCAGAAGCAAGGATTTTACTAGCTAATAACAAAAACTGTCATTTGTCACTGATGACAAGTTTTGTGAAACACCCTCCTGTACTCTCTGTGATTGACAACACCGATTAGCGGGAAAATGGTGTTGAATGTGTCGTTAAATCCAATCCCTTTTAAATGGAGTTCATACATTTCTGTTCAGGTAAATTTAAACTATAGTTATAGGCAGATGCATGCATCTCTTTGTTTACATCTAGACAGAAAGTGACATAGAAAGGGGGAAATAGGAGCTAGAGAAAGAGAGCAGAGAGAGAGAGAGAGGGATAATGGTCGAGGGTATCAGAGTGTCACTGCACTATAGAGATATAAACTGAGATATATAGAAATAAAGTAGTTATGCAGAGAAACAAAGATACAGATAAAAAGGGAGAGAGTTACAAAGAAAAATCTTTAAAAATAGGAGAGACCAGAAACCTTATGTTCAGGGAATTTGAAAAAACAGAAAGCAACCTTTCTTTAATACAGGAACAGCACAATTATTGGACTTCCTATCATTTCTATTTTCTAAGAATAACGTTACAGAAGGTCAATAGACTAATGAATGAGGAAGTTGACATTAAAATTTAAGTTTCTCTTTTTAACAAGCAAGGAAACATGTGGATCATAAGTAAATGGAACACACTGAACAACATGTATATGTACAGCTGTATAAATCTTACAATAGTGTTAATTTTTCAAAAGTAAGATTTCATTCTACATGTTCTTAATCACATTAACATATGTGCCGCTATGTTTATCTATTTATTTTGCGTCCCTATTAATGTTAAAGGGATTGGGTAACTTTGTTTCAAATTCTGAAACAAAATCCTGGATTTAGCTCATGCTGCAATGATAATTATAAACCTTTAGGTCAGTCAGGAATCCCATGACTTTTACAAGCCGATCATCCGTCTGATTATCAAGATATTTATGATTGGATATCAAAAATTAAAAATTTGCTTTCTTAAAGGTTTTTATAACACTACAGTCTACTGGGAAAAATGAGTATGGTAACACCGGTCACTCAAAGATTTTTAATTTTTTGAGGCCCTTTATTATCATTTTGAAGCACCATTTTTTTCATAGACACTGATAACACGTAGGGCCGTGCATCTCAGATTTAACATTGTTAAACGATGCCTTTAAATGAAAAACCAACCTGCAGAACTTCTGAAGTGCAGCCTTTGATGAGCTCCTTGTCGATGGCCCCTGTCTTAGGGTTGTCCTCGTACTTGTACCACTGGTACTCTGGCTTGGGACAACCGGTAGCCCTGCACGTCAGTACCAGCTCCCGCCCCTGGTCTACACGCAGGTTATCCTCTGGCTGCTGTCTGATCACCGGCGGGGCTAGAATCTGCCCACTGGGGCTAGTACTAGGTGGAGCTATCAAGAGGAGAAAAAAAAAAAAAAAAAAAAACATAATGAAGTCATTCTCCACAGGGCTCCTCTTAAGCCAAATTGGGCTTCTCTACAGTGTTTAGTAACTTCTGTATTACACCTACATTGAAAAGAAGTAATCTACTGCAGTTAAAGTAAACTATAAATCAATTACTTGGAGAAAATACCCTTATCCTTGTCTATTTTATAACACTTGACCCGTGTCGGTATACATCTAACATTATACTATGACTTACCTGAGTAATGGTTTTAGCATCATTCTGCCTTATAGAGTCATTGCTTTGTGACGATTTACATTCACCTAAAATGTAATTAAATCGTAATAACATAGTTGGGAGAATTAAGGAATCGGTTAGATCAGTTTTTCCCAATTTTTATCATTAATAATAAATGGTCTGTTTTCACTCAAACTTTCAGATTATCTTTAAGTGTACATCTAGCATTGAAGTCACTACCTTAGCACCTTTTCTCTCATCTGAACAATGGTACCAAGTCCCTTTAGAGGTGTCGAACTATTATTATTATTATTCTTATTTAAAGGTAAAGACCAGTTTTGGAAACGCCCCCCTCACAAAAAATGAAATGGTAGCTCTTATTACCAATCATGTGAAAGAATATGTTTTGAATAATACGTGATGATACAAATTTTGCTGAGAAGCTGCCTACTTATTGATATATTTGGTAAATTAGTTTATCTATTTGGAGGTGATAGATATTACGCATGTGTCGCGCACGTGTGCGTAGTCCCATATACATCTTTCTGTGTACAGTGCTTGTAACTTTACCAAGACTGGGCCAAATTTCTTATCATTTTGATGATTCCAGAACCTTGCAGTAGGCCTACACACCAATACTTATATGCTAGATGATCAACCTTTTCTGATCGATTCCACAACGTTTCTTTCACAATGCAATCGCATGACCAGAACTGATCTTTATCTTTAAGAACCAACCTGAATGTCCTCTGATTACAGTGAGGTAGGCCCACTCTGTGAACCTAGAACACTGCTGGCCGTTGGGTATGTGGTAGACCTTGCAGCAATAACCCCCTGCGTGGCTATCGTCCGCTGACTCGATTTCGAGGACAGAGTCGACCGCACCGCTGACTTCGTCGTAGACGATCTCACCTCCTTCCGTGCCTTTCGTATGTGCCCTGTACCACTGGTATCTACAGGGAATGAATGAATTAAAGATGATTTACTTGGACAGATCTTGGAGGCAGAACGAAAGGAGTTCAGATCAGTGTAGTTTTTTGCTTTATACTGATATGATTGCAGGTCATATCGACTAATCCCTGGACTAAATGTATAACCCCCCCTCAGAAAACTACCACCAGACAAATATCCCCTATTCCTGGCAACCACCCCCTAGGACAACTAGCTCCTCTGACAATTCATCCGCAGGGCAACTCACCACTTGGACAACTATCCCCCCCCCCCCCACACACAAAAAAAAAATACACATGCACAATACCACTTCCAAGCTAGAGCAACAACCCCTGGACAACTACTCCTCTAAAAATATTACACCAGTTACCCTTAGACAACTACCATGAGATCATTCAATTAGGAGATAGTCATCAAGGGAGTAATGAGGCTATTTTCCTAGAGGGTACAATGTATTTTTCCTTGAAGGGTGGTTATTCAGGCAGTTTCTGTATATTTTGAACTGTCTGTACTATATCACCTGTAAAAATTCGATTATTTGAAATTGAATTGAATATATGTATAAGATCATTTGGTACTTTATCCATGATTTCCTGTGAATTAAAGTGTGAATATCGACAAGGAATGGCTGTAAACTTCACTGTGCTAGGACCCTTCCTCCCCAATGGCTCCCGGCACATTACTATCAGTGCTTGGCTAGGAGACAGCGTGTGTAGACTGTAGCCCATAAAACAGTCCTCATGGGTTTCACATGTGCAGTGTCGGTAGCCGTCCTTAGCTATTACTTTCCTGGATGGGATCTAGATTATTTTCTACCTCACATTTTTTAATTGCTAGTATCTTCCTATTTATCATCTAGGACGTTAAATGGAGACCCCGTGTAGAGGAGAGTCACCACCTTTGTACGTTAAGAACCCACTGCACGGCGTATAAGATTAGGGGGAAACCCCGGTGTAGTGGTCCACCCTCACACCCCAGTATACCCAAATGGACCTTGTGGAAGATTATAGCTCTGTGCTAAACAAGCTATCCAATAAATTCTACTTCTACAAATTCAAAGAAATCTGATGAACATTTTTTTTTTTTTGGGGGGGGGGGGGGGCGGGGGGGGGGGGGGGGCTTACCAAAACTGTACCTCAGTTTTGAGAGTCAATTTGGAGGTGTGACCAAGGATTTAATCAGTAAAAAGAAGAAAGTAAATTCCTATTGCTGTCATAAACTCACCTGGGGTAAGGGAAACCTTTTCCTTTGCACGAAAACTTGACCATCTCGCCTGCCATTACACTGCATGAATTTGGATTATCTGCGATGGAGAGGGGCTCTACGCAGGGAGTGTGAGAAGAGAAAAGAAGAAGTTAAAAGTCAATTTATCTGTAAAGCGCTTCGAGAGGGCCTGCGGTCCTGAAAGGCGCTATATAAGAACAAACTATTAATGAACTAATCCCCCAGCCTTATGATAAATTTTTACGCAAGCACATATCACGAACAAACATTCCTTCCCTTTAGAAAATGCTAGTGAAATTGTTCTGTTTTACACTTTTCAAATCATCAAAGATTTGTTAGCGATTTTCAGGGCATCACTGGGAGGAGGATGGGTAAGTGGTAGAGCAGTGGTCTTGTAACCGGGAGGTCCCGGGTTCGAAACCAAGTCAATGAGCTTGTGCCCTTTGGTAAGGCAGTAATCCCCATTACCAGGTCCCTCAGAGAAGACTTAAAGCCATCAGTCCCCTGGTGGTTTATTTACAAGCATGCTTTCTAAGCAGTCAGATAAAACAATCATTATGAAACATATCATAATTTCAAGAATGCACAATTTACTATAAAATCATGTGAATCATAATTTGTTTAAACTAATATTTAAGTAATTTTTTTTTTTTAAAGAATCCAATCATAATAGAGCATGCATTTGAAGTTTGAAATTATATTTTCATGCATGCTAATTCAGATCAGTGCATCAAACTTATTAGAATAGTAAATTGATGGTTACCAATGGAGTTCATAAAAAGTTTATGATAAAATCTTTTTTTACCATGCACAATTTTTGTGCACATGATTCAAGCACTTTGACAACTATAAATGACAAAAATCAAATTCTGTTGAGAAACTGGCTCAATGGAGCCAGTCGGTTGCACACATACAGTAGTCCCATTTAAGTGATGTGGTATTAAGCGCAAGTTTGTGAAAGACGAGTTTTGCACAATAGGTTTACAACCTATTCATTGAATGATATATTATTCTAAATGGCTTAATATTCATAGTTCCTCTTTTTTCAATACAAATCATCAAAACTACAGAAAACCTTTTCAAATAATTGACTTGCCCTAAAAAGCAAACGTCTGGCAAACGTAAAAGTTTTATTATTTACGCTGAACTAGACAAACCTGTTGCTTTGATCAAGAGAAGAGCTGCTTCGTAATGTAGTCTATCTAGGTACGCGGCTAGCTGTTTGACGGTCTTGCAGTAACGCTGCCCCAGGTCCCGCAGTAAGGAGTATGACGAGCCCCCTCCCCGCAAGCTCAGACCCTCCATGCTGAAGCGGTTAATTTGAATATCTCTGCAAAGAGAGCAAGGGTATAATTACACAATATTTGATTCATGTAATATATACTAATAGTGAGCACTAAACAAAACAATCTTTTTCCTCCCCCCCCCCCCCCTCTTTGAGTAAAAAAAAATGGCATCTAACAACATTACCCCCCCCCCCCCCCCCTCCCCCTTTTGAGTAAGAAAATTGGGGAAAAATAGGGGGAAATAACGGAAAATTTAAAAAAAATGGGAAGAAAAATAAAATCAGGATTAAAAAAAAAAATGGGGAAAAAATGGGGATACAAAATTTTAAAATCGGGTAATTATCAGGCCCGCAACACTCATTAATAGTGTCGATGATAATAATCTCTGATGTCACAATATCATTCATACTAGTGATTACAATCATGATACCAGTGAATACCTAAGCAGTATTATATACGGTAGTTTTGATTTTCAATGATCATCACATTCGTCACAGATGCTTTCATGCATGCATGTACACCTAAAAAGTGACCATATTGACATATTGAGTCTCTCCATTATACAATCTGATAAATACGGTACCTGTATGAAAATCATACTACATGTACCTACTGCAAGTATTAGATACAGAATGTGCACCATCTCCAATGATAAGGATTACACCTAGGTACTGACAAAAATTCAAGGAATACTGCCATGTCTGAATGAATGCTCCCGACAGTGGGTGCAACTCAAGTAAAAACACATTTAATAATTCTAAACCTGTAATAGAAGATATCACTCACAATGTACGTATCAGCTCAATTATGAATAGAAAAACAAAGAACTTGACAAATGTTTGTGTCCGGACCCATCTGCCAGGTGCACAAAACTACAAAATAAGAAAAGAAAATTTGATGCGATTGGAACTCACGTGTACATGTCTCCCGGTAAAACAGCAATGAGCGCCTTCCAATAGGGCCTTCCACTGCCGTCTGGGATATCCAGGAGACCTGACAACTCATCCATGACCTTGAATGGCAGCTTGGTGATGACCGTCTCAGGGTCAATGTTTGCATGCAT
Organism: Strongylocentrotus droebachiensis; assembly: GCA_035222895.1. Taxonomy (NCBI): domain Eukaryota; kingdom Metazoa; phylum Echinodermata; class Echinoidea; order Camarodonta; family Strongylocentrotidae; genus Strongylocentrotus; species Strongylocentrotus droebachiensis. The sequence goes on along the minus strand of JAVYIG010000343.1, from coordinate 502,238 downwards.
CTTGGAGGTCGGAGGTCAAAGGTCAGAGGTCAAGTGTGAAGTACAGCCAGGAGGAAAGTTTGGGGTGTATAGCAGTGCCAACGGGCTGCTATTTTCTTTTGACTGAGTGTAGCTAGCTGACAAAAATGGAGGCATGTACATGTACATATAGTACCCATCAACACTTTTCTTGCATCACTTAATACCAGCCCAAATAGGAAAGGTCGATCTAGAGATGAAAGAGAGAAATGAATAGAATACACATTTTTTAAGATAGGGCATTGGTATAGGGCATTGGTATAAACCAAAATAGGTCTAAATACTTGTACAGTACGGTATAAGCACATGTCATAGTATACCTGAAATTAGCAATACATACAATGTACATGTAATCATGTATCATAATTTAATACACTCCTGGAAGTTTAGTAAACATATTCAAGTTTACATTTATGGAAATAAAAAATGATTGAGACTTGGGTGTATACTGGACCTTGGAGTGGTAACAAAACTTACACACACCCTCCTTTATTTATAATTGAATTAAGTTTAAACAATTTACACATTTTTCCATTTTCTCTTCTGATATATCTATATAGGTTGATCTACATATTCCCTTATTCTGGGCTTGATTAGAATATTTACCTTTCTCTATTAAAATGGCCGAAGGGTCTAAGAGTACAATGAAGAAACAAATTCTGAGCTTGCCAAAGTATGTAAGCTCAAATTTCAAAATTATGTGAAAAGGAGACAAGTTTCCCACTGATTTTTCTCTTGATGGCTACAGTGATAAAATCATGTTATCAGCATCAGCATCAGTGTACGGAAGTGAGAGGTGATCCTGTTAAAACTTCTGGTCGTTTCATCGAGTGGTGCTAGATCCTAACCTGAATTATTTTTGCTTGCATGGTGGGCATGGGTGGACACACGTATCTGATTTTATGGAAGCATTTCGTGTTGAGAGGACCAGTACTTGTCCAATCTATTTTTGAAAGAATTGAGTGATGATGCAGAGATGACAGATGAAGGAAGACTATTGATTCCAGGATTCAACTACTCTCTTACTAGCTGTTACAGTTCCTGAATCTTCAAAACAAAATCAGCACTCAATTACACGGTCATGATATTTACAAACAAAAATGGCAACAATATCAAAGGAGACAAACAAATGTCAATGGCAGAGTTAGACCGAAAATTAGTCTATTTTGTTTGGGAATATGTTCTGCTGAGACTACATCATCTGGCTATATAGCTTCACCAAATCCCTCTCACTTAATTGTGCTTTTGGGTTGAACAGAAATTCAAGCATTGGCTGCAGGCTGTCAGCTAGTGCAGTGCAGTGGCACCAAGAGATGTACACAATGACAATGTAGGCTTAACTTTAAAATACCCCACCATGTATTATTGTATCCATCAGAAATTATATCAAATTACTTTTTCAATTTCAAAGGAATTGTTGTGATTGTTTGTCGTATGGACTACGATAAAAAGTAGAGGAGCTCCAGCTCCAACATCAGCGGATCTTACATAGTTAATACTATAGGCCGATGAGTCCATGACTCAAATGTAACTAAATGCTTGTGACTGTAGTATCTACATCAATCATGTCATGATTCAGGATACTGATAACTACTACAGGGCCTGACCTTTACTTTTTTTTTTAGGGAGCCAGCCGGGCTCCTCAAGCACTTTTTCAGGGAGCCCGCAGGGGTTTCAGGGAGCCCAAGTTTATCACGTTTTTTTTGTGGTCATAATAATGGTCATTAACTATTAAAAAATTAAAACACACCGTCACGATACCTTTTTTTATAATCATCAGCGCCGGGACCAGGGAGGGGTGTATTATTAAGTGTAAATGTGACCATGAGGATTAACTGACTGTACTGAAGAATTAATCTTACAACTATTATGAAGCCCTTTGGCTACAGTAACAGTCTAACATTGGACTTTAGGTTTTATCAGAATGAGATTTAGTCACTCTTCCTCGCTCCGTCTGTTTCAATATGTTCAGTCAATCATCCATGCAATCTTCATTATTGCTCAACAGATTGAGCAAACGATAATATCATATTCAGAGAGGAAAGTAACTGACAAAAACAACTTTGGAAAAGATGTTTAACCACGAGGAACATACTTTTCTTTCAGAATCTTCCCAAAATATGATCATTTCATCCTTGCTCAATCTGTTTCAACGCATTTTTCAGTTTCCACTCAAATGGACATTCATCTTTGCTCAACCTATTTCAAAATAATAAATTCATTTATTGATTGCCGTTAAGTTAGTCCAACGACATTCAAGTCAAACTTTTTTATTCCATATTTTATTCTTTTCAGTCCCTTTGACCGTTTATACACGCCGTTTTAACGATTAGCCACGAATCTCCCTAATTCGTACATATGTTCACAAAACAACAATCAACCCCTTTTTACACACGCCTTTGAAGTTTGTAGTTCGTAAAATTATGTTCAAACAATAATCAAGTCCATCCAGGTACGCACGCTGAAGAATAAGCACTCACGATCACAAACGCACATGTATCACAAACACGATTCGACGTAAACATACACTCAGCTCTGGCAACGCAGCGACCACGTGCGTTTGTCTTAGTGTGTACATTCTCTGAGTGCACCGACATACAATGCAGCATGTATTGCGCACTCGTTACGAGTGCAGAGATATAACGTTATCATGCATGGCATTCCTGCACTGATCTCGATGTGTTTTCTTTTGCAACTCATTATTCGCGCTGGAGTTGAGCCAAGTGTGCCTTGGAATGCCTAGCGCATATTTCATGATTTTGACTGCGGAATTTGGGTTTTTAGATGGATTAAAACATGGATTAAAGTGCTGGTAAGAAACAGCATTTTTCGTGGCTGATACTAGAAAAACTTAGGGAGCCAGCCGGGCTCCTCAAGCACTTTTTCAGGGAGCCCGCAGGGGTTTCAGGGAGCCAATGGCCACCGGGCTCCCGATAAAGTCGAGCCCTGTACTAGATCTACTACTAGCCTGATAGACTTCGTTTGTGAAGCCTGACATGACATGTATTGTTACATCATACATGCACGATTAATTACTTTTACCCCCAAATATTACAATAAAATAATCATAACCTTTCATTAATTTACACATATTATGCAATTAAACATAATTCATTTCTTGATTTGCTTAAGAAACCGTGATATCTTACCCGTTTTACTCTAGAAAGAAGCTCTGTTGTGATCGCTGCATGCCGATTCAATTTCCCTGTTGTTCGACCTAGCGTTTACAACAGGAAGTGCAAATTTCCTGCTCTTATTAGCTGCGTGAGCAGTACACGGTGCAAACTTAACACATGCCAACCAATGCTTCATTATTTGTTATCATTTTGATATCATTGAAAGACTTGTTCGATGATAGAAATATTCGATTTAAACACTTTTCATGACTTTTTATTCAACCCCATACCACATTCCTTTAGTAATTGTACTTTAACTCATTTTTGTTTTCACTCAAAAACTTCGTTTGAATTACAGTTATTTCACATAGGCCTAATGGTGTAAGTCAATACGGCACCTTCACGGGGTAAAACTGGGGGAAATCCCAACCCATGACGTCATGGTTTGAACGTCCAAAGCGGATTCTATTAGATCCTGTTGATTTCAATCAATTCAAACGAACATTTATTTTCTTCCATTCAATTTGACAACAATACAATTTATACGTAGGAACATTAATATAATTACAGAACTTGTATTACAGGAAGAAGGCGCGAATCCCGATAAGCAAAGCTTGTAACAGGTACGCCCGAATACACAAATACATAATTATAAATAGAAGAAAGGAAGAAAGGAAGAAAGGGATAGGCAAGGAGGATCCTCTATTTCAAACAGGATCCTCTATTTCAAGCTAGATAACATTAACATGGCGATCGACGATTATCATGATCAACCCTTTATAGTTATTTTCATATATAATAGGTCTATCATGTATTATGTATTAGTCGGCGCTGAACTGATAACAAAAGGCGTATTCACAGGGGCGGCGGAGCGACTTCCAAAGTGGGGGGGGGGGAGCACCAACAAAAAGGGCACCCTCAAAGGGAAATCTCAAAGCGAAAATAAATAGTTCTTTAGACATTGGTATATACTCATACATTGTGATATTATCAGGGATGATTTCAATATTTGTTTCTCTTAATTATACATCATACAAGATATTCTAAGAATCATACTTTGCAGTTGGGTGTGATGGTCAGAATACTCATTTGCGAGCGAGGAAAATTTTGAGATTTGTGAGGTGGCAGTGCGATCTTTTGAAGAGGAAGAGACCCAATCCTGATGGCGTTATAAGCACATTCTCATAACGGAAGCCTGAAAAGACCTTTGATAAGTAACATGATTATATCATCTATAAATGCGAGCGAGCTTTGTGGGAAGTTACTCTTAGTCGCTTTAAATCAGGAGCTCGTTTATAGATGAGAGAAAAAGGGGACACTTATCAAAAGGGATTATTAGAAAAGAAAAGGATCACGTGTCAAAGTACAAAGGGTATATATCAGAGGTGACAATGGGGCACTTCTTACACCTGAAAAGAGGCTCTCATCAGAAATGAAAAAAAAGGCACTTATGAGAATGGAAAATGGGCAGTTGTCGACGGAAAAGGGGCACCCATCAGATTTTTAAAAGAGTATTTATTAGAGGTAAAAAGGGGTATTTATGAAAGGGGATAACTCCCTTATTAGAAAGGAAAAGGGGCACGTATCATTGTTAAAAGGGAAATTATCAGAGGTGAAAAGGGGCACTGACCAGATATGAAAAGGGGCACTTATAGTATGAGATTGAAAAAGGGGCACTTATCAGAGATGAAAAGGGGTTATTATTAAAAGGGGAATGGGCACTTATAAGGAGGAAAAAGAGCATTTATTAGAAAGGAAAGGGGGCACGTGTCAAAATAAAAGGGGTAGTTATTATAGGTGAAAAGAGGCACTCATCAGATATGAAAAGAGCACTTATCAGGAGATGGAAGGGGCAAAACGAGCATTTCTCAGATCAAGTTTGAATAGGGTCATTTACCAGAGATGAATAGGGGCATTTATGAGAATGAAAAGGGGCATTTATGAGAAGGGGCTTTTTTTTAATGGGGGCACTTATCATAAGGAAAATGGGTATTTATCAGAAAGGAAAAGTTGGGCATGTGAAAATAAAAGGTGCGCTTATCCGAGTTAAAAATAGGTAGTTATTAAAAGGGGAAGGGGTACTTCTTAGTTCTTACAAAGGAAAAGAGGCAATTGTTAAAGTAAAAGGGGCACCTCTCAGATTTGAATAGGGCAATTATCAGAGGTGAAGGAGGCACTTATCAAAAGTGAAAAGGGGCACTTATCAAAAGTGAAACGGGGCACTTATCAAAAGTGAAAAGGGGCACTTCCTATAGATAAAAAAGAAGGGGCACGTGTCAATATAAGAGGGGCACTTATCAGAGTTGAAAAGGGGAATTAGGACATGTTTACAAAGTAATGGGGGCACTTGTCAAAGTAAAACGAGCACTTTCCTATGTAACAAGGGGCACTTTGGGGGTACTTGAAAAGGTGGTTATTTCAAATAATTTTCTAGGGAGGGGGATCCAGCCCAAAAAGACAACTATTCTAAAAGAAAGCAGAATAATCAGAGAAGCAAACTGATGAAAGTTTCAATTAAATCTGACAGAATATACGAAAGTTGTACAAAAAAATTATAGTGGTAATCACTATACGTATGGGCACTTCAAATTGGCTGAAGCGGTAATGTCCATGTGATGTTACGTCAGACTTCTTTCCAATTTGTTCTATAAAATGACAATAACAATTTTTTTTTTTAAATCAAAAATTCATTGCTCATGAGGGTCTATTCGTGTTAGAGGACCTTTAACAATATGCTATCTATAATATATTATGAGTAGTGCCCCAAGGGAGAAGGAATTTACGAGAAAAACAGAAATTAATGATATTTTTTTGGTACACGGCAAATCAGTAGGAGAGTTATCCATGTCCTACGTCACAATCCACAGACCGAACTATTTGAGATCGGCATAGACTTAGTGATCTCATATTTCAAACATTCATAACTTCCTTACTATTGGTCCGATTCATCTCAAACGTTTCCTATCTGTTTCTTTTATTTGTTTGCTTTCATACAAATCAACTTATTATAGGGTTGGATTGTCCAAAGAGAAACTTCCTTTTAGGACCGGCACTGATGACCAATAGGTTGTAAAAATGTACTCTGTGACCTGCTCTCAAATTTGTCAATCGCCTCATGTCTTTTTCTTATACTTAGGGTCTACAGTTAATTTTATCTTCATCTCTTTTTATTTGTAAGTAAATGGATTCATTGATTTTCCAGGTGTTTTTATTTGTAAGAATCCCTTTCAATTTCTGCTATATCTCTTTATCATTTTTCTTCCTATTTGCCTATCTTTGTTAGGTATACTTCATCATTTATTATCCCTCCCCTCCCTCTCTGATTATACCTTATATAAAATATGACATCAAAGATGGCGCAAGAAGGGGGAAGTATGTTGAAGATCGAAGGAAAAACAATTTCCAAATAAGTGGGACTATAGAGGACGGTGATATAATTCTGGCCTTATGAAGTTGTACATAGGCTTAGAATGAATTTGGGCATCTTTCCCCCGATTTTAATGTTTTCTTCTAAAGCCAAGTGGTTAACTGATCTAAGGCCTTTCTTCTTTTTCTTTTTCCTTTTTCTTCTCCTTTCTTATCGAGTGACTGAGTTATAGGGCTATGTACAACCACGTTCCCTTTATTATAGACCTAGTTTAACATAATAAGGCATACGGCATAGGGGTCCGCTAGCTATTCATTAGGACCGCTATTCATAACCGAAGAAGATGGTCGCTATTCATAATATAAAATATACATATAATTATATACAAGAAGAGGATCGCTATTCAAGAATTTTGCGTAATATGAATAGCTCTCCTAAACCCTCAATGTGAATTGTGAATAGCGACCATCATCATGAATAGCGGTCCTTCTGCCTTTCCAGTGACCCCCTTTCCGGTTTATGAATAGCGGTCCCTATTTATTTATTTATTTCGTTTTATTTCAACAGGGTAGCCCCATCAGTAGTTAAAATACTGTTATACTTGGAGTTGGAGGCCCTGCATAACATAAAAATACATATAAAGATATACATTATACATGAAAACATCATTACATGGTGAATAGTAAACATGATATATCTTACGATTATAGCTTGAAAGAATCTTAAAAGTTAGACCCCAAGGCACCTTAAAACCTGATACGCTTTTCGGCTGGTCGACCAGGAAACTTGCAAACATGCTGGGAATTACCCTCTTTCTAATTATATGCACGTCTTTTCAGCAAATAGAGGAGTAAGTATATAGCCACATTACTTCCCTTTTTCAGTGTTAAAAACAAAAATAGTCAGGCCTGATAATTACCCGATTTAAATTGGTTTCCCGATTTTTTTGATTTTTTTTTCCGATTTTAACCCTATTTTCCCGACTTTTCCCTTATTTTCCATATTTTTCCCTATCGTTTCCCAATTTTCTTACTCAAAAGGGAGGGAATTTTGTTAGATGCCATTTTTTTCCCCCGAATCCTTTTTTAAATATTTTTTACTCAAGGTGGTTGAGGAAAACACACACCATTTTTTGGTTAGTGCTGACTATCACCCCTGATCAGTAATGTTATTATGAGTTTTTGTTATGACTTTATTTTGTGTCTTTAGTGTGTGTGTTTTTTTGTTTGTTTTTAATTCTGAGAAAGCGCTGAAAGAGAAAACGAGGACCGGCCATAGCCTACTGTCTACATTCAGATATCAATGTGTATGTTAAGTTCTACATCAACTTTTCAACACTATGCCCCACCTTTAGTGGAATACTTGATACACCGTGTATGGATATAAAGTGAAGGAATTTATGCAAAGTAAGAAGATAGACAAAGTGATGTCACGTAAGGTGAGACCCAATGGAAACTGCGCGCCAACATTGACAAAATTGTTTTACGTAAGGGGAATCCCCAAAATTACCGGAAGTATAACCTCGGCTTCGTAAGCGTATCGATCATGTACATAGAATTACACGTACAATGCAATGTACGTGTAGTTATAGTTGCGTGGCGTGGCGTGGCGTGGCATGGCGTCCTCTGAACCTCGGATCATAAGAGCTCAAATCAGGAACTTTGGACTTTTCAAACATTTTCATTTATACACCATTTACAGATAGCTGCTTTTGAACTTAGAACTCGACCAAGTCCAAGTCTGAGCAGCTAGCAGGGAAGATTGATTTAAAAGCAGCGATTTAATAAATCAGGACACCAAAACAGCAAAAGGCATCAATTCAAAAGAGTATTTTTATTTGAACTTGAACAAAGAGTTAAAGAAAACGAGAGCAGTGAACTGCTTAAAACTTAAACGCCCATCTGTGGCAGAGTATATTTGAACTGGCCCTCCAAAGTAGACTTTCATCATTTTGTAACATATAACTGGCTAATTAAATCGCAGACATCTGGAATCGTTATTCAGCTGAAGAAAAGTTGTCTGTTGATTGGCAACTCGTGATCGTGTTAGTAAATAATATTAAGTCTGCTCCAATTTGAACACATCGACTGGAATACGAAGAATCAAAAGGTTATTGAAAGGCCGAGCTGCATTCACATTCGCCATGTCTTCAATTCCAGGTTGGCCTCCAGAGTTTGTTCTCAACAGACGCTACGGTGCAGAGTGCGATATCTGCAGGAATCAGTCCATTCCCATCGGCATCTACAAGGACTGCGAGCACAAGCACAATACTTGCGGCACTTGCTTCTCGAAACACAGCTGGGATGACGAAAAACAGATGTACGAATGCCCCCGCTGCGTCTATACGCGCATGGTGGAGGTGAAGAAGAACATCACAAAGTGGTTGGAGGAGAGGTCCTTCGTAAACGCTCCGGAGATCCACCCCGGCGCGTACAAGTTCTCGCAGGAAGCCGCCAAACAGAGGGCCATCAGGGAGGGCAAGGACTGCACGGACATCATCAAGAGGAAATCGAGAGCCACGGAGAGGTCGATGACGGAGATCGAATCTGTTGACGATGTCGATGAGACGTCCTTGGTGAGAAGGAGCATGCAGAAGAAGATGCCATCAACGACAACGACGCTGAAGTTTGAAGAGAAAGGCAGAGTGGTCGAGTATGTGCGAGTAAAGCAAGCAGTAGATGACTGTGATGTCTGTAAATCTGCTTTGTGTATGGACTGTATATGGGAAGTTACAACTTCCTCAAAGTGATAATTTTTGTGACTGACAGCTCTTGGTTTTATAAATGCCACATGTGATGTGTGCTGCCTTAACGTTTAGGAAATATTTAACATGCTTTGATTAATTGTACGTTGTACCCGTTTTCACATTACATTCCGGCTCTCAGCAGGTAATACACCAAGTTACTATCGCTGCTGAGAGCCAGGGTAGTGTTTCATGAAACCGTCACAAGTACAAGTTCACCGACATCCCATTGAAACGTGTGTTAAACTTAATACACACGTTTCAATGGGATGTTGGTGAACTTGTACTTATGATGGTTTTGTGAAATGCTGCCCAGAAGGTTATCAACTTTATGTAACTTCTGGGGATTCAGATCAACAGGTGAAAGAGACATATAAAGAGACTCTCATGAAATTCTTAGTGAACTTGCCCTTCACTGATTTACTCAACTACAGTGTACAACACAATGAATTTGTTAAGTAGTTGCATTCATAAGATATTCTTTGTGACTACATCACTGTACATTGGACAAAGTTTTGATTTCTATTATTTTCAAAAAGCATTCCAACCATGAAAAATGAAGAAAATCTGAAAATTCAGGGAAACTGATAAATGAAGGTTTGAAGAAAATTGGATTAATGTTGTTTTTTTTTAAGTTATGAATCTTAGGAAGTTAAAGGTAAAGATCAGTTCAGGTCATGCGATATTGCAATTGTGAAAGAAACGTTGTGGAAACGATCAGAAAAGGTTGATCATCTAGCATATAAGTATTGATGTGTACTGCAAGGTTCTGGAATCATCGACATGATAAGAAATTTGGCCCAGTCTTGGTAAAGTTACAAGCACTGTACACAGAAAGATGTATATGGGACTACGCGACACGTGCGCGATATCTATCCGGTCCAGATAGATATAATAATTTACCAAATATATCAATTACTAGGCAGTTTCCCAGCAAAATTTGTATCATTACATTTTAGTCTAAACATATTCTTTCACATTTTCCAAAACTGGTCTTTACCTTTAAAATGACTACCGTATAATGAGAATCTCAAATTGATGAATTGGTACCGGTAATGTACCTGTGATGATGTATCATTAGACAGCTCTTTTATTTGTTCGGACAACATTGCTAAAATCGAGGTCCTGTACTTTTCACCAATTTGCTGTATACTAAATTTGTTTGCCTTAAAGTATTATTAAATTGTGATTGATGTGACTGAAATTCATATTTCATTTTTTTTGGATTCCATTAAATCTGCACATAAATTGGGAAAATATCTCAGTTATTTTCATACATACATTTCAGTAGATTTTTCTTGTTTTTTTACACCGTGAATGTGTATGAAACAAATTATCTTATTCAAGAAAACAGTGTTAGTTGGTGGTTCAATACTTTCAGTGTGTATTGCTTTGTTGAATAATTTTTTTAAAGTCAACTCTGAAGAAAGGGCCATTTGTTAAGTTTAATTTAGACCAATCCCATACTTGAGGTTAGGTTAAGATTTAAATAGTAGTATATAAAATATTGAAAACAGTCTGCCTACAATTTTATGAAAGGGGACTGTGAGCCATGCACATTGCATTTGAAATGTACAATGATTTTATACTCTTGTAAATATAACAATTGGAAGATTTGTAGTAATAACTAGACATACAGTAAGTATTATTACTTACCAGTATTAACATTTCACATTTGCTTATCATAGAATAAAAAAATGAAATGCATGTATGTTTTAATTTGAAATGGAATGTAAAATTTTAGGAGGAATGAAGATTTAATAATTTAATCTCTACCGGTATGTGTTTGTCATGTGCATATCCAGAAGCCAACTTTTTTTTCACTTTCCTCTATCCCCATGCAGTACACATCAGACAAACCTATCTATTAAAGTTTCTTTATCGTAGAAAGAAAATACTGAAATATATGTATTTACGTTTTAATTTGGAATTGGATATCATGTCGGAAGGAATATGTTATCATTTTATCTCCAGGTGTGTTATCACATGTATGCATATTCACAAGCTAGCCTTTTTTTTTGTTAATGCCCTAATTCCCTATTTGCTTATAAAAAGAATTTTATATGTCCTAATTATTCATATACCATTTGAAAAACATATTCACAATGTTTATTTACCCGTAGAGACCCTTACTCAAAATTAATTTTTATATCTATTGGTCACTATATATTATCATTGTGTTTGCAATATTTTTGTTAATGCAAATGAAAAATGTATATATGTATATTTTGGGTTCGATCATGTCATCATATTAATAAATACAATGGAAACAACTCAACTTTAACATTCCTGTGTGTCCATCAGTGAATGCCTGTGTTTCGTTTGTTCTATATTAAAATTATATACGTCTATGTTTTGGATGTACATGTACACTGAAGAGACAGGGGTCAGTTTCTCGAAATCATCCTACGTCCGTCCAAAAACTTAGAGTTATAACTGCTTTGAGAAACTGGCCCTGGGTGCCTGGTGAGATTCTGTTTATCTTGTGGTATGATAGTGATCATAATGATAATTTTCTTTTTTGAAAATGCATATCACATGACGTCTCTGATACACTTTCAAATGTCCTTTGGGAAATCATTACACAACCAGTGGCTACAGCGACCACCATTAGAGTAGAGTGCATTTTGCCTGCTAGAACTAACCTCCGAGTAATAATATCCAAAGCTGTGGTGAAAGAGTATAGAGACATGACATCATGTGATAGACTTTATACAAACAAACAAAAACAACAAATTATTCTTATCAATTAGTGAAAACATTTTACTCTACATTCACAATCAAGGTCCTGCTATAAGATCGCGGTGGATCCAATTGATCACTAGATGACCATTGCCTATCTGTTACAGAGTTCTAATTGATAGTTATACTCAATTTAAAGTGCTATCTGTAGAGCTCCGACATAAATTTGCTCTAGTGACAATTGTTCTGGGCTTCATTTTGTCCAGTTTAGGGTTGTACCTTGCTCACACCGCCAAACCGACTCCAGACTGACTCCAAGGCTACACCGACTGACTTTTTTCCATTCGGGGTAGTGTAATTGTTCAATCGGTCTGGTGTCGGTCTCGTTTGTGTGATTGCGGTATAAGGGTTGAAATTGGGATTTAGGTTAGGTTTGGGGCTAGGTCCAGCGTTGAACTTAGAATCTGGTGAGTAGAAAATTTCTGCCGAGCAATTGTCACTGGAGCAAGAGTCGTCCAACAATAATCTATTTAGATCAGTCACATCACTTCACAAGACAGGTCCCATGGTCAATGAATAGCATTTCACAAGATTTAATTTGCATAAAATCAATTTTATTCTCATTGGTGATTATACAAACCGGTATGTAAGATGAAGAGAGAGAGTGAGAGAGAGAGAGAGAGGAGGGTTAGCAAAATGGAGACTGCACAGGTGCTTGCGTGAGATTATTTGACACTTCCACAATATGACTTGTAATGAATTTTCCTTCATTTATTTTCACTTGCAATGACTTCATAGATCAAATGTCACAATATGAACAAGTAACTTTGTATGAAATTGCATTAGCATGGCAGTTCTTGTACAATAGTTGGCAATAAAGAGACTCCTCTCCACAGTATAAACCAAGTATATTGATTTTAATTTATAAAACTCACTTCAAATTACCTATTCTTTTAATCGCTGTTATTCATTATACCCCCAAGACAACACATCTATAACAAGATACAAGTGTCATAAACAAGTTTTAAATTAATATTTCCAATGTTTTAGTGGCAGTACTAGTTTCAAGATGATTTTGTGGGGAAAAACACAAAATTGTTCTTTTATAATCATCCAATTTTTGAAAACCAAAGGAAAAGTGTGTACAAATGTAATACCTTGTACTACGCCCTATGGTCAAAGACAGAGAATATGAAAATCAGACTGTCACACACAAAATATCTTGCACCGATTGAAAATTATTAAATCAAATTGTTTGGGGCTCACAGCCTGAACTAATCTAAATCAACTTTAGATATTTGAGAAATTAAAATTATATATAAACATCAAAGATTTCTGGATATGGTAAGAGGGTTATCCCCTCAACTGTGAAAAATAAATGATCCTGGTCTGTCTTGTAACTGCAGGATACTGTTATACATATTGACCATTTGTTTATATATATTTCGTTAAGTTTTTAAGAATATAGAATTGCAATATATTCCAGTTATTTCCAAAAGCAAAGCAAACCAAAATATATGAAATTTCACATAAAATATGCAATGACCATTTAAAGATATTGATCAAGATCAGAATCTACAACAGAGAGTAATAAAATTATCATTCACAATTAATGAAAGTATAAATAAAAGCGTTTTTTTAACAATAGAGTTTGCTCATCAATGATGTAGTTGTACCAATATTTTAAGCTACACAACAGATTATTACCTGGTAAGCAGCTTTAAAAGCAGTAAGATTCTCATTAAATATGTTTTAACAAGAATTACCAATGTTGTATAACTTTTGCTAAAATCTCAAAGAGGTTACTAATACCTTTGAGGGATCCTTTTGAACAAATATATACTGAGCAGATAATCTTTACGTGGTAACAAATATGCAAATGTGAATAAATTATACAATGATATTTTAATCTAACAAGTTTGGGGCAAAATGAACTGCACATTTGCGCTTTTAGTGTTCACACTTATAAACTCCGTATCAGATTGATAAAGGCATTGTTTAACAATGTTTCCAGTTTTACAAATCTGAGATGCATGGCCCTACGTGTTATCAGTGTCTGTGATATGGTGTAATATTGAAGCCCTAAAAAAATTGCGCTTCAAAATGATCATGAAGTGCCTCAAAAAAGTAAAAAATCTTTGAGTGACCAGTTTTACCATACTCATTTTTCCCAATAGAATGTAGTGTTATAAAAACAGTTGGGGAGAATTTCGAATTCCAATCATAAATATCTTGATAATCAGACAGGCGATCGGCTTGTTAACGTCATGGGATTCCTGAATGACCTAAAGGTTTATAATTATGAATGCAGCATGAGCTAAATCCAGGATTTTGTTTAGAATCTGAGGCAAAGATACCTAATCCCTTTTAAGGGTCCAAATATACATGTATATGCAGACATGGCAGGTGTGCAATCTGAAAGTGCGAGGTGAGTGGCTTAAACCAAGGTTCAAAACCTTCAACCCATGGTATTAACCAGGAAAAATCTCATACAGAGCATTTCTTGTTCAACTATTCATATCAGATCACGCAAGCATGGAAACAAAGCATATGATCTGTTCTTAACATGGCAGCCAAGCAATGACATCATAAACTGGTCCATACTTCACTCCTCACTATTCAAGCTTTCAAAGCTTCGATGATAAGGGTCAAAGGTCAAGCATCCGATGACCTCAAGCCTTCATGAAGAGCGTGTCCCGACATTCAGTGTCCAGTAGCAAGCAACCACTAACGTCACAGCTCGATGCATCGCTATATATCACATTCAAGCATTGGCAAGCCGTGGACCTTGACTGCAGATTAAACGAGCAGTACATTTAGTAGTTTTTTTCTTCCAAATAAATATATTTCATTGACTAAATTTATTTTCGTCAAAGAAGCTTTAGCTTGCCGGTCACCTGATCCACCTTGCTGGCCAATCCAAATATTGATAAGACTGTACATGATCCTGCCGGAATCTGTGAATGATATGAAAAAAAATTGTAATCATCAAATTCAAGAATGAAACCTCAACTAATACATCAATATTTCACCATTCGTTGGGTCTTAAAGCCCAACTGCTCTACTTATAGCTACTTGCTCCCTCTATTTGCCTAATTGGTGACCATTGGTCCCCCATGATCCCCTTTTTCTTATGTTAATTGAGAGCTGATTTGATGAGATAACCACCTGTCAGTGATCATGCAGGGAAGTCTAATCCCTGCTGGCCAAACTAGAGCAGTGGGGCTTTAAGAAACCTCTTGTTTTACACATTAGCTTTAGTTCCTATACCCTCTTGTCTTTTAATAAAGCTCCCATATATGGCAAACAAATCTCATCTTTAAAAAAAATCCACCTATCAATTAAAATACAGTCAAACCTGCTTTAGTGACCACCTGTCTACAACAAGCACATGTGTTCCTTGAAAATGGTTTCTCATTGACACATGTACTAAAGGAACCTGCCTACAAAGACCTTGGGCAGTCGCTGTAGACAGGTTTGACTGTAGCATAATGACACTTGGACAGAAAACTGTATGAACAAATTACTGCTGAGTGACTGGGAAGGAGCATTTACTGTGGAGTTTCTTTACACTGAAATATATATATATACAAATACAAATAACCAGTCTGCTAACTCCCTTTTGTAGGGCCAATTAAATATTTTGATTTGTTGTTGTTGTTGTATGATATGCAGGCCTATACCATGTCGACATACATAATATTTGGAAGCAGTTCAAGGACTTAAATTATAGTACTGCTAACAAGACCTGACAATAAGCTACAGGCTTTAATTTGTCTATGATAAGGGAGTTTGATAAGGGGTGGATTGCATAGGAGTGTAAAGCTAGGGTTAAAGGCATCGTTTAACAATGTTAAATCTGAGATGCACAGCCCTACATGTTATCAGTTTCTGTGATATGGTGTAATATTGAAGCCCTAACAAAATTGCGCTTCAAAAATGAACATGAAGTGCCTCAAAAAAGTAAAAATCTTTGAGTGACCGGTTTTACCATACTCATTTTTCCCAATAGACTGTAGTGTCATAAAAACAGTTGGGAAAATGGTTTTTGATATTTCAAATTTCAATCATAAATATCTTGATAATCAGACAGACGATCAGCTTGTAAAATTCATGGGATTCCTGACTGACCTAAAGGTTTATAATTATGATTGCAGCATGAGCTAAATCCAGGATTTTGTTTCAGAATCTGAGGCAATGTTACAGAGTCACTTTAATGTGGAGTAGTCATCAATACAGGGAGGAAGAGAATCTGACTTTGTAGTGTCAGAATATACAAAAGAGCAATTGACACAGTAGCACATATCATACAATAGATTTACCTGCGTTCTGCCTGCATCTTGTACGAGGTAGCTGGGAAGACCAAGAGAGACGGCCTGGGACTGAAGTTGTTCTAATCGCTCTTTCGACTCCCCGTTCAAAACAATTTTCCCCTCTCTGTTGGAAGAACATAGAAGGAGAGATGATATTTTAAAGCCTATCTGCACTAGTTTGGCCAGGAGGGATTTGACCTCCCTGTGTGGTCACTGGCAGGCGTTGTTGGCTATATAGAGGGCGGAAGTAGCTACAAGTCCAACTTTAATTGAGTGGAGGCAGCATGCAGCACTGGATAGAGTGATAGGCTTGTACATGAGGTGTCACAGGTTCAAGACAAAATCAATGTACTTTGAAAATTTTGTTAAGAAATGAACATTCAACATTCTACACAAGTCCAATACCCAAGTCAAAATTTGTCAAGAAATTTAGAGGTAAATAAATGAATGAGCATCCCAATTCTCTTCAGCTACAGTATGAGTTGTTGTATTTCCTATGTTTCACCAATGTGACTCATTTTACTATTCAGGAGATATTGACTAAAATGCCCTCTACTACAACAAGAGACACATCAGTTACATTCCTATATCCCCTTTCTCATTCTGGCAATAATTTCAGATGGAAATTGTTTTTTGTTGTTGGTGAAGCACAAGTAAAAGATATAATCCACATACAGCTACAGCTTTTTACAAAGGAGTGGGGGGAGTAGGGGGGGGGGGGGGGGGGGGGGGCGGGAAGTTCAATTTGACAACTGTAGATTTTTCTTTCTTTTTGCCAAAATTTGGCACATCAGGGTAAACGGAGCAAGTGTATGTGGTGTCGCAAGTAGAACTGAAAAGTGAGGAGTATAGTTTGCAAATACAATGTAAATTATTGAAATTAAGAGTGGAAGAGATTTAAAGAGGAAGAGTAAAGGCTGAGAGGGGGAAAGGTATAGAAGAAAAAGCAGTAGAAAGCGACAATGGAGAAAAAAATGCATATGGGAGGATAAGGAAAAGAAGGAAACAGATGAAGAAGACAATGAAGAAGGAGAAGAAGAAGAAAAAGAAGAAGAAAAAGAAGAAGAAAAAGAAGAGGAGAAAGAAGAAGAAATAGAAGAAAGGAAGATAAAGAGTTATAAGAGTACAAGAACAAAACAAATTGGAAAAAGTACAACCATGCCTAAAGTGGACAAGAGACGGGGGTGAAGAGGGGTGATAAACTTACCCAACAGCTTCCCACTGCAGTAGTTGCTCTGCATACTGCTCCTGTTCTCTCATTAGTATCCTATGGAGACCTAAGCATGCGTGGCCGACCTGAGCAGCTACTTTACCCACTCCCATCTTCAAGGAGGAATTGACCGCAAACACCATCTTGACATTATCAAAGTCCTGAGTGGAAAATTGAAAAATGAAGAAGAAAATTATAAAAATTACTCCAGGGAGGGAAACCTTTCTTCAGACAGAGTGCCAAAGGCACGTTCATTCAATGTTCTTTAAAAAATAACTTGTACTTAGACTCATTCAAAAGCGTAATGTACAAATCAATTCTGGATTGAGAGAATTCTTTAAGAAACGGAAGGCCATCCTGATATCAGGATTGAAACACAGAGAAACATGTCAGTGAAAGTCTGAGCAAAGTGTGATAAAAAACAAAGAGTTTTATAATTTTTGTTGAAACTTTGAAATTTGTAATTTGTTTAAGCTTGCACTTGAAATCTTGTAGATAAACAAATTGAATAATAATAATAATAATAAAGTCATTTTTATATAAAATTCTCTATGCCCTTTACAACAATCAATTATATGATAAATTACATGTCTAGGTCACATCCTATACTTCTGGATTAGCATCATGTTAAACAAATTGTCCAATAACAACTACTACAACACTACAGGATACAACCTTACCATTGGATTTTCTGCCATTACTCCGCCTGCAGACATGTCAGCATTCTCAAAAACCCAAGATACTGCAGCTTCTGCTGAAATATTTCCAGTTGTTTGAACAGCCTAAAGAGATACAGATAAATATTTTATAAACATACTGATTTTTCTACAGTAAAAGAGTCAATGAACAAAACAAAAAAATAAACAAACATGTAATTTGATAATATAATCTTAATAATAGGGTATTACTAATATATTTGATTAAATGTCTGTTAAAAAAAATTGCATCCCGACATACTTAACATTCTATTCTGGACAGAGAGTTTTCTTTAAATGGAAAGGTCACCCTGAAACCCAAGATTTCAAATAAAAGCACAAAAAAATCAGAGAAATATGCCTGTAAATGTTTGAGCAAAATGTGATGTAAAATGAGAAAGTTATTAATGTTTTGAAGATCATAACAAAATACTTGAATAGGCAACACCATGATTCCCTTTTTAATCTATTATGTATTGTCATGGGAACTGAATGTTATCCTTAGTGTTACAGTTATCTAGTTCTATTACCTTTTCAGCCAGCTTTCTGTCGATCCCCATCATCATCAGCATCTCCACAAATGCCATGCATGGTACGCTGGCTTCACCTCCAAGCTCTGCTGGGTTATCTTCAGACTGTGCAGCCATATCTAACACTACAGAGATTAGATTTCACTGCAGAAAAAAATAAAATAGTCTGTTGATTAAATCTTTAAAAATCAGTTTGGCAAAAGAGGCAGTTATTACAATTTTGACTTGCAATGTTTTTTTACTCCTCTGGCCATCATTCCAATCACTTGAAATTATAATTTGAAGAAGTCTTTGATGGGAAAAGGGTGATTCTTCGTCCTAACCTGACGATTCATTCATGTTGTATCGTTGATGTATAATGGCGAAGAGACAGTACACATACGCAGTAGCGGCGGAGGAAATATGAATATTCATGATATAGTCTAGAGCGCTGTTCGTTCACATGAAATTGCTGAATATGCAAGAGGTTGAGAACACACATAGGAGCATCACACTCCTGGCTGTGT
The DNA here is from genome assembly GCA_035222895.1 of Strongylocentrotus droebachiensis. Taxonomy (NCBI): domain Eukaryota; kingdom Metazoa; phylum Echinodermata; class Echinoidea; order Camarodonta; family Strongylocentrotidae; genus Strongylocentrotus; species Strongylocentrotus droebachiensis. Next base: position 483,058 of record JAVYIG010000343.1, on the reverse strand, counting down.
ATTAAAAGCTGTGCTTTTGATTCTCAACATTTCAAACACCATTGTACAAAACTCAACTGATTTCACTCAAAATCGGTACTTTAGTGACAATTGATGACACCTATTAGCAGTAAAATACATTTTTTTCAACTTACTGATGTTAAAGAGAATAATTTAAAAATTCAAATTGTAAGTCTACTATCAAACTTTGCTTACAGCCGCATCGGCATGACTGTGTGCAGTCTATGCAATATTGTGTGGTGTGTATATTTGTGTATAGGTCTACTAATTCCTGCCTCACAGCAAGTATGCAGTGCTAGAGGTCAATACGCATTAGCATCGACTCTCTTAGACCGAAAGCTTCAGTCTCTATAATCGTCGGTTGTTCCACTGAGACTACGTCTGGCTCCACTAGACCTCCGGTTATAGAGACTGAACGATCGCCTATACCATCGTATGTTGAAGATATCACGGCTAGATTTTAGCCGCTAGGCCCCTCCCACAAACATGACAAACTTGCCACGGCCGTATCGTTATGCCCCCAAAATGTCATTTTACCTCGTCCATATCCAATTTTAAATTAGGCCTAGGCTATAATACATCGGTTCCACTTACTAACTTGATTGAAATAATCCGTTTAATGGTCCCTTTTAAGGAAATTATGGGTCAAAATCGACATCCATGTTGAAAATCTTGCAAGCCGTGTTAAACTCTCGCTGCCATCAATCTCATCCGTTCTAGTCTACGCCGAAGGCAAAATGATTATGAAGGAAAAACTGTGCGCCATCTACACGTTCGTAATGGCGTTATCACAGTTTTTCCTTCATAATCATTTTGCCTTCGGCGTAGACTAGAAGGGATGAGATTGACGGCAGCGAGAGTTTAACACGGCTTGCAAGATTTTCAACATGGATGTCGATTTTGACCCATAATTTCCTTAAAAGGGACCATTAAACGGATTATTTCAATCAAGTTAGTAAGTGGAACCGATGTATTATAGCCTAGGCCTAATTTAAAATTGGATATGGACGAGGTAAAATGACATTTTGGGGGATTTTGGGGGCATAACAATACGGCCGTGGCAAGTTTGTCATGTTTGTGGGAGGGGCCTAGCGGCTAAAATCTAGCCGTGATATCTTCAACATACGATGGTATAGGCGATCGTTCAGTCTCTATAACCGGAGGTCTAGTGGAGCCAGACGTAGTCTCAGTGGAACAACCGACGATTATAGAGACTGAAGCTTTCGGTCTACGACTCTCTATGCTTTGCTGAAGGTTGGTTGAGAAGGGCTTTGTCTCTTCGATTCATGCCATCTGGCAGATCTGCCATCTCCTTGCCATTGAACTTAAGTTGCGCTTAAGTTAAGTAGGCCCTCTCTCACTTAAATTTGGAGCCACTCTAGCGGATCAACCAATGGGAGCATGTGACGTAAACTTGCTGTACAGCGCTCAATCAATGCGATGTCAATGCGCAAAGTTCTACATGCTGAGCTGGAGCCTAAATTAGGGGTGAAAATTCTTGACATTTTTCAGCTACATATACAATTGATATGAGTTATCCTGAATTCGAAAGGAAATCTTGCCTTCATTGACAACAACAAATTTTCATTATTAACATAAAGACATGACATGACAAAAATACCAACAGGTGGGACTACAGACTAAAGAACATCGATTTTAAAAAGAAGAGTCCACACCAACTTTGAGATGAAACCAAATCAAAATAACATCCACAACTAATACACAGTCTAATACTTCAATCTAAAATGCCATAAAACTTACCGGAAATAAAGTGGAAAAGGACACAAATACCGTAGTAAATTCCAAGATGCAGCAAAATGTTTCCTTCTCTTTCCGAGAATTTTTTAAAGAGCGTCCTCTCTCGAGATCGAGACGTGATATGTGACAAAGCGCCAGTACTATTTCATCCTACTTTAAAAAAAAAAAGGTAATGGTATGTTACGAAGCGTAGGTCGGAAAAGTCGGTGGTCGTGCGAGCCGTAGCAACGTGCACCTGTCGTACCTAACGACGAGACGCTAGATCTAGACGCGGGTAATAATCAGAATACATTTAAGCCTTTACCTTTGCATTTCAAGTTTATCGCTGGTAAGTGACGATTCTTGTTCTATATATTTGATATATCATTTTACAGTTTACATTAAAACATAACAGAATATGCTAGATTATATACTTAAAAATCAAACTATATTGCCAGAGTATACAGTCGAGTCTACATGCAGACTATAGTCTGACGGACACAGTTTAAGGAGGTAGGTCAAACACAGTACCGTGCTGACGTAATTGTTGTTGTTCAGCGTTAAATGCGAAGCAGTCAATTTTGGCTATTATCACCAATTAACTAAATGTTCTTTTTGTATTAAATATAAACTTTTAATTATGATTATAGAGTTATAGACCCCTCTAATTTATTATCATTTTCTATTGGTGTCCTTAGCTGTATTCTTAAAAAATTGGAATGCTCCCTGATTTTGTGCAGAACTTGATTATATCATCTATATGACCCTGTAAAACACAGAGATGAAAACAAAAACGTTTCTTTCTTCATAGAAACATATAGATTAATAATCTTATATAGATCTATATTTACAAAGTAGTTCATTGCAGTCTTTGATCATCAACAATAGCATATATGACCAAGTTCCTAATGCATTTGTCATTTATATTCTTAGTCAAACTTGAGTTTCGAAATTTCTGACAGTTTGTCTCATTAAACTTGATAGTATATTAGTCTTTCTATCTATCTCTTCTGCCTTTCTTTCATTTATTTCAGGCAATTGACAAAATTGATCAGGCTTGTCTTTCCTTTGATTTATGAACAGTTTGTTTTATACTCTCAAAATCATTCTTTTTTATTTTATAGACTGAGGAAGTATATTTTCTAATATTTTTTATCTGCTGAATGAAATGCTATAATACACAATTTTTCATATATCAGTATAATTTTGATCATATATCTGCTGCCAAACTAATGAACATTTTCATCTTCAAATCCTTTCACTTTTCACAGCTATATACAGGGCTATTAACTCAACTGCGCCTCTCACAACCAGCCTAGTTTAGCAGAGTATATAGGGCTGAACCCAGAGACATGTCTGTTCCTCATCGCACTTCCAAGCGCCCTTGGGGCACCATCACCAAGCCAGACGACATGCACATGGGTTACCAAAAGGCTACCGAAATGGAGGTTGATCAGACGGTTGAGAGATTGTATGAGGTAATAAATTTGAGGTGTAATCATGGGGGGGGGGGGGGGGGGGAGGGGGGGTCGTACTTTGATGTTGTTTTATGTACTCCGAGTATATTCATCAAGTTGTTTACAATACATTGCAAATTCAATATAGACAATGAAAATGATTCTTTATAATACAATATTTAATCAATAGTGCATACCTTTTAGTCTGAAACTCAGTTTTGTAAACACACATACAAAGAAATCAAGTAAAAGGTACATAATTACTATTACTATTATTGCTATTATTTATTAGTAGTAATAGTAGTAGTATAGTGCTATTACATGTATTATCATTATCCTGTTGACAACTGTATTCTTTGATTTTCATAATGTGGCACAAAGTCTCCTGTCCAAACACAAAAGGTTATGCTAAGATATCAGATCAATTTTGAGCATATCACATCTTCATATTCTTTTATCCCAATGAAATGTGTGATGAAATCAATTTTTTCCTGCCATTGCCTATATACATAGGTCCCTAAGGAGAGGCCTCAAACCACCAATCGACCAAACAAAGAGATGACGAAAGAAGAAATCGAGGACATGGTGGACAGACTGAGCAGGAATGGTGGAGAGAAGGCGTCCGACTCACAGAGAGTGGCAAAAGGAGCTTTGAAGGACATTGGCATTTTGAACTCATTTGCATGGAAAGGTTACAACTATTGAGTTATGACTTTATGGTTCTGAATGAGCATTGCAGTATTAGCTGTATAGCTAGGTCAATGCATTCAGGTTCATCATATAGGGTTAATGAATATTATAGCCCTGATGGCTAAATTAATCCAGATTCGCTTCATACAATTAGATCATTTTAAATTGTATGGTCATGTTTTACTGAAAAAGGGAGTTCAGACCTTATGCTACTAAGCTGCTGTTGGCACTAGAAGTGTTCACACCAATGTGCAATATATACTTCACAGATGCTCCCACCAATGCTTCAGTAGTAGAAGGCTTTTAATCTCTATCCTACATATTTAGGACATCCTTGAGGTTTGAGTTTCTTTAACATGCCCCCCCCCCCCTCTTTTTAAATCTGCACTGCTCTTGGATTAGCGTGCACATGTGTTGCTCCAAATCATAAATTCAACAATGATATGAATTTGAAAAAAGGAAGAAGACCTTTTTAAATGCCATATAGTCACCTGTCAGTAGGATGATTTAATTCATGCATTACTCGATGTCGCCATTCTCCAGTATTATTATTCCAGTGTATTACATGGCTATTTTAAAGTCTATTTCATACAAAATGTATTAAACGTGCACCACTGCACCTTGCCGATTTGCCATATTCTTCCTATGATACAAAACCATGTCAGTATATAGCTATACCACTTACTTTTTTAAATATTCAAAAATGGTTTTAAAATTCAATTAAAGATATTTTTCAATATGGATTAATCATATTCCCCTCTCTCCTCTACTGATCAATTTTGGGATGGAATATGAGTCAGGAAAATTGCTCACCCCACCCCACCTGTCTCCAAATATTATCTTGCCCTCCTTCAGCCCCCCCCCCCCCCCCCTCCCCCCCCCCCCCCTCCCCCCCCCCCTGAACACATACACTTTAAAAACCTAGTGTTGCCACTGTTCAAATAGATTTCTAAGTAATATGTACAGACTGATCAGTTTGTGTTATTTGTAACAAACATGCAACCTTTTGATTACAAAGAAAATTCAGAATGAGATGTAGTAGATCGTTGTATTGTCAAACCTCTATTCAAGATTTTTAGTTCAATAATCTATTATAAAATTTAATTTACAAGTTTATAGTGTTTCATCCATTATGTGTTAGGTATTTATCATAATAGATATATATTTTGTTTTTATACTTTCTTTCATTAGTGACTAGGAAATACAAAAATGTATTTCATATATGTGCAGTTTATTACCTGTGTGTGCTATTTCAAAGTATATCTCTTTTCTTCTAAGCCTACATTCCAAGTCTGGCAAACAATAATGTTTTAGATAAATAGAGGTGTCATTTATATAGGTTTCAAAGAATGATGTATTGCACATCATTATCAATATGGAAGATTTGTTGTCAAAGTTAGAGTCACATGCATTGTGTTGTCATAATCTTTTAGTAATTTTACAAAGAAAGTAATTTTACATTTGATGTGGTATAGTGTGTTGATATTGAAGTGATTTTGATCTGCTGTGAAATACCCGTACTTTGTTTTTTCTTAAAAACAATGAAATCGCAATATAGTTTCCAGTTGCTTCAAGTCTGAAAGGACATACATACGGCAGGGTTCTTGTTAATAGCCGGCAACCGGCTATTTTTTCCGGCTGTAACGGCAATCGTAGCCGGCTGTAAAAAAAAAAATAAAAAAAAAAAAAAAAAAAACAACTTGCATTGTGAATTGAATACCCTTGCTTGTGACAGTTTTTTAGCGTGAAAACTATTTTTTCTTTTTTTTTCATTGATAAAAATAATAGTCCTAGTAGCCTACTTTGTCTTTTAAATCAGTGTTACATACACACACACACACACACACACTAATCATATTCATGATCTTTATCATTAAACTATGGCTCATACAGTGTGGTCATATCTTCAAAAATAAGGCTAAGATAGCACCAGAGAGCATCTAAAACCCTAAAGCTTCCAGGGCCCTTGGGCGGGCCCTGGACCCCGGCCGCAAGGGACTTCGCGCTTCGCGCTCGTGATGTGCGCTTCGCGCACATGGTGATGTGCGCTACGCACACAGAGATTTTTCTTTTGCAATTTTAGTAGCCTCCTGTAAATCATAAATAGCCTGCTATCAGAAAAATTAACAAGAACCCTGCATACGGTAACCATATTTAAACATTACAGAAGATTATGATTGATTATGGTTATGAATAATATCAATGATAATAAATGTTGCTTATATCGATAGCACATATCACTAATATAACATGAGCTCATATCAGTGCGCTTAAAGAAAGGTAACAGAGGTGGGGCCGAATATGAAATGAACATTTATGCCTGGTACATGGATCAAATAATTACTTCAGATCAATTATCATTACAAAACACCCCAAAAGTATCACCCATGAGCAGGTTTAAATGAATCAGTTTTGTTTACAGAATCAAGAAATTAAGTTATACATTTTTTCTTGTAGTAAAGTATTTTATATTGTTATGTTATACATGGAGTATATAGCACATGATATTTCACAGGAACAGTATTATGTAAGATTATCTCAACAAAACTTGTACACGCATGCATGTGTGAAAGGTAACAATGTGATATAATTTTGAAATTATTTGAAAGCATGTGCAGTATTCAAAAGGCTATTCTATGAGAATATGAGAACTTATATTACATTATCATGAAAAAACCCAACAGTATTCAATAGGGGGAGTACCAAAAGTCTAAAAATGAGAATCTTAGATTCTTCTCATATAAATATCATTATTACTGGATGGAGTGTGATTGCAAGAACATTTAAACAAAGTTGTACATTTTTCTTCCAGGTATACAGTATTCAATGTTTGAAAATGAATCATCAGTATTTTTATACATGTCTTTGGGAACACCACCATCACTGAAGAGGATGTTTTAGAAACTTCTGTTTTCATGGAAAATCTTCCATTCCATTGCAGAAAGCTCAAATCACTCCTTGGTCATTTTGTAGCGATTCAATATAAAGAATATCATCTTTATATTATCTCACATTCGTGCTCCTTCTGGTCAAAGATGTTAAATAACTACAGCAATATAAATACCAGAAAGTATAGAGCATTTTGTGTCTTCTCCCTCAATTATATATCCACTAGAGAAAAAAATGAACAAAGGTAGATTGGTATTTCAGTTTATTATTAGATCACAGAAATGATGTAGCATAAATAAACAATTGTTCTGTTTTTACATTTCATTATTGACTTCTTTGATTATTATGTTATGCATATAAATATGTGTTTTGCAATATTGTGATTTTAATATGTTTGGTGATGGGTATTTTGAGAGATATTAAAATTTACAAACTACTTTTTGTATGGTATTTGTCTCTTTATAATTCATGTGTTTAAATTTAATGTTTCAGTAGGAAGGTGGGATGCCCCCTTTACCTAACATTTCATACCCCCGGCCCCCCCCCCCCCCCCAAAAAAAAAGATTGCCTGGATATTCATTGTTTTTATTGTTTTTCTTTTCTTTTCCCTTTTTTTGTGGTTTTTCTTCAGTTTGTTAATAGTGGTTGTTGAACATTTACATAAAATGCTGTTATTTCCTTAATTTTCTTTAATTTTTTAAGACCTTAATTTGCCCTCATAAACATAGCACCAATGGATTTCACTCAGACATATTTCTATTCAAAAAGATGTATTGTGGATATCTAAAGTAATTGAATAATTTATCTTTTGTTCTTATTTTAATCCGGCCCTTTCAATTTATGCTAAATCTATATTTTATAATTGTTTCTTCCTATATTTGTCAATCTTTCAAATAGCTTATAGGTATACTTCATCATCTATTAGTACCCATCCCCTCTGGTTATGCCTTGAACAAAATTATGAGCAAATTATCATAATTAAAGTGGGCGCATGAAGGGGAAAGTATGTAAAAAAACAATTTCTGGATAAGCGAGAGGACGGTGAAGGCGTGGCATGAACGTCTTCCCCCGATCGTTAATGGTTTCTTTTAATGTCAAGTATAGTGGTACAGTATACTGCAAAAGTCCAAAAGTTCATTTTACAAAAATGATTATGAATAAAACTAAATCTCTTCTTTTTCTTTTTCTTCTTCTTCTTCTCCTCCTTCTTCTTCTTCTCCTCCTTCTCCTTCTTCTCCTCCTTCTTCTTCTTCTTCTACTTCTTCTTCTTCTTCTTCTTTTTCTCCTTCTTCTCCTTCTTTTCCTTCTTCTTCTTTTCTCCTCCTCCTACTCCTCCTTCTTCTTCTTCTTCTCCTCCTTATCCTTCTTCTTCTTCTTCTTCTTCTTCTTCTCCTTCTTCTCCTTCTTCTTCTTCTTCTTCTTCTCCTCTCCCTACTCCTACTCCTCTTCTTCTCCTCCTCTTACTCCTCCTTCTTCTTCTTCTTCTTCTTCTTCTTCTTCTTCTTCTTCTTCTTCTTCTTCTTCTTCTTCTTCTTTCTTCTTCTTCTTCTTCTTCTTCTTCTTCTTCTTCTTCTTTCTTCTTCTTCTTCTTCTTCTTCTTCTTCTTCTTCTTCTTCTTCTTCTTCTTCTTCTTCTTCTTCTTCTTCTTCTTCTTCTTCTTCTTCTCCTCCTTCTTCTCCTCCTTCTCCTTCTTCTCCTTCTTCTTCTTCTTATTCTGAACGTGACTCCTGGCATTTTTCCCTTTTTGTTTTTTATTTTGGTCACCATACAAAGTCTTCGAGCGCGCGTAATTTCAAGAAAGAAAACATCGTCTACAACAGGTAAAAATGTCCGTATTTTTAAGCCTCTGTTGCAGTCTAAGTCACATAAATTTGTTGGAGTAACAATTATCGGCATGCCCAATTATCTATCTCGTGATTAGTAGGATTGTATTATATAAACTTATCTGAGATCAAGTCAGTCAAGTCATATTGAAGACGATGTCTGTTTATGCCGCCGTGGCCGTGGAGGTGCATCACGAGCTGCAGCGGTGGCCGAGCTTGCTTCCCCTGCATGATCTTCGCGGGCCTGGCCCTGGCAAGCTGCTGCACTCCACACTCCACTGGGCGCGGCCTGCGCCTGTGAGCTGTGCACTGCACTTTGAGATTTGAAGTTGAAGTAAATTATTTTCATTATTGCCTGGCTTTGGATTTACATTGCCTTCGGCTTTGGAGTTTGGTGGTTCCCTAATATAATTCAAATTCATGGCATGACAGACGATTCACAACATTCAGAAATCAGAATAGAGAATGAATCTCATTTCATGGCTTCATCATTCATGCAAGCAAGCACTGTGAAAATTGAATGTCTGAATGTTACGTGATCAGTTTTTTTTTTTTTTTTTAAATTCATTTCAGCAGCCAGCATCAGACATGGAGACATCAATCAACCTTGAACTTGATAGCTTTGGTGAGGATGATGATGACCTTCCTGCTGTGACGAGACTCCCTGGATTAGATGAGGAGGATGATGACCGAGACAACTTTCTCAACACCAGTGGACAGCGTAATGAAGGTACCAGGCCATGATCATGATGATGGGGCTTGAGTAGTAAGGCATGAGGGTCTTAGTTAGTTCATTCTACTGTAGACCTATGCCTCCTTATTTTTTCTTGCATCAACATAGACCAACTGTATATGACAAAAGGGCTACTGACTTAAAAACTTTTAAGTTCCATAACTTTCTTATCTTATGTCTGATTTTGTTGAACTTTCACCAGTTTGTTAGTTTGATTTGTATATATTTATTCAATTTAATCTGCAAATGGGTCGGACTTGCCCTTTGATATTTTTGTCAGTTGAAATACACCATGAGTGCAGTGCAAACAATTTCTGAACAAAATAGGTTAGTTTGACTTGTTGATGAAGATAGACATATATGTCTAGAGTCTAGATCTAGACCTCACAAATATAATTATTATTGTTACAATTTTTTGATGATTTGCATGTTGTTTAAAAAAAAAAATTAAAGTGATCTATGGTAGTGTAAATGATAAAAAATATATATTTAAACTTTTCAGCTAGGTTTCCTTTTTCGAAATTGATTTGTTAATTTATTGGAAACAACTACCGGTGAAGACAAAGCAAGGCTTAAAAGTCTGTACTCTGTGCGAAGACCTATCCTGATATGATTTCAAACTGAAATGACAGGAAAGTGGGAAGCCATGACATGCTAGAAAACCAGAGGATTACTGTATGTTGGAATTGGCTACATGTATGTCAGAGGAAAACACACCTGTAACGTTCAGGGGTCCTAAACCAACTCTGTAATAGATCATCTACTATCATGCTGTTTATTACTTTATTCACTGTGTTGTTATACAGTGCGTTCCAGAAAAAACGAAACCGAGAACTCTTGATGTTTTTTTCATAACTTAATCACAAATATAATATGACACATATTTGCAAAGCTTAGATCCTCCTCTTTCATTTGATGCAACTCATAGGATGCATATGTCACGCATGAGTGTCATACAATATGAAAGGGCAGAAACTGAACTTTCTAGAAATGTGATTTTCTCTTTGAAATTCAGATACCGCCCGCCAAATGACGTTTTGGTTCCCTCTCTTCAAATTGAATTTAATCTCTTATGCATGAAATATGCATCATATGAGTTGCATCAAATGAAAGAGGAGGATCTAAGCTTTACAAATATGTGTCATTTATAAATTATAATTGTGATTAAGTTATGATAAAACATTGATAATTCTTGGTTTAATTTTTTTCTGGGATGCACTGTATAATGCCTCCTTTCAAGTTTCAAATGAATGTGATAACTCTGTATTTCTCATTTCTTTTAAAATTGACTTCAGGGCTCCTGGACACCCTGCTAGATCCTGCAGGAGCTGAAGAAGGAGCCGATGCTGTCGGTAAGAGGGTGGTTAACAGGAAACCAATACCTAAACTGGACGCAACCAGGTGATTACAAAATATATTGTCAGAGCCAGAGGGAAGATATCGAGCGTTCAGTGACACAAAGATGTAACTCCATATTTTGCCCAAATGAGTATTTGATATCAAAATGTTCAGAAAATTGTGGGCTTTCCAGGAAATACATAGATTTAACTCCACCCAACACCTCATTGAAGTCATTGGCTAGTGAAACAAAGACTTAACTCCTTAAGGCCCAAGTGCTCAATGACACATTAATCACTTTTTCTCAAAATGGAGTTACGTCCTTGTGTCACTGACCCCTCGATATATGATTCAGGGCTCTGGAAGGAAAGGGAGTAAGTGCTAGGTAATAAGATCCAATCAGAATGCAAAATAGTGGCTAGGTTTGCTTACCAATCGAGTCATGGAACTTTACACTGTTGATCAGAGCAATGTCAGTCCCCTTTAAGACAGACAAATGCATTTCGCAATTTGGAGCTGCTCATAATTTTATGATTTGATTTGATTTGTTTTATTGTCCAGATAAAAGGATTTATTTTTCTTCACATGGTTACAAAGTATATAAAATCAAGCATAAATCAATTGATCAAACTTCAAATTACTCATTAATCACCTAGTAAGTCATATTAATAATTTAAACTTTAATCAGGGATAATCCCCCTTTCAAGTGAGAGCTGAAAGAGTCATTTAAAAATGCCCGCCAGCGGATCTTCACAGCTCTTCAGCACCTTATTACAAAGACAGTCTGTGTGGACTTTTTTTTGCAATTTGGAGCTCCAATATGATTAGAAACCAATATGTTGTTGGAGGACAGAACCTCTTTTCCTGCAAACATTCTTTTTGAAATAGGAACCACTCTTGATACAAAGTTTTTCATATTTATGGACATTAGATTTAGAAATCAGTATTAGAGAGGTCATTCATTTCTCAGAGGGTATGAGACAAACAAATTCTGCATCACCCCAAGCAGAGATGCCAACTGTTCCGTTTTTGCCGTATTTGTCCCGTTTTTTCACTATGAATACGGCAGTACGTTTTTTATATGTTTTGTTACGTTTTTTTAATTTTTTTTTTTTTTTTTTGTGACGTTTTTTTTTTTTTTTGTGACGTTTTTTTTTTTTTTTGTGACGTTTTTCTTAATTTCTTATCATGGGCCTTGTGTCGTAAGTGTATTATGCACCTACGTCTTCAAACGATGCACACAGAATGGTGATACGGGCCCAAAACTGCGCACATTGCGAACAACCCACATGTAATGTATGCACGTCGCGCTCCGATCCGGGTATGTATACATGGTACTGCCGTTTTTTTAAGCTGCTCGATTGGGCGATATGTTAAGGTGAGAGATTTTTTCAAAAATACTGTTTTTTGTCCCAAAATACTGTTTTTTGCTCTTAAGAATACTTTTTTTTTGTCGAAGAAGGTTGGCATCTCTGCCCAAGCACCCTTTTCCTCATCAAAGTATTTCTTCCACATTTTTCAGACTGACTGGTGATAGGGGACTCCCTATTCTGGTGAAACACTTTGAAAAGGTCAAGTTCAAGGGCAAAGGTCATGAGGCATCTGACCTCGATCGCCTGATGAGGGTCATGGAGCACTGGGCGCATCGTCTTTTTCCCAAGATGCCTTTTGATGATGTGATCGAGCGCATTGAGAAGCTGGGTAGCAAGAAGCCTGTGCAGGTATAGATTTTGTTTTGTTTTACAAATGGTGGGCTGGAATACAAGGTCTGCATGGTGTTTTGCTTGAAATGCCCACACTTGGAGGAATTGCTTGTTAGATCTTGATTTTAATGGATATATTAGGCCCTGGTGCATATCTGGCACTACTACTACTGTCAAACCTGTCTATAGCGACCAGCTATTAAAGGGAAACATAAAAAGTGGTCTTTGTAGACAGGTTCCTTTAGTACATGTTTTAATGAGAAACAATCATCAAGGGAAACAAAAAAATTGATCTTTGTAGACAGGTGGTCACTAAAGCAGGCTTGACTGCACCTGTAGATTACTTGATAATATCTCATTATATTTTTGTTAAAGCTCAAAATTCATAATTTACATTCTGTTCATTGTGATAAAATTTTCAAATGAAAAGAAGTTGAGAAGTTTTTACCAGACAGATGATCTAAGAGTTATTCTTCATATAGCTTTTAATACCCTTTGAAGAAACTGATTAGAGACAAGAGTACTTGGTGTTAGACTATGGCGTTGCTATCTATCTAGATGGTGTTAGACTACCGGTATCTAGATTTTGCACACAAAAATATTTTCAGCAAATATATACTATTGTTTCTACCTCTCTTCTCTTTTGTTACAGACATGCATAAGAAAGATTCGGCTTGATATGCCTCTATTAGATGAAGACTTTGTCACCAGAGGTGAAGAAGGTGAGTATTCGCTGATGAAAACCCTTCCAAAACTTTATTATCTAACAGACGGGTTTACTAACATATTCATATTTTATGCATACGCTCAAACAGAGGTTGTTATTGACAACCCAAAAGCTTGCCTGACATAACAACATGTAATATATGCTGACTAGATTCCGAGTATTGTAGTTCATGAATTAATAAGGGGTTAATGAATAACTCGTCACTAGGTCTTCAGGAATGAAACATCCATACAGGTCTATTGAAGGTTTATCGTTTGATTTAGTAGTACACCTGCCCAATAAGTGTGCATGGGAAACATTGATGAATTGAAACAAGGTAGAATCTGTATTGCAATTTGATCCAATATGAGATAGCCACTTAGTATAGGGGTAATTGATTCATCTGTAATCAATTTAAAAACTTCATTTTCCCATTCTGTCTTATAAGATATTGTTGTTTTACAAATTGGTTTTTGAATAGCCCTGTGGCCACCATTTATTTCGCTAGTATCAACAAAAAATTGAGGATATAGTTCATTGTTCCAACTAAGTGACCACTGAAGGCAATACTTTACGATGGTGATCACTAGCTTGCAGTATATTCTGAACAAATATCACAGTTCTCTATTTCTAATATGGATTTGTGTTTGATTATTTTATATACCAATTTGTTGTTTTGATGTTGAGAACAATAATGAGGTATTCATTTAATCATGTCACTTAATAGGTTAACCTTCCATCAAGTGGTCACTGTGCTAAAGACAGTTTATTAGCAGTTCAGATTTTGTGATAGCAGAGAAAGAGAGAGGGGTAGAATAAAGATACATGTATTTATGAACCCAGTGTGAGGCCTCTATTAGATACATATCCTCTGATTTTTTGTGTAGATGTTATTGAAGGAGAAGATGGTCAGCCAGCGACTGGTCTTGGGGATGATTTCCCGGCGCCTAGTTTCCCAGGCACCCAACAGCCCCCTAGCACCATCAATACACCAAAGGTAATGAAAGACTCTGTTTCCCATTGCGGGGATCGGCTTAAAATGTAATGAGATGTTTTATTACACACTATCCTGTATGTAGTTTAAGCTTCTAACACCCTTGATATTTAGTAGACAAGCTTTTGTCCACTCTTTTGGACTCTCTCAAGCCAAGTGATTATTTACACAGTTTCTTGCTTTTGCTGCCTCAAATATCACTGGAGCAAAAATGGCAATGAATAGCCAGAGTCAATATTCCTTGAACGATTAATCCTTATTATCCGGATTGATTCTTAAATCTTTCACCTTTCTTGTCCAGAAGATCCATTTTATGGTAACCACAAGCAATGAAAGTTTTCTGTATCATTATCCTGCATGTTTGCATGTTTCACAGTCATTTGCAAGTGGATGAACTTTGTAAATTGTATGCCTCCGTCTGCCAGTGAATATGGTGTGAGAGGCATGACTTTTTTTGGTTGTCCCTCTATCAGTCAGTTCCACTTACCGTAATTAACGGTGTATAAACCGCACCTTTTTAAAATTTAATTTTTAATTTTTTAAAAGGGCAAAAAAGAGGGGTGCGGTTAATACACGAGGGCGGTTTATACAACGTTAATTACGGTATTGTTACTGTGATATCGTAGAGCCACTTCATTGAACATATTTCAACCAATTTTGGATCAAGTATGCATAAGCATCAAAGGATAATTTATTAGATTTTGGTTTGTTTTCAGGGGGTTTAAGGCCATCAGGTCAAAATACAGATGAATGGAAGAAATGACTAGAAGGTCAATTAAATAGACGATGAATGAAATGTAGGCAGGGGTTTATTAGAGAATGGAGCCACAGTTGCATTTAAACAGTTTACTATTACAATGTCTGTTGGGAGCCAGAAGTGCTTAAAATCTTTTGAAAATGATATGAGTTTATGCCCTTCTCCTTTCAAACGGACGCTATTAATAATGAAAATTCAGTTGCTCAAAATGTATGACTTAGAATTACATGCAAGTCTTACTTCCTGCTTATATATGGCTGTTCCCAGAAACTAATGTTGATGTACTTTTGATTAATTCAATTTCCTTTCCAATTGATACCTCTAGGTTTCCATGTCAGATGAGCAAAGAGAACGCATCGAGCTCAACAAGAAACTTGCTATGGAACGTCGACTCAACAAGCAAAAGGAAACGAAGAGTAGCCAAAAGCCGGCAGCCTCCCAGTCTGACGGTCTTAATGAAGCAGAGATTCACGACCTCTTTGGAACTGGAAAGGCCAAGCCAAGGGTAGAAGATGCTGATGCGATTGATTCGGATGAGGACGAGATGGAGAGGGAGATGTGGGCGAGTCAGATGACAGGGGGGACGAAGGATAAGAAGGCTTCGCAGAAAGGAGCAGCTTCCAAAGAGGTGGAGATTGATGTGGATGAAGCGGAGATGGAGAACGAGATGTGGAATCAGATAACCAAACCGGTGTCGACGCAGTCCCAGATGAGTAGATCACAAGAGACGACGCCCAAAGTAGCCAAGAAGAGCAAGAAGAACGAGGGAATAATTGAGGACGGAAGCGATGCTGAGGAGATGAAGACGGTGAAAGACTCGCAGTTTGTTGGGTCACAGGATGAGGCCCCTAAAAGAGCCAGGAGGAACAAGAGAGTCATTGATGATGACAGTGATGATGATGATGATGTGATGGAGATGGTCAAAGACTCCCAGACAGATGCATCACAGGTGATGCAATCTAAGGGAGCCAAGAAGAGGAGAGTCATTGAAGATGATGAGAGTGATGATGAGATGGAGACAGAAGACTCCAACAAGATGACAGAGCTTCTCTCTCCAAAGCCACCAAAAGACGGTCCAGAGGAAATCTCTGCATCCAGATCACATACAGCGTCACAAAAGAGCGTGAGAATTGATGATGAGGAAGAGCCGGATGTCGTTGCTGAGGATGTTGATGGTAAAGAGGATGATGATGATAAAAAGGATGATGATGATAAAAAGAAGGATCCCCAAAATGCTGAAGCTGAGAATGACATTTGCAATCAGATGACAGAACCGGTTCTTTCTCATAAACCCACAGACACTAACTCTCTGCTGACGTCGCAGGAAAAATCAAAGAGCAACAGCCTTGATGAAGTCATTGATGACGATTCTGGAGAGATCTGGAATCAAATGACGGAACAAGTCAAAACACAAAACCTAAATGATTCAGAAGCTGACGATCAGTCGTATAACTTATTGAAAAGCAAGAAGAGAGTCATTGATGATGATGATGACGATGAAACACAGATAGACTATGAGGTGTGTAACCAAGAAACAGAACCTGTTAACACAGGAAATTCTCAAGACACTGTGGAAACTTAAGGAAAGTCTTTATTGGTAGTGAAAAATGTCACCAGAAAGCTTTATATATTGTGTAAATTAGGATTTAAACTATATAGTAGACTAGCTTAGATTTGAATGGAAATTTAATCTCTCCATGTATATATATATTATCGCATTGGGTGTATTTGACTGTTCCACGTGATTGCCTAGCATCATGAAATAGATGCTCCTTGAATTCTGAAAACCCGGTATTGACAGGCAATGATGTGTTGATAGGAAATAGGGCACCTTCAAATGGAGTTTTCGATGTACACAT
The DNA here is from genome assembly GCA_035222895.1 of Strongylocentrotus droebachiensis. Taxonomy (NCBI): domain Eukaryota; kingdom Metazoa; phylum Echinodermata; class Echinoidea; order Camarodonta; family Strongylocentrotidae; genus Strongylocentrotus; species Strongylocentrotus droebachiensis. The sequence goes on along the minus strand of JAVYIG010000343.1, from coordinate 466,372 downwards.
ATATTTCAAAAAGAAAGTTATGTTAAACTATTACTTGTGGGATTTTAGAACTGTTGATGCTCTGGTCAGTTCTAATCAATGCCGACTTGTTGATTTACTGTGGATGCATTACCGACAATGTAATACATGGGTATTTCATTAATGTCTTTACAGTATGTGGTCATGGCAACATTGTTCAAAGTAAAGCAGAAAATACTAGTAAGTGTCAAAATGGTCAAAGTTACTGTAGTACTGGATTTCCAAAAGTTTCAATATTCGATGAACACACCTACATGTATGATGGTTTAAAACAACCACATGTTGTGTTTTCTTAGATGCCTAGAGTTTTGGGGAAAACTTGTTACATGTACTTGTTTTATTGTAACATATTGTAACAATAAGGTGCTAATCGGCTTTATTCATGAAACAGGATTTAAATTTTCCATTCTTGTTTGTCATTTAAAAGATAACATTCTTCTGTACATATTTTAGTATTCACATGTAATTTGTAAAAATAAAAAAAAATACAGGACTTCTCTACAGGACTTTGTCTTGTTTCATGAAATGCTGATTAGCAGTTTGTGCTATGACCTGAGATAATTCATAATTATTACCATGTTTTTGTTGCTTTTTATCATCTAAACATTAATAAATCATAAAGTATGATGTTATGAATCATGTACATGATTGCTATAATTAAACAATATGCATATTGGAATTCATTTAAAAGATGTTTTGTGTTCCTTTTCTTTTGTCATTGATTACTATTTTTTTCCTTTCTTTTAATTAAAAAAATTGCCCAATTTTTGATATCTCAGGTAACCAGAGACACTGCAAAACTAGTTTATGTCTATAATGTCACTTATCTATGATAATTATAATTAAATGGAAATAATAGATGATGCAAATAACAAATGGATATCAGTGCTGCCTGCCACTTTATGTTAGCGAGGTTTAAGTTTTCAACACATATTTTCTCAGATTCTAGACTGCATACCTTTTATTAGTCTATCAACATATATATGAAAATATATTTTTTAATTTCCAGTTTCCTCTTCCTCTGTCCTTTTGTTCATCCTCTCTCTCCCTCTTTTCTCATGTCTCCTCTCTTGTTCTCTTCTTTTGTCTGCTCTCTCTTCCTTTTCCTCTTTTTTCCCCTCTCCCGTTCTCTTCTCTTGTGTCCCTCTCTCTCTCTCTCTCACATTCTCTTCTCTTATCTCCTCTCTCTATCGCTCCCTTTTTGCCCCCTCTCCCATTCTCTTCATTTGTCTCCTCTCTCTTTCTCACTCTCTCTCTCCCTCTTTTTTTCCTATTTTCTATTTGCCTCCTCTCCCATTCTCTTCTCTTGTGTCCCCTCTCTTTCACTCACACATTCTGTTCTCTTATCTCCTTTCTCTCTGTCTCTCTCACATTCTCTTCTCTTGTGTCCCCCTCTCTCTCTCTCTCCCTCACTCACATTCTCTTATCTCCTCTCTCTCTCTATTGCTCCCTTTTTGTCCCCTCGGCCATTCTCTTCTCTTGTCTCCTCTCTCTTTCTCACTCTCTCTCTCCCTCTTTTTTCTATTTTTTTCTATTTTCTCCTCTCTCTCTCTGTTTCTCTCTGTCCATCACTCATCGAGACAGACACAAACAGCTTAACAAGTGATAAGGCAATCTAAAACGACTTGGTTATTGCTTAGGCATACATTCAGAATGTATTTATTACACATCACTTAAATTCCTACAGCATTTCCTTCACGATGATGAAGTATGCACAACAAAAAAATACCACATACATACGGAAGGATACATTATCTCCTCATTTGTTTAATTTGCATACATATTACCAATATTTTATACGCCCAGCAGTTAACACACAACCTCACATAGTTTTGTTTTCTTTTAGCTGCAGCTTTATGTGACTGAATCTACTGACAATACAAAAAGGAGGATTAAAATTCTCATTAAAAAAGAAATGACGATACGGGATTGAAATTAAAACAATGATTTCTTACAAAAAGATGGAAAGTGGGTATCTATAGAGGTTCACATTAGCTCATTAATAAAAGGCATCCTAATTTCTTACTCTCAAGGTTATATAATAGAAATTCTAAAAGACACTTGCGTTCCTTAATCTAATATACAACGTACCTTTATTCAATATAGATGTATTAAAGAAGGGTCTTCTTGGAAAAATTCAATTAATCACAAAATCTTCACTTTTGTAAGTAATAAGAGCTCTTAATCTTTTTTTTTAAACATGGGTACAATTATGATCAGTCGTTCAAATCTGTTTCATCTTCAGTGTAAATTGGACAAATGAGAAGGTATACATGTATCCTACACTATTAAAGACATCTTCAAATATGATAAAAAAGCAAAACGGCATAAAAGCACATAATTTCTTAATTATTTTATGCTGAGTGCCACTGTTAAGCACATTAAACATCAAGTAATTTTCCCTTTTCCCTCCATTTTGCTACATAACTCAGGCAAAGATTAAAACAATAAATGTCCAAGGGAAATCTGGAATGGTTTATATAACGCTCTTCCAACTACCATTTCATCACACACTTAAACGAATCTGAAGAGTGTACAATGAATAATGATATCAAGTGCCTTAAAAGATTAAAATATATTACTGTAGCTATCCTAGTACTCATAATATAGATGTTCAATTTTCCAGACTAAACGCCTTACCTTTATAGAGTCATGCAAGAAAATCTACAACTTTTGCCTGTTAATATATTATTTTTCTTACATAACGAAAATGTGTCATGTTCTTTCAATGTGGAATCATTGGAATGTTACCTTGCCTATCATCTTCTAAAAATGAAAGGGAAGGGCAATAAAAATGATTGTCTACAGTGAGATAAGAATCATATTTTTCTTTTCAGAAATGCTACAAAAGAGAGGAATTTAATGCTATATTTTGTATGCTCACTACCTTTAGGTCAACAGATAAATAAACAATTGGGAGCAATAAAATACATTCAAAATCTCGCAAAAAGTGCATTTGTAGTTGCACAGATGATAGACAATTCAGAAAATTTTGCATCCTAAAGAAATAAGATGGATTTTTTTTGGAACCACTTATGCCCCCTTGAACATTAGTTACTTCTAAAATATACCAGAGTAAACATATTCATATGATGAAGTACTCTAAGTTATTGAAGCAGATACTTTTATAGTACTTAACTATATATATATAAGACATTTCTCTTATTGGTGCATTATTGTCCTACAGTACACTTGCTTAGACTAACTGTGTGTGTACATGTACATGTGCATTACGGCTTGTAAGATCCAAGTATATGGTGGTGGTTATTTTACCTGACTGCTAAGAAAGCATAAAATGCTTGTAAGTAAGCACTTAACAGCCTATCCGAGGGACATTAATAAACTTGAGATCATCTTAAAGATTTGATAATCATTACAAAGTTAATGGAAATAATGCAACATTAAAATTCAGTCCACACATAAAAAAACATTGCCAATTCAAACTTACAACTTCGAATATTATCCCAAGTTCAACTACCAACTACATAATATTCAAACAGCATTATTTAACTTGCATATTCTTTTCAAACAAATAAAATTGATCACTTTGCTTTGACAAAGAGGAAAGAAGAGATCATGAAAATTAGGATGACACACGAAGAAGAGAAAGAAGAATCAAAGATGGAAGATAGCAGGTTTTTACAAAAATATACATATAGTTTGATTTTGGTCAATGTATACACAAACAAGTCTGCTGCATATTTACACTCAATTCTAGCCTAGATTTACTAATTTCAACTACCTTTACTTCTTATTTCCAAAGAAAGAAATCATCGACAATGTATAGTGCAAGTTGTAACACTTGAGTGACACCTTTAATTGAAGGTAAACATTCAGTATATGGTCAGTGGTTATCAGTATTATATAACTACTTCATCCCATCCAAAAAAAAAAAATTTAAAATCATTTAATAGATGAAGAAAACTAATCACACCGACGAGCTGAAATTTGTACGTTTACTACCAGTGAAATGAAGTATTTGAAAATGACATTGAAACCATAAATCTGTTTGAGTCATCACAACCAATTCAAAGGCTGTTTTAAACTAGAAACGATTGGTTAAAAGAAATGATGTAAATTTTTACTTAACCTCACCGAGAATAAACATTTTTTAACATCAATTTGACGAAAAAATATATTCACACTGTTTTTTAAAGCAATTTTTCAGAGATGCCGACTATCCAGCTGCTTTACACATTCATATCTCAAAATGCTGTTTATAATGAACCTTTAAAGAAGGGAATGATTACAATATTATTTTCTTCTGACCTACCCTCCCCCTAAAAAAAAGAAGCAATTTCTCTTTAAGATATTAAAACCTTGAAAATTCATGCCCCTTTGGATAAAAAACTTACGTACACAGACCACTTACCAATCCTATATGCCAGTAAACTTAAAATACAGAATATTATTGAAATACAACAAAGGCATTAGATTCCAATATAAACACGTATATTTGCCAGATTTCTTTCTTTGAAAAAAAAAATTCTACTTTAGTATTAACCAATCAGATAAAACTTCAAACTGCTTTTCTATTGTAACATACTACGGGTATAAAATCATTGCACAATGAGTGGTTAACATGTACATTATAAACAAAACAGAAATAAATATCATACATCGATGTAAACACACATACATACATAAAGATATGCCATACAAATTCTTATGTTCGGATGGAAAATGACGATAAAACTTGTGTTTTTGTTCATTTCACATAATCTTGCTTTCAACAGGATAGGTTGATTCTAGGAAAAACTACACTTTAGACTACCAACCCCCCAGTATCTCCTTAGACCCCCACTGACTACCCCTAAGACAACTACCCCTGGTAGACTAGTTACCTTATGCCTCAGTCACACCTTTGCGTATTTGGCTTGCGTATTGCTGCGTATTTATGACAAGCCGTTTTGACATTTATTCCTATTTCTTGATATCAAGAATTACCATTGCTTTACAACAGAAAATCATTTCTTGATATCAAGAAATAGGAATAAATGTCAAAACGGCTTGCCATAAATACGCAGCAATACACAAGCCAAATATGCAAAGGTGTGACTGAGGCACAATGGGGTTAGTTGATAACCTACAGGTAGTAAACTAATGGTGATGGAGGGTAGTAGTAGTAGTAGTGCAAGCAGTGCAGAAATATTCATTGGGGGGTAGCAGTTCATGGGATAGATGTTTGAGAATAACACTTCACAGGGTGCTAGTGCAGGTGTAATAGTCCATGGGATAGTTGTTCGGACACATGAGTACAACATTGTTTGATTACTAATAATAGAGTGGATTGTATAAAAGGAGTGCCGGTTAAAATATGAATAGTACATGGTGCATTCTTTCCGAAACATGTATATTATTTTCCACACTTTCCTATCAATTAAAACACAGCGCTGTGGAAGAAAATGACCAAGCACTGTTTAGCACTTTAAAATTGAAAAGAAAAAAACATGGAATTTGGCAAACTTAACTGTAAATGCATTGATAACTTCAAAACTGAAATAAATAACCAAAATTTATATATCTATGTACACAATCATAGTATACAGCCATTCCTATGTACACCCCGTTTTTTATTAATTACGAATTGCAATTTTTCTACAAAAAAAGAATGCAGTACCGATAAAAATTTGCCATACATAATATATATACATAAGGAAATAATTGTTCACATCTTATTCTTGCTTTACAAGGATTAGTACGTACAATATATTATTTTCATCCAACAAATATTATCAGAGAAACCTAATTGTTAGTTCTGGCATGGTGGATTATTCCTATACACTGGCAAGCTTTAATGTACTAGGAAATGGTGTACAAGCATAGGATATCAGAATTACATGTTTTCAATCATAATTACTGCCGTATTGCCATCAATTATCATTGAAATCATGCCTCATTGTCACTTTTTTTACATTTCTGATTAATACTCCTGAGATATAATGACACTGTTTAAAAAAAGGGGGAGGAGAAAATTTGAACTAAAGTGGTAAAATGAACTTTTATCTACAAGCTAATGTCATATCTTCAATATTTTCATTATTTTTGCTTTCATCAAACATTGATTTCTGATTGACATCAAACGTTGACTTACACTAATATTTTGAGCTAGAAAAAAATTGCAAAAGTCAAAGTGACAATATATTTTGGCTTACTAGATTACAAAAGTATCATTATATCCCAGGAGTATTACATTAAAAAGTATTTCAAAAAAATTAAAAAATTAAAAAACCTATGAGCATAATCTACAATTTGATTCAATTACATTGAGAAAATACTTGTTGTGCTATACTTTAACCCAAACAAAAAGGGAGGATTTAATTATCATAATATCACCTTGCAAGTACATTCAATCTATTGGGTCACCATCTTGGATTCATGCTTCTTTCTGCACTCTTCAACCCAGGCCACCTATCAGAGATAGATAGAAAGGCAATTTCTTTTTCTTTCGTTCAGCAACAGTTGGCATTTCTTCTGAGGGTATATCTGAAGCGCAATATTCATGGAAACATTGTGTACCCTACACAATCAGCAGCTCCACAAGCATTTCCTGCAACTCTAGTGTCTCTACGCAGCTTATAATGAGTGGTACCCAGCCAAGGATCAACATGTAAGAGTGCACATATTAAAGGGAGTGTAGCCTGACGAGACTACGTGCAGTCTAACATATGCGAAAACTTCAGTCTGTTTCGCGAACGCAGACCATGTAGAGATTAAGTCCATTCATTTACGTACAGTTGTCCAAAAGAAGACGTAGATGTCGTTAACCAGTATTTGCCAAGCTGCACTCCCTTTAACATCGCTGCCTGCCTGCAAGAAGGCCATAAGAGCGTTGTATTCTCACTGGCTGTAGGGGCCTTCATTCAGGCAGCCAACGACCTTCTTTTTGCACTCTTGAGTCGGGACAGACCGTTCATTCTTGGAGGCGCAGAAGGTGCATTGCAACTACATTAGGTGCCATGTGGTGAAGCCTACACCTACATGTGTATCTTTTTTAAAGTGCATCTCAATAAATTGAAGCTTCAGTATTTTTAATCTCTATTTTTCATTACCGCTATGTATGTTAGGGTTTAATTTTCTTTTATAAAATGGAGTGGGTACGATCCACAACTCATACTTTTCGGTCGGCCGACATTTCATATTTTGCACTTCCTATTGTTTAGACCCAAATCCTGTATCATTTTCCCTCTCCACCCATGGGCAGATGCAGCCCTGTCTCAGCCTCTGGATGCTGACCCCTGACCCCTGACCTCTAGCGGAGGTCACACATGCCTGCCTTTCTTGACCTGTGCGTGTACTATAGTACTGTGTAGAATCAGTGACAATGGGCTTGTGATCGATCAAGAAGGCAAAAGGGGGCTTCCTCGCTATCTCGGCTTGCGGCACTCAGGCACCAGGGAAAGATGGTGAATTTCAGTTCTGGAATGCTGTTTCTGTAGATTATAAACAAAACAAATGCAAAAATTGATTAGAGTCATTATTTGTTTTCACTGACATGAACATACAAAGAAATCAGTGAATCGCATTTTTGGAGTATAATAACATACGTTGATTCACAATTTTTGTTACATTGTAAGAGAATAGACTTTAAGGATTTCAGGTTTGTACTCTATGATTGGTTCAAGCAAAGAGTGCAAATCGTACATCATTTAAGAATAAGAATTTCAGATTACTGTGGAAGCCCCCCCCCCCGTTGAGATTTAAAAAAAAAAGACATCTGAAAAATGTGGCACCACATCCCCCCCCCCCTTCAAGCTTGTCAGAGGTTTTTCAGACATGTGCCCCCACCCCAGGGTACAGTTATGTCATGCATTAACCCCTTCTCTCTTTCTTTTCAAGGCTCTTCTTATGAATATAAATATACCATTTTGCTTTATTAACTCTGACCATTGATTATGGTAACTACCATGGAAACCTTGATTTTGATTGGCTGTTGAGCCCTGTTACCATGGTAGTTGCCATTGATGGCAAAGTTACCATCAATAGTAAATTTTATGCAACGGGGTCCTGGCATTGTGCACTGTTATCAAAAGTGAATTGTCATTACACAGCACCTACCTTTAAAAATGTAGCTACACAAACACACACACTATCATGCTTCCGATGCCGAGACTGTTGTCCCCCGGACGGGTGTGCCCGTCGAAGGTATCCTCAATGGTACCGACGACTGTCCATTCTTCTTTTCGTGTAACGAGTTCTCATTAATGGAACGGTGAGGCGAGCCATTGTCTGTTTGCGTCATGGGTGAGAGTTCATCGGCTTCTTCGTCCACGTCCGAGTTGAGCCGGTCCGACCGGTCCGAGTCGAGCCGCTCCATGGAATGTAGCGGCACCTTCTGAGATGCGTCCCGATTTCTAAGGAATGCAATTTTAAAAATATCAAAGATTAAAGGCCGCATGCACGCTACTGTTATAGTGCTTTTTACACGCGAGCGCGCTATCGATTGGCTGCTTAATTCACGCGAGCGAGCCACAGCTTAGCTGCTTTATGCATGCATGCTCGCATTCGTCATTGATCGGACCATCAGATTATCAGATTATCTCAAAATAAACTTGGCACAGGGGGGATTTGTGGCTTGGCACAATGGGGATCAGCCCTGTGGCACTGGGCTGTATTCATTATGGCAGGATAAGAGTTAACAATGTTAAATCTGAGATGCAAACCCTACGTGTTTTCAGTGTGTGTGATATGGTGTATTATTATCTATATAAGGCTCCAAAGTGGTACAATAAATCAGTGTATTCAATATCTTTAGCGCAATACCCGGATGACTGACCAATATTGTTTTCGTATTGCTCAGTCATCCAGGAACTTCAACTATCGATATCATGGCGATATCACACGAAAATAAAGCCATAATTTACTGAGGTTAGTCAAATTTTGTTATTTCGCTTTGTTTTTGTGTGATTCAAGAATATATTGCTCTCGCTTTATAGACAATATCAGACTCGTCTTTGACTTGTCCAATATTGTCATTCGGGCGGATGGGGGGAGGGTTGCAAAAAAGTATGCAATTATGTCTTACCTGTTCATCTTGTTGGAGGGGGAATAGTTCTTTTTCCTCTTTTTGCAGCTAAGGAAGAGTGCAATGCACGTTGGGATATTGCAGCAGCACACGATAAGGACTGAAGACAGGATCCAGGGATAACAGATACTCAGCTCCATCCTGGGACCTAGTTTTATAAGACAATAGAGAAAGAAAATAGAGGATTATTTAATCAGTGTTTCGAACTATTAAAGGAGATTTGACTTCTGATTGGTTTTTCTTGTACCGGTTACCATCGATGTATAGATAGATATGACCTTTGCAAAAGAAACTTCCAAAGCTGGGACCCGTTTCACAAAGCCTTTTTTCAATGACAAATGACAAAAATCAGTGACAAGTCTGCTGATAACCAATCAAAAGCAAGGATTTCAGTAGCTTATAACAAAAACTGTCATGTGTCACTGATGACAAGTTTTGTGAAATGGGGCCCTGGTGTTAGTTACATGTATGGGTACTTGAAGCAAAGGGTGGTGTGGTAATGCTGCAATGCTTTGAATATATCTTCTTTTCCACTCCCTCTTTTTCATTTATTTCTTATCCCCTCCAACCTTTTCTCTCTCCCCCTCTCCTTCTCTCTCTCTCTCTTTTTCTCTTTCTCTCTTTCTACTTCCCCTATTTTTCCTTCTATAAAAATGAAATAGGACACACAAATAAACACTTCTCTACAATTATAAGTTCAACCTAAAAAAGAAAAAAGAAGAAGAAAATAGATTTCATTGGTAAAGGGCTATCCCCATTTCTTTTACTAATAATTATTGAAATAATGAATGATTAAGATTGAATATTTCCTTTCTTTTGATTTATATATTTAAAAGATAAATAATTTTCATTACATTTTAAAAAATCAGAATAAATCAAAATGTGATGACTTCTTAAAGAAAAAAACTTCAACATCTAGGGTCCTCATAAAAATTCTATAAATATATCCCTTCCTTTCAACAAATCTCTCTCTCACTCTCTTTATTTCTATTTCTATCTATCTTATCTCTTCTGAGAGGATTAAAAATGAATTGGAAGAGTAGCCAAAATTACATCTACAGATACAAAAATTCAATAATAAAAATTCAAGTTCCATATCTAAGACCTCACAACTCAAATAAGAACGTACAAACTTTTCTTAAACTATGACCACAAATGCGGACATGTACAACCCCTTTGTACTGTGAAACCTGAATATAAACCCTTTAAAAAAAATATATGCCAAATACCATATTGTTAATTCATTTCCCAAAATCACCAATAGTTTAAATATTATTCTTACTGTACAATATAAGAAAGAAGATATAAGATGTTGAGAAAGAAACATGACACAAAATAATTAATGCCCGAAGACCAAACAGCTTAACAATTACAACTTCCTCCACAAAGCAAAGCTAAAGACAATACAGAACCATGCCACTATCACAAATATATCTGATAAACTATTTTCCAATGCCAAACAAATCTTTGTAGAAGCCAAGAAATAAAGAAGAAAGAAGAAACAAGATAAATACGACGTCTCCTAAATACCTACACCCTATCAAAATTCAGTATAGGAAATGGATAAAATTATTCATGATATATCATGATGAAAACAAAGAGTCTATAATCAAATGTCACCTGATGACTATGATCTTAACCTACTAGCCTCGAAGTGTAATTAGATCATCTTCCTATAGTAATACTATCACCATGTTTAGATAACGCGATAGCAAGGATAATACCTCTAATTTCAGAAAATAACCTCTATGACCTTCGACCTACTTAACAAAAATATAATTTTCTTCCAATGAAAATACATTTTATCACAAAGTTTTAACGCCATACCTGTAGTGATTCCTGAGATATCATTCACAATGGCAAAACTAAAACTTGAAATTCCAGAAATTGGCCTCTGTGACCTTTAACCTATGTATCCAAAATCTTATCAGATCATCTTCCTATGATGATACATATTAAACCCCAAAACATAAAGCCTCCAGCACCACCTTCGGTGACCGGAGGCATAAAAACAGAGCAAGTTTACAGAAAGCAAGAAGCCAAAAAACCTAACCTTAATCCTAAATGTAACCCTAACCCTAGATAATCCACACTGTACTGTATGCAAATGGATTTAAATTAGCTATTTTACAGTGTTGTAGATACATTTCATTGTGGCTGATTTTAAAAAAATTGCCTTTTCAACCGATTGAATAATGGCTGCCATACTTGGCTTTTCTTTTCTAACATGTTTTTTTTTTTACTTTACGGAAAATTGCTTGCATTCCAAGAGCAGTTTTAAGGGTTCAAATTTTGGTAATTAATATTTGAGATTTACATATTATACACAATGTATTTAGACTGTCATGATTAATGTACCATATGTACATATCCATGATGAAGAGCAAACAGAAAACTATTAGAAAAAAGGAAAACAAATTGGGGGCAGGCTGTGCAAACATAGAATAAGAGCATATATTTTTCTTTCTCACTTGAAAATACAAGATATATGGATGTGTGCAGTATACATCTAGGGACTGAAAATATCATAAGTGCAGGTTTACCACATGTACATGTATGTATATACTTTTATCTTTGAACTACACTTTAGCCCCATTTGGTCTAGGTAAATAGATCATCAAAAGTAAACATATCATCACTTGGCCCATTTTTAAATTGACTTTTCGCTTCTCGAGATCACAAAATAAATAAAGAAGACAAAACCCTACTATAATACACCGTCTCAAACAAGTCTACAATGCCAAAATAATATAAGAGCCAACAAGCATAAGCAGGGAAAGAAGAAAATTTATACCCAAACCTTCAGGTCTTGAGGTGGTATTCCCACAGACTAAATATTATTAAAAAAAAGTGAACGATAGAAGGGATAAATATTTACACAAAGACGATGCTCACAAAAGTGCCCAAATAGAATAAAATAAGAAAGAGCAGATTTCCAACTTTGAAGATCACAGAGATATCTTTAAAGCTAATGTTGGGATTAAACCAACTCTGATATATATTTTTTTCAATTCGTACCAGTAATAAATATGATCCCCTCTTGGATGATGTCATTATCATTTGTTGACAACTCTTCTTTTGGATTTTAATTCTAATTTTATTTGCTACAGTTTATTGACTTAATAAACATGGGCTTTTACGGTAGTCATTTTAACACTTTCATACTTTTGTTTGAATGAACTTATGATAAACATGTACATGTAATATGAATACCGGTAAGTTAAGTACATGTAATTGTACGATCCCAAACACTTTCTCAAACCATGTTAAATCCCTATGATCACTATCAATTTTCCAAGCCGGTTTTTAATTTTGTTCAAGATTTCTTTAAGTTAATGTAAAACGGTATTCTACTGTACAACATTGTAAATAATTTCTGTAAGTATAACAGTCATAAAGGCAATGACATATGGACTATTCGTTTTTGTTTAATACTGGTACCTTATCGCTATCCCATCCACTATCTAATATGTTTAACTTTTAAACAATTTAGCACCACAAAAAATACGCTCCATATTACTTCATCAATAGCCTAATCTGCCCTAAGAATTCACCTCCATAGATCAGTTAAGTATACGATTTTGTACTTTATCTCAGTTGTGTTACCTTCAAAGATTCCCCAATTTTACTCTATAAATGAGTGAAATGTTTCAAGAGTTTTTGCATACATTAATCTGTAGGCAAAATAGTACAAAATTTACCATTTTATCAATTGATTATTTAAAAATGCACATAATCTATAGGTGTTATTGAAAGGTTAATGTCACTAATCAAAGGACTTTTTTATTTTCATCTCCTACGATTCAATTAATATAAACTTTAAGAATACCTAAATCAAAATGTTAATAGATTAATATCACATATCGAAGGACTCTTTTTTGTTATCGCCTAAGATTTGATTAAATTTTTAGAATACCTCAATTCCTCTGAATTAGTACCATTAATATTAATTTTTAGAATACCCCAATTAATCTTTATTAGTTGAGTTATCATTAGGAGTTGAATTATCATTAGAAGTATAAGAACATGTACATTCCATGCAGCAAGCTACAATCACAGCATACAGCAGGTTACAAGGCAACGCCAAATATATTATTTCCTCATGCTTACCTTCTTCACATTCGCCTATACAACCACAACACCAAAAATAAACAAACATATCGCAAAATAATAAGAGAGGATGGGTGGGAGAAGGGAAGTTGAAATAAAAGATTGGGGAGGGAGAGGAAAAGAAAAAGAGCAAAATATAAATGAAAAATGTAAAACACTTGGCACTTGTGGGGGGGGGGGGGGGGAGGAGTTATTTGGGAACAAGGAATAATTATATGGACCATACAATTTTTTTAGGGGGGTAGTAAGGAGGGGGGAAGGGGCTGGTTTTTTTACACTTTACATTAAAAATGGGGGCAAAGATGGGATAATTAATCCATGCTTCATTAAACACTTAATGTACATAATATTTTTGTGTTAATTGAGTTTTAGCACGTGCCATTTCATTTTCTTTTTCATTCGCTTCATGGGAAAACAAATGAAAAAACACAATCTATTAACTTTCAATAAGCATATGCATAACTAACAGTACAAAAAACAATAATTTTGAATCAATTTTGCATACATGGTTACATCCTCTGTTTCAGAGCCAAAAGGGCATTAGTTCTGTTTAAAGGTAAACAAAGTAACACCCTTCTGGCTCTCAGTAGAGGACAGAGAACTTACAATGAAATGGCAGAGAAATTCCTTTACAATTTTTTTTTAAAAACTAGAAATACATTTTACTGAAAATATATTCAAATACATGTGTAAATATGTGAACATCACTTTAAGCATACATAGGCTTATTAAAGATAAACTTGAGTTCTGGTAAAAAAAAGAAAATGAATTCTCACAGAATCAAACAAAACTTACACTGAATGTTCAAGAATACAAATAAATGTCATTTGCCAAACAATTTTGGTAGAAAATGTATACTGGCTGAGTAATGAGCATAGAAAGATAAGGAAATCAAGGTACGGTAAGTAGGTCTGACAACATTTGTGTAGTCCCATATACATATTTCTGTGTACAGTGCTTGTTACTTTACCAAGACTGGGCCAAATTTATTATGATTTTGATGACTCCAGAACCTTGCAGAACACACCAATACTTACATGCTACATGATCAACTTTTTCTGATCCATTCCACACCTTTTCTTTCACAATGCAATCGCATGACCAGAACTCAACTTTATCTTTAATATATCAGCGGTATCAATACTGATATGTATACACAATTATGAATGCAAATCATTCAATGTACAGATACCTACATGTATCTGCATGTATACTGGGGATGGGGCACTGGATAGAAAGGGGTTGGGAGGGGTGAGGGTAGTCAGATGAAAGATGAGGGGGGGGGGGGGGGGGGTGAGATTGAAATTATGTAATGAGAATGAATTGTTACATATTTGAATGAAAATGTATGCTAATACTAATAGTGGGAAATCTGGAAGAAGAAGGGAAAAAATTGAGACCTTAAAACCTTGTTTGGAAAATGTATACCTGATTGTACCGGTATGTTTATCGCAATAGGAATTGTGGACTTTCATTCCCAATTCTAAACAGTTTGAATACTATCGTAAGCTGTTTCCACAGAATATGCTTGTATTTAAAGGTCGTAATTCAAAAACAAATTTCATATTAATTTCATATAAGTGAAAGAATATAATGACCTATGATATCGCAACACCACAGTTTTATGTTTGCCGATTCTAACCAACTTTAATGGCAGATTGAGAATCATTTCAAGGGGTAATGCCTCAGTCACACCTTTGCGTATTTGACTTGCGTATTGCTGCGTATTTATGGCAAGCCGCTTTAACATTTATTCCTATTTCTTGATATCAAGAAATAGGAACATTTATTCCTATTTCTTGATATCAAGAAAATAAGAATAAATGTTAAAACGGCTTGCCATAAATACGCAGCAATACGCAAGTCAAATACGCAAAGGTGTGACTGAGGCATTAGGGCTGGAGAAATATGGGGTCATGTCTGTGGCCCCCTAATCATCCTCCCGTGTATGGAATCATATATTGCACCAGTTCCAAGCTTCAACTGTGTCCTCCGGAAAGGGTAGTATTGTTTTAGAATAGACAACTTCAGCAACATGTAAATGTCATGTCCATGCTCCAGCAATGTATATCACTGGACCAAATATTTGACAACAAAAATAATTTTAATTTTTAATTTTTACAATGTAAAACATCACTGAGGCTAGAGGGGGAAGGGATATGTGAAGGGCTACCACTACAAGGGAATGTTTCACAAAGACTAAGATCGACTTAAGTTAGAATTGAACTATGGCAGGCGATTTGTGCCCTTAAAAAGTCTTGAACCAGATGTGAAATTAGTGGGGAAAACTTTCGAAATTATGATCTTTAGATGTTTTTTTTCTTCAATAATAAAGTATACAAAAATGTGGATTCTCTAGATTTGTGACGTCCCTTGAGAGACCAATGTTGAGAGCAACCAGTGGCATGAATAGCCTGCCATAATTCAAGTCCCACTTAGGTCAATCTTAGTCTTTGTGAAACACTCCCCAGGGCAATGATTATGATTCTGAAAATCACATATCATATGCAAGTGTGACTTTGTATGTGGGGTAGGTACATGTACATGTCGTTAGTGATGTAATGATTGAATGGTAGAAATACAAATGATCAATTAGTTCCAGAGGGAGGAAGCAAACATGAGGGGATTAGGATGAATGTTTTTTCATGAGGGTTAGCCACAGATTACATGTGTGAACAGCACTAGCTTGTAAGTATACAGATTCCTCTCGTTCTCGTACATCTTTTCAAATGAAATGCAAATTGTTGTCTTTCCTTTCTACAAACATCATATTTTGACTACACCCATGAAGAAGAATGTTATCCTTTCTTCTTGGGAATACCTGTCTGACTTTCATCTCATTCTATTACCAAAGCATGGTACCTTTCGCTTTCTCTGCATACTTGAGTTTGGTAAACACTACCATGATATCCTACACTGTAACATCTACATGTTCATAGGTATATTCACAGCAAGCATGTTCCTACGAATACACCACATGATCGCTTCACCTAACGTTTCCATTGCAATCTTTTTGGCCTTGTGCCACCATGAATTGATGAAACAAGAGAAAATTTGCGAAAGGTGAAATTTCTTTGCTCCTTCAAAGATCAACGTTTCTACTTTCTTCTCGACATCTTTTTCTATTTTGGATTGACAAAAAATTGGAGTAAGATTTGTTTCAGATGCATACAAAAAGGATAATGAAAAAACAATGTCTGTGCAAAAACTTGAAGAACTATTTTTTAATCTTTCACAAATTCTCAATAAATGGGCAATATAAAGTCTGACCTCTATTTGTCCCTATGACGTTAGAATTCCATAAACTATTCCATCTTGGTTATTTCAGCACCTCTTCTTCTTTGTTTGCACTAGACTGATTCTAATGAGGGATCTATTGCAGGAACTTTTGTAAATGGAAACATTTTTTGCTGTTTGGACAAATCACAGTCATAAAATATGTCCAAGAACAGTTCCAATCGTGTAAACATGATAAACTGAATGGTTCGACTAGCTCTCTATCTTAACTCTATTGTTTTAATTGATCATGACAATATACCACAGCATTCAAGTGAAAGTGTCATGTGAAAGATGAATTCACAGCAAACATGTTTATTTTTCTTTGAACCACTAAAGTAATACGTGTACACAAAGGGAGAACCACAGAGACCATTTCTTTTTAATGTGAGTGATTTGTACACTAAATGACTGCACACGTGGATAGAAAAAGATGAAAAGATTACCATCAAATTTTTCACTACTACTACATCAATTTGGCTAAATCTGAGATATATCTAATTCTAGGTTGCATAAATGTACTTTCTGAAAATGTAGGCTAAAGAGAGACCAATACACTTTTCTAGAGCTTTTGCTGTATTCTATTTGTAGGCTGGCAAACTGTCTAATAGTTCACTTGAAAAGATAAGTGGTTAATATCTTTTCTCTTTCCTTGCTTTTGTTTTCATGATAACTACAAACTTTCTATTAATCGAAAGCACCCATCGTGGTTTCTCATCCTGTCATTTATTCAAGGCAACTTATTTCAATTACTTTCCTTTCCTTTCAAATCAATTGGATGTTTGTTTAAAATTAAATCAAAACCACAAATGAGCGTGATCGCTTTGAAACCACAAGACAGTTCCAAACTGCATGAGAAAGTCATTATAGGTTTGTAATTACTTTTGTCTTGCTGAGACCACATTTCAATAGCTTGTATAAAATTGGTCTCACTTAATTAACCACAAGCATACATTGCTTTCTAATGGATAAAGAGTAATATTACCCCCATCTTGGCTTTTATATATTCATTCATATTTGGCCCGTATATTAGATTTATATAGCATATCAGAGTGATCTTTAATAAATTCATATCCATATTTCCATGTCCATTTTGCAAATTTATTTTTGAAATATTATTTATCAAATCATAAATATAGCATTCCCCTTTTCATTCTACTTTTTGCTTCAGCTCATCTGTGATTTTGACATATATCTATGAGAGCAATGATATTTTAAAAACATAGAATATTTATAGTTATGAAATATATGTTCCAGCAAGTATTATTTTCTACAAATTATTGTAATTATTCAAGTTTTGTAACTGACCTGCAGAAGTTGCAAGTTTTTTTGTGATTGCAAACTTGCGAGTGATTAGAGGACCTTGCAATTGATTCAGATCAATCAAAACTCTTTATAAGACGGGGCCATCAATAGCAACATCATTGTTTATAATACTTTAAATACATTTTCCTATTTTCCTGATTTTTTTCCCAAAAGAAATAGTATCAATTAAATCATCAATTCTACTTGATCGAAACAGTGGATTTCTCTTCTTCTTATTCATTTTTCTTTCCAACATCATTGTTTATAATACTGTAAATATATTTCCTATTTCCCTGATTTTTTTCTGAGAAATAGTATCAATTAAATCATAAATTCTACTTTTGATACAAACAGTGTATTTCTCTTCTTTCTATTCCTTTTTTTTTCTTTTCAACATAATTGTTTATAATACTCTAAATACATATTCTATTTCCCCGCTTTTTTCAAAGAAATTGTATCAATTAAATTATAAATTCTACTTTTGATACAAACAGTGTATTTCTCTTCTTTCTATTCCTTTTTTTTCCTTTCCAAGATTCACAATTCTTTTCAATTCTTTCAGACTGCATGCTACGAGTCTGGATTTCTTGAAGAGAAGAATTAAGAAGTATCAGGTCTGATTTTTCCCTAAAATGGCTGGGCAATTCTATATTTTGTATAATTGTTTTGCCCAAGTCATTCCCGAATAACTTCACCTGGTGTTTGGTTTTCTTGATGTTAAATATCTAACTACTCCCCCCCCCCCCCCCCCCCCACCTGCATAATTTAACACAGTCAATACTATTGCTAGTATATTACAATTTAGTTATTCACTATCACTGGCATGCACTACCATGCAAGAAGTATCATTTAAGGTGCATAAGGTCTTAAGTCCTTTATCTATCCTTCAAATGAAAGACCACAGGCATCAAAATGCACTACCATGCACCAGATGTAATTAACATTGTTTTATATACTGATTATATTAATTTGTACAACTGAAATAATCAAAGAGTAACTTTATGCTATTACTTCTAACTAAATGTTAGCTAATGCAAGCTTTCTTTTGTGTGTGCAGGTGTTCTTTTTTTGTTTGTGCAAATGTTATCTATTTATACTACGGTGGTGATTGGCATGCGTGCAACTGCATTTTTTATTCTAAACTACCCTAAATCTAAGATCATTTAAGACTGGCAAACTACTTATATTGCAAGCTTTCTATTTTAATTTAGTGTTGTGAAGCTATTTCTTTAATCAATTATTTAAATAAAAGCAATGTCTGTTTTTTTTAAATGTGATATCATCTAGATATATCCTGGAATAGAAATTGCATTTTCATAATTCTAATTATGACAGAATGTGTAATGTATATCAAAATCGAATATAAAGACTGGTTTCCGACAGGAAAAATCATTTGACACAGATACATGTACATGTACATATATGTGACTACATGAATATTAAAAAGAATGTATGTCTATAGAGGCATTTCTATAATATAATTTGATATACTATATGAAATGCTCATTCCACAAATATAGTAAAATATCCAAAGGTGCAATTCACATATTGAATGTACATGTACGTGTATATATGCACATACCATTTAGAATTTAGTAATACTTGTACATGTATTGGTTATAGTTCCACGTCCAATTGTAAATTTACAACAAATAATATACATGGCATCAATAAAAGTGTGTGCAGTAGGTGTACACTGCAAATGCATGCAAATAACCAGAAATAGAATCTGAGTAACCAGAAATCAGAAATAAAAATCACCCTGAACGTATACCATGAAAAAAGGGAAAATTAATCCAAGTCACATCCCAAAGCACCTTCAGTTTTGTTACAGAACTTAATCCTCTTAAACTATAAATGATGAGAGTAGAGGAAAAGATGTAATTCCTACTACAAAGGAGAGATGTCCCCAATATTCTCTTGCTTCTTATGTTTGTATCCACTACCTAACTTCACCTCCGATGGTATGTCCGTTCCCCAATACGGCACTAATGTCCTGTGGCAAGGCTACATTTGCCACACTCGACCCAGGTAAGGTAAATGGGTACCTGGCAGGAATTAATTCCTTGAAATACTGGAGCGCTGTAATGGCAGCTAGGCTATAAAAGCTGGGGTAATAATTAATGCACCTAAGAATAGAATTTATAGATAGACGGCGCTATAGAAATGCCTATAATTATTATTATTATTATGTTAAATTAAAAGCACTCATCATCCGCATCAGAACAGCAGCCTTTCGTTATTGGACTCCCGATTAACATACACCTATATGTAATTGAAAATGGTCAAGTTTCATTTACAGAGCCTTTTATAAGAGCACTCGTTCTGGACTCAAAATTCAAAACTAGACCCCAGAGGTTTTTTTTATTGATCTCAAGTCAAGTCATGAAAAAAAATAGCTCAATTCCAATTTCATATCCTAAATGTATTCCCAAACAATGTACCTTAAACGGGAGGGGAGAATCAAGTGATGATTAACCTACTGTGCACAGAATGAATTAACGTATTGTGCACAGACACCGGCTGTCAGAGCTAAAGCTAGGAACTTTGGAACTATTTACGGACACTACAGTGTATATCATAATGTGATTATCATTATTACATCTCATGTGTACATCTCATCCTTCTAGGTAGGGTTAAAGTCCCCTACTCCCACGTCCCCACACATAGGCCCTTCTGTTAGTAAAAACACACCCACACAGCAAACCAAACCAGAAGAAGATGGTGCACAATGGGGGTGGGGTAGTGCTGGTGGAGGTGATACAGGTGGAGGTCAGATAAAAGAGAGGTAGGGGGAGATATGTCATCTGAGATGAGCATCAAATGGGAAATAATTCCTACTTTAAAAATGTCAACTAATAACAGTAAAACTTCAGGTAAAATAGGGATTTAACAATTCTATTAAATGGATCCATGTAGCTTTTCATAACTGCCCTCTTAAAAAATCAAACATTTTGAAACTGCCTTACTTGTCCAAGCTTTAATGCAAACAATAAACTTGTGGAAATTGGGAGAAAATTTTCTTGGAGGTAAGTGTCATTGTTAATAATAGGGACACGACAATCTGAATTGTTTAATAGGTACTAATCTGCCAAAATGTTCAGTTTCTAGCGAATCACAGGTTGTTTTTTGTTTTTAATTTGAACTGCTTATCCATCGGACACTATTTGACTCTAATATTAGCATTTTAATAAAGGATTTCCAAGGGCAAAGATAGTGTTTCTTTGGTTCTGTATCAATACCTTGACTTTATTCTCCTACTTCCCTTCCCCCCCACCCATGCCTATCTTCCCTGCAACCATCATAATTGAATATGGTCTTTGTCATTTGATACAGAAGATTTACAACTGTTTATTTTATAATTGTATAGTGAGAGCTACTTATTATTGCCTGTTTCCGGTCTAAGTGGCATAAAAACTATTTCATTTCAGGGAAATCATTAAAGGTAAAGACCAGTATTGGCAACGCCCCAATTTCAAAAAATGAAATGGAAGCTCTCATTACCAATCATGTGAAAGAATATGTTTTGACTAATACATGATGATAAAAAATTTGCCGGGAAACCGCCTACTAATTCATATATTTGGTAAATTTATTTCTCTCATGGTCTGGTGAGAGAGATAGGGTAGTCCCATATACATCTTTCTGTGTATAGTGCTTGTAACTTTACGAAGAATGGGCCAAATTTCTTATCATTTTGATGATTCCAGAACCTTGCAGATGCTAGATGCTAGATGATCAACCTTTTCTGATCGATTCCACAACGTTTCTTTCACAATGCAATCGCATGACCATTACTGGTCTTTACCTTTAATATATCAATAACTTTAAAAGATTTGTAATACTGAAACCAAAACTTAGCGAAAACGATGTGGCACCGAAGGGACTTTTTAGAGTTAACAAAAGAAAGTTACATTATTGTTTTAAAGTCACGGCAAAATTTTAATGACTACACTACAGCACAGCAAGAAAACACTAATTGAAAGAGAAATGGTACATGTACCTTTTTAAAACTTAAACAAGAACTACTGCAGGGGTTATTAGAACTCACTCTTGTTTCATCAAAACGTTCTTTAAAACGTGGTATTTGTTAATTTGATGGGGTTCTAAGCTCTAAGAAGGGATTGTGTCGGTTTGGTTAGGAATTCTGGTTTCTGAAAACACTGGTGACTGTTCAAATCATAATAAAGTCAT
The DNA here is from genome assembly GCA_035222895.1 of Strongylocentrotus droebachiensis. Taxonomy (NCBI): domain Eukaryota; kingdom Metazoa; phylum Echinodermata; class Echinoidea; order Camarodonta; family Strongylocentrotidae; genus Strongylocentrotus; species Strongylocentrotus droebachiensis. Next base: position 444,444 of record JAVYIG010000343.1, on the reverse strand, counting down.
CTAGAGGATAATTCCCTAATTGTTCATTTCTTGCTGGAATCACTCCAAGGGTAAGACCCTAATTAATTTATTTTGATTGTCAAGAATGGTAGCGAGATGAAAAGTCCATCTTTCTTAAACTATATTCTGCGCTTAAGGCCTTGTTTATTCAGAGTATAGTGCTATTTTTCATCAAAGAAGATTACTCTACTATGTAATAGATAAGCATGTTCAGGTGACTAAAGATCGAAATATATATTAATTTTGTTTTAATCTTCAAATTTCTTGATTTGAAATATCCATTCGGCCTTGTTATTTTCCCCAATTTTTTTTAAAATAATAATTTGGCCATATCATCATGCAAATGAAAGGAATTTAAATATTATTGTTAAAGCATGAAGCAAGATTTTTTTTTGAAGCACTGGATCAATGTCCCTTGAATAATGGACCAGATTTTAGAAGAATATGGACATTCTGACATAAATTTTCCGATGTATAGTACTATTTCTTTTCTAATTCCTACGGTCAATTTTCAGGACAAAATATAAATCATGAGACCCAACTCCATCTTTTGTGAAACATGCAATGGAACTCTAAATTGTTAAACAAGCGGCATGTCTGGGTTAAATTTCTGAACAGCGGCTGTATTGCAAATATACAGTACATTTTGTATTTAATGAAAAAGTGACTAGTACTTGATGATTATTCTAAAACATATTTTTTTAGATTTCAAAAGTGTACATTGAACTTGGCTTAATCCAGAAAAGCGGTTTTCAACATTGAAAATGTACGTTTTAACTCGACTTAATCGTGCGAAGCGGATGTATATTAATCGTGTCCGGAGTATGTAAGCTAGACAGTGTTCATGATAATAGGTGATGTGGATCGGGTGTGGAAAGAAAAGCTAAACCTGGCAGAAATCGAGACCTTTAGAGAAGTAGAACCAAGCGGTATACACATGATCTACAGAAACATCAGGGGGGTTAAGCTAGGGCGTGGTGTGTCGTTTAAATACAAAAAAAAATCGCAGAAGCATAAGTAGAGAAGCCGGAGGTTTTGAGATGGATGTTTTGCTTGGTATTGAATGGGATGAGAGTCAGACATTAATAATAATTGGCTTTAAACAAAAACAAAAAAAACAATTGAAACTCTTGGAATTATGACAACAATTGCACCAGGGTTGTTTCTTGTAAGCTGTCTTCAAATCATGAACAGATATGATCAAGAAAAACTACCAAACATCAGGTACTTTTGAGTACATTTCCTACCCTTTATTTTCTCACAACCCTCTGAACCCCCCCCCCCCCCTTTATAACTGAATTATTGAAAACTGTTGGTTGTAATTGACAAAGAGGTGCAATAATAAAGTTTTCCTCTCAAAATCAGAACTTAACATTCGTCCTCGGACCTGATGTGTTCTATTTCTGCTTCGATCCGTTCATGATTTGGAATTCGCTCTACAAGAAACTTCCCTGTGAAAAGATTAGTTTTGGAGTTGTTAATTTGTCCAAAATAAAATGAAAGAGAGAGAACGTAGAGGAATCTTGTACATACAAACTAGTTGCTGGCCACTATTGGGCTCCATGGGTGTGTAGTTGAAAGGATTGTACTCGGTGGTGGTGGGTTGCGGTAGTGGTGGAGTTGTACGGAAAGTTAATCGGCTAGGAGTGGTAGAGGTGGCGGAGGAAATGTCTGGAGGTGGAGGTCGGGGATAGTTTCCCATGCTCTCCGAAGAATTGGATGTACCGGTTTGTGAGTTGGAGTTGGGCGTTTGTCCATCCTTGCCTGTGGTTGTGCCCGTCAAGGAAGGCGTCTGATCGGTGGTGTCGGTGGCCGGCGTGGCCGGGCTCGTCTGGAGCGTCGGGGCTGTTGGTTGGTGGCAGACGAGGAGGACGATCACAGAAGAAAAAAAAAGACACACACGCACAGGCAACACAAAAAGAGAGCATTGTTAAGTGATGTTGAATGCATCACAGTATATTACCTGTAGCTCTCCGGGAAATGATCACTTTTTAAAAATATTATGGAACTAAAATAAAAGGGGGCTGTATAAAATATTACATTTTGTTTGGGGAAAAAATTCTCTAGTGCTTCCATCTAGTTGCGAAAAGCGCATTTCTGCCCAAATTGAAGCTGAAGTGCTTTCTTTTTCTCTTCTTTTTAATTGGGGGGAGGGGGCAGAAATAGGGGATGGGTGAAAGTGGGGGTGCCCTTTTGCTTTTATGAGCAGAACTCAAATAAGAAATTAAAGTGTGAGAAAGTGTGTGAATTAACCGTGGATGAAAACAATTTCAAAAGAATGCTCCAAAAGACAATGGGAAGAAAACAAAAAGTGAATAAACCAGCTAATGAATATTGAATGGATTTCAACAAATAAAGTTTGGTCTAGAATGTACAGCGTATGGCCAAAACAATAGGAATGGAAATATTTTACAACTTTAGTGAAAACATATACATATAGCAGGCATTAAACGTGACCACACTAATACTACATCGATCTCTTTCCACATGCAAACAAAATCACAATAGTTCATAGAAAGTTACTAGCCATTTTCATGCTAAATATAGAGATATACAGAGGAGTTATTGTTTTATGTCTTGCATTTAAGTCATAAGTTCTGAGATAAAAACAAGTTTCAAATCCCTTTTTAGAAATTTTCAATTTTCTTTCTGATCACAATGAAGGACACAGAACCTCTACTACTTGTTCCTCATCAAATTAGATTAATCTGTTAATGATTCTATTAATACATGTAATTCTTCATCTACTAATCAATTATGATGACTGTTACTTTAATATAAATGAATTTAACAAAATGAGTTCTACCTTCAACGTAAAATAAATACAAAATAAACAAAATAACTGAAATCCTCATTAAAGTGAGAAGGGTAATAAAATCCAGTGAGAATACTCTGATGGTATTTATTCTTAAGATTTTGGATGCACATGTGTATGTCCTGGGGGGTGTTTCACAAAGATCCTAAGTCGAACTTAAATCTAAGTTGGACTTAAAAATTATGGAGAGCCATTTGTAGCCTTAAAATGAATATATTCAAAAGCGAAAAATTCAAGTATTTTAGACTTTTTATAAATTCCACATCAAGAACATGAAATCTCCTTGATATTAGCAAATATGAATGATATTAACCAACATTTTACGCCTTTTAAAAAAACTTTTACAAAATAATTTCAAAGATGCTAACGGCTTTCCATAATTGTTTAGTCCGACTTAGAGTTAAGTTCAACTTAGGATCTTTGTGAAACACCCCCTTGGTATGACATGACTCAAAGCCATGCTTCACTGTCAGTTAGTATGCAAAGCAAAGATCAGTTACCTCATTAATCTATCAGTTCACAAAAACACCAATTAAGAGAACTTCTTTCCCAAATATTTATTAAAAAAAGACAAACCTATTCATTTATCATGGATATATTTCAAGGCAGACAAATGGTACATAATTATATGTATTATTGTTGCCATGTCAGGCTCCTCTTCAGCAAGCAGCATGATAACCAAGACAATACCAATACAATACACGAGCCCCTCAATTTTGATAATGGACCCGAAAAAAAATTGAAAATTGAATCAAGACTCTAAAAACCCAAACTCCCTGCCCCCCAAAAAGGAAAAAAAAGTGTGAAGTACTGGGTGCCAGAAGCAACAATTCTAAGAGAGAAGTATGCTCAAAATCTTGAGTGTTTTTATGAACTGATCGATTTCAGAGGGATTCCATACTGTGCAGTTGTAAAGATTAGAACCGAGTCGTTACTCCAAACATTGTATGATACTTACTTGACGATGCTACGGGACATAGAGTAATTGATCCATTTTCAAGGTCCATTATTCTGAGCATGAAAGAAACAAAGAAAAGAGGATTCAAACATTTAATTTTTATTTGGATGAGGTAAACACAAGTGATATGTCTGTTGAGGGTTATGGATACATTTTAGGCACAGGTGGTAGCAAGCAAAAGTGCAGATGCCACATGCTTGTCAAACGCTGCTGGAGATTATGTGGGGGACAAAAATGTATAAGGAAAGGTTGTATCGAATCATAATACAATTGAGTGTATATTCATAATTATGTTAAACATATATTCACTCTTAACTAATCCTAATCCTACCAATTCAATGGGAGGAGTAGAATTCAAAATTCCTTGTGGAATTTTTTCGCTCATTTCTACATGCCCAGCTCTATCTACAGAAAAAGTATAGTTCTCATGATATACAATCAAACCTGTTTATAGCGACCACCCAAGGGAAACACAATAAGTGGTCTTTGTAGACAGGTTCCTTGATAGTACATGTTTCAATTAGAAACCATTTTCAAGGGAAACAAAAAATGTGGTCTTTGTAGACAGGTGGTCACTAAAGCAGGTTTGACTGTACATGTATTTATCCCCACCTTTGCCACCAAGCTTTTCACACAATTTTGAAATATGAACTTCAGGTGCCAAATTTGACTCAAGATGCTCGTCTCATTGACCCAAAAAAAATACATCCCATCCCATCACATCACAGAAAGGCCTTGTTCAGATATTTCTTGTAATGATGATGTGACGTTTAAAATGCTTCATATTGCTGTATCTTGTGACACAGAGCTAGGTGATAGGCGTAGAACCTTGTTGCAGCACAAATTGTCGATGGCGACAATTTTTGCCGGTCTTGCTGAGCCCAATTTTTCGCCTCCCTGTTTTCATTCAAGGAAGATAGGAGTAGCTATTTTTTCTCTCATGGCTTTGCACAGAAGAGATTAAATTCAAATTGAGATGTCTGAAATCAATGTGGAAAACATCCAAAATAATACTACTATTACCCATCCTGAGAAGCTACACATCCCTGCATGCCCTGTGCTGCTTCCCACGAGCATGCGGGGTCTTGCCCCTCGACGCACTCGGCACACGTTTTGAAACGCTGGCAATTCTCCGTCGGAACACTGTACACCCTTGATGTGGTGCTGGCAAAGATTCTGGAGCCATCTTCGCTGATCTTCAGAACATTGATGGCCTCCTACGATAAAGAATGAAAATTGTTTCTATTTAGTTTTCATCATATACGATTATTTTCTTGTACATTTGTCATGCAAAGCCCTGAGAAGTTACAGAGGAATAGCACACAGACTTTCAGTTCGGAGCCAGTAGGGCATTAGGTCTGTGTTAAAGAACAATGTACAGTGTATACAAATTAATGCCCTTCTGGCTCCAAAAAGATGAAAAAATAGAATGATATATGCATATTAAGTTGAAAAGTAACTTGAATAAAGTAGTAAATGTGTGACTTTCAGATGAAGATTACAAAGTTGATTAAACTCCAATGATTCAATTCAATTCAATAAAATAAACATTCCCATCACAAAAACAAAATGAACATACATGTATCATGAAATATATATTTACAATATTATGTAGGGAGGAGGAGCACATGCCAAATACCCAAACAGAACATGAAAACACTTTAAGAAAAAAATTTGAATTCAAATTAAATTCAAACCACATTCTACCTCTAAGTCACATTTTGTTATTTTTTTCTTCATTAATTTAAAGTGACTCGGTAACATTGCCTCAGATTCTGAAACACAATCCTGGATTGCTCATGCTGCAATCATAATTATAAACCTTTAGGTCAGTCAGGAATCCCATGGCTTTTACAACCTGATCGCCCGTCTGATTATCAAGATATTTATGATTGGAAATCAAAATTTCAATTTTTGATTCCCTAATGGTTTTCATAACACTACAATCCATTGGGGAAAATGAGTATGGTAAAACCTGTCACTCAAAGATTTTTTACTTTTTTGAGGCACTTCATGATCATTTTGAAGCGCAATTGTTTTAGGGCTTCAATATTACACCATATCACAGACACTGATAACATGTAGTGCCATGCATCTCAGATTCAACATTGTTAAGCGATGCCTTTAACCTATTCTATCATAAATGCTCTACAATCAGGAATAGGATCAAAAGAGAATGAAACTACAATGGAAGGAAGTCAACACTTACGTCACCGCTATCAAGATCAAGACGAATCTCCTCAACTATCCTGGGAGTGTCATCATAGATGTATGCTTTCAAAATCTGGCCTTCACCTATTAAATCAAAGAAGAAAACAAGCATTCCAAAATTTAAATTACAAAATCAGATTACATCAAAGGAAATTGAAAATCAGCAGAACTAAACTGATTCAAATAGAAATCTCCATTCAAATCTCTCTCTCTCTCTCTCTCTCTCTCTCTCTCACACACACACACAATAAACTCTCTCTCTCTCTCACACACACTCACATAAGCAAACACACATACACTCTCTCCCTCTCTCTCTAAGAAAGAACCCTCCTACTCACTTGTACCAAGGAAGAAAATATCAAATGCCAGTCCCGACACAGTCGTTTCCTGGACGACCAACTTTTGAAAGCGGTAAAGCTGGAGGAGGATGAGGGGAGGGCTGTTGGCATCGAGAACGGTACGAGCGGGCGAAGCGTAATCGGCTTTGTTGGGAACCTGCTTTGACATGAGTTGGAATTTGGTATAGCTGCTGATTGGTTGCGGAGCCGAGCACTGGTGGGGAAGGGATAAAGGGAGGAGAAAAGACGAGATGATGCAACGCAATAAATTTGAATGGAGGAAGGATCTAGATACTTATATACATAAAATAATATTCATTTTTATTTTGAAAATAAGATGAAAATAATAACAACAATTCCTTGGACTAGGAGTCCCTAACTAAATGCAAAGGTCTCTTCTACTTTTATCAAAAGCAACTTAATCTCAGGGTCGACTTCCCTTTTAAAGGGAGTGGGTATCTTTGTCTCAGATTCTGAAACAAAATCCTGGATTTAGCTCTTGCTGCAATCATAATTATAAACCCTTAGGTCAGTTAGGAATCCCATGTCTTTTACAAGCAGATCGCCTGTCTGATTATCAAGATATTTATGATTGGAAATCGAAATTTCATTTTTCGTTTACATAACACTACAGTCTATTGGGGAAAATGAGTATGGTAAAACCGATCACTCAAAATATTTTGACTTTTTTGAGGCACTTCATGATCGTTTTGAAGCTTTGTTATGGCTTCAATATTACACCATGTCACAGACACTGATACCACGTAGGGCCATGCATCTCAGATTTAACATTTTTCAACGATGCCTTTAAAGGCCGTCTGTACTAGTTTGGCCAGGAGGGATTAGACCTCCCTGCGAGGTCACTGGCAGGTGGTTATCTCATCAAATCAGCTCTCAATTAACGTAAGAAAAAGGGGATCATGGGGGACCAACCGGCACCGATTAGGCATTGTTTGCTATATAGAGGGTGCAAGTAGCTATAAGGAGTACAGTGGGGCTTTAAGACTTTACCTCTCCTGGCCTTGGATCTTCTGGCACATCATTATTGGGGACGTTAAGCCACAGGGAGCTGCCTGTACTCTGGCCCTTGAAAGCAGAGGTGGCAAAGACGGCTTCTATCTCTGCAAGGTCGTAGGCACAAATGGCTGATGCAGCAAATGCATATCTGGAAGAGGAGAGAAAAAGAATAAGGAATTTTAAGGGCACCTACAGGTTACAATTTCAAAATATATAATTCAAGTTATTAGACTTCATATGTTACCAATTTCATTAAAGATCTTTAACTTAAGCTACGGTCACAAAGGTTCGTACGAATGATAATTTTGTACGAATCTCTGTTTTTCCATTGTCTGAAAATCGTTCGTACGGCGTTCGTAGCAGTTCGTAATGGCATTTGTGACCGAGGCTTTAGCTGATGTTTTTTGTTATATTTTTCGGGAGAATTATATAATTTATAGAGCGCAGAAACTATCCAACATTAAGTATATATTCTACTGCGCTACAAGAGCTCCTAATATGCTTAGATTTACAGTTAATTGAAAAGATGTGCTTTCAGTTTTTATTTAAAGATATTCACAGATGGTGATTTCCTGGCTTCAAATTTGGGGGTTGCACAAGCAAATGCTCGATCATCTAGCATCATTTTTTTTTTATAGATGGGATCTGCAACAACAAAGTATCTCAGGAAATGCGCAAGTTGCGATTGTGTTGATATATTGTATTGTTGGACTGTATTGTTTAGAGGCGTTAAGAAGAAAGGGTACTTACTCTGGTGTGGTAAAGGCACCAAAAATAATGTTTGGATTTTGTGGTGATCTGAAGATTCCATCTGAAGTGAAAAAGAAAACAAAAATATGATAAAACAGGCTCTTCTGTGAACCAAAGATATGTAACATGTACATACCATAGCAAAATGAGACTTTCAATATATTTAGTTGAGTTTCAAACTGCTGCAAGGATGTGGGTACAAATACATAGAATTTAGAATTATTTGGTAAAATATTTGGTGATGGCGTTTGTATGATTGCAATCATAGCTCTATCTGAAGGTTAGAACCTTTTTTTACATTAGTACTTTGTATTTATGAATTGCAACTCAGATTATTATCAATGTTACCTTTAAAACATTTTTGATACATTTACAAGAGCAGGTTTACTTTTATACAGGTACAATTTTTCATTCTATGTCAATACATGTATCTTCTTACTTCTCCTTCTTCTCTCTTTCTGTTCTTTAATCATACCTTGCCAAGCACTCTCTGTCCTCTTTCTACTTTTACATTTTGATTTCTTATCTCAAATATTAGAAAATAGTCACAAGTTTTATGGCTGAACTCTTAACCACTGATCGCTTTATTATGTTTTATTTTTGTATAAATCATTTTTTGTTGTTGCAAGGAAGCAGTTTCAAAGCCATTCCAAGGTACGCCAGGGTCGTACGGAAGTTAGTCTTTTCCTGAATTGACACATTTCCCTCTCTTCAACATTAACCATCTTCCTCTTCTATTCTAGTGTTAATAAAAAATACAAACTATTAAACAGAACACAATTTTTACAAAAAATATGTCCTGCTTCCTGGTAAGTCACCTTGCCCAACTCTCATATTCCAGTCTCAAACTACATGCTGATTCTTAAAGTGAACATTTAGAAAACCTGGTGTGATAAGTTTGGAAGATGAAAACAGGTAACAATTTCTATGAATTCCATCCACAAACTCAAAGGAATTTTCATTCATATCATTATATCTGTGACTTCAAACAATTGGATTCTAAAGTAACTAAAATTGACACACATCTTTGTAATGCTTGGTTTGATCCATTCTCCGTTTAAAGCTCATAGAGTTTGAAAATGCTAATGCTTGAATGTTTCTATTTCAGCAGGGGGAAAGGAGAAGGAAGAAGGAGAAAGGAGGGGAAAGGAGGGGGACAGGAGGTGGAAAGGATGAGGAAAGGAGGGAAAAAGAGGGAGGGGCTAGGGGAGGGAGGGGGTAGGGGAGGGAAGGAAGGAGGGAGGGGTAGGGGAGGGAAGGAGGGAGGGACGGAGAAGGGTCAGAGAAGGTAGGGGAAAGGGAAGGGGAAATAAGGGAGGGAGGAGGGAGGGAAGGGCGGGGGGGGGAAGGGGAGAGGGAAGGGAGTCACTTACGAAGGTAGTCGAATGACATCTGAAAATCTCCAGCCGTTGCACAACTTAGGCGGGCCTTCAAAAATGTAGTAAATTTTCCATCGCCATCCTGAGTTCCACCAGCATCATTCTGTGATAAAAGACAAATAAAAAATTGTAAATAAAAATGAAGAGATTAGGAGTTTTATAAGCTTGATCAATATTTACTTGAAAAATTAGCTCACTACACAGTATACAGAATGAGAAAATATTTGAAATAATGATAATACAATGTAGTTCCTGATGCTGGAATGGAGGTGGCTCTTCTTTCATTGTTATGTGAGTAACATGAGCAAGTTACCCTTAGAGTAGTCACCTGAAGAATCAAAAGTGTTTTGAATTGATGCACAATTCATATCCTTGCGAAGGGGAAGCCTTATTGATCAAATATAACAACTTCCCTCTTCAAAATATGTTTGGGGCCTGCATTAATCATCTCTCAAAAATCCAGATTTGCTGCCTTTAGCGGTCCTCTGTAGAGCGTCAAAATTTGTTACATGCGGGACACAGCTAGCCACAAAGCATTTTACGCCTTTCCAATTATCTATATGATTTTTCAGCAAAATATTGATGTTTTTCAAGAGAAAATTGTTCCATCCATATATAATTTGTCCATAATTATCAATTGTCGTGAATTTTCTTCTGGTGACTACTTTAATGCCCTCTACTGTTTCCCTTATGTATTGTACACACATATGTACACATTTTTTCTCCCTCCTACTATGTTTCTCTTCTAAAACCTTCCTTGCCCCATCATCCCTCCCTCTCCGTCTTCCTCCGCCCCTTCTCTGTTTTCCCCCCTCTCTCTGTCTCCCCCTCTCTGCCTCATATAGGTTATATATCTATTGCTAACACGTATTCTGGAATACATGTACGTGCTGTCGTGTTCAGTTCCTCCTAACAACCCATCTCCATGAGGTTCCTTCATCATAATTTTGATCACGTTTCTGTTCTAATGCGTCCTTTTCCCAACCCACACTCTCAACGATGGGTAATATCCTTGATACAGAATATGGTCATTTATTCCATCTTCCGTAATGACACCACTCTATCACTTCCTGAATCGCTAGCTACGCACGTCACAGGGGTGTGGGTGCCGCATCATAAAGTCTGATTTGTGGGACCTACATTTTACTGTTTGCAATCTAGATACCAGTATGATTCAAATCTATACATGTACTCATTCATTCAAGACTTTAAGAAGTAAGTAGAAATATAACTGAATTACAATGTTAGTGAAAAGAAAAGATATCTGTCTCAGCCTCTCAGGTGGTAAAATGAGCTCCTGTAATGTAGGTTTAAACTAAAGGCATATGCTATTTTAATTCTCAGGGCATTCAGATTTCCTACTCAGGTGTGCTACTGTATATCGATGGCAAGTACCGGTATATATTTTGACAGTGCATGTAGATAACAACATTCTCAGACAATCTACATTATTACTACATAAGAAAGGAATACAAAATCAGGGTTAAGTTGGCTTTATTCAAAATTGACCATTATACATGAGGTTATATTCAGATAGATATACATCAAGAATGACAAATAATTGGGGAATGTCAAAAGACTACATAGCTGAAAGGATAGATCTGATATGTATTGATTACTTTCAATTAACCTGTAAGACCATTGGAAGATTATTGTTTCGATTTCAAGGAAATGATCTTATCTTTGTAGTATTTATGGACTTAAGGGTTTCGCGCCTTCTTCCTTGTAATACAAGTTCTTTAATTATATTTATGTTCCAACGTATAAATTATATTATTTGAACAGATGTCAAATATGTTGTCAAATTGAATGGAAGAAAATAAATGTTCATTTGAATTTAAAATGAAAAAGAATGTGACTTTTTTTATCATTTAACAAGAAACAGACTTTTTTTTTACAAAACCCAGGACGTTGAAATAATCCTGGATTACATCTCACAGACAATACAAGCCTGTTGGACAATTTTACAATTCACCCTTAAACCCCAAATCATGGGATGCTAAGCAATAACTGTCACAAACATCAGATGAACTTGTTCATATCAAAAGCAATAAACAGCTTTTACCACTTCAGTTGTTTACAACTGCCCCGTCCCAAATGTTACAAAGAGCAGAGAAAGGAAATAATGGGCGTACATTGAAACCAATACGCATTGAGGGATCTCGTTGGGATTCTTCTGACGAAATCCAGATGTGTTGCCAATTTTAGCGCACTCGTAAACACCTCAAAACATAAGGATAAGGTCTCGTCTAGACAGTATTCCATTTGCATTTTGATGCGGGACTGGAGGTGCTAAAAATCAATGACCATGGTCAGGGTACAATTGAAGTGGTGAAATGTTAGGAGAGGTGGCGGTATGAATTACATGGAGTGGGCATATAGCAGAATGGATTGTGTACCACAGGAAGTTGTAAGACTAGATTTGACAGCAATACAAACACAATTACCCTGATCATCCTATACAAGTGATTGATCAGATACGCATTGTAGAAGTGTGCATGATTTCCATTTATAACTGTTTCGCAGAAGGCGAAGAGCAGTTTTATTTCACATTTCGAAAATACAATCTTTAAGTATCAGTGGTATCAGTTATCTATCATAAGTGGCTATAACAGAGCAAAAATAGTCAATTGTCTTCATAATGAAGTGGCTCGTTGAAGATGTTTCTAGTGTAGTAGCAGTGAGATTTCTCAGAAAAGATTCTATTTTTTACCTAATTTCCCTATGCTATTTTTTAATGGTTTTTTAGAAATAAATAATAATGCATTTTCAGTAAACTTGATGGTTCATCTCATTATATTGCTCAAACTAATTTTGCACATATTTTCCCTCCTCTCTTCAACTTTTTATTTGTTTCACACATGTACCGATACACTGATTTGAAAAGATACATATTTCTGCCCAGTAAAGGCCTACGATTCACAAATAACCCATGTATTGTTTTCCATGTTTTCATTTAAACAATCACAACATAACCCTGCCATTCTCGTACTTTCTACTCCCAAATCCTTGTAATCTTGAATCAGCAGATGGCTTGCCAATTTGAGCACATAACCTAGAATGACATTATAAGGATCACACCGGTTGCCCGAGCATCGTGGCTTTACGTGTCTATGAGATGAATGGCTCTTCTAATTGGATACGTTACGCCCGCATAATCCAAGGGTGTCTGATTAAATATGTGCTAGTACTTTGTCAGAATTAGGTTGGGGTCATTAGCTTTCCTACACCATGGGTTGCGCATCGCATTAGGCCTGCCTTCATCAGACCGAAGTTGCAAAATAACCCGCTATTTTCGGACTCGGACTGATACGCTCATCACAAACAAGCTCAGACTAGCTCGGACGGGCGAAAATTAGCCCATTATTTCCCAAATAGAGGGCTATTTTGGAAACAAGGCCAAGATTTCTCTGGATATTTTCTCAACCAAATAGCAACTGTGGGCTGATGAGGACGCAAATTAGCTGGAAAATTTGAGATCTGGCTAGTTCGAATAGCGGGTTCCTTTTGCAACTTCGGTCTGATGAGGACATGCCTAGTATGGATGTGGTTCTCCATCTATTACGAATGCATACAGTATTACATTAGGGCCGGATGTATACGTTGAAGTTTCAGTGTGGATGCAGACTGCATTCTATTATTTTATACATGGTTCAATGACATATGCTCAAGTGACGGTTGTTCGTCGGTCAATGTCCATATTCTACCCAAAATCAAAAATCAAATTTTAACCCTGGACCAAACAGCTATATTTATACCTTTATAACCTTAACCCTGAACGTAACCTTTATCATAATTCTAACCTCACCTAACACCCCACCCTCAAAATTTTCTGGAAGCAAATCACAAATATTGTTAATGACCTCCCCTAGCCCCACACCCCACAACCACTATTTTTTTATCTTAGCTTGATTGTTGGAATTTTTTTTGGCTAACCTGTTGCCCAAGTGGTGCAAATCCCCCCCCCCCCCCCCCTCCCAAAGAACCCTCCCCCCAAACCCACCCAAATGGTCTGACTATGCCCCTGGGTTTATGTTCTTATTCTTTGAAAGAGAACTGGGAATCGTTTCACAAAAACTGTTGCACAAGTTCACTGACATCCCATTGAAATGCATTTCAAATTTGAAACGCACGCGTTTCAACAGGTTGTCAGCAAACTTGTACTTATGATCGTTTCGTGAAACGCTGCCCTGATGTGTGAACTCTTCCAGCTTACAGAAGATTAAATGTGAACCTTATTCTGTTTATGATAACAAATACACACAACAGCCTAGGCAGGGTGCTATCACACCCCCATGATTTTCTAGCTCGTTCGTCTGGAAATAACAACAATTTCAAAGTCATGCTTAAACCGATGCTTTAATACAAATGTGGTTCAGGATAATTGGCATAAAGCAATAACAGAGTTCCACTTTGTAAGGGTTTACTCTCGGTCTGTGGTCTTTAAGCTTATGCTTTAAAAATCAATAATACTAAAAGAAATATTACATACAAATTATTCACCCATACAGGTTTTTAAAAAGTGTACAAAGAAGAAAAAGGAAAACCATAATAAGATTTATTTTGATATAAGTTGAATAAACACGGTATCTACTGATGCATATTTGAAACTCACAGATAAGCAAAATGACTGAGCAAAATACCATAAAAGCTGTCCTCTATTTCAACCAATGACTTTGGTATATGATGACTCTGACTCACAAAAGCGGTAAAATGTTACACTTTGGGTGACCCTCATGGATCTATGGTATGGTATTCTCTCTCTCTCTTTCTTTCTCTCTCTCTCTCTCCCTCTCTCTTGCTCTCCCTCTCTCTGTATCCCTCCCTCTCTCTCTTTCTGTCCCTCCCTCTCTTTTTCTCTCTCTCAATCTCTCTTCCTCCCTTCCCTCCCTCCCTCTCTCTGAACTAAACAACATTCTCGACATGCACAACATTCTTCGATGGATATGGGATGTGATTTATTTCAAAACGACAGTAATCATGATAATAGCAGCTTCCTAGAGGTGAGAAGGTCAGTCATGCAGTAACACTCATGGTGTTGTGCAAAACAAACAACAAATATTGAAGGAAATAAGGTCAACTGTCTTTTAATCAAGATTACACTTTACTAATCTGACAACATTCCATTTTCTTAAAGTTTATAGCGTACGACAGTATGTATAGAATATGACTATTCTAATCGCTATTAATCTTCCCTGGGTTTTTTCTTAACTTCTAAAACATCAGGAATGTTTTTCCTTTCATAAAAAGCTAAACAATTTCCATGGTCTTTTAAAAATGTTTAGTAGTAACTTTTTATTCATTAGGCATAAATTCCAGTTCCGAAAAGAGAAAGAAAAGGGTTGAAACCACAGTGGTATTGAACAATTCTAAAGTATGCAGTTAATAATTCTCAAGACTACTGACTTGATAGTAAACTAACAATTCTTTTGACATAATACTTCTTACATTTGAATCAAATATGTGTCTCATCATCAACTTCATAGTTAATAATAATTACAAGGTCATATTTACACAGGGTAGCTACTTCTGTATTCAAACTGCTCTTCCTGTGGGCCCAGCGACTCTTATTAAAACAAAAATGGCCAGGTACCCATTTAATACACCTTGGTCGACAAGGACAGTTGCAGGCAGTACCTTGCCCAAGGATATAAGCACCAAGCAAGGATTGAACCAGGAATCTTTTGTACAAGACTCAAGAGCCTCTATCAATGTACCGCACAGCTCCCACATTTCACTAGCTGCGGTATATATATTCCTTAAGAATGAAAGCTAGACAAATAATATTCCACTTTTATATAGCACCCAATACATCGATACAACGATGTGTCTAAGCGCTTTAAAGATACATTATTACCCCGGTCATCGGATTCAGGCTTACCCGGCCAGTTGCCATTTTACAGCGCACACTTGCTCATCCGACCACATTAACTTTCGCATCCTACCGGGTACCCATTTAACACCTGGGTAGAGAGTGGCAAATGTAGATTAACGTCTTGCCGAAGGACATTGGTGCTGCGGCGGGACTCAAACTCAGTACGTTGTGATCTGCAGTCGGGTGACTTATCCACTAGACCACAAAACCTCTACATAAGACAAAATGCTCACTGAAGTGATGCCATTCATTAGGTTATGTCTTTCAGACTAATGAAGAAAACAGGTATGACTCTCTTATCTTGCGACTATCATAGGGTGTTGAAATTCCTATTTTAGGTAGCACATGCACCTTAACTAACTCTTTAACATACCATAGACCAGAACAAAGCGCTTATAAATGACCAATTAACGACAGCAGCAGGGGAATTCATGAGGGTACACCTGCATTCTCCGTTAACAAATCAGTTCCTCACATAGTGGAGGAATGGGTCCCACTTGACTGGAAAATTCATCTAATTAATCAAAGAGATGATCATTCACCTCATTACCTTCCACTGTGCATCCCGTTCTTTTTTCCATTGGCTTTTTAAAGGCACTTTTAAAGCTTATGGTGTGCTCTGTAAAAAAGCAATGTAAATGTAACTACTGTATTGTATTTTTTCTTTATGCATTTCAATGAAAATTAGAAAAAACATGTAATAGGTTTGATTCATAACAAGAGATATTGAGATAAAAGGGCTTGTTATGTTCTTTTTTATCACACTTAGTTGAATTGCTTGAGCTTTTCTGATCTCTTTTTAGCAGTTTTAATGGATTAATGCATAATTTGACCTCTCTAATTTTCACTACAAATGCAAGTGCTCTAAAAGTCATCTTTTAAAACTTTCTTATTGTGACTTTTTTTCCCAAAAAGTTAAAGTTTTCTTTTTAAATCTTTGGAAGTTTCTGCTAACAAGAAAATGTAGTGGTGAAGTTTTCAGATTTCAATTTTCAAGAACTATTACTAGCTATCTTTGTGTGAAAATGCATTAACTAGGAGGGTTTTGAGGTTTGGGAAAGTGGCAGTAATTATGAACACCAATGTCACTGACCCTTTCTTATGTTATAACAGTTACCACAAAAGCTCTTTTTGGTGTGGTTGGATTAATGCAAACAATTCAAGTCAATAAAGAAATGGAGGGAGTATTTAGGAACAATTTTCTACCTCAAGCAAATATTTTTACTTCTCCTCCTAGTACTTGAGAAGAAAAACTCTTCTCTCTAAGGCTGTTTTCCTACTGTTGAAGTCTATGAATTTGATATGCTGTTCAAATACCCATGAGTGGTTAGTACAACAGGATACACGGTCTGTAAGTGGGTCTGTGAGTGTTGTCGGGGAGGATTGTGGAAGACATCGGACACCGTTAATCTTTCAAACAGGAGGATAATTATAGCCATTGGGAATGATAAGATTTTCTTTTTGTCATTTCATAATTATGCCCCCCCCCCCCTCTTTAAATTCACCCATACGCTCTACACTCTGCCTTAGGTGTGACCACCATCCCTCACTACATACAACCTCTTTGGGTCTTTAAAATTCCGAACTACATAGCAGTGATTCATTTCAGAGGTAGATTTTATGTCACTTATTGAACAGTGAAGGTCTTTCTCGCTAGTTTCATCAATGTCAATTTTCAATCTAATACTGAATATCAACTGAGGGATAGAGAACATTTGGACACTACCAAGACATTATAGGTACTTGCTCTTTATACACCCTTCAGGTGTTACCTTAAGTCCTCAATTGATAATGTTCATTTTTTTTAACCCATTAAAAGTTTTCTACAAGCATCTTGCAGAAATTGCACTATTAATATCAATGTTAGTATTATAATTGCATGCCTTTATTTAAGTTGAAGATACAATGGACATGACCGAGTTTTGGTTCTCATTCAAGAGAAGCTCTGGTTCTACATGGGAAATCTCTATAAATAAGTTGTGAGTTTCTACTAAAGAGTACTTTGGGAAAACAGTCCCACTTAATCTGTACTTAAAATTTTCCTATAATGTACTTAAAATGGGAAGAACAGGACAAATTTAGAGATCTACGTGAAAGTAAAACCTAGTGAGACAAAACCACAAAATCCACGGAGAATAAAATAAATGGATGTGATCCTGGCACCAGCTCTACTTCGGCCTTGAATAAAGCCCTTCAGATTGGATGTAAGCCTTGATAATTACATTAAACTTGGCTTGAACCTGAAGGAGATTTACCGGTCTACAGCATGCATAAGGACTTGGGCCAATTACGACCCAGAGAACGATTTGGACGGGTTCTTTCACATCTCACCCTCCCCTTTTGAACTCTCCTGTTTGCAAGGGTGATCATACATGACCGATCTTGAAAGAACTAGGGGGGTGGGGGTGGTGTCTACATCTAGAGAAGGGGTTTTACTGGTCTACATCATGCAGAAGGACTTGGGCCAATAACACAGAGAGCAGCTTGGACGGGTTCTTTCGCATTTCACCCTCCCCTTTTGAACTCTCCTGTTTGCAAGGGTGATCGTACATGACTGATCTTGAAAGAACTAAGGGGTGGTGTCTAGAGGAGGGTTGTCAGTTGTCTAACTAGCCTAGAGCAGCCTGTAACTCATTTTTCATACATAAATTATTAGTCAAGTAGTCTTTATCTCAAAAATTGAAACAACTACCGGTATAGGGGATTGTCTTGGAGAAGAGAGACTTTTGTTGGCTGTCCAACCCTAGCCTAATACTTTCATTTGCTAAGTAAGAAGGATTTGTCATAAACCTATTGGATTCATATGACTCAAGAAATCATACAGCTACTCGTCCAGGTATAGCCTATTCACAACTTAATGCAGAAGGCATTTATCATTTAGGAATCATAAAGATAGATGCACTAAACTAGGTCTATAAAAGTCTTCACGTCGGTTCACTTTGTATCTGTACATCTTTTTGGACATGGCCTCCAGTGCAAGACCCTAAAGGTTTATTACTACCTGCTACAAAAGCTTAAACTGGCCTATTAATGCTATAATAAAATATAGAGTACCTGGAACTAATTCTACAGGTATGGTTGTATCTAATCTGCAAAACCAATTGGTTATAATAATATATATCTGTAAAGCGCTTTGATAGGGCCTGCGGTTTTGAAAAGCGCTAAATAAGAACAAACTATTATTATTGGTAGCTGCCTATATACAGCACCTTGCATGCATCTCCTATACATTTACACATCCACTCGACTTATATTTCTAAGCTGTAAATGAAATATGATGAAAAGAGACAATACTGAAATTGCATACACACTTCTCAAGCAAAAGTAAAAGCGAAAAAAATGATTTAGTAATTGGACTGAACTGTTGGTCATTTGAATGACTTTAACATATGTGAGATGCCACTTCAAAGCAATTTCTTTCACTTGTCTCTTAAAGATGAAGTTTAGTTCTGGTCATGCGATTGCATTGTGAAAGAAACGGTGTGGAACCGACCAGAAAAGGTTGATCATCTAGCATATAAGAATTTGTGTGTATTGCAAGGTTCTGGAATCATCAAAATGATAATAAATTTGGCCAAGTCTTGGTAAAGTTACAAACACTTGCACAGAAAGATGTATATGGGACTTCACGAACACGTGGCGTAAAAAGCCGGCCCCCCGATTTTTACGATGTTACATGCATATTTAGAATATGAAGGCATTTGAAGAGCCATGCTTTTTAGGGAATGTGTCTTAACTGATGTTCTTCCACACTTGCATAATAAGAATGAATAATGCTCACAAATTATTTTTCACCTCTTCCCAGAACTCAACCTTCTCTTTAACTAGGTAGATCATATAGGACAGGCCTTCTCAACTAGTTTATTAGAAGCGCCAAAACAAATATGAATTGAGGTTGAAGTGCCAACCTGTATGTTTGGTGACTGTGTTACGAGGGAGCGTAGCGACCGAGCCGATACCGGGTGGGGTCCAGGGGGCGAAGCCCCCGGAAGCTAGTGGATTTTAGGGCTTTTTTGAGGCCCAGATGTGGCATTTTTAACACCTTTTTGTTCCATAAAACATCAATCATAATTTCATATTGATGTGAAATAATTAGTACTATTCCTGGCTAAAATCTACACTGGAAGTTAATTTATATGTACCGGGGTAGTTATTTTGGTGCAATAAACACGGAAAATGTCAAAATGAAGTGAAAATCAAACAAACAAAATGGCATGCTTACATTTTGGGCTCAACTTCGACTGCGACTTTTTGATTTTTCTGAGTTTTTTATTTTAAAATATAATTTTTTAATGTTGTTCTTTCTTTAATTTTTAATTTTTAATTTTTATGAATTTTTTGGAACAGCCGCGCGCCACTCTGACTGACCGCAAGCGCCACGAGTGGCGCGCGCGCCGCCAGTTGAGAAGGCCTGATATAGGATATAATAGCACTTTCAACCCCTGTCTCAACTCCCTTTCCTCCCTCAACATGCAATTACTATTTCTTTTCAGTGGAAAATATTCAAAGGTCACTGCACACTTCAACACCAGACATTTGCATTACTTTTCTGTTCCCCAGAGCTACATTAAATCGCCTGAGCTACCTTATGCATTATTTACACGAATGACAAGGAAATAAAACATTTATGTGAGGGTTGATGTAAAATGTGCGACTGTGCCACTGCTCTACCACAGAGCCATGGAGCCTCCTCATGTAGAATATTGACTGTAAAGCAATTGTTGCCGGAGCATGGGTCAAAGAACTATGTGAAAGGGTATCAAAAACTTAATGTGAAAGGGTATTAAAGCCCATCTGTACTAGTTTACAGGAGGGATAAGACCACCCTGCAAGGTCACTGACAGGTGGCTATCTCATCAAATCAGCTCTCACTTAACTAAGAAAAGGAGGCTCATGGTTAGGCATTGTTTGCTATATAGAGGGCGCAAGTAGCTATAAGTAGTGCAGTGGGGCTTTAAAGGGAATCACTTCTTACCGCACAGACTTGTCCGACTCTGGAGTAGACCACCTTGGCAACATTCCTTGCCTCTACAGCCTCCTCTCTGAAGAAGAAGTAGATCTTTCCATTGTACTCTATCGGCTGCCCAATAAAACTGGGATCTGAATACGTAAAGAAACAAAAGAGAATAAAACATTGAAAACTAATAATATAAAATAATATAAATCATTAAAAAGGCAAATGAAAGAGAATAACATTAAACTAAACTAGTAAAGGATATGAACAAGAGTCCAAGCAAAATTGGTGATTGTAAACTTTATTTGGATAGAAATTATGTTAGGGAAAATATGCTGCAACTTTAGAAAGTGAAGGAAGTTAAGAGAAGTATCTTAGTCATAATTTTTTTTTTTTGCCATATCAAAAATAAAAGCACCCAACATTTCTTAAACAAAATTTAAAAATAACACCACGTGCAAAATATCTTCTTTCTTTTCAAACAGCTATAGAAAACGAAATGAAATAAAAAGTAATCAATTTCCCTACAACTTTCCAGAAGCATGAATATAAGTCGAAGGACAATTCAACAACCATTATTTTCACATAAATCAACAATTTTCATTTTCACTTGAAAATTGAAATGACCATTAACAGGCCAACCAGGATCTTCCCATTTCCTTACAAAAATACCATTACCATATGTGGGTCAAATTTTAGGCAGATTAGAAGGATGTTATAGCTGGTTACTGCCAATAAAGGAAACTCGGTTTCACCTAGGTGTTGACCTAAATGTATGTCCTAGTTCATGGTTAATCTTGATATCCTCTTTCCTTTTTTTCTCTTTGAAAAATCATATTTTCCTTTTTTCCATGAAATTGGGAGCGTGTCACACTTATAAAGTTGGCCTACAAACATGGTTCATACATGTACATGAAATTCGTTACAAGTTTTCATTGAATAGAAGACTGCTTCCAGGGTCATTTGAATTTGTTTGATCGATTATATTTCTGCATGGTTCAACATAATAGAAAGTAAAACTACCCGGTAGGTACATATCATTAACACAATTTAAAATACATATACACTGTATAGAATCATCATTTCATAATATATATCAATTCAATAACTATACCTTTTAAAAAAAACATAGTAGACAAATCAATCCAAAATGGAAAAAAAATGAAAAATGCAGGAGACGGTCATCTTAAGCTAGAGCTTAACAATTGAAACTAGAGAATACAAGAGATTGAACAGAAAGTGAAAATACTTAGAGAGAGAGGGCAATAAAGTTTGATAGTTAATGAATACTTTATGTCATTTGTGGTTGGATAATCTAATTAAAAAGATGGTTCAATCACATACTTATGTAATTTATTAATCATTGTATATTACCACTTAACCTATGGCTGTACTTCCCACGATGGATTTATAGTTCAATCTACATGCAATTGATATCAATCTATATATTCATCCGTCTACCGGTATCAAACCACTTTGCCACCCATAAATAGAAATGGGCAGGTCCAGATTGTCTTGTGCCTTTATGTTACCAACTACATCTCAGATTTAAGAATAACTAATGACTATACCAATTTGCAAGCCCTGCTACAGCTTAGGTCAGAGCAGCTATCAATTAATGTGAATAACAATTTTTATGTCAATTTACGTTCACAATAACACAGTACTTGCTAATGTACGACACACAAAACGATCAAATAAGTTGGATTTTACCATATCTGTACCTTTCTATCCATCTCTTAATGTATACCTACATACCTATCTATATCGATCTATCTTGTATCTATCTACATGTATCTATCTATCCATCCATTCATTCACCAATCAATCAATCAATCAATATATCTATCTATTTTTACATCCATCTACCGGTATGATCTATCTGTCCATTGATCTATATATCTAGCTATCTATCTTTCTATCTCTGTGTAAATCCATCCATCTATCAATTGATCCATCTATTCATAGATCTATCAATCTATCTATTAACCATCTGCACATCAAAACCATCATCATGATGGCAGTAGACCTTTTAATACCATACTTCCAAAGAAGGAAACTCTACGCTGTCTGGCATCTGGAGAACAGAATCCGGCAAAAAACGATTGTCTTGTAAACCAATCATCCTTCCACACATGGACAAATCTATAATGAGCTTGACAATGTAACAAGTTACGTTTCCTTATTATTCCTCCTAACCAGTATCAGGTAACGATTCATTTTACCTCAAGTGTAACAAGACCTTTATCTTCGTAACCGCCTTAGGGTGTGGTCTCATCTTTCGATGATCATCTTTCCATAAGTAGGCATCCATTATTCTATATACTGTCGGACCATTTTTTCATCAAGTGGATAATGAATTAGGCAACGCCCAATCATGGTGAAGTGCCATTCATGGTAATAGAGTTCTAGCATAATTGATCAACTAATACCATATCAAGATGAACATGTATTGCAACAGTACAATGCAATAGTTCAAGGATTATTGATTACTTAATCATTATAATCAATAATTATCCAGAGTAAGAAAGAGCTTAAAATTGATCAGCTAATTGTACCAAATCATTGTACTTTGTACTAGAATAATGATTATTAATTATCTATATATCATTATAATAGATAAAGACTAATCCCTAGTGATAAAGTAACAATAATTGATCAGCTATTATTTAATCATAGCGAAAGTACCCAACATAAACAAATCCGGTAACGATTCTCGCGCACCGCAAAGACAGTGATAAAGCAGGTTCACTGATTAACCAATTGTGTTGGGGAAGGTTATTCCTGATTGTTCACCATACATGTATGTACAATAGAGTACTTAGTATTTTCCTGATTTCCTAGAAATCCTTAGTATTTTGTTTTTTTAAATAAAAGAGACCAATGGCTTTGACAAACCCTTTTTAACAACTTGACAATGTCCACCAATAAATTTTCGATACAAATTCCAATGCCTGTTGAATTAATCCTATACATGTAACTACTAACCAATTTGGAATCACAAATGTTGATAAAAAAGATACATCAGCACATGGAAGTGTTCTTAAATCATTTGTTCAATTTCCCATCCAAAGTTGCAGATTTGGAGAAAACATTATGTTCCTTCAGTATTTAGTGGCCTAAAAGAGGATTTTGGCATCTTTCTATAGACATTAACTACCGGTAAGTTAGTATAGCAAATGTCCATTGAATCGATCTGGCTGAACGAACTAATGAAAATCTACAAAACTTGAATTTTGTTTCCTTGACTGTTTTACTGCTCCCAAAAAAGTTTGCAATGACTGAGCGAAACAATAAATGTTTGAACAGTTTCTACATGTACGTGACTATTTTGCAATTCATTTCTAAAATTGACTGCCTCATCACAATTGTCTACTTTCAATTTCTGTTCTTAATCACATCATGAAAAGCAAAAATGAATATACGAAGGACAGATACAGCAGAAACTATACTTCAAAATTAGCTTAAGTTTATCACAATTTGGTTGTGAAAACTAACAAATGAAACTGATTTACTCAAAACCAAAAACGTGAAGTGGTTGCTAACTGTCAAACTTACATTGTAATTGCCACTTGAATAAGCTAAACTTAACTGTAAATTGGACATTAAGAATAAAGTATGATAAATAAAAGATATGTACATGTAATGGACTCCACCCTGAATGATGGGAGTTTTAATGCTAATTGCAATGAATTTATAATGAGAATATATGATTGACCCCACCTTAAATAAATGTAATTTTACTACTTACACAATGTATTGCAAGGAAACTCTTATACCATCCTCAAATCAACATGTATGTTGATTGGAAAATACAAATTCTTTAAACTTTATTTCACTTTGAGGGCTAGTTCCCAGGCTCTGTTCCATATATACATGCATGTACAATTACAATGTAAGTCAAACTAAAGACTTTATTTACATCTAATGATTATAGGGGAAAATATATTTGAGTTAGACCGTGTCAAAATATCAATTTAAAGATGCCTTTGATGTAAATTTGTTGATTCATGTTTTCGTTATCCGCCATACATGTACACAAGGCTAGAAGTCCGAACCCCCAAAATTTCAGAATTTCTACAAAGGGATCAATGTTTATAAGCCCAAAGGTTCAAGTCTGGAACCCCCAAGGGAAAAGGTTAGTGGGGAGCCCTGTGGAGCCCTCGTTTTGGTAAGGAATTTAATAATTAAGACAGAACTGCCCCTTAATGGAATCTACTCGTTAGGCACAAATGTAAAGATAATGTCTTTGTCCCAGAAGATACATATCTGTCCAATCTTGTTCTTCATCATGTCTAGCAGTTGTTGACCCATCTGTCTATTTCTCTGTTACCAAATGTTAATCATCACTCCACATGGCTAATGTGTTAGATTATTTTGAGGTAACAATGAACTTTTATCAATATTAAAGGTTAATTACGTAAAATTGTTGGTTACGAATACAGGGAATTTCTGCACTAATCTCTTGTAGAAATAATGAACATTTAGTTTCTACATTAATATGGTTGACAAAGTCTGCAGACCCATGTTTAGTTCAGCATCTTCAAGATGGGTAAAGCAGCACAAATACATTCATAATGTATATATGCTTAGAACTATCAAAACGCAACAACATAAAATACAACAATGATTCACCTAAAATTAAATAAATCCCCTTTTTCAAAAACAAACAAAAATGTTCAGCTACTTCTACCATTTCCTCTAAACAAAGAGGCCTAAATGCAAACAATATCAAATTTATGTGATTAACTTTATAAATGTATACCACTCTAAAATTTGTCAAGAAATGGTCTCTCTAAAGAGATCGACCAAAGTGGACATGGACAACCATTCCTATCCAATTGAAAGTGACAAGTCAAAAGATGCGTAGACAAGACAAGCAGATGACGCAATAATTGACACGTAATAGGAAGATCAACAGCTCTATATGACAGAGTATTAAACCAGACGTCTGTATCACAGATGGCAATTGGAATCCACTTCTGTTGGAGTGATTGGGAATTAGTCTGTTTGAATTGACACTGCCTAAAGAGAGAGGTATATTAGATGGAGATGTACATTGCATTTTGAGCGTAGATTTATCCCTCTGTTGACCTAAACCAAGCTGCTCTTGGCTTGGATGGACAGGCCCATAAAAAGTGTATGCATTTCAATACCCTCCCCCCCCCCCCCCCCCCCACCTACCACCACCACCCAAAAGAAATATATAGTAACAAAATTTAAAAAATCATGAATCAAAGATAATGTAAATACACTCATCTACATGTACATAACATTTTGCTCTTAGCCCAGAGGGTAGCTTTTTAAAGATATTTTTAAACTACCGGTAGTTCTTAACCATTTTTTACTTAGCTTTTACACCACTTTTGATAACATAAGTCATAAACCCATTTTGTACTGGACTTGGCTGACTGTAGTGTAATGTAATACTGCCTTTCTCTTTAAATCAAATTCTTTTCAAAGAAAATCTTCTCTATTTTGGAATTAATCTAAGCAAATTCTAAACAATGTTCAAATTGTGGCCCAAGGAACGGCATTTTCTCATATTTGATGTCTCTGAAGGTTCCCTCCGAGTACATCTACAAATATGTCAATATATTTTTGCGATTTGGTTCTAAAGCTGAGGAGCTAACATTAACAGATTCCTTGGGATTGGGAAGAAGTTCCTGAAATAGTCTTCCTGTTGAAAAACACGAATGGCACGCGGGATGCACAAACCCACCGCGTCAAGCTGTCACACAATAGGCCGGTCTTCATCAGCTCGAGATTGCCAAATATCCCACTATTTGAACTATCCTGATCGCAAATTATCCAGCTAATTTGCGTCTTCATCAGCCCCTAGTTGCAATTAGCGGGATATTTGGTCGAGATAAACATTCCAAGATATCTTGGGCTAGTTTGCAAAATATCCCGCTATTTGCCTGGTGCGTCTCCACCAGCCCGAAGATTCGCACTATGCACCAATGCTGAGCAAAATATCTTAAGCTAATTTCTTGAGCTTGAGTTTCTAGGTCGAGTCTCTAGCTGATGAAGACGTGATTTGTAGCTTTGTAGCGGGCTATTTGGCAATCTTGAGATGATGAAGGCGTGCCTAGTGGGGATGCTTGCGCCTTTGAAGCCTCTGTGGAGCTCAAGCGAAGTGCGGCCAATAGAATGCCCAAGGAGCTAGATGGGGGCATGAAAGGACAACCTAATCCTTTGGGGTATGGGATAGCTGAAGATGATGGATTAATTGATTCTACCTGTCAATATGCCCTTTATTAATGGAGTGTCCACTCATTGGTAGACTGCCACCGTCGAAGATAGAATCATATTGGAGATAACACAAGTAAACTGATTACTCATAATCACTTAATTTGTATAAACAATGTCTACAATTATCATTTCTTTGTCAAGTTTTCTCTCTCTGTCTCACTTATTTTCTTGTTATTTTCCTCTCCTCCTTATATAGTCACTGTTTTCTCTCTCTGTCTCACTTATTTTCTTGTTATTTTCCTCTCCTCCTTATATAGTCACTGATTTCTCTCTCTGTTTTCTATATGCATCCTCCCATATGTTTCTTCCTCTATAATATTTCATTTTCCCTTATCTTTTGAGGTCCTGATTTATCTTATAAACTTTTTTGAATGAAGACGGGTATTTCACTTTTTCTTCTCCATTCCAACCCTCTTTCTCTGACACCTCTCTGATTATATTCTATTTGGTGCATTATTTTGATAAATGTTTTAAATCACTTGTTAACAGTACCTTTGTTTACATTTGTTTCTGTCTGAATGCTGAAGAAGTTACATTTTCATCCACACATACAAATGGTACCCCTGGTACATGTAAATGGGTACCTGGCAGGAATTAATTCCTTAAAATGCTAGAGCCCTGTAATGGCAGCTAGGCTAAAGCCGGGGTAATCATTGATTTGTGCGCCTCTGAATAGAAATGTCTAGATAGACGGCGCTATATACTGTAAATGCCTTTTATTATTATTATTATCATTATTATTATTACACTTGAAGCAAGCACCATCAAGGCCCTCAAATGAGATTATTGAAAACAAATATCTCTTAATGACTCATCATACCCTACCTTTAAATCACTCAACACCCTCTCCTCTCTTGGTCTATACTGACTGTTATTAGGACAAGGTACATTTCCTCCACATTAAATGTAAACATACCACTCCTTCATCACCAGGTAATAAACAAACGTCCCACACAATGACATCAGTTCCAAGGGATGCTCATGGCATGCTTCCTCATTATCCCAAGCAATATCAAGTTTGAGACACACGAGGCCGGTCTTCATCAGCTTGAGTTGACCAAGTAGCCTGCTATTTCTGATTTGGGAAATCTTGGGAAATCTTCCCAAGATATCTTGGGCTAGTTTGCAAAATAACCCGCTATTTTTCCGGTTTGTCCTCACCAGCCCGAAGACTTGTAGCATGAAATGCAACAGTACTGGGCCAGGATATCGTCAACACAAATGAGCCCACCATTTGGTCAAATGGAAAGATATTTCATGATGGCTTGCGATAGTAGCTTGAGCTAGTGGTGTAAAATTTCGGTAGTGGAATAGTCCACTAATTGTATCATCACTGTGAATTAGTGATCGGGCTAATTTCAGAATTAACCTGTAGCGCAGACAATTATAAAAACTCAGGCTAGTGAAAACACACATATAAGATACCATCTGACACATCACATAAAAAATGAATCTATAATAAATCATCACATCTTTCAATTTCCCCACATCCTTAAGACTCAAAAAAATCCCTATACCAATTTAATGTTGTAATAAACGAACAAAAACACTTCCCTTTCCTTTCATCAAACAATCAGTCATATTTCATCCTCCGATGGGTTGAATGGGTGGAACCCTTTAAATCATGAGAATGCTTGTGGCAGGATCGACCATGGACTGGTGAGTACTCCGTAAGCCTCATTAACACCTCAATGGCCCGGGCAATGGGGAAAGGTCATTTACCAGGGGTCGTCCTTACAGATTTAATTGGACTATGCACCTTCTCGTTTAACTAGTTCGCACCGACTGGGGTGAAAGCGGCTTACCCATGCACTATATGGTGCTTGTTGCTCACTGCTCGGCCAAGGGGACTGACTGGGTTGCAGCTAAGCAATTCACACTGGAAGCGTTGGTATAGATGATGGAATTTATCATGGGTATCAAAATTTGCATCAAAATTAATGTGTGCACAGAAGAAGGGTGTAAGGAGATGCTTTCCTGGCCAACATACATCTCTAGAAATACACATTTTAATGACTTGGTATTTATTTGATAACACCTACACAAAACATATCAGTTTGTAGTTTGTACAATGTTTAAATCATTAGGACCTAGAATTAATTATGTTTTTACTGCTACAGATATCCTTTCCTTCCAAAAACTAAGGAATTGGAACAGAATTCATTTTCGCACCCTTCTGCTGGGGACATTAAAAAGTATCACTTTTCCGTGTAAATTTAGTCTGTGTTAATTTCGCCCAAAAGAAAAATCCTATGAATTTTGACATATTTAGATAACACAAATACATTAAAAATCCAAAGATTATCAATGATTATTACTGATTTCCTTTTCATCAACACATACCTCAATACAACGTACAATCCCTAAAAGCAAAGCCTACATGTAGATGCTAATTCTATGTCAATCCATGAATTTGATTAAAGATAATCATGATACCCTACCTTAAACATAAAGAGCAAAGCAGTTGTGACCACAGATTAACAGATTCAGCAAACAACAATAAACCATGTGTAATGGCTATGTTCACACAGTGACTTTGGGGATCATTCTCATCAAGCCAATTTTGGATTTCATGATTCCCCACTTCCTTTTATCTTATGTTGATAATGAAAAAACATGTATATGTTTTTAAAAGAGAGTGAAATATATGAAATGAAATGAAATAGTTTCAAACAATAGGTTTGCAAAACCTTGAAGTTACACTGTTCCACCATTAACGATGAGGGTTCACAAGGCACTGAAAAAAGTGTTCAAAGTTCTAAACTAAAAGCCAAGAATTCATTTTAACTACCGGTACAACTTAGAGTTAATTTCATCTGCACAGCACATATATGAGGGGAACCCCCCCCCCCCCCCCCCCCCCTCATCCTCTGCTCTAGCCTTTTGACAAGGCCTCGTGACTCTAAGCGGCTGAGATGAGTCTAGATACCCGGAGTGAACGCGCGACCGAGTGACGGAACGTCACGAGGCCTTTTGGAAAGTGGGTTTCACTGCTCCGCATGAATTATTCATAGATACATATTAGCATGCCAATACGCCTACTTTGGATTTATTGACCAATCAGAACGGCGATCTCCCAGTTGGCTTCGTTCGTGATTCGTTCCATGTAGAGGTCTGTGGTCTTAGCACGTACGTAATAGTTCATAGCATGTAGGTCCATGTTCGCACTACGTAGAGTTTACTGTGTGTGTGTGTGTGTGTGATGGATATGCTGACGTCGTGCGAGGATACCTTCGCTGATTGAACGCTCCATTTTCTGGAGCGAATTCCAGTCGGAAACAAGGGTTAACATAAGAAATCCAAATCAGATTGATAAAGGCCACTAGGATGGGCTCCTCGCTCTCGCGTTCACTTGGGTTTTCGCGATTAGTCTCGTTTTAGTCGCTCGGCGTCTATCAGACAAGTGGCCTTGTTTAAAGGCTACCTCTGCTCATACTTATCCTGCTAGCCTTAAGATCCACTGTGTTTTGTAACTCCAAGTACACTTAAAGTTTCTTAACTTTGAGTGCGTCCACATGGTCCCTAACTACAAGATATCTTTGAAGTTTAATACCACAACCTAAACTTAAAGTTAAAGGACTGCTGTGTGAACCTATCTAATCGCACTAATCCTGCTACATCTAGGAAACATTATACCACATTATCTTCACTACAGTAGAAAAATAACAAATTGTTGGCAAATGACAATACTTTGAATAGACCTTCAGGCTAGTATAATCTTTCAAGATGCTTTCTCTGAACATTCCGCTTTAAATACATCATTCTCAAATGTATGTAAAAGTACTTTATCATTATGGCAAAAAGGAAACCACACCGGAAAGAATAAGTGTTGGTATTCTGAAGTACTTTATGGCATTTAGAGTTTAGTTTAAGTTGCTCTACCACTGAGCCATCCCTTCTCCTTTCTTTCAGAAAGAAAATAATAATGAAATCAAAGTATTTAACCTAATTCAATTATTTGTAGGGGAAACTGTCACTTATCACAGGGGGATTGGGGTGGGAGGGAAGTGTTCACAGTGCAAGGTAATTAACCCGCCTCGGACTACAGATTTCATCTAATAATTCAATCAGGAAGTTATTAATCTCATATTATGGCGAGGGAACCTGCAGTAGCAATAGATTTTCCTTTCACAGCCCCTTGCAAAGCGTTCTGAATTGGAATGAAACTTTGCCATACTGCATTTTTTCTCTTAAATATCTGCTCCTAAATATCTGTATGACATACAGATATTTAGGAGCAGATTGTGTGTTTATCTCTCTTTGTCTTGTACTCCTGTTATCTCTCATTATTGTCTAAAAACTTTCATCTTGCAACCTCTTTATACAAAATGTTCCTCGCCTCGCCTCGCCTCTCCTCTCCTCTCCCCATCTCTCTCTTCTCCTCTCTTCATATTATACCCTTCTCTCACTTTCACTCTAAATAATCTTTTTCATGTAAATATTCTCTATAAAACTTTTTGTTTAAACAAATACATATAAAGCTACAAATAGCTCCCCTTAACTTAAACCTCCAAAAATCCATTGAAACTATCTTCAATATGTGATATGGTGTAACTATCTCAGAACTGAGGAGGTAAACAAAACCTTAAAAACTTTACGATCACAAACAAATAGATATTTTTCTACCATGAACATCTGCTGAACTCTCCTTAAAAGTACATCCAAATAAAAAAACTGCTCATTTTTTCTGAGCCAGAACTTTATCAAGTAGTACATAAAATAAAAGGTTAATGAGGGCATCATAATCAAACAGGATTTGATTTTACAGCCGGAGGTATTGCTTCCTGTACATAATGCAATTCACATCCTCTTCTTAATGAGCATATCACTACATCTGAACCACCCAATCTACAGCATTGTCTAATGGTATCTAGACCTTGAGATCAGGAAAGTTTGAATCACTAGGCCTGTCTTCATTAGCTCGAGATTGCCAAATATCCCGCTATTTGAACTATCCCGATCGCAAATTATCTAGTTAATTTGCGTCTTCATCAGCCCGAAGTTGCAATTAGCTGGATATTTGGTCAAGATAAACATCCCGAGATATCTTGGGCTAGTCTGCAAAATATCCCCCTATTTGTCTGGTGCGTCTTCACCAGCCCGAAGACTTGACATAAAAACATGATTTGTAACTTTGGGCTTATTTCCCAAATCAGAAATAGTGGGCTATTTGGCAATCTCGAGCTGATGACAACATACCTAATCACTCTCACCCAGCAGGAAAGTTTGCAACACATGAGATGATGAAAATGACCTGAGTGGAATTCCTAGCTGTCATATGAAATTCCAAGTAAGAAGTCAAAACGATTTTACCAGTTTCTAATAGGATGATCAGACTACAGAAAATATATTTTAAAATTGGTATGAAGAAACATTGTAGAATCATCGTACAATGAAAGAGGCATACAGAGAAGGAAAAAGCTATCGTGTCAAAAAACATCAAATCAGTCATTACATGAACGAGCATGTTTGGAGGAACAGAAATTCATATAAAGTTCATATAAATAGACATCGCAAAACAAGTCATACAATAAAAGCGACATACACAAATGAAGAAAGGAATTGTGGGAAGAAGCATTGTGTAAAAAAAATATATTAAAAAAAATATTAAAAAAAGGTTTGGAGAGGTCAGCCCAAATCATACACACATTATCTAATGTCAGCTTAAATGTCATGGCATTAAATCGCACATCACTTTCATGATGCATACAATCATTTTTAATGACATGACAAGGACTTTTTAAAAATAAATTTCTTCTATAAGGCAGACCTCGAGCTAAATGCTGGATCATCGTTTTTTTGTCTCCTAGCGATAATAAACTTACCCAATGATGTGGACGATTCAATCCAAGTTGATACACTCGTGTCTGTCTTCACTACCACGCTATCGCTATCGGGACTATCGGGGTCTATCACCGTGCGACTGAAGGCATAGTTATATCGAATCTGTGTAGGCGCTCCAGAAAAAAAGGTGATCATATTTTCACCTGTAGAAAGCAATAAAGGAGGATACGATGTTATGAACGGCTCTGTATCAACATTATTATAGTCTGAGGGGGGAGGGGGGGTTATATGTTTACCTGCCACTGCTGGTAAATTATACATGTAGATAGATATATGATTTTAGGGATAATCAAACAGTGGTAACGATTAAACTCTTTTTTCAAATTAACATCAAATTTCCTTTACAACAAAGTGATAACCATTTATAAATAACCAATTTGTTAAGAAACTTGAACTGTGTTGTGGCTAGTAAGAGTAAAGGTGAAGTGACAGGATATTTCTTTTCTTCTTTTCATTTTCTCGTAGGAGTAGGAGAAGGTAGCCAAACTGACTCCGGATCACCACGACATCTTGGGGGTGTTTCACAAAGATTTTAAGTTGAACTTAAAAATTATGGAGAGCCATTTGTAGCCTTAAAATAAAATATATTCAAAAGCAAAAATTGAAGTATTTTAGACTTTCGATAAATTCCACATCAAGAACATGAAATATCCCATGATAATAGAAAATATGAATGGTTTGAATCAACATTTTATGCCTTTTAAAATAACTTTTACAAAATATTTTCAAAGATGCTAATGGCTTTCCATAACTTTAAAGTCCAACTTAGAGATAAGTTCAACTTAGGATCTTTGTGAAACACCCCCTGGTCTTTTCTACAACTAGAGGGCTTGCAAGGCACTATAAACTTTCTATTCCTTGTATTCAGACATGGTTACAACCTCCATTGGGATTTTCAAATCACATGCATTTTCTATTTCTTCATAAACTGTAAAAAACCAACTTGAAATTTTCACAAATCGTAAATGACAGCGATTAATACAATCAGACACTTTAGTGAATCGCAAAACTTCAGTGCTGTGCCAGTTGCAATTCAATCATTTTGCAGCACGAGTCTTTCACTAATCTAACCACTCACAAAATTACAGTTAAAAAAACAGCAATTTTCACAGCAAGAAACTAAAGCAATTTAGAAAAGAGATCCAAGCCTTTTATGGCATGAAACTTTTGCAAATCTTAGCCGCTCGCTAAATTTGCAAAAACTTCAAATGTACTAAGACTTTCAACATTTTCAGTTTTACACTGGGAAAAAATACTTAAACAACTTCTGGGGCTAATTTTCAAGCTTGCTTGCATGCAAATAACACTCTTTAATTTGTTTTGCATTGAACTCTATGCAAATTTTTGGGGCTCTTTTGTGACTTTCGGGGGCTCTTTTGAGCCCCTGTGTATTTTTTTCACTACTTTTACAGTAATGAGTGGTGGGTTACGTTTACAGAGAAAACCGACTTACCTTCAACTTTGATGTACGTCATTGCGTTCTGGCCTGGGCCTGAAGCCGAGATTCCCACGGCCTCCCAGTCACTGTCTCCTGTTAACTTACGGCTATGTGTCTGTGACTGTGAGTAGCAAGAAATAATTCCAATCAAGGACCCTTATTAAATTCATGATATTACATGGAATGAGTTATATTTTTTTATTTATACACGGTAAAAGCCCGAAACAGTTCGCAGACTAGTTTCAATCAGGGCCGTGTCGCTTAGCTTAGTTTATATTATTCAACTCACTCCTAGATTTACTGAGACTATCCCACGTCTTTCATGAAAAA
Organism: Strongylocentrotus droebachiensis; assembly: GCA_035222895.1. Lineage (NCBI taxonomy): Eukaryota > Metazoa > Echinodermata > Echinoidea > Camarodonta > Strongylocentrotidae > Strongylocentrotus > Strongylocentrotus droebachiensis. The sequence goes on along the minus strand of JAVYIG010000343.1, from coordinate 410,280 downwards.
GCGAGCAATAGTTTCCAGGACTATCCAACAATGTTTTAGTGCGCAGCTCGCGTATGAGGCATGCACAGATCCTATATGCATGAACCACAGACGCGTGTGAGGTTCAGGCATGCCATTACTGTCACAAAACGATCTTGAATGAATTCTTTTTAAATCAAAAAAGTATCTACGAGTTTCGTTGTACAAAACAAATGATGCATGTTTTCATTCGTTCATTATACGATCTATCCACCCTCGTTGAAGCTGTGTGTATCTACAGATCGTATAATGAAGTCAAGACCATGCATCATTTGTACATCCGCATACAAAAATAATATATGATTGTCCAAAACATGCTCTTGGTCCTTTCTTATAAAGAGTAGCGATTGATCTAAATCAATCACAAGTCTTCTAATCAATCGCAAGTTTGCAGTCTCCCATCTCTTATGTATACATAATATCAACTGTTTCCAAGTGATTTTGTTGGAAATTTTGAAATGCCAAGTAGATTCCTAACTTAAGCCCTGGACCCAACTTTAGACCAAACAGAATCTAACTTCGACAAAATAACTTCCACAGCAAATGTTGCCAGAGCATACGTGATTGTCGAACCTATAGTTAAGAGGGCCAAATATATACAGCCTAGCAGTTACTTACATATCATCTGGATTTACGAACAGACAACATTTTTTTACTTTTAAATATGCTATATAATGCTCTTGGATTGTACTAGGAAATTGAATAATGATACATGTGCTTTCAAAGAAGGTTAAATGGTGCCAACTACAAATAAAGTTCCTAAAATTTACCTTGAATTAGTAAGAATTGAGACATTTGAATTAAAGATGAATTAGGATGACATAAAATCTGCTCGTACAACTAAATTATTGTAAAACAGATTTGACATCTGCAGACCACTGAGATATAACTTGAAGTTCACAGAATCTTGATTATCAGTTTCCCTGAAATTGGTCACTTCTATGAATAGTTAAAGAATGGAACCTATCAAAAGAAACGATTCAAATACATCATGTTTCGTGAAATCGTGGTATCACTATTGCTCTAGAACTCTCACGAACTGGGGCACCTTGTTGTGTGATGATTGATAAAGCGGTTTGCCCACGATGAGTTGCAAACGGAAGCTCCGAAATTGCTCTTTTATGTCAAGGCAAATGGGCTTGAACCGAAAACTGTTTTTCGATTCGTTCAGCAGCCGTACATGTCAATGCTCATCACAATCACACCATTCACACTGCATACTGATCTTGGCTGGCATTCCCATTGCCTGATGTTTGTGACAGAGCATCTGTCACAGGACTAATGGGTCATTCACACCAGAGGAAATTTATATAAAACTCGTAAAGAAAGCATGTTTATGCTTGTAAATAAGCAATCAGAGGACCAACATCTTGAAGTCCTCTCCAAAGTCTTGGCAATGAGAGATTCCCAACAGGGAATTTATATGAACCTCATTTATGTGACATGCATTCTATCGCAGGTCTGAGGGGCATTCACACTACGTTTATACAAAACTGATACAAAGAAATATTTGTAAAAAAATCATAGAACAGTACAAATGGCATAAACCCTTGGAAAATATCATATTTAAGAAACGTATGAAGACTCTCGTTTGGGAGAGGACAGCTTCTAATATACATGTACATGTTGTTTCAGCTTATATGCTATGAGCATTCATGGCGAGTACTAACATCAGCATGTACTAACAATAAGCCCTGCCCAATTATACGCATTTCATGTGATACAACAATGATAATAGCAGGGGACTTTGATTCTTTGTCAAATTTTCTTTGAAAATATGCTCAAACTACATTGTATTCTCATTTTTTTTCAGCTTCACAGCATTTTGTTTTATGACGTTTTCTTCAGACAGGAGGAAATTAATAAATTTACAGCTATACAATTATTTTCACTGGTCTGAATGACAGGTAGGGGTGAGTTACTACTTACTGCTGTTTGAAACATAACGCATCTGGGAGTAAGGTAGTTCGTCCCACATAGAATGCTTGTCGTCGCGTTTATCTCTTGCAGAAATGTGACGTAATTTTGGCAATAGTACTGTGGAGTGAATGAGAAAGAGAGAAAGGAAAAGGGTTTAACAGATGATGTTTACAAACATTCCAAGTTCACAAGCTTCCTTGATCACTAGCCATGCAAACTGAAAACTCATCAATGCTTTTACTCGGGAGACAAGACAATGACAACGTATAGCTTGCTTTGCTTCTGTAAAATCAGTTGTATATAAAAATAGAAACATCTTAGAATCACATACTCTCAGCTACATATATCTACTTGTATGTTAACATTCAAGAAATAATATGTAAAGTTTGATAAGACAAGATTGGCAAAGCAGCTACATGTACACTCAGTCTCATTCTGTATTTCTATTTTGATGACATTCTACCGGTAGTTACTTTCTGAAATCGTATTACGTATGTACGTGTACATACATGTACATGAAATGATTCTTCATAGCAGACTACTACCTAGGCTTGGGAGCGAGCGCCGAGTACCCGACTCTAACCGATTCTGAAATCCAGAGCCGAGGAGTCGACTCCAATCTCTAGAGAGTCGATTACTCGAGCACGTCGGTTCCGAGAAAAGGAGTCTCGGTTCCAAGATAAGAGTCGACTCCACAGCACAGAGAATGAACAAAATCAGCTCTGTCAAAACAGAATGCATGCGAGCGATGGGCGCACTAGCAGCATGCGATTTTGATACACACATGTGTGTGTGTACCTCCTTCGTAGTACTGTGCATTAGAGTGAGGTGTGTGTGCTAACTGCCCCCCCCCCCCCCCCCCCCAGCTGAACGTTTGACCTTTGGTGAATGCCAAGAGTGTTGGAACAATGGCCCCATTTTCTCTCCTATTGGAGCCTGTGTGATACTGATCAACAAGTTGATTCATGTTTTCTCTCGTGCGCAAACTGATTTATGTGATTTGTGTTTACACACTCTCTCTCTCTCTCTCTATCCCTAGTCTCCCCTTCCCCTAGACATCAGACGTTTAGTTTTCTTCCTCAAATAAACTAAATCACACAACTCACAATTTCCTCCTCCTTTCTCTCCCTTGAATTCTCCTCATCAGGTTTTTTTCTTCTTAAAAATAAGTTTGACAGGTCTACAATTTACATGTACATTCCCCCACCCCCTATCTCTTGTCCTTCAGTTATTTTTTTTCCCTCACAAGAATAAATGTGGCAGGTCAACATCTCCCCTTCTCCCTTTCTCTACCCCTCTCGCATCTCCTTCTGTTATTATTTTTGTCTCAAGAATAAGTTTTGCAGATCTACATCTCTCTGTCTTGTGTTCTTTTGGGGGGTATTTAAACAAGAATAAGTCAGGCAAGCCAAGTGTCCCCTCTCGCTGTGGCATTAGCGCCATCTCTAATAGTGGCTGAAAATGCAGACTAGTTATTCAGAAACCACGATCTAGCGCTGTTATCTGTTTAGAAAGCACGTGGTTAGTAGTAACCATGGGAATGAGGTGCCACGCGCTGGAGCTGGGGTCATTAAAGTGTTTGTGTGGCATTGGGCGGGCGGCCATGTGAGCATGAGTTATTTACACTTAGCTCTTAGATAAAGATAGGTCCCTGGGAGGAGAGCCAGCGGGCCAGGCATGTTTCGGATATATTTCATTTATTTTAGGCAGGGAATCAGAATCTTTAGTTTTACATGACGACTTCTTACTCTGATAATGGATTGTTTACCGTATTTTTAGTGGAAATAATTGTTCTGCATATCTTACATTTTAGCAGTGTAAGTACGAGTTGATTATTCCATCATTCTACGTTGAAGTTTAGAATTTAAAATAGACCTAACATGTTTTGTTTGTTTACATTGTTGCCAAGTTGCCATGAGTTATTAAATAATTAATTACTTTATTAGCAGTGGTCATGTTTTTTCTCGATTTGATTGAAAGTAGTAAAATAAATCATTTCATAACTGTTTATAAAGGTCTGCACTTTGATCTTCTTTATTGTTTGCATGAAATTGTATAGATATCATGAGACGAAACAGATATAAACACAACACCAATTTACACACACAAGTCACACATGCAGTCATACTTTTGATACTCATTTTTCAAAGTAAAGTTTTCCAAAAAAATATCACAGAAAATCATCTGTTGCTAGTATCAGTGCCACTGCTGAGTGGAGCCGACATGCACAGTACATAACGTACAGTGTGTAAACACCTCCCTGGTATGTGTATGTGGCCTTGCCTTGACAGCAATGTGGCTTAAATTACATGTACTGTATCTGGCAGCCAGCGGGAGTCGATTCCACTTGGAACCGAGGCCGAGAGTGGGAACCGGAGTCGGTTCTCATCAACAAGGGAACCGCCCAAGCCTACTTACTACCGGTACATCACAACAGGGAAATATAGAGAATATCTAAACACTCATATTCCAGTCCCTGTTCCAATCTTTCAATGTATCTTTACAGTATTAGGGGAATGCTAGTTTTGACCTTTGACCCCAGGCCGCAATTACAAACACAACAGGAGCTTACGACCTTCTGCCTCCGAATGAAATTGCTTTCCAGTTCAATCTTAAGAGGCTTCAAGGTTACACACGAAGATGCAATCTCTTGAAATGAAAACAAACACACACACACACACTCAGTGCCCTGCATCATCATCATGGCATGATGCAATATTCTTTCTTTCCATACACACTGAGGGGCCTTGGGCAATATTGCACAGAGTATCTTACTATCTAATGAAGATAGCAGGACTGTGTATGACTGTTGGACGGAGTCCAGTAGCACGTAATTGACTTAGGGTAATTGGGAATCTCCCTATCGTACATACTTTGAAATGGATGGTAAAGCATACAGAGAGATGAATGGGTTAATTCAATTATAACACTTTCACTATATTCTGCATTTGAATGCAATACCTGAAGTACACATTGTTCTGGCTGCTACCAGCCTTAGCAATTTCCTTTGTATTATTCATGTTTGTAAATTGATTCTGTGTACTTCGGTGTTTATCTATGTTAGTAATTGTAATTGTGTGAAATTTTGTATACTGCTTTTGTTTTACCCTGTATGTTTTTTATTGCTGGGCAAAATAAATTGAATCGAATTGAATTGAATCGTTCTGAGGCATTGTGCATGCTGGGATACTTGTACATTTATATACATTATTACAAATTGCCCAATTCTTAAAACATACACCAAGCTACTGGGGGATGGATTTCACATTTATTTCGGCCAACTTTGTCAGGCTATTCCTGATGTGTGAAGTATTATAAACCATGCTAAAAATGACATGTTACATAAAATCATGATTTGTTGTAATGAAAACTTTCATCGCACTCACTGACAGTTCCATGAACCTTTTTCTTTATAGCTCGTTAGTCAAAAAGTGCAAATCACTTGAGCATTTTATGAATTATTTCTCACGAACATAAAATTGCACTTATTAACATTTCCTCTTTGGTTTATCTGTCATTGAGCCAATATACAATACATTGTATGACCTTCAACTAAAACAAGAGAGTTTAATAGCCAAACCTGATATATATATTAATTAATTAATACATTACAGAAAAACAAAAGCTGAAATTCAACAGATACATTACATACTACATATATTCAGCATTACGTGCAGTAATTGTAATGAATCCTGATAGATTATGCACTTTCATGATGCTAGCAGAACCCAAGTTCGTGATGAATTCATTGCCTGTCCTATATATGTGCCTACATGTACCTAGAATTGCTGTTAAAGAGTGAGTCACATGCATTCCCATTCCACTAATTACACTTTGAGTGAATCATATATATTCTCAAAGTTATTTCCTCGCTATATCATTTCAGAATTCAGCATCCCCCATCCATCACCCACCCTCCAACCCATTCTCTTTCTGTTAGGAGAAAACAAAAGATATGAAATTGAGGCAACTCGTTTTCAGTGTGAAAATATAGTCTGTATTACTTTGAATTGAGCAATACATATAATAAGGTAAATTCGAGACAGCGAAAGTTATAGGCCTATAAATATCTTTTAATCATTATAAAGGATGTTTGATTTAGATGGTAATTCATTTTTCTGCTTGAATCATTGATGAAGCATGACACATTTCATTTATAATGCACAAGTCTGAGGATGAAAATAGGTAAGCTACATGTACATGTAATCCATAAACATGTACTGCCTCTAATTAAGATGAATCATCAATTCATCTGTTTGGAACCAGAAGAATGTAAATGGTACAAGTTAATTCCCCTCTGGCTCCCCAAAACACCATCAATATGAGAATCAAGGAAATAAAAACAAAATAATAGCTTGAGCCACAAACTTCCCACTCCATTCTCTCCAATTAAATGTACCACCCCTCCCTAATCCTCACCAATGCACTCTCTAATCCAATATGAATATGGATTTTATTTTTTTTGGTTTAAATCCCCCTGCTAATGCCCTTACAAAACGGTACTTCCCAATATAAAAAAATAGTAGTAACAAGCAATGACTTTACAAGCATTAATTAGTTCGCCATGGCCCAAGTGGAATAAGCAAAAATGCTTTTCATTTCCAGTACTATTTTAAATGAACCAATGAATGAATGATAGCAGGGTAAAGTTATCAATTCATCTTTCATGGTCACTACTCACCAGTAATTTCTACACCGAGCTCATCTTCTAGAACTCCTTAATAACGTTCAGACACCAATGTTGATTCAGACTGCGCTCGGCATGCTTCTCTCACGACAAATTTTCAACCAGCCAAAATGAGTACCGAGCTTAATTTTCGTTGATAATCTCGGTCGCACAGAAGTCGTCAGGCGGATACGACTTCGTGCATTAGCTATGCTGCAAACGGAAATTGATTCTGTGCTTACCGCCAATCGTATTATCATGCAATATAGATAAGGTACCTTACTCATCCATTGATAAAAGAAGTGACCTTTTTAGTCTGCGAATAAGGGATGGAGACTTGCGAAGCATGGGTAATGCTGCGGCGAATAAATCCATAATTTAGTGTGCTATCATAAGGTGTCGGTTAAAGTACAGAAATGCATTGATGATGATAATAGTAGTTAAATATCTACCCAGATGAAATTATCTTGCTGTGAATCATTACACAGAACTATGATTATATATCTGCTGCTGGGAGTCAGAAGGGTAATAACGCACATACTTTTTATTAGAGTGTTTAATGTCTTTCTGACTCTAAAAGGACACTTTACCTGCGCTAATGCTCTCATTTAGGTTGAATTAAACAATGCATCCTGGATATTAAATACATACAATTAGTGACTAATACTATGTACAATAAAATAATGAAATGTACAATAAGCCAAATGTGTTTTTCAATCCAAAGTTCACTCTCATCAAGGGAATACATTATGCATACAGATTCTTCCCAAGTAGTCTGGTCTGTGAATGTGTTATGTCACAGTGACATGGAACACTCTAATCCTATTTAGTCCTGCATGACTTAATGCATGCACTCTACTTGAATGTAGGTATAGGCATCAATGCTGGTTGGACTTTTCATTTTGTTTACATTCACTGCAAAGGCAGACTAAATACACATGCCGACTCTTTACGCCTGAACCCACGCTGCAATACAATTCCATACTATACAAGTAATGAGTCATTCATGTTTCATTAACATTCATCACATTTGACAGCAGCAAACTATACAAACAAAATACAATTAAATCTTATTTTCGCGGTTAGTAACAAAATCCATGGACGATCTTTCTTCTTCTTCCACGAAACTGAAGACTGGCATTAATCCAGTTCCAACTCGTTACACTTAAAATCCTAGATCCAGTTTATAAACACAGAACAAATTTAGTAGGGGGAGGGGGGGGGGGGGGGAGAGGGTCATCTGATTTTTGTTTGATTTCATGGAATTGCCTGTCACCCGGCCATCCCATCTCATTATTTAGAACGCTCATTTATCTCACACTTTTAGAAAATACTCATTATATTCCATCCTTCTTAGAACTAGTCAGTACAGTATGGGTCCATTGTATTTTTCTAGTCTCATAACACATTGCCCTTGCATATATCACGTACTGGTAGTCACATCAAAGAGCCGGAGTTAATGTAGTATGTAATGCAATAACATGGGTAGGGCCCGGGATCGTTATTCTTCATGCACTGATGCTACTCTAATTTAAAAGTGTTGAGTGATCCTTATGCAGTTGCTATACAATGCAAACGGAAATGAGACCCGAAAAATATGAATAAATGAATAAAAATCAAATCAAAGCAGAGGTTTGCCCAATTATTAAATGTTTTTTAAACAGAGATTGTCATTTTACTTTATACAGTTCTTCTCCCACTACACATTATTCCTCTATTGGCACCATATTCATTTATGGATTTTAATCACCCTTTAACTGGCAGTCCAACATGGACAAGGCCTGCACAAGCAGAAGATCATCATTATAAGCCTTTCAATCAATAATATAAGTACGGTTCAATATATTTCAATAAAATCTACGGCCCATATACCACAGAAAAGGTTGAATTACCGGTAACCCATCAAAACCTCCATGAGCATATAGTACGTACATATCTTCAGGGTCAATGCGTACTGTAGGCGATTAATGTGCTTATGTATTTTTATTTGTGCATATTTCAGTCCACAGTGGAGGTTTAAACCATGTTTTAGACGGGTTAAATTCAACCTCCGACTGTACAAGAATTCAGGCGTATGTGTCTAAGCTATATGTTTTGTAGCATATATCTCCCCCACACAAGTAACAAACTGGCTTTCCAATTCACAAACAGAAAATTGAAGGGAAAAACTGGGTCAAAAATTGAAGGGAAAAACTGGGTCAAAAGTTTCAGTATTAAAAAATTCTTTAACAATAAACTTGGAACAGTTCTCGTTTGTTTTGTGATATGAAGTTTGAAAGCAGAGGTAAAGGGGGGAAATGCCTTAGGAAGCGGCAGGCAATGATTTCCCTTTAAACATCCCACGCCATTCATATCTCTTTGGGTAGTGAATTGACAAGACTGTAAATCTGATAGAAATACAAAGACAAAGATGGAAGGCTTCCCCTTGAAAGAAAGAAAGATTCACCTCTTTGCATCACTGCTCAAGTGTGAATACAAAGACCTTTTCTTTTATTCCTCAACTTTGCAAAATCTTCTTTGTGTAAAAGGTAATCCTTTTGTAGCTCGATTACGCATTGTTGGGATTCTTGACATTTTAAATGCTAAAATAAAAAGGAGAAATCACCTTGTTTCTGTCATTGGTTCGATGACATGTTGACCTCTATATAATATTAATCAACAAGTCATTGTGCAACTATCGAATTGGAAGAATCAGAACTTGTGTAAACAACATTAACCATGTACGCACATTGGGATATGACATCGTGGATGTCACTGCTTAATTAACGCTGGAAAATAGAAGAAACATCTTTTCAAGAAAGGAGGTCAACCACAGTGTACTACTGAAGGCGATCAACCTTCAATACACCAGTTCACTAACCTATTCAAATGTATGGATGTTCCTTTCAGGGGGGGGGGCACCTAGTGACGCCTACGTAAAATTATCCTTCAATAACTTTCATTTATATATCCATACCCCCCCCCCCTCCCCTCCCTACCCTAAGTTCAATGTGCATGTAGCTGCTCAACAATATTCAATCATTCCATCATTTCAATCCCTTCCACTGCAAATTTTCCCTGGCAGCCAATACAAAATTTGCAATCAAGATTACTTAGTTTCATATCCAAAATAAAAGATGGATGACATTTTTCTTGGTATCATCCGACCAAAATCTACAGCATGTGCAAACTTGAGTATTACGCTGCGGATTGTGTGAACATGGGGTACAACATGAGAGCCCTTTTAAACCCGATAGGAATTAGCTCCTGAAATCTGATTACGAGCGACAGCCTGGGCGCAAATCTAATAAACTGTCTGTTTGGATGGCCATCTTCCTCAGTCGCTAGAGGTGCATGTCAACGCTTTTCTTGGCATAAATAGGGCGATGCCAAGATTGGTTTTGGGATCGTGTATAGAAAGTTGGCCTGGCATAATGCATGTGCTTCCACTAATGAAGCAAAATAGATTAGCTTCATGTGGAAGGGAAGCAAGGCGTATCTGGGAATTTGGGTCATTTGTGACATGTGCCAAGGAATGCATTTTTATTCCAATAAATTAGAACATATTGTAAAATCTACAACTGATGCTCTATGATGTAGATTACAGTATAAATCAGTAAATGGGCAAATTGTAGACTTCAAATTACGATAGAAGTTATACAACTAAGCGTTGATAATTCTTTTGAATCAGAAATATAAGTAATTTATCTGACAACAATGCTAATTACTAATTGGCCTTCACATTTTCTTCTAATATTTCCTTCTACTTGCTATTCTTCCTTCTCCCTTCCCTGAAATATATTGCCTGCTATCTCTTGATGGAATAAGAGTGTGTTATCACTCCCCAGGGTACTAACATGTAACATGAATGCCGATATCTCATTTTGAAAAGGCCAGGTCGTATCAATTTAATCATGAAGTCGCTGGCGCGGATAGCCTTCCTCCCTTCCGTCTATAGGGGTTACATTAGTCATACCTAGGTCTCCAACTCCAACATGTAGTTTGTACTGGTTATCTATTATTCTTAATGCTGACCATATGTCAACAGAATGTTCATCTGCATCATGTGACCGAATTCAATGTGTTGAGGGACATAAAAAGACTACATAGAAAATCATGAAGGACTTGGGCTTTTGATAAGTTTCTTGAAGCCCAGAGCGAGGTTATCATTCAATCACACAATATATACAGTCCTTCTTTTGGCCGTAGGTAAATAAAGCCTGTGCGAATAATAACAAAAACACACAAGTGCCTCTTCTCATCAATTCAGATTCTATGGAACATCCCTTCCACCTCAATCAAAATAATAATACAGGCTTACACAGTGATTATTCCTTCCAGAATAACAATGCTGTTAGATACTTAGATTGGATATCCTATCCAAAAGGCCGAATGAAGGAATTCAGAGAAGGGAAGACAAAATCAAAAATATACCCCTGGAAGATATATCAATATAATCATTACATTGATATATCTTCCAGGGGTATCTTTCAGATGTTTCAGACACAGCGAAGTCTCTTCATATCCACATGTTGTTTTTTGTCGTGATTTTGTAGCCAGGTTTGTTTTATACCATACCCTTTCTTTCAGTTGTTACAATCAGTGAATTATTCACGTACTGTACCTGAATATCTATGTCTGTTCAGAGCCAAAAGGGTATTTTGTTAACACTAAATGAATACTTTTTTTTTTTTTTTTTTTTTTTATAAATGTAATGCTTCCTGGGAGAAATTTCAATTATTAAATATATTTGTGGCATTCCACCCAGTAAATAAGATCGATTGATCGATCTGTATCAATAAGGTCGATTGATCGACCTGTGTTGAAAAAAAAAAAAAAACACAAGTCAGAAAAAATCTTGGAACCAGCGGGATTTGAACCTGCCCGGCAAGCAGTAGATGGCAGGTTCAAATCCCGCTGGTTCCAAGATTTTTTCTGACTTGTGTTTTTTTTCAATACAGGTCGATCAATCGACCTTATTGATACAGATCGATCAATCGATCTTATTTACTGGGTGGAATGCCACAAATATATTTAATAATTAAATGAATACTGTATGTTAATTCCCTTCTGACTCTCAGCAGATAATAAGGTTCCACTTTCTGGATCCATCACATCACTGCTTCACTTCAATTGTCGGCCTAATTACAAATAATGCATAAAGTCCCGACTTTGACAATACTTTATCATACATGATCCCAATTCCCATCAATAACTTCCATGTCACCTTTCACAGAAATGATGTTAAGTTCATTGACCTTCCAATCAAGGTAGATTGACCTTGGCTCTAAGGTCAGCAAGACAAACACCAAACAAAAAGAAGGTCTTCATAGGATTAATGTTTTCACAAGAGATCTATGGGTACAATCGAATTGATTTAAATAATCATTTCCAACAGGAAACATCAAATCGTGCTCTCTTTTTTAGGTCTTTGTTTTTCGATCCCACATGCTGGTTTCTCTAATTGGTATCACGCGGAGCAAGTGGTTCTTTCTATCATTCAATTATCCAGAGGAGAGCCTCGGAGGAAACCCTGTTTTGGGGAAAATCATGGTTTTTCATATCTTGTCACCCAGGGCATTTGCGCTTCCTCCTTCCTCCTTCAAAGAAAAGGGTCTGGTATAATCTGTTGCTTGACATTTGCAGGTATTATCACATGAGTCTCTATCTTACATAAGCTGCTATATAAATTTAAATGGTGGGTAAATGTTGTGTGCTCTTCTGATTAAACTGTACATGTACTGGTAGTATTCATTTCATTATTGACAGTCTTTCATGTTCCATATCTAGCAAAGTAAAATGTAAGAGTACTAACCAAACAGGAAGAAGGCCAACATTACCGAGTAGGCTATTACCGAGTATTACATAATGTGTTAGAAGAACTGCAAAGTAAGTGGTTTGCCAAAACAACTATAGTAATCTGAAACTTTAGTACTGTAGAAGAGGTGTGGAAAACAATTAATGTCCCTACATGAGTATTTGGCAATGAAAGACTGCAATCTGAGAAGATTAAAAAATAAGGAAAACACTTTGTACTACACGCAGGCTTGGAATATTATTGGTTCCTGATTCCTGGTTATATATCTTTTCATATTGTGCAGGCTTGGCAATATTATTTGTTCCTTGTACCTGGTCATATATCTTTTCTTATTGTGCAGGCTTGGCAATATTATTTGTTCCTCGTACCTGGTCCTGTTTCTTTCCTTATTGGGTTGCTTTATCTCAACTAACAAGTCCCTGCCCCAAATGAGAATTTATTACATCCTTAATGCTGTACACAATAACTTCCTTGTGGTTCTCAACAGCTCTCAAAGAATTGAACTCCGGTAGGCATGAACATGTATATCATGTGGTTTGCTGAGAGCCTGAGGGTATCAACTCATATCAATTATAATAATCACAGAGTTAACACCCTTCTGCCTCTCAAAGGCTCTTATCTTCTGCTAAGATAGCACCCTTCTGGCTCTAAAGTCTAAATAGCACTATCATACTACACACTGTTATGATATCCAATCCCTCCACCAAAAACTAACAGTACTATCAGTCACAGACAGGTCAGTCATCTGTAAAGGAAGGTCTTTATATCACATCACACCTTCCCTGTCATTCAGATGAAGATGCCAGGAGGATCTCCTCCCCCAAGATGTCTTCAATAAACAAAGACCCTCTTCACATGTGCCAGACAGCCATTGACCTCCTGACCTTTCACCTGATAGTGGGGTCACTGGGCTAAGAGGAGAGTTTGTTCCTTATTTATAGAAGGTACATGGTTTGTGGTCGGCTGGGCTTGGTCCTGTCCAGCTTTACGGTCTGGCCACAGGAAAACCACAAAGAACACTTACAAATTGTTCTCATTATAAAGAATGAAGTCACAACCAGTCAACTCCTTTACTCTGAAAACCATACCTCAACAGACTCAACAATCAGTTACAAAGGGTGTCATTCTGCTCCTGGACAAATGAATATCTGTGTATATCATCTATAGTGTTGTCTTATCTTCAATCCCATATTTGATCACCAGCTAGTCATATCAAGATTATTTAGATTCTCGAATTTGCAAACCAAACATTTAATCTCTCTATCATGGCTACTTTTAAAAGAAAACTGTGCTATCTTCTTTTGCTCATAGACATCATCTTTTGCTGAGGAGACATATCGTCTGTTCAGAGCCAGAAGGACGTTAACTCTGAGATTGTATTACAGTACATGTACATGAGTTAAAGATAAAGTTGAGTTCTGGTCATGCAATTGTATTGGGGAAAAAAACGGTGTGAAATCGATCAAGGTTGATCATCTAGCATATAAGTATTGGTGTGTAATAGGTTACGGAATCATCAAAATGATTTGGCCCAGTCTTGGTAAAATTACAAGCACTGTATACAGAAAGATGTACATGGGGCTACACGAACATGTGGCATAAAAATCTGTCACAATTTTTACGTTGTTACATGCCATATTTAGAATATGAAAGCATTTAAAGAGCCATGCTTTTCAGGGAACATTTTTTATCTGATGTTCTTCCACACTTGCATAATAACAATAACGCTCACAAATTATTGTTCACCTCTTCCTAGAACTCAACCTTCTCTTTAATGCCCTTTTGGCTCCAAACAGATAATATATGCTAAGGTGCAAAACTACCTATTCTGATAGATCCAAAGCTCCAAACTTTGAGTTGGGTTATCCAACTCTTCCCACTTTTATACAAGAATGAAAAGTTTGAAAAGAACATAAGAAGTTCAAGCCCAAACCTTGCTGTGCTCAACTCAACCATAAAATTGTTTACAATCTGTGAATAGAATATAGTGAGCAAAAGGGTGACGGGACTGAAGCCATTATTCAAAATGATCAATATTGAGGAACTCTATTCCAAAAGCAAATACCTATCATTCACTTTAATTACTCTGCAATTGTCCATGAACTTATGAACTTGATCCAACGTGTTTGGCCCATTGGAAACCCCAAAACCGACGAAGGACTCTGGCATTCAATGTATACCATGAACTAAAGTTTAGTTACGTGCATAAATCCCTCAAGAATTTGAAAAATAAGTTAATCAACAAAATGAGTTCTGGCAATATAGAGCCAGTCACATACATCACCCCAATATCAGTAGCTACTATTAAAATTAATTAACATGTATGTAGAAACTAGAAAAATAATTGGTAATCGCAAGTTTATTTGGATCCAATACTTTTCAACATTGTATACAACTATCCTAAATTTCATATCATTATCAGTCATATGAGACCTGCTATTCATACAGTTCAATGGTATCAATTTAGCTAATTGCTATGACCTTAGTTTCCCATTAAAAGCATCATATGACTACAGGCACATGACCTAAAGACTCGAGGTTAGCTTTAGTGCTATAATTTTTCAGTTCACTTCTTCCGTTGATTATCTCTTGTTTAATACTTTATACAATGACTTTCTCCATGGAAAAGTTTGCAAGTAGAATTCATCACCATTACCAACAAAGTGCATAATCAGTCAATGACAACTGTTCAATCAGTATGACAAACTTTGGTGATGTGATAACGAAGGTTTAGGCTATAAGTCATTAGCATAAATAAATATGGCATAAATGTCAGATTATTGATAGTTGCACTTAATTTCTCGAGCCAATATCCATTGAACTACAGAATTGGCCTCCTATATTTTAAGGCTGTGCACAAGAGTGTAATGAGGTACCCGAGTACACTTTACTTTACCGACGGTACCATGCCAGCGGCCGCCGCTCTCCCTGGCACGGGTAAGCGTGGACCTGGACAGTTTTTTTTTTTTTTTTTTTTTTTTGCGGCCGAATATTCGGGTACGAGAAATCGTACCTAAGTAGTTGTCAACCATGTGGGTACTCGAGCATTCGACTACCCGTCGCAGCCTTACTATATTCCCCCCTTTTCTTTTTTTAATTAAACCTTTTTGATGTTCTTGTAAAAGCTGTATGATAAAAGAACGGTTCTGGGGTCAGTCATTTTAAACTGATTTTTACAAACTACATGTACATGGGTGTACGGATGTACTTTTGTGAAATGGGGGTGGAAATGAGGGGGGAGGGGTTGTTGTGGTCACATAACATTATCGGAAAAGACTGAATGTTGAGATATTATTGGCAGTTTTAAGGTCATTGAAACGATAACATTGGGTTAATAATTGGCTTCCTTCTGGCCAAGCCTGGACCACTGTGAGGGTTGGGAATACACAGGGGGCTAACAGGAAACACATGTGCAGCATACACATCCACTATCCATGGGACGTTATCAGGTCCATACAGAGAACATTTAAGCTAAGTTCACATGAGGATGTGGTATTATTAAACTTTAAGTCTGCGAAACTTCAGAGTTATAAACAATGATCCGCTCACAGCGACAGCGGTTTACACAGGACTGAACAGAACGTTTTCAAATTTTTAAAGTGCAAGCCAGAAAGCATGTCATTCTAACTACAAGTTGGCGTAAACTCAAAGTTTATTGCGTCCATCCACACTACACATAACTAAGAGTGACGATCCCCCCCACCCCCCCCCCCCTCCTCCTCCTTGCTGCTTGTGGATACCATGCTATCCTCAATATCACTCAGGGATAATAACTTCTGAGTAAACTTAACGTTTCCTAACCATGGGTGCGTCCTCAAGGTCCATAACTACAAGATAACTTCAAAGTTTAAAACCTTTACTTAAACTTAAGTTACGGGACTGTCATGTAAACCTCTCTATTACCAGGTCCATATGGAGAAACAGAGATCTCTTGCCTGCTTTTATCTTTTCTTCACAGTGGTATGGTGATTTAATTACACCTCTATCATTGTATTCAGATGCATGTTGAGGAAATCATGTTGAGATCATTAAACATAATGTAAAATCTAAAATGGGAGGAAGGGGTTGATTCATAGGTGAGCCGATTTATAGGTGAATGGATTTCACAATAGATTTTTTTTTTTTTTTTTTTAAGGGATCATAATAACACAATGCAATGTGAGGAAGGGTTATATTTTTTAGTGAATGAATACAATACATTCAAAATAGATTTTCTTTTTTAATACAATGGATCAGGAACAGCTGGATAATCTTATCTCTGAATGTATAGGAGTAGAAATCTACATTTCGGGAATCCTTTTAGGGATCTTCTTTTGAATGGAATACATGTTAAAAATACTGGAATTCACTTTTAAAAGTAGAATTCAAACACTGTTTCAGAGATGATTTTCATATAATTTAGAAAAAGGAATTGTTCCATATTACACGACTCCTAAAAAAAGGATTTCTACCCCTTTGCACCAAAAGAGTATCAATGAGTGGAAATTGAGAATGATAATTTACACCTACAGTTTACATTGTATTTTACAAGTATAATGAATAGAATTGATTCATTTTGCTGTTGCTTTCATGCAGGCTTAGAGTTAGACCGCGCAAAAATAATCTATAATATCCATTCATTAGTCCAAGATTATGATAACATGATTACACTCTGCGAAAAAATAACAGTCTGCATGTCGAACAAAGTGAACACAATACAATGAGTTTCAGGAACAGATGTGATTATTTTCTGTATGAAAATGTGAACAATAACATGGATGAAATACACATGCACACAAAAATAAACATGGCAAGGAACAGATGTGATTATTTATATATGAAAATGTGAACAATAACATGGATGCACACAAAAATAAACAAGGCAAGGAACAGATGTTCTTTTTTGTTTATCTAACATTGCCAAAAAATAAATGGTATAAAATGTGCAACTTTCCCCAATCTATTTTATTAAATGGTGGGTAATGGAGGGCATTATATTTTTTGTCTTTCTTTGTCTACAGTCTGAACATAGAATCGTCAGTCTAGATCACTGGATAACAGTGAAAATGGAGTAAGCAAATTATATCGCTACACTGCTAAAAGGGCATTACAGCTAGGTAATAAAGCCACTCACAGTACATGTGTCCTTTTCGCAGTGAGCCAACAAAGTGTATATTGTAGGTTTTATTCATGATCATTTTTCTGACAAAGATAGAATAGAATATAATCATCATACTCTCTACTACAAAGTGCAATATGATATCTCCCACAAACAGACAAGAATCCATTGTGTTGTTGACACTGAATAGCACTTGTTCAATTTTCACCTATCCGATTCTATTTTTTTCTGGAAATTGGGGCATTCTTTGAAAAATGAAGACATTCAGCGATCCCGACTGTGAGAATAAATGTGCCTTTCTGTCATGTTATTAGTCTTTATGAGATCAGCTTTCCTGACCATGATGATGGGATGATGGGTCATGTATCTCAATCCAATCTTCTTCTCTCATCCTCCGCAGACTCTAGTCTTTGAAAACATACCATTTTTGTTCTAAATTTGTATGTGCTTGTATGGTAGCAGAGTTGCACACATTGGCCCGAATTCACGAAGGAGGTTTGTCGAAAAACCTAGGTTTATGTGCATCATTTCAAACCAAGTTTTGTAAACCTTGGTTTGAAACGTGTCTGTCGACAAACCTCCTTTGTGAATTCGGGCCATGAAGTCCAAACCTAACAGGTATAATTTGTATCATGTAGTTAGTTTTCAGAGTTAAACATTCTTTTCAAAGTAAGAGAGTTTTGAAGAGAGCTGGTGAGCTCCATCATAAGCTTTTTTCAGATTTTTATTTTATTTTTATTTTTTTATGTTTTGGTTAGCATAGGAACTGACAGCACAGCAACTGTAGCCAGAGCATGAGTCATACAAGCAAGTACATGCATTTGTGAAGAAGAGGTCTGACGGGTAGACTATCGGGCACCTTCTAGTCTACTCAATCAGCAGGGGGTATGGTAAGTTTCTGAAATGCCCTAACACCTCCCAAGCCGCCTACCCGCCCGCCCAACCAGGGACTTATCAAATAACTGGGGCTCCAACTTAACTCTCTCCGATGACCCCTGACATTGACATCGACAGGCAACAGAAAAGCTGAGAATATGTGATGATGGATGAGGGCTCCTCACTCTTTAGATCTCACAACCCCCCCCCCCCCCCCCTCCTTCCCTTTTTTCCTTCTCCCTTGTTTTAACCTCTTGTAATAGAAAATGGAAATTGGAACCCAAAAGGATGTCAATTGAGCTGGAGCAGTCATAATTCAATCAACATCTCACCCCAAATATTGTGATATCTTCCGACTCTGAGAGTTTGTGATATACAGAACATCATATTGTTCCTTCTAAAGACAAGTCCCTGAATGTAGGTCCATGGTTGTAATAGATAGATAATAGTTTCAGTACCCTCACAGTTGGAAAATCCAGCATATTAGTAATATCCAGTAATATTGAAAGCCTATTTATTTCATTTAAGTTGATTATACCTGTATGTACTTTGGATATATTAAAAAACAAGAAGAAACTAGGCTAAAACTCCCTGATTCAACCAGTCCTTTCATTGGTCCTCTCTCATACTCATACTCCTAGCAAATGATGTCCTTCAAGCACTTGAACAGAGTTACACCAACAGACATACCACACACCTTATAGATACCAGACGACATCGAATCATGCCGATTATTCTATCTTCATATCTGTCCTTTTCAAAGGCCAAATGCAATGGAGCTCCCAAATGGCTCCATTTGAACAGATAAAGCGGACACCTTTTTGGCAGTGCGAAGGACTGTGCGTCAACACCAGCATATCTCAAACACTGGCGTATATCTTCAACACCAGCATACAGGTTGACTAACTAGTCCCTACATCAACATTGCTCTCATTCTCATAAGGTGTGATGAGGTCATGTTTGGAAAAGCCTGATCCTAAAAGGTGTCAACTTCAAACAGAGAGGGTGCAGAAAGAGCAGGATAGGTGGTCAGAGGCGCAACAGGGACTACAGCAAGTTCACCTCAGGTGGGTTTCATGTTGAGTTACAGGGCCTTAATGCAGTATGCAGGGTGATAGGTACTGAAATGAATTCTTCAGAGACAGTCAGACACCCCACCACCCCCCCCCCCCCTTTCCTTGTTATTATCTCAGAGTGTACTTTGATCGTAGATTGCTCTCCTGCACATGATTTACCTCAATACTGGCTTGAAGAAGTTGAAAGGTAACATCTGATCACTCACTTTTATTTACAGGGCTTAAATGCAGGGTGATAAGTACCGAAATTAATTCTTCAAAGACAGTCCGACACCCCCCCCCCCCCCCTCTCCCCTCCTCCCCTTTTCCTGCCACCCCTTTTCCTTGTTATCATCTGAGAGTGTACTTCATAGATTGTTGTCCTGCACATGATTCACCTCAACACTGGCTTGCTGAAGTTGAAAGATAAACATCTGATCACCCTCTCAAAATCACATTTCCCCTGAAGCAAGTATGGAAATATAATCCCTCAAGGGTAACTCGACTCCCCCAAAGGTACTTCAAAAGTTAAACATTTCCTTCCAGTCAACAAAAGAAAATCCTCATTTCCTTCCCTGTCCTTCAAGTAGATCCTAATTTTGTTGAAACTGCAAATTTTGTTCTGCTTTTGCACATTTTTCCCTCCACTTTGTATCAAAAGTGAACACTCCCACTAGGCCTGTGGTCATCATCTCGAGATTGCCATATTGCTTGCTATTCCTGATTTGGAAAATAATCCTGAAGATACAAATCAGCTTGAGATTTGACCTTAAAACTTGAAACTCGAGCTTGAAAAATTAACCAAGATATTTTGCTCATTGTTCAAACATAGTGCGAGTCTTCGGGCTGGTGAAGGTGCACCGGACAAATAGTGGGATATTTCGCAAACTAGCCCAAGATATCTTGGGACGATTTTCTTGACCAAATATCCTGCTAATAGCAACTTCGGCTGATAAAGACGCAAATTAACTAGATTATTTGCAATCAGGATAGTACAAATAGCAGGATATTTGGCAATCTCGAGCTGATGAAAACAGGCCTACTGAGTGTAACATGGATAACATCATCGATGTCACTAGGAATGGAAATCCAAAACGTTCGCTCCGGTTCGATAACAAATGTACATTGTACCTTGTGAGAATGTTGTTTTTGTTAGCTTCATCCCCTGCCATGAAAGGCTACCCCCGATGATATCTGGGACCAACGGCTTCTCTAGAGGCAAAAAAATCACTCTCGAATGTAAGCCATGTTTTTCATGTTATTCGTCACACTCCAGCTGAACTGACGCAAAAATGTCAAACACCCACAGTCGCGTTTGCATAACAGATTGGATGTCTTCTAGATGGGTTACAAGTAAATTTGAAGGTGGCGCAAAACTTGATTTGGTAAAGTTGTAGTAGTACCGTAAATCAAGATAATATTTGAATTATTTATTGAAATAATTACTGGACATGACGATCGTTCGGTCTTTAGGTTGACCCCCCCCCCCCCACTCCCCCTTTCCACTGGTAGGGCACTTTTGATCCAAGTCCTACCCAATATTTTCAAAATTAGAGCTGTTACCATCATGCATGTGGGTCTAAACCGGCTTTTTTTAGATTAAATAAACATAAACATCCATAAATTAACAAAATAAAAAAATGTTTTAACATTTTCAACAAACAAATCAACTTTAAAATTCCACCTATGCCATAACAAATCCAAGGTCTTAAAATGGGATTAAAATCACATGGACAGTATGCCTAAATATTATGAGTTACTGCACTATTTTCTGTAATGGAAATTCAAAGGAAGTGAAATTGGGCTGAGGTCGCCCATTCAGCTCTAAACTCTCACTTACAAATTGTATGAAAGCAATCATTTCCAAGCCAAACACCCAAAGCAAAAGTATACAAACTGAAGCAAAAACATCCACTTCCCCTCAAAAAGAAAGTACAATTCATGAATTTACAACGCCCCTTCAAGTAGTAGCGCACCGGTGTCACTCGGCGTTAAGTGTCTTTGAATAACAATCAGCCAAGAAAGGACTAGAATTTCCCTAATCTGTGATCTAGCTTTCGTCTGACCGTGGTCTGACTCTGATCCATGGTTTTGCATTCTGTGAATCAATAGCGGCAGCATAACTCAATCATTCTTGTATGGAAGCAAAGAATTAAATCAATATTTTGGCAATCAAGTAGAGTGAAAGTCGGTCTGTCCATCTGCAGACCCAGGGATAAAAGCACACTGTATGTACATGTACCTGTACCTCCTGGCTCATTTATTTATTTATTTATTAGAAATTATTACGGTAGTCTTTTTTTAGTAGGATGGCTCCATCAGTAGTTAAATACTGTTTTCTGTGGAGGCTCATATTTTCAGGTCTTTGCAGGCCAGAGATGTGACAGACAATGAGACAATGTTTGATGTTTCAATAGCAGTACCAGTTCTTTCCTATAAATAGAAAGAAAATATTTTGGGGAAAAAAAACCCTGTGCATTTGAATCAATAAAAAAGGCAAACAACTATCACTTTCAGTTATGTGATCAATTTTATGTCTCAAAGCATTTATTCAAAAAGAAACCAAAAGGAATTTCATGAATTGTGATACTGCCAATTATTTTTGTAGTGTTTCCTCTAAACATGTAAATGTAGGCTTATATAGAAAATTGGAAATTGATGTAAAGGGGAATTCTTTTTCAGGTGTGATTCTGGAAAAAATGTAAATGTAATGCATGGAGCCAACAGAGTATACAAGCATGCCCATGTAAGCGTGTATCAGTGCCCTATTTCGTGAACCTTGTTATCAATAACAAGTTACATTAGCTGTTATAAGCTACTGAAATCATTGCATTTGATTGGCTGAGAGCAAATTTGTTAAAGAAATTTAGCATTTGTTATTGATAACAAGTTCTATGAAACAGGGCCCAGAATTGTGACCACTGTAGACATTCAATCCACCAGAAATGAATGCTCCATATTGCTACACCAGTTCCATCTCATCTTCTTTATGTTACACTGTATATACCATTGATACCATATGGTCTAAATTCTGACCATCTGCAAATGTAAATGCAGGTAACAGACTTTCATTTCTATTTTTAAATCAATCGCCATTACGTGCCATCCATAACCCTGAATTGTAGAACAGGGTCATCAATCATAATAACTTTTAGATCAATTACAGAAATGTTTTCAAATTTTTCATTTCATCGAAACCATACCGTACTTACATTACATGGACACAATTCATGTGTATCACAAAAAAACCAAGGACTTTACATTGAATTATGCAACTCAATTACGAAAGTAATTAGTTTTGTCAGTACCACGAATGAAACCAATTCAACTATCTTCATCGAACTGCAGAGACCATGAAGGCTGTAATGTATTATTGATAGTTATGAGAGACAATATGGATTGAAGGGATTCTACAATATATTGGTTTGATTTAGTTTTTTGACTTGACATTGTAAAACATAATCCTGTATTTTGGAATCTGCAAGATGCTCTTATATTACACCTACTGGAGAGATGTCAAACATTTTCACACTTTCAATGTGTAGTATCGTGCAATAATTAGGTTTACATGTATAATTGTGTTACTGTACCAGAGATTCTAATAAGGTATAATACAATGTATTCCTGCTCTTAGATAATCAGAAAATAGGACTTTCAGTCATAAATATATATATGTCCATTGTCACTAGCCTACATTACTGATTACATGTAATCATTTCATTTCTCATCCGTGTAATGTCAAATAAATTTCACTCATTGGCTGAACCATATTGAAGCTCTAAAATTATGCACCTGTCAATTGTATGACCCACCCCATGAACCCCGGGGATGGTGCGTCACTTGTCTAATGTGCGTCGGATTTTACTATACCATGACGCACATATGCGGCAAAACTATGACGAACTTCAGGCTACCAATGACGGTACCTCGGTCAAAATTATGACGCACCAGTTGTTGATTTTGACTGTCATTTGAATACACTGTACTTTATTCAGTGACGCACCTATGTAAAGTGACTGACATCGACACACCCCACCGTCAATATTGTGACTGACCATAGGAGTAAAATGACGGTACCCTGAGTCACACCTTGATGGTAAATGACCCAACCATGACGCACCTTCCCCGGGGTCCACAGGGTGGGTCATACAATTGACACCTGCATTACTACCAGTGCATACCTCTATGTAGAACGGTATTCATTAAACAATAATAACAACTTAATCCACTCAATATTACAATGTACACATAAGCTTTCAATCCTTAGCAATCAATATAAACCTGAATGGAGGGGGGGGGGGGGGCATCTGCAAATTTTTCGCTCACAATCGTCACTCAATAAGCGCCCAACGGGAGCTGCTATTTAGAAGAAATAATGAACATTGATTGAATCGGCACCTACATGAATGTGCACACAGCGAGCACAAGCAATATACCAGTCCTGCGACTAAGTAGATAATTCAGGGGCACTACCATTCAAATTAGTGGAAATGGAAGAGAATTTGCAAGGCCTTGATCTCAATGGTATTCCCATGTAATTGCACTGTGTTATGACGTTATCAGGCTCAGAGTCTTTGGATTAAAATACATTCATGTGCATTAATTCATAATCCAATGAATAATTTAGACCAGACCTTTCTACATGACATAGGCTAGAAGGCTAATGTCCCAATTGCGTCATTCGTGCATGAGTACCACGTCACATGTTCGGGCTGGATTGATCAATCAGAGAAAACACAACGGGAATCATCATTTGCAAGAATTCTATATCTCACATTTGCTCTGTAAACTGTACGCCTGAATGTACGTCTCCGCTACACTTTCAAAATTCTCTGATTTCATTTCCACAAACAAAACACTAAAATCTAAATATACCTTTTATGACGGCGCTGGGAAAAGACAAAAGACAAAATACAAATTGCCAAATCATTCAGACTTTTTATGGCCTAATGTTCATGCTTACACGCAAATATAAACCTATTCCGTGATACGGTCCTTGAGAATGCCAATTGATTTTCAAAGTAGGGATTGTTTGTATAAATATTATAAACATAATTAAATAAAGAAAAACAAATGACTTTAATACCAATGTGAAGCAACAAATATCATTGCATATTTAACTCATGTGTATGCACGTATGTGCCTGCTTTCATGATGCAAATAATGATTGGCTGTGTAGACTCTGTTGAGAACATGCATTAAGGCATCACATCCCTAATGCCTCAGTCACACTTTTGCATATTTGGCTTGCATATTGCTGCATACTTATGGCAAGCCTTTTTAACATTTATTCCTATTTCTTGATATCAAGAAATTATTTTCTGTTGTAAAGCAATGGTAATTCTAGATATCAAGAATTTATTTATTGATATCAAGAATTCAATTCTTGATATCAAGAAATAGGAATAAATGTATGGCTTGCCATAAATATGCAGCAATACGCAAAGGTGTGACTGAGGCATTACAGTTTGCTTTAGCACTTGGGAGTTGGAGAAAGAATTTCACTCCTGCAGACGGACGGACGACTTCTGTTAACAACGTGCAACCTTGTTCATCCCCCACAGCCCATCCCTCCTGACTAGATTAATGCATTCATCATCTTGATCCCTAGATCAGGGCGAAAGACCATTAACGTCTTGTAACATTCTACAGAGATGGATGAACTACAGTGCCTTATCCCTTATTTCAAAACTACTTAATGGATGGGGACAATTAAATGTGACATTTCTATTTCACTTCAAACGTGGGTCAAAACTAATCTGCTTCAACAAATGTGTAAATACTGCCTTTCTCAGAGAGCCTACACCTTCAGATGTTTGTTTTTTTTATCCGCTGGTGTTGTTTGTTTGTTTGTTTTTTAACAGAAAAACAGTTCCATAAATGTTGTAAATCACCTTCACCATCATCCACGTTTTCAACATCATCATCATTACTCCGTATATTTTTGAAACCTTTTTACCAATAGGATTCCTTGCGTTTACCAAAGAGTTGGAAAGTTAATATAAACTCTTGTACAGGTACAAGAATGTGTGACCGTATGCATTTGGTGTCCATGTACCGAATGGATTTACTGTTGTATGCATAACCCCAGTTGTTATTGATTTCTATTTAAATAGAACCCATTACCTACATGTAATATGTACATGTAGTATGAAGGCATGTCGTTGCTGCTGAAATAGAACTTCATACGCTCTGGTAAAGTCCCACATGTATGTATTTGTGTTGGTTGCAGAATAAACTCAAGCACACTTGAACTGATATTGTGTGTGTGCTATTTGAGTAGCACCACAGCAGGTAAAAGTTTACCACACCATGATAATTACATCATGTAGTGATGCAGAGTTCAAAGTGCCATACTTTTCATCTATCTTCTTAAACGTTCATATAACTTCCGAAAAGGCGCATCAATACATCGCATCCCGTGTTTCTATTTTACGTTTGTTGTCAAGATTGTCAACAAGACGTCATCAACTATACCCCATATCTGTCTCCAAGTAGCTGCCGTAGCTGTTCCCCCCCCCCCCCCCCCCAAAGTAGAAACTAGAAAGTAGAACATCGATCTCCAACCTATAGCTCCAAGACACATTATATTCCACCCTCTCCATGATCCTGTTTTATGTTTTCAGAACCCTAGTTTGTAAAGGTCATCCATCTACTCCACACATCCTGCAGCTTTTCCGGCTCAAGAAAAGATACATCTTCCCAGTATCAGTTTCTGTCCTCCAGAATTCTATACCCATCACAATGAGGAAAACATCTCCTTTCTTCTACTTTTATTGAAGAAAATTCTGAAACCAAGCCTTTTTCATACTGAGTCTGAGGTTTAATAATGGATAGTTATCCCATTGTGATATACATCATGACAATTTAATTTACAACCATTATGCATCATAGTAGGTCTCAAAAAATTAACTTGATTATCATTGAGATTACATTCATTAACTTTGTTCAAGATCAAACCAAAGAGATACTGGTATCTCCTTGATCAAACGTTTCTAACTACATTTTCATCCCAGTGTGAACATGATTCGGGCAAGGTTCTAGCCACAGTGGACACAATTTTGATGTGGTAATAAAGCTAAGGTAGAAGCGTATCTCATCACATTAGACAGCATGGCTCATTCAAACAAAGATTAAGAGTCGAGAACGGTACAATAAATCGTCCTAATTCAGAGCGCAGAGAAAGATAATTATTGTCAAACACATTTTTGTTATTTAAATGATTCATGATTATCATAATCACAAGATTACATCTGAGATCAGACGTTTCTAATCATGTTTTCACCCCGGTGTGAACAGGATTCGGGCAAGGTTCAAGCAACAGTGGACAGCCTTGTGGTGTGGTAATAAAACCAAGGCAGAAGGGTATCTCATCACATTACAATAAACCTCGTGAGTATGAAGTGTGCTGGTACTCCCTCGGTCCTACTAAACAGCCAGAGAGATGAGCAGAAAGAGCTACCGACTGTGACACTGCGGTCTGTCTCTCTGACAACGCCTGGCACATTATGTCTTTGGCGTTTTAAAGGTACTGATGTATGAATGTGCAAGTTATATATTGTATGTTCAGGGCTCCATCTTATAAATAAGTGTGATTGATCCAAATCAATCGCAAGTCATCCAATCAATCGCAAGTTTGTAGTTTCCTATCTCTAATGTACATACAGTAGTTGCGATTGTGTACATAAGAGACAGGAAACTGCAAACTTGCAATTGATTGGAGCCAAAATGGTGTTAACCTTGTATAAAAGTATATAAATTGTATCAAATTTAGCAGTAACATAAATTATCTATGAACATGTACATAAGCATAACACTTAAACGTATATGTCTAAAAGCAAACACTTTGATTGCTAAGCAGGAAATGTAACAAGAACTTCTACGATTGATTACATTTAAAAAAGCATTAAGTTTCTAATTAATTACAGAACAAGGTCCATTTCTTATTCTCCAACTCCATACAATGCATTCTTGTTTGTCTAACCATGTCTGACTTCCTTTAAAATAGGCCACCATACCATAACATTAGGCGCGTCTTCATCATCTCGAGATTGCCAAATAGCCTGCTATTTCTGATTTGGGAAATAATCCTGAAGTTACAAATCGCGTCCTCATCAGCTCGAGATTCGACCTCGAAACTTGAAACTCGACCTTGAGAAATTAGCTTGAGATATTTTGCTCAGCGTTCGCGCATAGTGCGAGTCTTCGGTCTGGTGAAGACGCTCCGGACAAATAGTGGGATATTTTGCAAACTATCTCAAGATATCTAGGGATGACAATCCCGACCAAATATCCCGCTAATTGCAACATCGGGCTGATGAAGAAGCAAAATAGCTTGATAATTTGCGATCGGGAAAGTTCAAATAGCGGGATATTTGGCAATCTCGAGCTAGTGAAGACTGGCCCATCTGGAACTTTCAGTTTCAGACTTTATCAAGTGAAGGCGATGATCGAACTGCCCGAGTCTGAATTACAGCCCTACTGTACATGTATGTAAAGGAGAGGTGTCTCAGTATGCACAGACATGAATGATGAAGGTAACCTACACCCACTAATGGGTCACCTAGGCTTTTACTGTCAGAATACATTACGTTGAATGCTTTGACTCAAATGTCTCTATGCTCCTCGATCTACCCTTCATCTCAAGAACCGTACTGAAGGCAATAAGCACCCCTCACCACACTTCACCTCCCCCCACCCCACCCCTCCCTCTATGCATGTAACACAGGGACTCCATATTATGTACTTCGAGTTTGAACAGATCAAATCTGAAAAGACTATTCTTTTGGCGAGAGATAAATAATATTCATTCTACATATTTATCTATTCTAGTAATATATCCAAAGCAGGACTCTGTACTAACTTATGTCTTAGGGGTATCCAGGTCGAAATTTACCAGTTTGTGTACACTGGGCCCATGTATGATTTGTATAATGTTGTGGTTTTCTTGAGAGGGGGGGGGGAGACTTTGGGGTCCAGGGATAAATTTGGGCGGCCATGTGCACCAGACCTCTGTTAAGAGGTGCGAATTTGATGTCACCGGTACAGCTTCAAAAGCATGAGAAGGACTCAAATGAACAATGGTATCCTCTGCCTGAACGAAGCGACTTTTCCTCTGTAGCCTCCAATTAAAACTTGACAAACTCCTTCCCAAATTTGTTCCCACATCAGTCTTCATTGTATTGTCGGCGAAATTAATAATGATAGATCGTTTTCCCCTCTGTTTCATTTTCAAATTTCAAGGCACCTTTCCTTAGTTTCATTTTAAAGAAAGGAACTTTCTAGCTGTGGGGTGAGCCCTATTCATGTAATTAGCGGTTCCACGCTCAGTGAGGCAATCTCAAAAAGTTTCCAAGTCAAGCTCTGCTTCACCTCAATGGTACTACACATCACCCAAGGAGCTAGCCGACAAGAACTTCTATTATAGGAACTGCCTACCATGCTACCATCACAAAGACAATAGCATGGTAAATTGGTTCCTGCCTTCCTGGGATCGATTGTAATATCAACCTGATCATAATGGCTGAAATGATTGTTCACACATGACCGGGAAATCCATACGCTGTAGGAGGGCTATAGGGAAGAGGGGATAGGTTGATGAAATGCTTTGATTGCTTTAAATTGAATTAATTTGATGAATAAATTCAACTCTGATTAAATTAAATTGTTTGCTAAAAATGTCTGTTAAGAGCCAAAAGGGTCTTGCATGTATTACAAGTTAACACCTTTTTGGCTCCAACCAAATGTATATCAGAGTAGCTATCATTTCAATAACATTATATTTGTTCTGTTGATAAATGAATTGACATTGATCTGGTTCAGTGTAAGCTGAATTACATACCTGTACATCGATAGAGACAGAGCATGATTTATAGCTTGGAAAGCATACACTGTATTAAATCAAGATAAAAATTTAACCAAGATCAGTTACATGTGTACATTGTAGTTTTAATAATGTAGTGCATGTCATTGAGGTAGTACGCAAACAAAATGAGAAAATAAAATCAGCTTTCCTAAATGTAATATATACAGTATGTAGACTAGCTAAGTTAAATACAACCGGTTACTGGTATCTAATCGCCAAATTCTTCCTTCCTCAACACACTTCCGTATTGTATTATTCATGTGGTACTATCTCAAAATCCAAAATACAATAGTGAAGTGGACAATGCACATTCTACATACTTAGATACTATGTAATGTGCAAGCAAATATTTACTCTTTCCACTCCTCCCCCCTCAAAAAGAAATTGTAAAATGTTCATTTATCAACCTACATGTAAGAAAGTGTTGTTTTTGTTTGAGTTCTTTCAACAAAATAAGTTTTTTCTTTTCTTTTTTTAATGATACAGTGGTTGAGTTTGAAGGAACATCTTTACTCTGTGATTTAAACAAAATTGTGAATTTCCTGTGTCTATACAGCAATCCATGGTTTCCTTGGTACAGACACACTTGCACATACATGTAACAAGCATGTTTTACTGGTTATTGCATAGGAAGAGGGATGTCGTATTTGGTTTTCAAAGCATCAAAAGACAAGACAGAAAATCACAAAAGAGTTGCCAAGTGCTCAGGCCAACTCCCCGCTATTTCCCATCATGTACATGTAAGTTGGCCATAAGCCAGCTTCTCATGTCGTTTTACTGTTTACTACCCTATAAATCAGAGTCAGGAAGATTGCATAAAATTCACGAAAAGAAAATAAACAAATGGAAGTATACATGTACAAGACTGAGTACACGGGCCTGGGATTTCTATAGCAATGTTCACACAAGACCATAATAGATTTGTACTGAAGAGTGCTCAACCTAAAGGTTTTTTAATCAACAACCTACTAAAAACAATGAGGGTTCACATGGGACTGCAAGGAGTATTCAGAGTTTAAACTAAATGTACAGGCAGATCGAGCAGACATTCTAACTACAAACATACTGGTGAAACCTTAAAGTTAATTTCGAGCAAACAGCACATATTGGAGTGGGAACCCTTTTTGCTTGCAGTTATCTTATCGTAATAAGTACCATAAGACAGTGACAGTTTTGAAACCGAGAGTGCGTCTGCAAGTGACAGTTTTACAACCAAGTGTGCATCTGCAAGGTCCTTATCTACCGGCATAACATTATAAGATATCCTATAAGTTTAAAACCACAAGCTACACGTAAGCCCGAATTTTGCAGAGTCTCGTGTGAACCTACACTTGTAGCTCTTATCCGACTCAACAATCTTCCAAGATCTTTCCCATGCATCCTCCAGGGGTGACTCTTTTCAGGGGTTTTGTTCCTCGTTCTCATCAAATTTTGATCAATTTGTTACAGCTACAGGCTATGGCATGTGTTCAATGGCAGCAAAACTACCAACAGATTGCCAAAACTGATTGAAAAGGCTGACTTTCCACTAACCTTGTGACCTGACAAAGGTGTGTTCAACCTGAAACCAGTTGCTAAACTTGATCAATAGACTCTGAAGATCAGATTGTAGGAATATATGAAGAGATCAATTCCAAAAGGAGTTAAATCCATTTTTGTTACTTCAGAGAAGAAAGTTTATTTACCAGATTTTGTACAGTCGTCTATGGAAAAGTGATATTAGAAGGTGCATTTTTTTCATAATTGCTCCCAAAATTTAGATAAACGATTTTGTTGAAAGACGGGTACTTAAGCGAACAATGTTTTTATATCAATAACTAAATTTTCATCAAAAGTAGATTTAGCTCCTTTTGGAATTAAGCTTTTCATATACAAATGGGGCTTTCAATGCTTGTCATCTAGAGTGATGGATTAGTGCTGTAAACACAACTTTAGAGAGATTAATAGCTGCTAAATTTGGCTACTGATACATATCTATCTCTCTTATCATATGATAAATTGCTTGAGAAACTGTATAAAATCTGCATTGTTACTTTGTACACTATATATTTTTCATATCTCCCTGCATTGTATATTTTGTTCACCCGGAAGCAAATTTGCACATCCATCATGCATGCTTAATAATTATAATGAACCCCAATATATTATCATAAAAAATATTAAATAATTCCTTAACTGAGTACTTTAATACACAGGCTCAATACATTCTTTAAAATTGGGTCAATATATCGAAAAATTGTCTGCAAAATACCCTCACGTTTAAGCTATCATGAAACTGATCCTGCATAGTCTACAAATAAAAAACAGCATCATCCTTCTCAAAGCAAATTTAATCCCATTGTCACAAAACATCTTCTTGCGGAAACCGCCCCAGTCTACGCTAACTCAGGAGCATCTCTCGCAAGCACGTGCGTCATGATTCAGAGGGCAATTACTGGATTAAAGTCACGAAACGGGGCAGAGAAGGTGAGTGGATGCGATACCGCTAATTATGCGACCCTCGTCCAATTTCATCTGCGGCCAATGGCAGAATGGATCACCGAAGGGCTTTGGGACATGGATACAGAGGTTGACGGATAAGTGTTATCATAGTGCTTTGACTGACTAATGGCGATGCGGTATCATTGCAGTATCTCTGTCTAGACGTACATGTATAGTTAGCACAAAATACAGGATGAAATTTCAGATTTAAGATCTTTCGATAGTTTTAA
Source organism: Strongylocentrotus droebachiensis (assembly GCA_035222895.1). Lineage (NCBI taxonomy): Eukaryota > Metazoa > Echinodermata > Echinoidea > Camarodonta > Strongylocentrotidae > Strongylocentrotus > Strongylocentrotus droebachiensis. The sequence goes on along the minus strand of JAVYIG010000343.1, from coordinate 378,274 downwards.
CGATTATGCTTGATTGTTATGTTGGGGTTCTTCAATTTGTGACTTCTACCCAAACCCACCTATTTTAAGAGTTGATAGCTCATTATCCATGTTGGCAGAAAATAAGATAGGGCTTTTCATTGAAAGACGTAACCACAATATAAATACGGTTCAGCAGAAAGGTTTAGAAATGTCCATTTATCGGTGAAGTCAATACTCTTTTCAAATCACATTGGTTTACCAGTTTGAAGATGTACAAAGCAGACCAAAGAAACCACTTCCATATTTCCTTTGCAGATTACCAGAAGGAAAAATAATAGAAACATAATAGAAGATCTTCAATGATTAGCCTGAGGTAATCTTGCAATGACATGTGGAAGTATTAAACGCCTCACATCCATGATAGACGTTTCACATCCAAAATAGACAAAGATATATTTATCCCTGTTCTTATTCCACTCGGTTGATTCAATACCATGAAGTTAAGCCCCACCCCCATTCTTCTTTTCAATCGACCACCCAAAATGACTTACAATAAGAAATGGGAACTCCATTATCTTTTTTCTACATGAGAAGTCATTTCAATCCATTTATGGAATCACAATAGAAGCATGAGTCATATAAGTAGCAATCATAATATGCATGGGACTTTGGATCTATTCATGTCACACAAAGGACTCACAACCTTGTCTACAGAATACAAATAATTGTATTGCAGAACAGAAATATGAAAGGATTTGGTTCATACAGCAAGTTCTCTTAATGTTGTTTTTCATTGTAATATTTCTTGTTGGGTGGAATTATTAACCTTTTTTTTAAGGTGTTGGGGATTACCAGGTATAAATGTTTCCTCATCAATTTGTCATCCTGGATAATGTTTTCTGAGAACAAGGAGGCAGTTCAATTACATGAATAAAGGTTCTTCTGACTCTTAGCTGAAAATGTATGGATTGAATTCCCAAGTGCATACAGGTGTACTGTAATTAAGAATATCTCAAAAACCTGCCAAACAATGAAAATATGAGCAAGTCAAAAGGACATTTGTATTTCAAATAATCCTTGTATTAGTGCTTTAAGTTTTTAACATGGTTTCTAGCTACTTTTCAGTAATGAAAGCTAAACCATGGGTAAATGGGGAATACTCCACATGTATTAAAATGACAGGCAACAAATTTGGAACACCAAAATTACCATCAAGCGGTTAGTTGTTACTCATTTTTAATTTTTTTGTCAGGTCTGGAGTGTGGATATCCTTGGTTTTAAATGTGGTAAGGCCCTAAAATCCCAGCTGTTTTCATGAATAACACAGAATACTTGTGCCCTTTACCTGAGGCAATGAGATGGTTTAAAACCGGATGAAGATGAAAATCGCAAAGAAAAAGATCAACACGAGGAGGGGAATGTATTGGAATACCACATTTATATAAATAGCAGTAGAAAACACAAAGGAGAAGCAAAAATGCGAGATGCCATTAGACTGATACCGATCTTCTCAAAAACATGTTTTTCAGAGCAGCAAAAATAGAATCACGCTTGAGCCCTGCGGCCGGTGTTCATCAGCACAAGCCAATTTTTGAGAATTTCTCTTCCCCCGTCTTCCATGTACGTCAGACTCGCCGCCACACTTTCTCTCTCTGACTCATGTGTGTGTATGTGAATTTGAGTAGTCCCAGACAAACGTGTACCGGTATATGTTTTATTTTGGTGTGGGCAACTGCATCCTTCAAGCGTAAACAGAATACTATTTGCCGGCCCGGGCATTCTCATTCTTTAATTACCAAAAAGCCTCCACGCTTGATGGGAGAGTTCCGTACCTTTTTTGTTTCCCTTTCAGCTGAAGGTTTCATCCTTTGAGAATTAACGTCATTTGTGGTAAAATATTCTGCCTCCCTTTCTTTAAGAGACAATGAAAATAAGATTTACTATCTAGGAAGGACAGATGGATGATCACCATTGTAATATCTTCCCTTTTATTTGAAGTTTCATTTTGGATTTAAGGGGGTGCCTACATGATATTACCTTGTACCAGAAGGCATTAAAAAGTGCCATGACCACTATTATTCTTATATCTGAAATGATACAACAATTTTAGTAGCTGTTATGGTAATCTATTTTATGCTTGGTCAAATGGGTGACAGGATTTTGGGTTTTATATCCCACTGATCTACTGCATTAAATTTCAATCAATTCAAATGAGTGTCCAAACGTGGAAATTGATAACAAATCTTCCTTCATTTGTTCTCATATCCATCAATCCGGTGATAGATGGTTTCAAAGTCATCAATATCACTCTACACTGATTATTCTTCGCCGTCAGCTACATGTACATTGTACATTATAAGTAACTAAAGGCACGTATTCTTTAAAATAGAGGTCAATTCTATATTCATGCAAGCACAATGATTGATAATCCAAAACAATTTATGTTCACGCCTACAGTATTCAGAAAAGAAGCCTGGCACGACATCAGCAACAGCAGTATCGATCAGGGCTAGCATAATATTATGATAAAACATACAGGAGTCAGGAGATACATGTATGTACATTTATGTAAATTGGCCATGCTGCCAATGATATCACGCATCAGTTTATTTCTAAAACAAGAAATAAAGAGCTTCCTAGTTTGTTGGCAAGACTGGTGTTATTTCTGGCATTTTCTTGCTTGTCTTGGTCACCTGATTTGCTGAGGGCACTCATTTTATTAAGCACATGTCATCATACAGTAGCCGATAACTGACCATGCCAACAGCTGTTTCAATTTGTAAATTTTTAGTAGAACAAACAAACAGCAGATTAAACTGCTGTGTTTTTTCGTATTTGTACTGTCTAGTAAGTCCATGCTTGAACTGTACATGTTAGATAAAAGCATGCCCAGGGCACAAAGAAGTACCGGTATGTCAAATCTATAGTAGACGTTGTATTTTAGTGTTTTCTTTTCATTCTTCCTGCTCTGTTTAGTTTCCATTCCTTATTTAACCAATATACCACGCATATTCACAATTACTTTCTAAAAATGTTTGTCTGTCTGTAATAGGAGAACAATGAGGTTTGGAACTTAGCCCCGCTGGGATCGAGACCTGAAGCCATCACTGAACCTTGTTTCGGGACTACTTTGGTCCTGAGCCTAACCAGCAACACTGTATACAGACAGCCCTCTTCTCACATTTTTCATATTCCAAAAAAATTCCAACAATCACCATTATACCATGAAAATTCACAATTACTCTCTAAAAATGTTTGTCTGTCTGTAATAGGAGAACAATGAGGTTTAGAACCTAGCCCGCTGGGATTGAGAGCTGTAGCCATCACTGAACCTTGTTTCGGGACTACTTTGGTCCTGAGCCTAACCAGCAACACTGTATACAGACAGCCCTCTTCTCACATTTTTCATATTCCAAAAAAATGCCAACAAACACTCACAAGTGTACTGTATTTACATGTATCACCCGTACAGAAAATATTGGTTAGCTGAAATCGGAGTACATTGACGTTTGGAAGTTGGAACCTGGCCTACAAGAATATGGAATTGAAGCCATCACTGGACCTGGTTTCAAAACTATTTTAGTCCTGATACCTGCCAGCAGCACTACAACTTAGCAGGCAGCCCTGTTCGTCTTCCAATGAACAATTTAAACTTGACATATTCTTTGACTCAGCCACATTAAACTACACCAATAAACAGCATTCAAGAACATAATTTGTTCGTCTACTGTAATAGGAGCACGGTGCAGTTTGGAACCAAGCCTACTGCGGTAGGGAATTGAAGCCATCACTGGACCTGGTTTCGGAACTATTTTTGGATCAGAGCCGAGCCTGGCCTGGCTGTCGACCAGCGGGCAGTCTTTTTCATGGCTTGATGAAGCTCGGTGATCGGTATGAAGCGTTAGGTTACCTTGAGGTGTGATACTAGATAGGGCAGGTGTTTCTTGCAATAAGAATTGGTATGGTGAAGGTTACAGAGTTAAGGTCAACTTCATCTGACCATATCTTAAAGGGACCATTAGCGAGGATAGGAAAGTCCACAGCTGAACACTGATCCTTTCTTGTCCTCTCTGCATTGTCGCTCGTCTGCCATACGTGCAATTTGTCACAAAACAATAGACACCAAATGACAGAGGGATTGCTTTGTGCAACACAATGGCTTTGCAAAATTACCAATTTCCAGTCTTGATTGACTCCGAGCCAGCCCTTTTAACACCAGTATAGTAGATTAATTTTGTACTGGAAACAGACAAAATAATTTTGAAGCCCTATATCCATCTCAGAATAAATACATTGATTGCAGCGTGGCACAGGGAGATAGCTTGTGTGGTATAAAGAGCTTTCATTAACAAGGAAATCACTTCAATGATTTCATGCTTAATATTTAAACAGCTGTTCAAGAGAGAATATGCAGGTACAATTTACCTTTGCTTTTTACTCAAGAGTATATAGCCTTCAACATAGCTGGGCCTGGAATATATGTTAAAAGAGCTTCAAGTACAAAACAATGCTTTGAATAAAGTGCACTTCCATCAATATTTCTGAAACCACTCTGTCTGCATGGCTTCACTCTGTCAGGTCCATGTGGTTTCATTTTGATTGGTCTAGATTGTACAGGTAGTTAAAAAAAATAATAAATAAAGATAGCAAAGTGAATACACTGTTTATGGACAACTCCATTTCTAGCGAAACGATACAATATATTTACTGTGATTATAATAGTTTTTTACGGTCTAACAAGACTGACATAACAAGACTCATGGGCAGACAGTGTACAAACAGCATACGGCACGTGCAATGAAGAAACAAAATAGAGATTTTATTTTCTGGCTGGTACAGTGTTTACATGTTCAGATGACTCTATCCTGGTTTTTTGCCATGAGGTCAACTTTGTTTATTGGCAGATTTCTGAGCATTACTATACTCAAGAGTAAACCATGCAGTCCACAAACGTTCCTGTACAGTTGTACAGTATGTATATTTATCCTCAGCTTATGACTGCGATGTACTATGCTTTATGACCAATATCAGATCCCTTTTGCCTGGAAACACCCGAGTCATTTTTGATATCGTTACCAAAAGATGGAACAACATACAATATCCGCAGGAAAATGGTTAATATTTATGAATATACAGTGTAAATATCTATACCCGTACATGTACACTGTAGGCCAAAATGGTTGTCAAGAATTAAGATATTGTAGAACAGAGAAAAATATAAAGTCCCAATGCAAAAGCAAGGATGACATTTGGGAAATTTGGATGAAGAACTTGAGATGCGAAAGTCTTGGAAAGCATCCTGGAAGTTTTGAACGTGAGAAGGTGCAAACTCCTTTAATCACAATCAGGGCTATCATTTTCCAAAAGGCTAATAATTCTGCAATGAGCAATGCCCTTCTTGCGCTTGAACTTGACAGCAAGCTGTGCCTGCACTGGGTCAATTTCACAAGGAGCCTCAGGCCACTTGCATCTCAAACGTAATAGATAGGGGCCTACTAGTTTTTTGCTATACATGGATGGCAGCTTTTCGAAAATCACAAAGAAACTCCATTTTATTGGTCAAACTTGATTTGTTGGAGGGTTCACAGTCGGGCAAGGTTTCTCACAGTGATAATTTGGCATGACCGACTGAGTGAGAGGAAAGCTTGGGAAAAATACAGACTTCACACTTCACAGAAATAGGGGGTGGGGGGGGGGGGGGGGGGGTTGAAAGAAACGCTGCCAAATCTAGTCTTGCCTAATGATGACCCTTATTTAAAATTAATTTATCACTCATATTTTTAAATGATGTCAGTCATTTTCTTTTGATACTTTATATTTGATTAATAATAAAATATTTGAAATATTTGAAAAAAACAGTGATTCTTTTAAACAATTTATATTGGAATTAAACCTGGGCCCTGTCTTACAAAGACTTGCGATTGATTTAGATCAATCGCAAGTCCTCCAATAAATCGCAAGCTGGCAGTCTCCTATCTCTTATGTACATACTGTAGTTGGGCGATTGATATCAATCGCAAATAAGTTACAATTGATATCAACTCTTTGTAAGACAGGGCCCAGGTCTGCATGGAGAATGTGCATAATTTGGGCATCATCACCACTCCTTGAGGAGCATGCCTTATCTGTACATAGTAAGAATTGTGAATTTAAGCATATTACCAGAGCATGGTGCCAACATGGCTTGTGATCTAAACCTAAACCAATAAATCCCTAATAATACAGTGACAACCACAAAATCTCCACACAAGTTCTTCCCATCTATAGTATGTACAGCAATTTCCACACATCTCTGACTTGTAAACAATGAATGTGGTTGCCATGGATACAATGTTAGCACACAGGCTCCAATGTCAACAACATGAACTTGCTGGGAGAGAAAGTACTCCTACAAATATATGCATATGGAATTAATGAGATGGTGGCAGACAAAGGTCTCTAGGAAGGATTATTTGGGGAGGGATGTTGACATTGTTTGTCAATGTTTGAAATTCTATAAGCAAGAGCTGGTCATGGTCTCCAACTTTATACATGTAGAAACTGTAAAAAGTGAAGTCTACAGCTCTGTCATGTTGATAAGGTTTTCTTTTGTGAATAGACCTTTTTTTTAAATCTATCAAGAATATGCCCTTCTACTCACCAATAAAGGGAAATTTAAAAACCTTTCTGCTTAATTGTATTTCTTGTTGTGGTTTTAAGTCTTTCAATGAACAGTAATATCTAATTTCTGCTAAGATGGATATCACATTTGTACATAAAGGTCACCCAAAATTAATTTTTATTCAGTCTGCTACTTTAATTTCAATCAATTTGTTACCGGTACCCCACACAATATGTCAAATCAATTAATTTTTAAGTCCCAATCATCGTAAATATTGAAACAGCATCATTGATAAGTTTGATTGGGAGCAGTCAACCTGTCACAAATCTTCCCCCTGTAAAGTGTTTGTTGTGTATTGTCCATTCACTTGAGAAATATCCATACTTAATTGCAGTATCTGACAGAATAGTATGTTGCACACTTCCCTGTGCTATGTGTAATTGCATGACCTACACTGACAACACGTGCAACGTACCTGTATGCACATAATTAACATGTTTCCAGTGCAATTCATCATATTGCATCAACAACCTCCATTTGACAGCAACTCTCTCGCATATATCTTTGCTCTGATACACAGGCCCGTCCAATGGATCTTCCCTCACGCCAGCACACCATCACGGACTCCAAGTGACACACATTTTGTGTAAATATATGTAATGTAGTATCAAAGGTTACCGGTAGACAAATGGACCCAATGAGTCACTGATTAACCTCTTTGGAGATGGGTGAGGGGTCTGATTAATGATGGCCAGCACTGTAGTGCTAATCCGTATTAATCATTCATAGTATCGGATGGTGTGGGACGGTCAACTAAGCACAAAACTGACAAAAGGATGACGTGCATGAAGACGAGATGGGAGGGCACGTACACTGTACTATAAGCAAAAATATGTACGTTTGTAAAGATGATACAGAATATCAGAGAAGGCAGGCAATATATAGAATATTGGGGGAGGTGAGAGCAATTTAGACCAGCAGAATAACAGTGAGGGGGAAAGAAGGGATAAAATTACAATTTGAGTAAAATTACATCTACATGTATGTTCCTCTTTGGAAGTCTTGCTAATCTTAGATTCAAAGAATGGCATCGGACAATTGACTATGACATACAGTACAAGTTGTACAATGGGGAGCATAGATACAGGCAGCATTACATGTACCGTAAATCTCCGTGTATAAGGCGCACTTTTTTGGCGCCGAAAAAATTTGAAAATCGGGGGTGCGTCTTATACACAGATACAGAAAAAAAAAGTTTTTTTTTTTTTTTTTTTTTTTTTTTCTCTTCCCGATTTCGATTTATGGCGCTATGACTGGCAATGTCTCCCAGCTCAGTAATCAGTGTGTTGACTCACCACTCGGAAACTACAACAACACTCAAATTTGTCTGTCATCTTGGTTTGAAAGTAATCTTTCTAATAGATCTCAAAATGTAGTTTTTAATAATTCCTCAATTTTTTTTTCTATAACAAATGGTGTACCACAAGGTTCTATCCTAGGTACTCTATTGTCAGAAATTTAGAGGATTCTATTCATATTATGCATGACTATTGATGTTTGGCATAGAACACAGTGCTTCTGCTAGCTGATGTGATGAGGCTGGTGTGGGACACTTGGTATCATGAAGCCTTAAAAGAGTCTGGACCTGTTTTTAATTTACATTAATGATCTTACACACATTCTTCTACAACGACATTGTTACTATTATTTGGTGGGTTTTCGGCAACAAAACAATAACAACAACAAAACAACAAAAAACGATTTTTTTTTTTTTTTTTTTTTTTTTTTTTTTTTTTTTCCCAAAATAGGGGTGCGCCTTATACACAGGTGCGCCTTATACACGGAGATTTACGGTACTGAACAATGATTCTGTCAAATTTGACCTTCATTCGTTGACCTTATTTACATATTTTACTTTGAAAATGCTGGTACATACATGTACATAATATTTGCATATTGTCTGTGAATTACATGTATCATATTTCTATTTTGAGAAAACAGTTTTTTATCTAATGTTTGCATCCAGCATGCACATGAATAAAAGTGGTTAAAACCAAACATTTCAGTGGTTTGGAGCACACCCACAATAAACATTACACAGTTATCATGACCTAGATTATAAAATAAAAGAGTAGGCTTGGCAGACACCAAAAAAAAAAGGGTGACATTAATTAGATCTGATTATTTCATACAGGTCTCTATCGTGAATTGTGAGTTGGAGGAGCACTTTTACATCCTATGAACAGGATGTCCAAAGTGAACTGTGCTGTAACAACATGTGGGTCAAGGGTGAACAACCATGCACATCACCCACATTATAATCCTATGATGGTTAAGAACACACTACCAGTATTGATAAATCTCTATGTCCGTATTCATACACCTACAAAGAAGTGTTTTTTCTGAGAATAGGACACCCACACAAAGCCATCAAATTATCAAAAAGGGAATATAGCTCTTCTTATCAAACTCAATCTTCTTGTACACGTACTTGAAATGGGCCCACAAAAAGGACTCAGATATTTGTGATGTCAGGCAATTAAAAAAGCATTACTTTTTCTTATCCTACTAACCAAATATTGTATCAAATACAAATCTTAATGTACAAATCAACTGTCACACCCACATTACTACAATGCAATGTACAGTTATGTTTTATGAACAATGAGAAATTCTACACCACAAATTACCAGCATTTTTTTTTTAATTTACGCAGCAACAAATCAACATGTTCTGTTGATAAAAAAAAACTTGATATCCTTTTTGTTGTCACAATACATGCTTCATTAATAATGCAGGTTAACCACAGATATTGTATTGAAGGTTAGATACTGTAATAAAATTTTACAAGGATATCTTTGACACCCCCCCCCTCTCTATCTCTCTCTCTCTCTCTTTCTGTCCCTCTTTCTCTCTCTACTATCTCCATGTATCTATCTCTCATCCACTTGAATAAACATGTCAATGACAGACTGTTTGGGCCATAACCTTTTAAGTACCAAGTCTATACCTGCATATTTGCTGAGCACTATTGTTTTTCAATGCATTAATTTACATCACTGGTTTTCTGTAAATTTGAATTGGATCAAAGATAAAAACAAGTATTGTGTGTACAATCTATGCTTGCTTTGTGTTGAGAGGCAGAGAGTACGAAACACAGTCAACAGTACCATTAAACATATTAATAATGTATGATTATTAAACCAATTAAAGCTGTAGCATGGAGGTCTACATACAGGTGTACATGTAATTCTAACAAGATAAATCGAACAAATTTTACAGGGTACTTGGTTCAAATTTCAGTCTGGCACTAATGTCCCCTGGCAAGACGTTAATCTACATTTGCCACTCTCCACCCAGGTGTTAAATGGGTACCAGGGGCCCGTAGGATGCGAACGTTAATGTACATGTAGGTTGCTCAGCACTGTGAGCATGTGTAAAATGGCGCCCGGCTGAAATGCTCCTCGGGGAGTGAAGAATGTGCATACATTGTGTGTGGGCAAGCCTGAATTCAATAACCAGGGTAATAATATATCTGTAAAGTGCTTAATAATAATAATATAATAGTTTGTTCTTCTATAGCGCTTTTCAGGACCGAACGCCCTCTCAAAGCGCTTTACAAATATTACCCCGGTAGAGAGGTAGTGGATGTATTAAACGTGATATAAACATGCAATTTTGTTAATATTGAAGCCACTTACCTCGCTTTCCTGTATCTGTTCACATGTGAAAGCCGTAGGATATTTAGGAACAGCTATTTCTCTCACCTGGAATGAGAAACAAAGTAAAACCACACTTCTCAAAATCATATTGCAAAGAAACACAAGACAGCCAAAAAAGGAATAAATATAATTCTTCTTGTCAAGTCATGCTCTGCCTGTGAATAGGTATGGTACAAATAGAGTCCATATCAATAAATATATATACTGTACCAGTACCCAAATTTGGTAGCTTTGTATATAAAAAAATCAATATCCCCTGTGGCTTCGCAGGTCGTTTCATTGTAAAGAGTCACTAATAATATGTGCAACGATACCTGATTCATGACTTTGTTATCCTCTAATTGTACATTCAATAGAGAACAATGCAGTAAGGAAAGTTTGAGGATCACTTGGGCTAAATTACATTCACAGTCTTACTGAAAGAATTACAATCTCATCCCAACAAAATAATTGTAAATACTGTAATAATATCACAAACACATGATCTGCCACTTTGGAGCTTTGTGGGGGGGGGGGGGGGGGGTGTGCATAATGAAAATTAGACCAAGGGAAAATATCACCTGCTCTGTCTACCTACATATCACAACAGAAAAAACCCTCGAGACATTAATCTAAAGTGCACAATGCAATAAAGTGTCCGCCACAAAAAACATACTATTCCAGTCCCCAAGCATTTGAGGGATCGCACCTCTGACGTATTCTATGCAGGCAGGGCAAATGGGACTTCTAAAAGGTCACTCATTACTGCAGCTGCAGACAGACAATCACAAAGTTATTGAAAAGGACAACAACTGAAGCTAATCTTCAAGGAGGGAGATGTCTTTATTGCCTTTTAAATTGATATCAAAGGAAATACTTAAATGCGTGCGAGCATTGCGGGGAAGCGGCTCCTTTACTTGACTTTGGAAGTTCCTATCAAAAGTTTGAGACGTTAAATCTGTGCCCGGTGCGTACATGTAAATGTATTAAAGTCACAAGAGACGAGGCACTTTTTCCCTACAGTTGCCTCTCTTGACCCGGGTTTAGAAATGAGATAATAATCCTTTCAGTTGCACAGTATGATTTCACAAGAATACAGTACATCCACATTCTGTAAATAGGCCTGTCCTCATCAGACCTAAGCTGCAAAATAAGCCGCTATTTCAAATAATCTCAAATTAGCCAGCTAATTTGCATTTTCATCTGCCCGCAGTTGCAATTAGCGGGTTATTTGGTCCTGAAAATATACTGCAAAATATTGGTCTTGTTACCAAAATAGCCCGCTATTTGCGCCTGTCTGAGCTTGTTTGTGATGTGCTTATCGGTCTGGTATAGACACCATTTTGAGCTTCAAGAGAATATCCTGAAAGTCTGAAAATAGCGGGATTTTTGCAACTTCAGTCTGATGAGGACAGGCCTTTTGTGTATAAATGTCGGCCTAAGGATACCACAAGGGATATGTGTACAACATTCAATCACTATTTTGAAGATTTTGTCTTCAAATTTCTTGTTCTGAATAATCAACTGACTCTTAATATCAAAAGCAAACTTTTGAAGAGGGTGACTTACCAATGAAAGATCGTTAAGGCGGAGTTCCGTGAGTGAATTTTTACCGCCGACAAACATGTGACTGTTGTTTCCACGGTTATCATGGAACTCTAGTATCCTATAGAAAGATGATGTGGCCGTATCCCCAGCACGAGGATAACATTTACTATTTGGCACATCTGTAAATGGAAAGGTACATGTGTGTTATTAAGAGTCGTCATGCATATTAAATGAGAATTACAATATTTAGCATTTACTTCTAAATGAAAATATAGCAGTAACTGTTATTGGAGACTGAATTGGGGCATGAGATTTCATTCAGGCATACAAAGTGAAATTCTAGCCATCTTTTTTACCTTCTCAAACAATATTTGAGGTATATGCACAAATTCAATAAAGTATGAGAAAGATTTACTTGTACCGATTTACATGTATGTTTCTTGAGAAGTTATGAGAATGTGACATATTAAAGCTCACATCTAAAATAACGTAACAAACGCCATAATTCAACTTGTCCACCTTTAATTCTTGAGAACTCTTACCCCCCTCCCCCCCCCCCCCAATTTTTTTTTTTTTACAAGGAGTATGAATAATTTAGTAATTAACTGTATTAGTTGCAAAAGCCTATCACTCTTAATTACTGTAATCCCCCTAACTCAAACACCACTGTACAAGTCATTACTTATTCAAACTGTAAGCAATCAATCTCTAATGTATGGATTACTTTCAAGACCCCTGTAGGCTGTATGGGCATTGGCTAGGGGTAACAATGAAGGACCACTATTAAAATTGGCCCAACAAATGAGTCCACCATAATAGCATCTCCCCTGGCAGGTCTATTGTGCCAGTAATCTGGAGGACAAAAAGGCCCCAGCCCTTATTCAATTAGTCCCAACCCTGGACTCTATTGAAAGGGGGCTTCTTTTGAATTCAGCCATTCAGGTCCTGCTCTCCGTGTCTTTGAAGATTTTCGATCCTGAAAGATGAAGTAGTCCAAACATGATAAACCTTCCTGCAGCATGGCTGCTCAAGTTTGATTGTGGACTTGGGTGTAAGCCCTGAGTATCCAGCTTGGTGTTTATAGCAAACAATGTTCAATTATCATTATATACTGTAGGTCTGCATACACATGTAGGCTTTTGTAGTCCCATCAAATTAGATAACTGATGGATTCACAACAAAATATCAATTCTCAGCACAAAAGAACTATCAAATTACAATATGCAGCAGCATTATGTACAGTCAAAACAAAAATTATTGCCTATCTCTCTATAGGTCACCTGTCTATAGTGGCCATGTATTTTGTCTCACTCAAGAAAGAAAGGTGTTTTGTAGAACCTGTCTACGGTGCCCACTATGTCTGTTTCTCTTGGGTGGCCTTTATAGACAGGTTTGACTGTACAATGTGGGTGCAGACATCTCCTGCCCAAATATCAAGTCTTGATTCCAAATTCTTAATCTTACGATGAGCCAGTGCACAAAAATGTTTGCAGTCTGAGACATTCTGATTTTCTAATGTAAATACTTGTTAAGATTTGGGTGCCAATATGCTGGTAACATCAAAATTCTTGCGGACTACAGCCCCAAGAGCCCCTGCCTTTTACGCCTACAGTACAATCGCAATGAATGCCTACATGTACAATATAGCACCTGTACATGTATGAAAGCAGAAGTATTCTGATAATTTTGTATGTTACATGTACATGTACAAGTTATACTGTAAGCTGGACTTTACGCTATACGTTTTCAAGATTTTAACACCTGGGCTAATAAATGCATACAGACGTTGACATATTTATTCCCGACGCCCCTTTCAAAAAAACTTAGTGTGGAGCCCTCGTGTACATTGTAAGTAAGGCACACTTTCGTACATACATGTAGGCCTATCCGCCTAATGCCTATAGATACATGGCATCGATCAGCATCCCCTACCAATCAATATAGGATCTATTGATGCGATATTGAAGATCTATAAGTATTACAGAAGGCCAAATGTGCAATGATTCAATGGAATTCCTTGCCCTGGATTTATGCTTCATTTAACAATAAATAAACAACAAGAGAGAGGAGCAGGTAATAGATGACATGTTGATCTACATGTACATAATATATAGTGATCTCCTGTCATTTATAAAGGAACATCCTTGAACAGTCCTTCAAAGATGAGCACCTCAGTATAGAGTCTTCTATTGCAATCCATCTGCATTGTTGAGTTTCTTTTTGTATGCGTATGGTAACAGAATATTATGGATTTGTGGATCACTTTATACAGTTACATGTCGTTGGGCACTGATCAAATCGACAGTTATCCGTCCAAATAAATAACGACTCTGACAATTTGACAAGGGCTCTGGTACTACCGTATTTGCCGGCGTAAAGGACGCAGTATTTTTGGAAGAGAAAATATCAAAAAGTCGGGGTGCGGCCTTTGCGGCGAAAGAGTAAAAAAGAAAAAAGATCAAAAAAACGAATTTGAACATAAGGGACAACAATGAAAGGTGGTGGACATTTTTAGAATAACCGTCTAGAGTAACACATGTCTTACCGACAATTATGTGTAATATTTTTGAAATGAAGGGCCAAGTTTTGTCAATCTCGTAAATAAAATTCATAACTTACCTACCGAACTCTAGTGGTAGGTCCAGATTTAAGTTTTTGCCATATCTAAAGCAACTTCAATACTCAACTCGCGTAATTCTTATGCAATACACAAGAGAAAGCTGCAGGATAAATCAACAGAGTCGAGATAGCCCAGCGGTCTAAGGCGATGGTTGTGTCGCAGTTTACATTTTGTTCGCAAGGGTTCATACCCTATGCGGCGCTGCGGCCTTATCGCCGGCAAATGCGGTAAAGCACAAAACATCAGGTACAGTGGGCAAACTACAAAAGCACAAAGTACAGCACATGTACCGGTATGCTACTTTAATCATACTCAGGGGATTCTTATTTTGACAGAACACTTTTAAAAAATAAAAAAAAAATATTAAAAGAAGACCTTCCACAAAAAGGTAATTATCAAACTGTTTGCTGGACAATACTCAATTTGGTACCTAAGTCTCAGACCTCAATCATTTATATGGAGCAAGAATGACATTTATAAATCAATTACTTCAACAATTGATACCAAGAGAAAATTGCCCTTCTGTATCCGGATGATGTACAGTATGTCTTAGCAGTTATACAGTCAAACCTGCTTTAATGCCTACCTGTATAAAAAGCATAAAGACCACCTGCCTATAAAGACCCCTTTTCATGTTTCCCTTGATACAGGTTACACTGCACATTGTGTGTTTAATAGTGGGCATCAACATGTAGTGTACACAAGTACATGTATTTCAGCGAAGTAATTTTTTTCATATTTTACAGACTTACAAAGGTGGAAACAGTAATACAATATTTTTCGTGACATGCCCACTTTCCCTGAAAACTTGATAAATCACAGCAGTGCTACACATTGCCAGGGCTCACAAATCATGAAGCTTGATGGGGGTCAAAACCATAATCCATGGCACTGCTTGGAGTCGTTCGTCAGCAGACCTTCAAGATCTGGGTAACATCTGCCGCCTGTCAGTGCACAGAATGAATCGGAACACACCTTGAAACCATTATAAATCAACTACAGTGTACATTAGGCCTGTCTTCATCAGCTTGAGTGTGTCAAATAACCCGCTATTTTAACTATCCCGATCGCAAAATAACCAATTAGTTTGCATCTTCATTAGCCAGCATCAATTAGCAGGATATTTGGTAGAGAAAATATCCTAAGAAATCTTGGTCTTGTTTCCAAAATATCCTGCTAATATGAGGGAAATAGCAAGCTAATTTGCGCCCGTCAAAGCTAGTTTGTGATGAGTGTATCGGTTTGGTGAAGACGCAATTTTGAGCTTTCAGGAAAATATCCGAGTCTGAAAATATTGGTTAATTTGGCAAACTGATGAAAACAGGCCTAATGTACACTGATGGACAGGAGATGTGGTATGTAGCATCTTGAAAGTATTGTAAGAAACAGAATGTTCCTGATTTTACTGGGGGAAAAATTGTAGTAATTGCAGAAGTTTACTGAATGTGACTGTGAAAGTATGAAACTTTAGCACAAGTTCATTAAAGTTTTTGAGCAGCTTGCAAAAGTTTTATGGGCCATACCTGTACACTGTACATCTTTTCTTCTGTTTTATTGTTGTTCAAACATGTACATGTATCCTACAAGGATGCATTACTTTCGTGCTGGTTAGCCTTACAACTGGCGATTTGCCAATTCCAGATACTGTCAACCCCGACTTGAATCCATCATGTCATAACAATACGTGTTTGTACTAAAGTCTTCATGTTTACATGTCTACATGTACATGTTTGAACGATAACTTCGTGTAAGAAATATACACGTCTTGGACTCCAGGGCCCCGTCTTATAAAGAGTTGCGACTGATCCAAATCAATCGAAAGTGTGCAGTCCCCTTTCTCATACATGTACAACATTGCAATTGATATTGACTCTTTATAAGACAGGGCCCCGGACTGTATGTACATGTAACTAAATTACACACGACTAACCTGCATAAATAAATGTTCACATACATCATGTACTGTCATACTCTACTACATCTACATGTATGTTCAAGCCTACATGTAGGCTTTCATGAGTGGTACCAGAACAGATAATACTAGAGAACGATATCCTGTTCATTAGAAGTACAGATGGATAGGTGCAAGCGGAGAGGTTTACTACATTTGAGCACATACTAGAATGACTTTGCCATTTCTAGAGATAATTTAAAGCCTAAATGTATACTACATACAGGTAGTCATTTCAAGAAATTAATGGATGTGTGACTGTATTATTGGCCTATTATAATGTAGGCATACAATGTACTGTACATGTACACATCTGCAACACAGCATTCATGAACAGAGGTACTCTTCCCTATTAAACTATAGTAAACACCATTACACATGCACACAAAATATGCTGATTCCAATTTGTTGTTGTAACTCTAGTTACCTAAAAATTAAAAAGGTACCGGTACATACAGTACATACAACAACAATATTGTTTTTTTGAATTTGTTACTGATTGAACTACAGTGTACCACGCTCCATGCCCTGAAGCTCTTGATATTGATGGCATCATTTGTTTTTTGTTTATTTGAAACATTCCTAACACTGTGGTCTAACAATGGAACGAGCCATAAAATTACTATAAAAGTCAAGCATACATGTACATCACTTGTATCTCTCCTTACCTACAGCGCATCTTTCTCCCAAAGGTTATTTATAGATCAACAACTTTGTACTTTGGTCACTGACTGAAGATACACAAACAGAGTCATCACAATTCAAAGAGACATTGTACATGTGTGTACATGTACACATCAGTCAACAACCTTAATTGAACTGAACAGCACAAAATTCTAGTTTTTGAATTCAATTTAGCCAGTGACCCAATAGTAATAATGATGTTTACATGTATGTGCACCATTGTAAAAGCATGTATTTTTCTGAATCTCACTACAAACAACATTGGCATGGTTGGTAATTATAGGCAGGATCTTATAAGATGAAAACTTTTCCTGCATTTATAGGCTCTTAATTCATTCAAAGCTTATGTTGTCAGTGATAAATGACATCACAATAAAAAGTCAAGACTCAAGAATGACAAGTCATGTGTACAGTCCCACATAAAGGTCTATTGTCAATTAAGCTCCAACATGCTAGGTTAGACTTACATTGGCGTCTTGTTTCTATTGTGTTCTAGGATTTAAACTACATTGTGTAGCACCACACTGTATTGTAATGCAGATGAGACCAGCCTTCAAGAGAGTGAAGGGGTGCTTAATTATCCAGTGTAAGAAAGTTAGTGCAGTGGGCTAAGAGTCCTAAGACATACAGGTACATGTACATTTGTAGGCATACACTGTACTCTTATCTTGGATTTAGCTCAGTGGTAGAGAACAGATTACACAACCAAAATCCTTATTTTAATCCAAGCATAACCAAGGCAGAGTTTGTGAGGTCAATGATTGACATGTTTTACCTTACATGTTTGTAAATTTTCAATATTAGGACAGGTCATCTTTACAAACGGTCGAATAATAATTGAAGTAATAGAAATAGACGCAACATTAGAGGATGCAACCAAACATCCTTTTCTAATTAACAAAATTATTTCAACATTCATGTGGGCATAAACCATTGGAGCTTGTGGTTGCATAGTTTATCACAATACCTTTTAACCCAAAAAATTATATCTTCTATACAACAGTCATCCGTTCTTTGAAAAGAATTACAGACACCCACTTAATTCAAGCCTGCAACAATACAATCATAATATATTTTTTTTGGTTACTGTAATTCCGATCCCTCTAGAGCCCTTTAAAAACAATCATAAAAGAATAAAGCATAATATGCAAGACCTATGCATCATAAATAATTAAATACAAGAAAATATTAGTTAAAACCAGCTTACCTGCCACACTCCAACTTTTCTCAAACACAATAACTGCCTCCTGGTAACTAGTAGCGGTACAAATCTGTTCCAGTAAAAGGAGAGTCACTATAATGCATACTGCAGTTGCTCGATGTAGTTTTAAGTTCCCCATCGCTATGTTATTCCTTTTAACTTTGTCCTTTGAAGATGCCATTGTCATAAACTCCAGTGCAAAGTCATCTGCTATGAGTTCTAGAGATATGATTCCACAGTAAGCGAGTCCCAAGTCTGCTAAATCCTGAAACGGAAAATGAAAGTAAAAATAACATGGCCCTGTATCGCTTAACAAATGATCGTGACATTGTTGGATAAAATAACCTAGCACTACTTATTGAAAACAAACAAAATCAAAGTTACATCTGTGCCTACGGAGGGTTAGGTTTAGGGTTAGGGTTAGAGTTAGGGTAAAATGACAAAAAATTACAGTTTTTGCAGCTGGGCCGAGTTGTCCCCTGGTCCGAGTTAGCCCGGATCCGTGCCTACTATATCCTACATAAATTTATGTTAGGTTTCATAATTCAAATTTCAAATCTACCCGTTAGGCCTGGATAAAGTGGATAACATTTTTGAGTTTTGACCCATTAGGAATTTCTTTATACTGTGGCATCACTATTTATCAACAAAAGAAAAGGCATCTAATGCTGGATGGACAACGATTTGTCACAGTAAAAAAATTACCCACCGTGCTCATAGTCTTTTGAAGAGTTTCAAGACTTCAGAGGGAAATTGCACATGAAACATGCATTATTATATTAATGTTGGCCAGTGGAGAAACTACATATAGACCCTAATTGCAAAAATTCATCTTTATTAGATTAAAACAAAACATGTTTTGTTGATACTCTTTTTCTTAGTAAGTTAGTCATGTTAATTATATAATCACTGGTAATGGTAACTTTTAACTGGATTTAGATCTGGTAGATCTGTAACATTAAATATAACTTTATTTGGACTCTACTCTGGTTTGAAGTCGAGTTGCAAGTTGCATCAACTCTCGCTAGTCTCAGTCTCACTGTTTCACTCTCAGTCTCATGATATTGAAGTGAATAATATATTCATAACCAAAATCACAACATTGCCATTGTGACTGTCCATTTCAATTTCAAGTTTCAACCAGATATGTCTAGACTCTATCTAGATCTAGATCTACTACTATATTTGGCGCAAGCATATAGAAACAGTTTAGAAAATATGAAAACAAATTCTGAGCTGCAGCACTGCCAATGCAATGCAACGCCATACCGAAAGATCCAACCGCCAATGCAAAGCACAGGGAAATAGCTAATGCGTGGACGAGTCCTTGGCAAACAAAAAAACGACGCCGCTGCAACGGGCACCACTTCACTACCGCACACCACCACACCACCACACAACCAGCTCCAGTCAATCACATCGCATGCATGTTTCCTTACTTATTTTAAAAGAGAGAAGAAAAATGACAACACAACAAACTTACCTTTACAGCCTGTTTTGTAGATAGTACCAGTATGGAAGAATGATATCAATTAAAATCCTGGTTAGTCCAGTGAATTAGTTTTGAAAAGGCGGTGTTGCGTGAGAGCTTGATGTGACTATCCCGAGCGTTGCATATCCACTTTAGCATTTGGTAATTTTATTTAATTCACGGTAGGAGCTGGAGAGGGCGCTAGTGCAAAATCAAAAGATATCGATGTAAGTCACCTAATAATCTAAAAACTACCATCAGCATCATCATCAGCAGCAGGGGCGTAGACAACGGGGGGGGGGGGGGGGGTGAGGGGGATGCATCCCTCCACCTCACAAGGTGGGGGGGGGGGGGGGGTGGCATGTACAATCATCCCCCCAGGTTTTGGGGAATGATATTTGCTTACTTAATAAGTCATAATGATGATAATAATAGTAATAATAATAATGATAACAATTATAATATTAATAATAATAATAATAATTATGATGATGATAATAATAATCCTCATCATTATTGTAATTGTGTTTATTGTTATTAGCCGCATTCACACGGTGAAAGCCAATTCAGACGTTAAAAAAAAAGAAAATCTTACAAGTATTTTGTGGTTATCTTGTGGTTTGGAAACTACAAGATAACCACAAGATTAAACAGGCGCGGATCTACGGGGGGGGGGGGGGTTAGGGGGTTTAAACCCCCCTTGGGCGGCCCAAAAAACAAACCCCCCCAAAAAAGGGAAAAAAACAAAAAAACAAAAGAAAGAAAAATGAACGCACGCTGGAGAGAAACCTTTTCAAGTGCAAATATTGTGAGAAGATATTCAACTCATCTGGTAACTTAAACAAACACATGATAACTCTGGATATAACTGTGTATTTAACTGTTACTTGATTTAAAAAGACGTTATCATGCACTGCTTTTTATGGTCTCCATTTAGATGCCAGGAAAACATCACTTACGGGGTTCAAATAAACACCCCAAAAAAAATCGGCTCGCCGCTTCGCGGCTCGTGGACGATGCTCCGCATCGTCATTATTTTGGTCAACCCCCCCCCTTAGCAAAAAGCTAGATCCGCCCCTGAGTTATCCCCCCCCCCCCAGGTGTACGAACCTGTCTACGCCACTGATCATCAGTGTACGGAAGTGAGAGCTTCCGGACGTTTCATCGAGTGGTCCTTGATTCTAACTAGAATTATTATTACTGCATGGTGGGTGGAAGCATGTATTTAATTTAATGGAAGCATTTGGTTTTGAGAGGACCAGTGCTTGTCCAATCTATTTTTGAAAGAATTGATTGATGGTGCGGAGATGACAGATGAATTATATTTATATCATAATTAATATAAGCTATCAGTTTTTTTTTTTGGTTACGTCCTGACACACCAATTTAACATTATTTCTCTTATTTTGATTGGAAATCAACATAAGTTTCTTTTTTTTAATATTGAGCTCTTCCTACAACGAAACACGTTCGCATATAGTTTTAAATATATGATGATTTTTCTAACCCTCGCTGACGGTGAAATCAACTCCACAATATTTGAAACAACAAACACGGGAAAATTATTCATCTAGAACCGCGCCTCGGGAGGGGGACAATTATTTTTCCGGTGTATACGCAATGCACCCCCCCCCCACCTCCTCGAAAACTGGGCACTAAAATGTCTCTGCAGCTAATAATTTAATGGCACAGGGTGTTACCCCCCCCCCCCCAAGAAAGAACAAAACAAAACAAAAACAAAAAACAAAAACAAGAACCGCCATCTCATTGGCTGGATCAGAATTGTCTTGTATAAGCTAGAAGGAAAAGGGAGCAATTTGAATTTGTTTAAATGCAATAATGTACAGGTACCCTGAGAAATTGTGACTGTTTATTTTTTTTCAAATTATATGAAGAAAATGGGGGCCTTTAGCCATAATACTAAGCAATCGGCAAGGTTACAACGCTCTTTAAAGAAGGTTATGTGATTGGCAGTCTGCAAATTGTATGATTATACTATCAGGTTTAGTTAAAGCATAATTATCAACTGAGACTGCAAGGGTTGGTAGTCGAGGCTCAATCATACTCTTTTTTGTTTTGACGGGGGAAAACTCGTTCGATTAGATAAAAATAAAGGCTATGTTATAAACAATCAGTTCAGACAATAGTCCAAAGTGCACAGTGCATTTTCTGCACGCAATTGTGATCATGCAGGCTCCTGTATAATGTCATTTATTTTCGCCCAACTTGTTTATAGTTTGACTTGCTTCACTTTAATGTTCTTCACTGTTGTCTTGTGGAATAAAGGTGTATGTGAACGATTTTTTATTCGTTAATGTAAGGACCAAGCCGTTTTTCTTTCTTTATTTGGATCGGACGAATTGATCGGAGTTTTGAAGTCAATTACGCACCTTTTAATAAAAAGGTAAGTGTTCTTCTTACTACGTTATCATCATTATATCATTTACTGAATAAAAGAAGAGAACAAATGGAGAGAAAAAATTAATGAATGAAAATCACAGTTAGAAATGAAACCAATTCGTGCCCAATAGTTTATGAATTTCTAGATATCTTATTGCTAACTTACCTGATCATGAGAGTTGGCAGATCAAGGCGGGGGCGAAGGGGGGGGGGGGGAGGGGGATATTTAGTGATTCTGTCTATAATTGGATAACCTCCTCATGGCCAATACACATTAATATTGACTAATAAATGACTTTTGAGAAAATTAAAGATCATTAAACCATTGACCGAGTTTCTAGAAATTCACCAAACATGTTTCAAGAATTTTGTATGTGTTACTTTATCTCTGCATGTCCCGCATCTTACAAAAATTATATTCCCCCCTCTCTCCCTCTCTCTCTCTCTCTCTCTCTCTCTCTCTCTCCCTCTCCCTCTCTCTCCTCTTCTTTTCTCTTCTCTACATCTCTCCTCGTCTCTTCTCTTGTCTCTTTCCCTCACTCTCTCTCTCTCTCTTTCTCTCACACACACTCATTCACACTCTCTCTCTCTCTCTCTCTCTCTCTCTCTCTCTCTCTCTCACTTTCTCTCTTCTTAGGCCAACTGGAGAGAATTTTCGACAACTCGACTACTACCAACAACAAAAAAGAGGGTTTTCCATAGGAAACCCGGAAAAAAGGGGCGAAAAGTACCAGGATTTTGAATTTCTAATAGAGAGACGCTGGTTATTATCTTCAAAATGACAACCCAAAACAGCAATTTTAAAAGAAGCACTGGAAACCCACTGATGCTCTCAAACGGACTTCTTCTCGCGTTCCTCTCTGGTTTTGCAGTGTCGATCTCATCGCTCATGACAAAGCTAGCGAAAAACTCAACTTTTCTCCAAATAACTTTTCTACGGACGATGCTGATTGGCTGCTCCACCCTGCTGTTGGGAATACTGGGCGGTCATTGGTCAAAGTTTCGCGACGCAATACTCGATTCACCAATCAGAGCAGTCGAGTGGCTTCTTGTCCGATCTGTTTCATCTTTCCTAGCCATGATAACGGCTTATGCAGTTTATCAGCGGATTCCTATGGGTACAATCACAATTATTATTAATACGTTTTTTAAATTTTATTAATGAAATAAGAGAATGTCGATTTCCAGTAGGCCTACAGATGTGAAAGTTAATTTTTTGAATAAATTTACAGCATGCAGCATTTCTTAGATTTATCAAATGGGGACTTTAATAGGTTACTAATGGTAGGTTCTATCATTTTTGTTTCATCCGATAAGTCACTGTGCCCCAGGAACTGTATCAGCCCGCTTTTACACTCGTTTATCATGAATCTTAAATTTGTATAAACTTTCTTGTGTCATATCAGATGCGTTTGGTTTGACTGGAGATCAAATATGGAATTAGGATGGGGATCCAACATCATCATGAAAAAGGGGATCATAAAGATGTTCCATATAAATTCTGAAAGTTAATTAGGCCCTATATTCTTTCTTAACTGTGGTTGGTGTTTATGCTTCCACGTATCTCAGATGGATTGGGCCTATTTTCTTTCTTTCAACCCCCCCCCCCCCCCCCCCCTAAGGTCCAAACCTACGACCTTTGTTCAAAGAAATTAACCATCAAATAGCCCAATTAAGCTTCTGTCAAGGTTTAAACTTGTATATCGCTTTTTTCCCTATGAACAGGTGACGCTTCAGCCATCTTTGGAGTAACCCCCGTATTCACTGGTTTGATGGGCGTGGTCTTGCTAGGAGAGGCGTGGCAACGGAAACACGTGTACCTCGCCCTCCTTGCGTGGACTGGTGTAGCTCTCATCTACAAGCCAACGTTTCTATCTCGCGTCATTCCATTCCATGATACGGGGAATCCGAAAATAGGAGTTCACTCTGATGAAAGCTTTTACTTGGGCGTGGCGATAATTGTTCCCGTGGCAGCCTCGCTATCGTTCGTCCTCTCGAGGAAACTTTCTCAGACGATACCCCCAACGTTGATCATCTGCATCACGAGTATCGGAATCGCGATGTATTCGTGCGTTGCTATGGCAATCATGGAAACAGTTCGACTTCCTCCCTTCGCTGACTGGAAGTATCTAATCCCAGAAGTTGTCGCCGGTAATTATACAACCCTTACGATCACATTCCCCCATTACATAATTAGTGGGCTAGATAATTATACATACGCACGTGCTTCATATTCAGGGAATGTATTCCCTACCAAAATTTGGTAGAATTGAGGGGGGGGGGGGGGCTAGACGCGACACTATTCCCCACTTTCGGGCCGGTACTGAAATAAAAGAATTATAGTCACATATAGCTCGGCAAAGTCGGAGACCACCCCACACTTACAATATCTCTCTATATCATGTCCATGGGTATAAAACTCTAGATCTGAATATTATTTTATTTCATGAAGATGTGAAAAAGAATACTCTATCATTGTTAATCTCAATGAAACATGACTTGTGAATTCCGGACAAATTATTGATGGATATGTAAATATAATGAGCAGAAAATGTATAGGATGAACAACTTTAGTTGACATTATTTTCTACTCTCAGCAAACAAATCTATCTTTACTTTTGTCCCTGCTTCCTTAGGACCCACACTGCACATAATAAACCATGATAACTTTCATTTCTATTTGTATCCCCCCCCCCCCTGAAACATCCACACACTGCTACAGGACTGACGTCGCAGACATTATTAGGCAAAGCCCTCCAGCTTGAGCGAGCAGCCCCGGTTACACTGATGAGGAACTCGTCCATCTTCTTCTCCTTCGTCTTCCAGTTCGTACTCTTCGGGACTGTGCCGAGCTGGGTCAGCATCTTGGGTGCCTTCTTGGTCATCGTTTCTACGGCTCTGCTTGGAGCTTTAAAATAAATTGATATAAATGGAGAGGGCCCAATGGAGTGGAAGTGATAGGGAAAGAGAAACGATTTTCTTCCAATGACTATGAACCTCACTAAGAAACTCCAATATTTTATAAGAACAAGGAAACTGTTATGGTATTAATGATAAAGAAAATAAATAAGGAGGACTTTACAGATGCAAATGAAGAACATTAAAAAGGGATAGGAAGATGAACAAATGAGAACATA
The DNA here is from genome assembly GCA_035222895.1 of Strongylocentrotus droebachiensis. Classification (NCBI taxonomy): domain Eukaryota; kingdom Metazoa; phylum Echinodermata; class Echinoidea; order Camarodonta; family Strongylocentrotidae; genus Strongylocentrotus; species Strongylocentrotus droebachiensis. Next base: position 352,999 of record JAVYIG010000343.1, on the reverse strand, counting down.
TAGGAATGTACCGTAATTAATATATTCAATTCAATTTCAATTCAATTCAATTTATTTTGCCAAGCAATAAAAAATATCAATCAATTTACAAACATGAATAAATATCGTTATAAAAAATTGCTTAGGCTGGTAGCAGCCAAAAAAGTCGGTGGTCCTTATATGCGGCTGACCAAATAATCATATATAAAAAGTCTGATGATTTAATTTAACCTATAATAACTATTTTAAACAAATTAAAGCAATAATAAAAGGATTTTTATGCTTCATCGAATATTCGATATTCAATATTTGTGTCAATGTGCTTCCATTTCGTTATTTCTTTATTTACTTGCTTATTTATGTATTTACTAACTTCTTTATTCAATTGTTTATTCATTTATTCAATTACGTATTTTTTTATTATTTATTCATTCATTTATTTATTTATTTATTCATTTATTTATTCATTTATTAATCTTATATGAACCAAACCTCAAAGATATAGGGGAGTGGGTATTTTTCTCCCCTAAAGTGGGGAGTTCTTCATGAAATAAATGTTGTTTTTATATAATACGATGCTAGGGGATAACACAATTGATTGACTTTTCTGGATTTTTTCCTTTTATTTTTGATAATTTCCAATCCTTAATCTATGGGTGGATCGGGGGAGGGGCGGCGACCTCCCTAAAGTTTTCTTTTGGACCTTGGGAAGTGCCGGTGGGTTCCCAATGAAAAATAATTTCAGGGGGAATTTATTGGGGATTTTCCCGGAGGTAGGATTACTAAAATACCGAAGTTCCTTGGCTGGTTGATTTTGAAGAATTCAGAGGTAAATTTCCATTTCGTACAATGAAAGTCATATCGCCTCATCTCCGAGCGCGAGCTCGAGCTACCGCTTCGGTCCTGTTTTTGAAGAGCGCCATCTCAATACTTTGGTTGCCAGCGACGCCGAAACTGATTTATTTTGTGAAGTGAGCTGAGCTGAGAAAAGCGAAACAATAACACTGGAAACATGACTGAATCACCGTCACCTTTCAATAAAGAACTCCTTGACAGACTAACGACGGGTATAAGTAAAAGTTTGGGTAATTATAATTTACTCATTTAAATTTTAGGCTAATACTACAAGATTTCCAGCTAAAATTTAATTTGCTTAGTCCCAAACATTGGTTTTGACGACTGGAGTTATTATTTTTCTTGCTTTGTTATCCAATGGGCAATGTACACAAATTGAGAATGATCTTATCTGTTTGGAGTGAAATCAATAAAGTTTGAATTTGAATTTGTGTGACTTGTTTTGCTGTTGCTGTTCTGTATGGGTGTATTGTGTATCAACAGCTGGGAATACTTGTTTCAATAATAATCAATTTTTCCTGGCCTTTTTTCTGCATTTAGCCTAGGCTAGAGCACTCCAGCAAAGCATAGAGTCAATGCCAATGCCTAGAGTCGAGTCTAGATCTATAAATTATTATAAAATAACATCAAATTTGATGGATCAAAAATGAAGGAGCAAATGCAGAAAAACCAGAATGTACATCTTTTTCATTTTTCATCTTGCAATGATGAGGATATAGGGAGGGGGGGCTCCTCATACAGCTGGGTATACTTGTTTCAATAATCATCAAGTTTTTCTGGTCTATTTTCTGCACCTGTAATGAGATAGCAAGGTCAAATTTTGATGGATCAAAGATGAAGGCAAAAATGCAGAAAAGCCAGAATGTTCATTTATCTTTTTCAAATTTTCAATTTTCATAAATCATAAACTGCATACCCCAACCAGGCTGAGTATACGGCATCTGCAAGAATCTTCAGTATTGAAGGAGGCAGATTATCTTGAAGAAGAAGAAGAAGAAGAAGAACTTAACTGAGCTGTTTTCTTCTTCTTCTTCAGTAGCAGTACAGGCCACCGTCAGGTGTATTGTCGTACTGTTGAGGTGCAGAACATTTATAGGAATGCTGGAAGAGTGAAAGAAAAAAAAATTGTAGATCAAAGTGATAATTTGAAATCACTAACAATGTTTATTCTGCAACACAATTCAGAGAGAAAACTTTAAATTTAATATATCAAACTCTGATTTATTGAAATATTATATTTGTTTCGGGTCTCGATCCTATCCTCTCGTTATGTTTGTAGAAAAAAGGCCAGGAGTATGTGACATTGAGCTGACTCGGAAGCCTCAAGTTCTTCGTCATCAGCTCTCGTCCTGGGAACAGCGCAACTCTGTCCTCCTGCCAGAAGACTTTAAGAATTTGTATCAGATGACTGATGGCATGCTCCTTCAGTGGAGTGTTAAATTAGATGGTAAATTTGAGAGAAAAAATTACCCTCCCTGGAAAGTTAACATGAAATAAGATGAGAAGTATTTACTATTTGCTTGAATTTGAACCAATTAAAGCACAGCTGAAAAATTACATAATGATGATTTGTAGACTTACACTAAAGAAGTACTAAATGGAAATAATTCACCAGTTTCTGCCTCAATTTTTTTTTTTTTGGTATCATTTCCTATGATGTGCATTTTGAGTTAAAGTTTCATGATGTCTCTGGCGTGGATCATTCTGTGAGCATTTCATTCAAGATTCATTTATTTTACTCATCAATGTATATACGATACATAAACAAATCAAATCACACAAATTATTTCCATAAATCCCTGTGATGTTTGAAATGATTGAATATGTTTAGAAAAAAACGAGAGTATAGATTAATGACACAAACTTTGAAATATCTTTTCTTTCAGGGGATAATGTCCAGCCTCTCGGGAGAATGGAGCTCAACTCAATTGCTGATGTAACAAAGATTGCTGGAGAAAAGATTACAAGAAGAAACAACCCCACCCTAGCTGATCTTGATGATGACTCAGACGGAGAACAGGAGATGGGTAAGGCACCTTGATAAGTCTGATGATGATGATGATGATGATGGTGATGATGATGATGGTGATGATGATGATGATGATTGTAATAATAGCTGTTGTTGTAGTGTGCACATTATCCTTTCTCTACGTTTTCAATCGTTGTCAGTCATTTATTTTCTTATATTATTCCACTATGTAAAAAAGATATATATATCCATGTTTCAATATGACTTCCATATGACTACGTCATTGCAAATTTGCTACCGTGTATTATCTATATGTGTATATTATTTCTATTGTATATTGTTCATGTGCTTTATTTAATGTCGACAAACTGAATTTCCAAATGGACCAATAAAATTAATCTGAATATGAATCTGTAAACTACTGCTGTAACCTTTGACCTTTAGTTACCAGTGTCTACATAATCAAATTATCATATGCAGAATTATAAAAGGCATGATCCCCCATTTCTTTGGATGCCTAAGCCCATGATTAACATGTAGAAAACTTGACTAGGTCTTTAAAGTTGTGAAAGAATCTACCTTTTATATATCATGAGATATATTCAACCTGCTTTAGTGACCACCTGTCCATGAAGACTTATCTAATCCCCTTTCTACATTAAAACTTGCTTTAGTGACCACCTGTCTACAAAGACCACAATTTTTTGTTTCCCTTGAAAATGTTTCTCATTGAAACATGTACTAAACGAACCTGTCTACAACTGTCACTTTTTGTGTTTCCCTTGAGCGGTTGCTATAGACAGGTTTGACTGTATTATGTAAACCATTGAAACATGTATTGAAGAAATTTGTAGATTTGCCTCGTAAGACATCCTTTCTTGTCTCCCACGAGCGGTTATTTTATACAGGTTTCACTGTAAAAGCCACAGGAAATACCTTTTTTCATAATAGAATTTTCACTTTTGGAAGTTTGAATCACATCCAGTAATTGTTTTCTTTTTAAAATTGCAATTGTTTTTCAGATGAGACACCGAGCTTTGGCCCAACAAGTAGGATCTTTGAGTTGGACCCTTGCCAAGGAAGCGGAAAGGTGTGTCTTGTCTACAGGAATACTAAACCAGGTAATGTAAAGGTTCTGAACCTGGGGGTGTTTCACAAAACTTATTATCAACAACAAGTTACAATAAATGTTACAATAATAATAATAATACATTTATAGAGCCCAGAAACTATCCAACATTAAGCATATATTCTACTGCACTACAAGAGCTCCTAATATGCTTGGATTTACAGTTAATTGAAAAGATGTGCTTTCAGTTTTGATTTAAAGATATTCACAGATGGTGATTTCCTAACTTCAAATGATAAGTTATTCCAAAGTTTTGGGGCTGCACAAGCAAATGCTTGATCACCTAGCATTAGATTGTTTTGATAGATACAAGCTACTGAAATCGTGATATTAAATTAGCTGAGAGCAAATTTGTTATAGAAATTTAGCATTTGTTATTGATAATAACTTTTATGAAACGGGGCCTCGAACTGTGATTCCATTGGACTCCATAACAATTTATAAACTTTGTAGAAAGATCCAAATGTATTGCACAATATGAATTATGAATTGGCCATGTGATAAAATAAATTTGTATAATTGATCCCCCTTTAAATTTTTCACATTGTTTGTCAGTATAAAGAATTACTGATGTAATTTCTCTCTCCATGTCTGTATTAACACTTCTAGGTAGACCGGCTGAAGATGCAGAAATCTGGTTTCTAGATACTGCCCTCAGATGGCACTTTCTCGCTGGTACCTTCGCACAGTACTTCCGCCTCATGATGGTCCATTTAGGGCTCCCTCAATGGCAGTATGCTTTCACGGATGTTGGCCTCAGTCCTTCTGCAAGGGTAAGACAAGGAAATTAAAGGACTTCTTATGACAACAAATTTATTTATTTATTTATTTTTTTTTTTTTTTATTTTTTTTTTACTTCAATAGCCTGATCAGTGATGGCATGCTTTTGATTATGGTGGGGAGTATAGTAAGATTGCTATTGAAGCCATATTTTCTCTGCCCATTCTGGCAGCAATGATGCAATCTGTAAGATAGTTGCTAGTGTCTGTACCTGAAGACAGTAGATGACGGGTTCATATATTGCTGATTTAAAGATGCTCTCTTCCTAGGGAATCTTACACACTATCTCAAGCAATACAGTCTGTTTAGACTGTAAGGAATGAAATTTACTGAATAAAACCATACAATCGATCAGTCAATCAATAAATAAGACTTCTTTGTACAATTTGGCTGCACTTGTATTTTTTTGCAGCAATAGTTCAAGGTACTTTTGAAACAAAGTTTAAATTGAAGACTGGGAACGATTCTATATTCAGATGCAAGAATGAATTCAATTCAATCAATCCTTCAACCAATCGAACAGCATGATGTTTTTTCCAACCATATTTTGTCTGCCCATGCATCCTTTTTGCAGCAATGGTTCAACCTGTATGGTCCTTACCGGTTGCAAGTAGACTCCATATTGACGGAGATGTTTGGACCAGAGGATGAAGCAGAGGGCGCCATACCAGACGGTGTACCCGTACAGAAGCTGGACGCCACCAGGGTATTCAAAGGGAAATCCGAAAAGAAGTAAGTCAAAGTTGCATCCGGTCGCGGTTTCATAATACTAAATTAAAAAGTGCCAAACTTTCACAACACATTCACTCTCTCAGCCAACGAATTGCAATTATGTCTGTAGCTTTTATCTATGACTGTGTCCCCTTATTGAAAAAATAGGATAGGGAGTAAGATTAAACAGGTTAGGGAGGGGGGCACACGGATAGAGAGAGACAAACATGCAACAAAAAGACAGGTAGGCAAAGGGAAAGAAAGAGCAGACATACAGACAGACGGAAAGAGAAGGAGAGAGAGAGAGAGAGAGAGAGAGAGAGAGAGAGAGGGACTAAAAAAGGGACCAATCGACAGAGAGAATTTTTTTCTTCTTCCAAACACGCTTATATCAATGCAGCATTGCAGTGTCTATAAAAACATGTTTTTATAGCGTGTAAATAATACAATAATATTAAAGCTGTGAAACTTTTAATCTTGTTTGATAAATGAGTTAATACCAATCATTTGCATATGTACAGTTAGAGATTTAAATGTGTCACAATCTGCTCTTCCTAATTTCCTTTTTACAGGAATAAAGCATCCTCAGGTCAGCAGAAAAAGAAGTCTTCAGCACAGAACAAGTAAGCTTCTATAGAGCATTCAGTAGGCCTGTCCTCATCAGCTTGAGTTTGCCAAATAACCCGCTATTTTAACCATCCCGATCGCAAATTAGCCAGTTAATTTGCGTCTTCACCAGCCCGCAGTTGCAATTGGCGGGATATTTGGTCGAGAAAATTTCCCATGAAATCTTGGTCTTCTTTCCAAAATATCCCTCTATTTGGGAAATACCGGGCTAATTTGCGCCCGTCCGAGCTAGTTTGTGATGAGCGTATCAGTCTGGTGAAGACGCAATATCAAGCTTTTGGATAATATCCTGAGTCTGAAATAGCGGGTTATTTGGCAAATTCAAGCTGATGAAGACAGGCCTAGTATGCTACCAGGGAATCAATCCACCTGTCCAGCGACTTGTTATTCTTTAAACGCACATCTATGCGATATGTGTGACATAAAATGTGACAAGGGTATTTTATATAGTGACTTGGTAACATTGCCTCAGATTCTGAAACAAAATCCTTGATTTAGTTCATGCCTGTCTGATTATCAAGATATTTATGATTGGAATTCAAAATTTCATTTTTTGTTTTCCTAACAGTTTTTATAACACTACAGTCTATTGGGAACATGAGTATGGTTAAACCGGTCACTCAAAGATTTTTACTTTTTTGAGGTACTTCATGATCATTTTAAAGCACAATTTTTGGAGGGCTTCAATATTACACCATATCACAGACACTGATAACACGTAGGGCCATATCTCAGATTTAACATTGTTAAACGATGCCTTTAAAGTCAGATGTGATTGGAAAGGTAAATATTGCTGGTTATAATGTTTATGATTTGTTAGGTGACCTTCGATGTACATCTGAGCCAATGAATTTACAAAGATGTGATATTGAGTTGGCTAAGAGAGTCCTTATATGGGATTAAACATGTACTTGACTTAAGTGGAAGTGTCAAAAGCAGGGAAATAGAAATTTGATAAGTGAAAGAAATGAGTAAGAATTATAACCTTACACCCTTTTAAAAATACAGATCATTAATGATATTGGGAAACTTCTTAAAACCATTGGTAATTCTTTAGTATGGTGTCTACTAAAAGTCATTTCTTCTACTACAGTTGTTACGATATAACTCCTCAAATTCTTTTATCAACTGCAGGCCGATGTCTGGTGGGCTAAGTGGAAGATCAACTCAGTTTCAGGGCAGCAGTCGATTCAGATGATCCCAGATACTTAAAGATGTCACCATTCTGCTGAAGAATTGATTCTACCAGACCGATGGATGCCTTTGCCTTTGGAAGTATCAACAAGGCACTTTTTGATGAAAGACAATACCTATGCATACACATCTGAGGGCTGTGATGTGGTGTAGAAGTCGGATAGTTGATCGTTTATAGTGATAAGAAACTGCATAGATGTTCTCAGCAACTGTCATGTAACTTTGCAATGAAGTGGTGGTTTATTTTGCTATGCCTCGACGATCAAGTATTTATCCACTCTTGGCCCTGGATTTTTGTTTCCTTCTTCAGAAACTCAATAGAGCATCTCCCAGCTTGGAGTAATGGAATCAGAGCTTGAAATCACCTTGAACCTTCATTTTCTTATGTGTGTATCTTAAGAACATGTAGTTTTGTTGTTATCATGAATTATTTTTGTTCTAGATGAATCTTAAGAATTATTCATATTTGAACCAATAAAAGTTTTATCCTTTTCTTCTATTCACAAAGCATGTATATGTACATAGAGTATAGAGTAGAATTTGTTTTCTTTTGGGGAGATCATATTTTACACCAAATTTAACAATGAAATAAGAGAAAAGATGACATATCCTCTATTTTTCAATCTTCCCCAAGTAATGCTGAGAGGAGGTGATGGTCATATTCCACCCTTTTAAGGCAGACCAGGGGGGTGTTTCACAAAGACTACGATCAACTTTGAGTCGGACTTAACTATGGCAGGCCGTTCATCAGTGTTTGCTCTCATCATTATGATCAATAGATAATATTTTTTCCTTTAATAATGAACTATTAAAAAGGTAAATTCTGTAGATTTGTGACGATTTGTACATCCCTTGAGAGACCAATGCCATGCAGTAAGCGGTGAGAGCAAACATGATCTGATTCTTTATGAAACACCCCCAGCACTGTTAGTATAGGTTGTACTGTTGCGCAGCTAGTAGCTTGCAGAATAAGTCATATCCAGCACTCTCTGGTATGTGCTGATGAGAATTCATCTCCATTCCATCTGTTGTAGGCATTTCATCTCGCAGCAGAAATTCTACTCCATGTACATAATTCTGTCAAAACAAGTTTCTATCTGCTCTTGAAACTTCAGGTACAATTGTATCACCTTTTCTGATTTGATATTAATTGCCCCAAAGCACCCTTAATGTTCTGGGGCAGGATTCAGATTATATGGCATGCACATACATAGACTTTACTTAAAATAGTTATGCTTTGCTTTTCTTTGATGCTATTTTGTTTGGACCAAACATACTTGTTCTACATAATGTTGCCATGTGTGTCTGAATGTTGGAACAATATATCTACTGTTGCTTAAAGGTAATACAAAGTTTTGGTAAATTTTGAAAATTGGCTGGAAGTGATTCTTTACAATTTTGATATATTTGGATGCCCCTCAGCCCTGTAGATGTGTATTATAATCACTAGAAAATTCAGCCCCTAAAACACTTTGGCTTTCGAGAAATATGGAATATAAAAATTTACCGTTGCTCCCAGTAAATTTTGATAAAATTCAAAATACCGGTAGCGCCTACGTCTGTACGATGGTATAGCTGCGACCATGAAAATCTCAGAATATGTAGTTGTGATATATAATTTCCAAACGGGAATAGCTAATTGGTCGATTTTAGTGGAGAAACATTGTTTTTATAGCTTAATTAATATATTGACCTTCAGACTCGATTTCAACCGTGACAACGATAACTGAATATTGTAGGATCGCATATGCTTCCAATTCGTTCATAATTTGAACCAAATTCATGACCCCATAGTACCAAAACTTTGTATTACCTTTAATTCTGATGCCTGGAACCACCTTCGGGCTTCCGCATTTATTTCTGGCTAGCACGTACTGGGGTCTACCTGCTCATGAATCTGTGATGATGTTTCAATATTTTAAAAACATGATTTATTAAACAAAATTTAAAACAATTCTAACTTCTTGATCCAAAGACAACTTATTAAACTATATCTGTACATATATTATTCATACATTATACTTTTGATTTCTCTGTGTAGAGACTGGAACTCATTCTACTTGTATTTGATTGTGCAATAAAGTTTTTCACATGTATATACAAGTACTTTGCGTAGGTTGTGTGATCTATGCAAGAGAGAATGTTCTTTTTATTTCATAGATTACAAAAGTCAACTCATTTTATTGCTTAGCTTACATTCCTGTTTTTTTTTGTTTTTTTTTGCTTGTTTTTGCTTCCAATTTCTCTTGAAGCTATATTCATGTTTTTTTAAAGGGAGGGGCAGGACACAATGTCCAAAATATCTGACCATAAAATTTTAAAAAAATTATGAAAAAAAGAAGTAAGAAAGTATAGTAATAATAAATTATTAATAATGATGATTATTATTATAATTATAGTAATAATGATGATATTAATAATAATGATACTGATGATGATGATGATGATGATGATGATGATGATGATGTGATGGTGATGATGTGATGATGATTATATTAGTACTTCAACTACTACTACTTGTGATAATAACAAATAGAAGTAATAATAACACATTCATACATACATATAACAAAACAGACAAATGAATAAAAACAAGCAAAATAAAAGAAGAAGAAGGTTAAAAAAGGGTTACCGGTAGTACACTTTCAGATCGAGGTCGTAATTACCTCCAACTAGTACGGCCCCCTTATTTGTGCCTTTCCTTATGTAAGAATTGTCCATTTAGGGGTGCATGTTTGTAAAAGTGAAGTGTAAATAAAAATTACAAAATTGAGTTATTTTATAGCAGCGGAAGTTGGATTTTCTCACATAACTAATAGTAATATCAAAAATTCATGATTATTGCCCCCACCAACTATCCACAAACAAAAATACTTTTCATGCATAATGCAGATAAAGTTTATTTAATTTCTTTAGCAGAAACATTTAGATGGTAAATATTTTGTACGGTTCTGTTGAACCATATTTCATATAAACAATATTTGTTGTATTTTCGACTACTAATGTTTTTACAACTACGCAGACACCATAGAGATATTCAAGAAAAAATTGTATATATTTATGCCACATATGCATGAAATGGACCACGCGCACCTCATAATATTTGGCATTCCATAAGCACGCAACCTTTTTGCAGCATGGCGTCCAGCGTTGAGGATTTAAGTGGTGCTTTACAGAAGTTTGAAAGAGCTACGAAGAATCCCGAGAAATATATTAGGTTTGTTAGCCAATTGTTGTATGCAATAAAGTAATGTTGGGGACATAACATCCTTCGTTTGACGTTATTTGCATTTATCTTTACATGCTATAATGGGTACAGTCCCACCCGTCCGATTTTGAGTTGTACTTTTCTTGACGAAGGAAGGCTTGTCTAATTCAACTTCATTTGTCATGTTTTTAATTGTCATAAATCATAAGACTTTTTAATTCAATAGAATTAAATTTAAGACTTAATTTAATGAATAATCAATTTATTAATTGATTATTATTCTGTTTATTTTTTATTGATTGGTTCATTCATTCATAACTTCCGTCAGAGCTGCTCCACTCCAGACCGAATCCTGAAACACGAATCAAACCGCGGGTTGTGGCAACATTTTTCCCAAAATATGAAACTGTAGTAATTACAAATTTTGAATAACAGTGTTTTAGACTCCCCTGGGCATCCCAAGGCACACTTAAAATTATAATTTGAAGAAGTTTTTGATGGGACAAGTGGTGAATTCTCGTTCTAAACCGAGCCATCCATGTTGTAACTGTATCGTCGATTCTATATGGTGAAGAGAAAGCAATATTAACTAAGGTAATAAGGATCGTCCGCGAAAAATTCAGACAATTCTTATTTGTTAGGACGCAAGTTGTCCGCGTTTACGAGGATATTCTCGTTTATGCAGACGATCCTTATTCTCTGAAAATCTTGAAATACAGGACATTTTTTGAGCCATGTTGCCAGAAAATCATGCCCATCAGATTTGTTTGTCATCTTATTTCTGTTTTGTTAAATCGTTCATTACAGTTCTCAACCAACCCACGAAAATGCTCTGACATCATGCACCCAGGCTTTGTTTGGACTAGCAGCGAGTCACGCAGAGGCAAATCTCAGCTCCCCGAACCCACTATTGGAGCTCATTACTGAGGGATTCGATGAGGAACAGATATGGCAGGAATTGGAATTGCAGAATAAGCCTGGTGTGGGCAGCCTCGTGAAACATGTCGCTAAAGCAATTGCCGGGCGTAATAGGCTCCGTCTTCAAATCCCCATCGAACAAGATATTTTGGAAGATGATGATGGAGATGAAGATGAAGAGGGAAGTCTTGACAGTGATGATGAGCAAGATATTGAAGAGGAGGATGAGGAAGAAAGAGATGAAGATGAGATGATGGATAGTGAGGATGAGCAAGAAGACCTTGGCCTATCAAGAACAAAGAAATCAAAGAAAGCTAGCAAAGACTCTGATGAAAGTGGTGAATCTGATACAAATTTTGACATTGATGAGTTGCACTCAAGAACTAAACCGAAAAAGAAGGCGGCAAAGGCAAATAAACCGATCGAGGACAAGAGTGAGAGGGGCAAGTCATCAGTCGTTGATGACCGGTTTTTCAGATTGGATGATATGGAGAAGTTTTTAGAGATGGAGGATGCCAAGGAGGCGAAGAGAGTGAGACGGATGGAAAGAGGAGATGAAGGTGTTAATGATGACAATGAGGATGATGAGGAGGAGGAAGATGATGAGGATCCTGTTGACTTTTTTGAAGATGCTGCATCCGACGATGAGGGATTCGATGATGAGGATGATGATGAGGATGAGGATGAAGAGAAACAGGTAACTGGTTATTGTTTTACAAATTTGACTTTGGACTAGATCATTTCATTATTCACAAATATAACATTGTCCTTGTCTTTCTATTGCATGCAATGCTGTCACTTTCAATTTATTCCGGCTAAACATTTGTATGAATTTTGGAGGAATTGAATATTTTCAGATCTTGTGTTATAAATCTAATTATCTTATACCTAAAATAAAGTTAATCCCTCAAAAAGGAACATATAGCCATTAGCTATAGAATACACACAGTATTATTGTTAGGTTTATTTTGTGAAGAGATAACAAAGTGTGGTCAAATTCAAGCTTTTTCTTTTATTTTATATACCATACTTTTGTATGGAATTGCAGAAGAATGATATAAAGGTTTAAATTGTTTATCTTTCTTTATAGGAACTGAGATTTTTTAATTTTTTTAAAAAGTTTACAATATATTGATAATTAAACCCCCACATTTTGATAGGATAATAAGAGCACAAGAGACATGATGTATGGAGACTTCTTTGCTGCTCCAGGAGCAGAGATGGCGACGAAGTCCTCAAAGAAGAAAGTTCACTTCGAAGGAGGAGAGGAAGAAGAAGAGATGGAAGAAGAAGGGGATGCAAAAGACTTTGAAGAAGAGAGGCAAGTATTGAATATATACTAATCATGACAAGGGAGGCATGCCATTCAGTTAATATACAGATGTCTCTTTAAAAAAATTCTTAAATTTTTAGATTTATCTGCCTGGGCATGGTGTCACATTTATTTATCTGTTTGTGATGTGTGTAGCTTGTATCCCAGTTTATAATTGATTTGAAGAAGAAAAAAAAAGATGGCAAAGGTATGGCATTATCTATCATGTTATTTGTCTACTTACTTATTTGTCTACTAATCATTAATCAGAGTCCATTTGATCAAACTCCATAATGCCATAACCCATTAATTGGAAGATGCCTTTATATATTTATTTAAAAAAGAAGAAGATTATAACAAAATATATATCGCATGCTTTATTCAGAGCCAGGCACTGTTAATGTGCTTCCAACACACAAAAAAGAAGTGTTATATTTCACTGGTTTAGAATTAGAAGTTAATGTTGAAGTCTCTAATCCTGTCTTTCATTCAAACTATAGTTTTGAAGAGGCAGACTTTGAGGATGCAGACGATGACCTGCTAGCTGACCTGCGGAAGGCATCAGGAACCAGGAACAAGGATGACCTTCTCCTGAGCGGGAGTGAGAGCGAAGGGGAGGACATCTCCGACATCCTCGGCGGTGGTCAGAGGAAGAAGGGAGAGGACAAATCCACTTATGAGAAGCGCCAGGAAAAGGTAGGAGTGTTGGATACCTATTCAATGTTTACAATTATTCATAGCAAGATTATTGCTAAAAGTGATTTCTGGTACGGATATTGACATAAAAAGAATTTTTTGCTGAAAGCTTGGTTTTTATTTGAATGAGATGATTTCAAAACTGTTGAAGTAACAACAAATGTTGTTCTGTTCTTTTCTGTAAATTTGATAAATATGGAAGGATATTTATACCAATATGATGTCTAAATCAAGAAATGAAAGGGGACATGTCAGAGATTGAAAATATCTATGTTTGTATGTAACAGTGTTAAAAGTTATGATGTTGTCTTTAGAGTCCACTGTAATGTTAAGTAGGCTTTGATGAGTGCAGCAAATTATGAGCAACAGACCAGTAAAAGCTAGAGGAAAATATTATGCAGAATTAAAACGATATAATTATTTAAGTTCGAATCAATCAAACATGCCCTTGACATCAGGAAAGCCATAAAATTTCCAATTTGTGTTTGATGAACCCCAACTTTACAAGTTCAGAAATTCTTATCCCTTCTCTCATTTTTATGCTTTTGTTCTCCAACTTGGTGCCGGAGTAGACTTCCCATTTAATTATCGAATTTTCCTCCCCTTTAAATGTAGCTTCATAACAAGATCAATGACCTGGAGCAGTCTAACGTGGCAACGAAACCTTGGCAGCTCATAGGAGAGGTGGCTGGGCTCAAACGACCAGAGAACAGTCTTCTTGAAGAGAACCTGGAGTTTGATGTCAGAACGAGACCAGGTACGTAGGAATTCTACGATAATAATAATAATAACGTAGGCTTCTATGGCGCATTTCATCTTCAGAGAAAATAACAATGCGCTTTACAATAATAAAACAACAAAATTACACATAAGTACTAATTCATGAACTAAAGAAATATCAAAATAAGGACAAGATTAAATAATAATCAATCATTATAAACATCAATTACAGAGAAATGAAAGCAAAAGTAAATGATGTGATATTTATTTTCAAAAGTAAAAAGTGGTACGTCCACTTCGACATTAGCTGATGACAGAGGTTCAGGTATTCTCAAAATATTTTGAATGGTACAAGTTATATCCATAGTAGAAGACGCAAGAATAAAAGCCTAAAAGTTCGCTGTTTCATCTGGGCAACATCTGCTTCTGAAGAGACGACAATTAGAGTTTACCTAGCGCTTTGACTTGAGCAGAGATCCTGCCACCACTGGTTCATGTGCTCTCCAATGTAGTAATTACTCTCACAGATTTGTAGACCTTTTGATAGAGTGCTTGATTTGTCACAGTGATATCTTCTTGGATTGATATTTTTGTACCTTTTAACTTCCTACGTGACTTATGCTTTCAAGATGTTCATTTTTTATTGTACATGTAGTTCATTCAACATTACTCTGAATCAATGGTGAACTTACCTTGGAAGTGGCTTTAAAATGGAAAAAAAAAACGTATTTGCCCCTCCTCTGCAGCAATGAAGATGAACAGTGTTCTATATGAAAGGCTCTGTGCAGCTGTTGAAGGACATTGACGGTTGAACCATTCTTTGGGGTCAGATTCATGTCTTCTGGATGCCAATTTTTTTTGTTGAGATTTGTCTTTAAAATGTTCACTGTTCACGATATGGGTGGTAGATTATTTAATTCTGATATCACTCTTTGTAAAAAAGAGCATTGCCCTTTGGTTTTATGTTTTCTCTGTATATATTTATATATACATTATTTTAAATCAATGATAAATCAGTGATAATCTCTCCTTTGGTATTTACATTCTGCCACTTGTTGTATGGCTTTCCCATCAATGTACAGGGG
Organism: Strongylocentrotus droebachiensis; assembly: GCA_035222895.1. Classification (NCBI taxonomy): domain Eukaryota; kingdom Metazoa; phylum Echinodermata; class Echinoidea; order Camarodonta; family Strongylocentrotidae; genus Strongylocentrotus; species Strongylocentrotus droebachiensis. Next base: position 337,816 of record JAVYIG010000343.1, on the reverse strand, counting down.
CACGTTATTTGTGCCACCATTTTTCCTGTAGTCAAAGATCATTTCATGAGTTTTTGTGGCATTTAGAACAAGTGAATTCCCTTCGCTCCAAGAAACAAACTTACCAACTGTATCCCTATATGCAACTTCATCATTGTTGGTGATCAAGCCAATGATACAAGTATCATCTGCATACTTTATTACTTGACAAGATGAAGTAGTCGAACAAGAGAAATCACTAGTAAGCAAGGTATAAAGGATGGGCGAGAGCACGCATCCTTGTGGATTGCCTGTGCTAAGTTGACATAACATTTCCAAAACGTACTTGTTGCACCCCGTTTGCCATGAAATCCCTTAACCATCGACATAATTTGGGATTCACAGCACTGCTTAGTTTTTTCACCAAGGTTCCAGGAACTATGATATTAAATGCAGAAGAAAAGTCTACAAAGAGCACTCTAGCATATGTACCAGTTCTTTCCAAATGTTTATAGACTTCGATACATATTCAATGGCAGAACAGGATCAAGTGGGAGTAGAGTAGCAATAGTAAACAAACATTGATCACAGTCATCATATTGTGATGCACACAATGGAAAATCTGGAGGACAGTCATTTACTTTGGAAACATTGTCTAATTGCTAGTCAATATGTAGATCCTGAAGTGCACTCAAGTTTCAAGTTTAAGTTTCAAGTTTTCAAGGGCTCGAGCCGCTGATGCACCTGCCGCTTCAGCCGGGATGGAGGCAGCCAGATTATTGGCATGTCTCACATCAAGAGTCGTGACCTTGGCCTGGGATCGAAGTGCACGCGAAGTCATCGTGGTAGTCAAGAATTCACAAGATTAGATCACAAATTTAGGCAATATGTATGATGCAAAGCTTTCCCAAACAGGATATATTCGTTGTGGGTGAATATCTATAAAGGTCTGAGTGGAAGTTATGAGCAGAATAGTATTAAATTTGGGTGCAGAACGGAGGTGGAAAATTAATATGGGGCGTTGGCTGTGAAACCAAATCTAGACGTCCGTCTCCATTGAAGAGCTATCTGTTGATGGATCGGTTATGAACAGATGCCCCATGTTGGTAGGAAATTCCAGCGGATTGTGTGCATGAGAGGTTGATTTGGTTTTCCTCTGACCACTGCAAGGTGATTCATGATCCTCAATAATTTATTTATTTATTTATTCATCTAAATTGTGGAAATATGCTTCCCACCAGCATTACAATAATACAAGAAACAAAAATAAAATAATATGAAACATGCGAAACAATTAAACAAACAATTTCAGAACAGAAAAAAAAAAAAAAAATGATTACATCATTAGGCAGTGAGATAGTTTCTTTATACTGGTAACCAGGCAGTCGACTGGGTTGTGCTTGTGAATCTACACTAGACCTCCCCACAGTATGAGATGCTACATTGAGGTCCTCAACAATAATCCCATTGCTCAAACACACTGCAAACAGTTGATCGTTGGCAGGCAGCAGATTAGTCTGATCTTGTTCCCTATCTGTAACGTTAAGTTTCAGGTCCGCAATAAGCTTCTCCTTTGCGCCGATTAGAGACCTCTGGTGGAGCTTTACGGCTTCATTGTCTCTTTGCAGCTGCCCCATTTCACAAACAACTTTCTCATGTTCAGCTAAAAGCATATTGCATGTCACTTTCTTATTCTCCAGGCTGTCCTTTGTGCTTTAGGGAATTAATCACTTAAATTAAAGGAATAGAAAATGATTTCTTTCCTTCCTTGTCTCGTAGATACGCTGTTGAAGTGCTGACACTTGGGACATATATTATCTCACAAGTAGTTGTTCAAATATTGCACAGCACCCGTAGAAAGAATATGTAAGACTATGTACAAAGAAACGTCACTTCTTTGCGAATTAAGTAAGGAAGAAGAAACTTATAATCTGTATGAAGTAATAAGGCCTCAGAACCGAGTAGAGAAACAAGCGAAGAAATAAGACAAGAATTAAGATGAAGCTGAATTAGCTTTGCTGTAGATCCACTCAAGACTCTCTAGAATACGTGTGCTCTATATGAACAGCTCAGGAGAAGTGATGAAAATAGGTGCGGCAAGCAAGTGTAATATGCCTGTATAAGCTATACCAGTACATTAGGTGGTTGCACATCCCAACCCATAGGGTGAGGAATATGCTTGCCAGAATAAGTATGTGTGGCACTCTAGTAATGTAACAGGTGTCTCTAAAGAAATGAGTGACAATGGAATAAAAGGATAGACTTCAAGCCACACAATAAAGACAAGACAATAATATCTACAAATGTAAAGTTCTCCTTAAAGGTCAAGTCACTACAGTGCTTTTCAATGACTTTTCCAACACAGGACATCTGCGACAGGATTCAGAGATGAATCAAGACGTGAAGAATGCTGTAGTCATTGCAGTCAGGCTTTCATTTCTAGCTCATGTTCTCACATGGTTTGTGTCTTTGAGAGTGTTTTAGAGGCTCAGTTTTGGGGTTTGATGTGGGATATTCTATCCATAAGGGGAGCAGAACCCCTTGTCTGCTCATACTCGATCCAGTTGTTAATGTTGTACACGTATCAGGGACATGCGAATCTTTCAATTCAGTATTTATTCGATTCCATAATAAAAACAGTAACATCAACATACAGTAAATATAAAAGAAATACTACTTACACCCTGTATACATAATTATTATTAAAATAGTTAAATATTGATGGTAAGAAAATAGGAATTTGGTTGCTGTATAAAAACCTTAGTGGGTTTGTCTGGACAGCCACCATAAACAGTAAAACTAGTAAAAGAATCATACAAAATGATATACATGTATGTATAAACAATAACAAAAACAACCAGAGATGAAATGTGTGGGACCATGACAGTGCTAGGAGTGAGAGAGAACCCCTGTGTCACACTATTCCTAGGGCAATGCCAATGAGTCGTCCATGGCAATCACACTGAAAATGTCACACAGATGAGTTGAGCTCTGTCTCATAAGGAGAGCATAGCAGTAGTCTCACTAACTGAATGCAATAAGTCCACTCTCCAAATAAGCAGAGCCACACTTTGTCTTGGCAAATCTAGCTTGAAAAATCCTGCCAGCATACAACCTTTCCAGACACCTTGAAGAATCGTGACCTTCGTCTCTGATTTAAATCAAATGCTTCTCCCTGAAGCAAGGACAGACAAGAGAAACCCCTCACATAGCACACACCTATGACATCATCACACCCTTTCATTCATGTCAACTCAACCTCACTCAAATCACGTCTCATTTCCATGATAATGTCAAAACAATCGCTGAAACGGTCTAATCGTCATTTTATGTTTTGTAGGTCCAATTTAAAGTGGATTTGTCTCTTTATTGTTTTGTTGTTTGTAACTTGCACTGCCACAATAATCCTGCCATCAACTGACCATGCTGACAGGGCTTTGCTCTCTGGGTTACTGCTTTCCCTGAATGCCTCCCATAGCAGCGTCCGGTTGGCAGTGGTCAGCTCTTCAAAGATGCTTTTTCTCCTTCAGTTGGTTTCTGTTTCTCAGTAGGTTCTGCCTGTGTTGGTAAGATGTTAGCTTCCCAATGATCAGCCGTGATTTTCTCCTCAAAGGTGTGGAAGCTGAGTCCCTCAGGGGGGTCCTCCAGATTCACTCCAAACTGGTTGGTGGCGATGTCACACACGATCTGGCTGGTGTTCTCATCTTCCCTTTCGGACACTCCAAAGACGTGTACGCCCTTTCTCCTGGAGGACTGCTCCTGCTCGTTTATCAATGATTCCAAATTTTTTACGGGTCCACTCCAATCTTTTCCTGAGGATCACCAGTAGAACCTGGAGGTCTGTGTAAATAAGGAATCTGTAAAATGTTTTGTCATTTGCGTTGTCTGAAGTAAAATTTGGAGGTCCATATGCTCTAAACCACTGTTCATGTTGAGCCTTACCCTATCCTACAAGTATCTCAAACCACCGTTTATAATCGCTCCTCCACCACAGCTCCTGTCATCACCGAGGAGACCACCAAGGACTTGGAGTCCCTGATCAAGCAACGGATCCTAGACCAGGCCTGGGACGATGTCCAGCGCAAGGCCAAGCCTAAGGAGGAGGCCAAGGAGTTCAAGAAGAGGGTGACCTTAGACCAGGAGAAGAGCAAGATGAGTCTAGGTGAGATCTACGAGCAGGAATACATCAAACAGACCCAGGTAGATACTTTGAAAGGGATCCGGACAACTCTGCCTTGCTGCAAAAACTGTCATTTTTGTCTCGCCTGCGTAGCAAAAAGCGAGACATACCGTAAGCGCCGCTTTTCCGGTGACGGCGGTGATGGCGACGGCGGCGTCAACATCAAAAACTTAACCTAAGGTTAAGTTTTTGAATTTTTGATATAATTTTTAAAGTACAAGTTCTTAGTCAATGAAACTTGGACTATAGGTTAATCAAGTATCCCCAATCATGTGAGTAGAATTTCAGATCACAAAGTCAAGATCAAAGGTCATTTCAGGTCAACAGACTTGGACTATGTTGTAGCATCATCATCGAAAACTTAACCTAAGGTTAAGTTTTTTAATTTTTGATATAATTTTGAAAGTATAAGTTCTTAGTCAATGAAACTTGGACTATAGGGTTATCAAGTCTCCCCAATCATGTGAGTAGAATTTCAGGTCACTAAGTTAAGGTCAAAGGTCATTTAAGGTCAACAAACTTAGACTTTGTTGTGGCATCAACATCAAGATTTTCAAAATGCTTCTTCTTCGTTATTTTTCAATCGATTTTGATTCTGATTGTTTTATATGATAATAAGGCTAGGAGGGGGATTTAAAACTTCTACACAGAATCATGAAATTCATTATCTATGCTAATTTATGCAAATTTATTTGAAATCACAAAAAATGCTTCTTCTCCCTCATTCGACCGATTTTGATTTGGTTTGCTTTATCTGGTAGAGCTAACTTTGGTACACTAAACTTCTACACAGAATTTTGAAATTGTTCTCCATTAATTAATTATGGTAATTTATGCAAATTTATTCCAAAAATAACAAAAATTTGCTTCTTCTCCCTCATTTCTTGACCGATTTTGATTTGGTTTGCCTTATCTGGTAGAGCTAAATTTGGAACACTAAACTTTTACACAGAATTTTGAGATTTTGCTCCATTGATTAATTATGGTAATTTATGCAAATTTATTCCAAAAATAACAAAAATTGCTTCTTCTCCCTCATTTCTTGACCGATTTTGATTTGGTTTGCCTTATCTTGTAGAACTAAATTTGGAACACTAAACTTCTACACAGAATTTTGAAATTTTGCTCCATTGATTATTTATGGTACTTTATGCAAATGAAATGAAATTATGTCCCTTTCAGGGCATCAAATTTTTTGTTTTGACCAGTTCAAAAGTGTACCACATAAAATTTACGATATTTGTTGTAGCGTTCTGGTTTATCATATTGAATTGCGTTATGCAGGCGAGACCATTTTTGCAGTGAGGCCGAGTTGTCCCGAGGTCGGAGTTAGCCTGACTCTCTTAGAAAGATGACCGGCTTAGTGCAACTGTTGTGTCCGATTTGGGAACTCTTTCTGTACATGGGTATTGGACAGAAAACAACTTTGGGGGAAAATAAAGTATGGCATGGTTTCAAGAGACGAATACAGCTGACCAAGGTCAAAGGAGGAGCAACACAAAAATTGTGTGATCATGGTTTTTATATGGTTATGTCTCTTTATGTATTTTAACCTTGATATTACTGAAGAAGAAAAAAGTAATATATTTAATTGAAAAAGTGGTCCCCCACTACCCTACCAGAGCCTACCACAACTTTGAAGGAATTCAGCAGCTTTATTTATGTAGAAAACGAGTTTTCTGTGTCTATGTTCATGTCCATTGTGTCTCATCTTTTGAATATCCAGCAAGAAGCTGATGAAGAGAAGGAGGATCCACTGCACAAAGAGATCAAGGATTCCATGGATACACTCTTCATAAAACTAGATGCCCTCTCCAACTTCCACTTCACCCCCAAACCGATCGGTCCCGAGGTCAGGATCGTCTCCAACACACCAGCCATCTCCATGGAGGAGGTCGCGCCCATCAGCGTCGCCGATTCATCCCTGCTCGCTCCGGAGGAGATCAAGGTAAGTAATGTTCTTGATACAGTGCAACCTCATTATAAAGAGCTCTGGGGGTGTTTCATAAAGCTGTTCGTAAAGTTACGCATGACTTTACGAATGTCCTAAACATGAAAAGCCAAATGAGATGCTCAATTCTTTTTAATTGCATCAACTAAAGTTGAACTGTGCAGATGTAGATTAACATTCTAATTATAACAAACATTTTTAATGCAAAGAATAATTTTTCCATAATTTTATTGAGGTTATTGGAAATATAGTCACACTTTGTTAAAACATCAGGAAAAACTTTGGGCATCCTATCTGGCACTTCATATTCATGACGTTCGTAAAGTCATGCGTAACTTTACAAAAAGCTTCATGAAACACCCCCTAGGTATCTTTTTAGAACAAGGGGATTTTGCTGGTCTCAGCTCTTTAAAATTCTTTTGTCTTCTTACCCTGATATAACTAGGTAAAACTTCCATGGTCCCAAGGACCTTGTTATAACGAGGTTCCACTGTATTAACTCTTATAAGTGTTTTGATGGTCGAGTTGTATTGGGGTATGTGGATGTGTTATGCTTTTGATTAAAATGGGGATTTGTGTTTAATAATAATAATAATATTGGATATTTATATAGTGCACATATCCACCATGCAAGGTGCTCAAGGCGCTCTAATATTACTCAGGTTCGGGCTTGAGGGTTTTGTTTGGTGGTTGGTTGATGTTTACTCTACATCAAATTGGTTGTCTTAACAAGAGTTGCTATCACGTTTTCTTAAAATTAACTGCAAACTTACAGTAGCCTTTAAAAAAAAAGTACAGAGATGCGATTGAAATCTAGAGTGTGTTGTTGTGATGGATTCAGATCAATTGCAACTTTTATAAGGCTGCCCGCGGGACCTATGTTCTATCCCAGGTACTAAGTAGTAGGAAGGTTATAAATTGGAGTTAATGGTGCACCTGAATTGAAGTTTATTTGTATAAACATCAATTGGAAAACTATTGTATATGTGAGCCTCTGATCATGTATCATCATATGGCCTTGGTGAAGTAGACCTGACCATCAATCAAGATGAGTTTGATTTGATTTGATTTGTTCTATTTTATCCATTCGAATATCCACAAATTAAAATGACATATATAAATCATACAGTATTACAATATATGATGGAACAAATGAATTATACAAAATTATAACAAAATGCTGATAAGTATGTACGGTATGTTATAAAATAAGTTTACAGAGTACATTTAAGTTTGAGAATACCGGTAAGACAAAATATGTTATATTGCTTGATTTAACTGAGAGGGGGAAAACAGGAATCTCAGAAAAAGCTAGGCCTGTTGAGCGAATTTAAAAATTAAGTACTAGACCATCGTCAGCGTGCATCAAATTCTGCACATGTCTGCTACCAGAGGGACCAAAGACCACGAAACTCACCCACCCGCGCCAGATCCCCGGGTCAAGTTAGAAGTTAGCAATTCTGGCATGAAAAGGCAGTTGTAGCTATCTCGAGTAAAACCAATGAGAGTTGACTGTAACCAATCTTTCTCTTTCTGTCTTTACAGGAGAAGGAGAAGGGTGAGCTGAAGGGCGAGACGGAGAGGACCTCAGCGGACCGTAGCAGAGACCTACGCAAGAAGAAGACGAAGCAGCGCGCCAAGGCCAAGGACAAGGAGAGAAAGGAGAAGTTGGTCGACAAGCTAAATCCAGGCCTAGGTAACAAGTACAGCAAGAAGGCGGCACTGGCAAGACTGGAAAAGAACAGCAAGGCTCCATCTAGCACCACTACCATTGTCAAGGTATGGTCTTTTTTTCTTCTTTGTAGTGTAAAGAAAATAGTACTGAAATATTTTGTCTATGTACGGTTATCAATAAGAACTCTACAAGGACTTGTCGTGAAATGAATATGTATAAACAGTCACTGCTAAAAGCTATAAGAAAAATGTGTAAAAATGATTATTATGGAATGAAGATATTTTGTCTTGTAGGGAAGTGTAGGTATAAAGTTTTGGTTTGCTGGACTGGATGATATAGAGGATTTGGTTATTTCTTCATTGAGATTATGTTATATATTAAAGTTACTATGTCCCATTTGCAGCCAACATCAAATTATGTAGAACTTTGCAGTAATTATGAATATGTCACGTATGTCCTATCTGTGAATTTAAAATGTTAGCAGTATCCTAATATTCAAATTATGCAAGGAAACCTTTTACTTTCTAGACTTCTTTTTTTAATTTGGTAATAACATACCAGTAGATAAAATGAGCTGTAAAAGGGTACATGAGCATTTGTCTACATCAATATAATAACCCACTTCTTGTAATGGCCAAAATTAAACTGATTGAATCTTTGCGCCTGCAAACGGGGCATAGTACCTCCTGCCATTACGAAACATATATCTATATTATTTTTGCATTGAAACCATTGTGTGTTATAATTTTTCATGCCATTTTACAATAGGTGCTGAATTTAGCAATCACATCTCCTCCTCAAACCAAAAGCCTAATTTTCTTACACACTTTTCAGATTCATGCATGTCAATCCAAGTTTTCATTCTGAGAATCAGAATTCACAAAATAAAGAGCGACCGAGAAGGAGTTTGTCAAAACCTGTTCAAGATCAGCTATTATTCATCAGCTATATTAAACTTTAACTTATGTGTATTTTACTTTCTTTCGTGAATCACTTGATTGTCGTATGCCCACAATTATACAATTTTCACACAACTGCGCCAGGAGTGTCAATTTTGGCAGACATGGCGCATTATAAATGTTCGCTATTATTATTATCAATCATTGTGCTATTTAATTCATGATTTTTTCTTTTTTCCTTTCTTTTTAACCAGGACATGGAGAATTCCAAAGGAAACTTGAAGTCGTCCAAGGCCTTCTTCAGCAAGCTTCAAGAGGAAGTGGTAGCAGAAGTCCATGGATTCAAGTCTAAGAAAAAGAAAAAGAAGGTCATGACCGGAACGCAACTCAAACTGTAAACTGCCTTTGCGCATTTTAGACACTCTAATTTCATAGAGTGTAGATTTTGGCCATTATTAAGGAGACTGAATTCAGTGGTTAAATGGAAAAAGGAACAAATTTATCCAATCAGTGACATTTTGACAAAATGAAAGGGAAAACCGGGATCCAAGATTGAAACTTTGATGAAAATCATTTGGATTCCTTTTGAAAATGTTTTGATGTGGAACATTATGAGAATTTTTGAAGAAATTGCTATCTATGTAACTAAGTATGATATAATGTTTGTGTGATTGATACATGTATGAAAGAGAAAGATAAAAAGTGAGATACTGAGAGAATGGGGGAAAGGAGAGGGGGGGGGGGGGGGGGGGTGTCAGACTGGTAAATTTTACAATTGCACATAAATCAAAAGCAAAGATGATATCTTCATTTTAAAAGGCTACTGACTGTAGCTAATGTTTGAATTTGTACGAAACATAACTATTTTCTGCAAATATCCTTGAAAACATGCACATCATCCTAAAAACATGTCAAATTATGAAATTAAAACTTCCTAATATTATTCATAAAAATATTCCATGTGTGATGTTCCCTTATTCTTGTCTGCTTTTAACATGTAAATATTGATGGTCAAAAGTTTTGGTACAGAAAATGGATTTTGAGAGGAGCCGAGAAAATTCCAATTTTTTTATCATGTTGCAAATGATTTTTTGATCAACAAAAGTTATCAAAAGTTTTAAAATAACTGAAAACATTAACATATATCTATAATTTCCTCAGCATGACTTTCTCATTACTTGCTTCATATATTTTTCATTTATTTGCTATCATAATTTGTGTAAAGGCCAAACCAATCCTTGTATTTCTTGTTTTTGTTTGTTATGAAAGCAGAAATATCAGAGAAACAGAATGGTGAAATTTTGAAAAAATATCGGACCAATAATAAAAAAAAGTTATGAGTGTTGAAATATGAGATCTCTAAATCTATGCAAAGTGCAAATTGGCAATTTGGTCAGTGGATTGTGACCTAGTCGCGGATAACTCCCCCACAAAAATATCATTAATTTATGTTTTACTAAGTGCCTTCTCCCTTGGTGCACTAATCAAAATATATTATGGATAACATGTTATTATAGGTGCTCGAAAGCAAAAAAGACACTCCTGAGTCATACATCTTTAACAAAATAGACCAGTTCATGGTTAGCACTTGGCTGCAATGACCCTGAATATCCACAGATCTTCAACACATGAAGAGGTCCCACTTTGTACATTTTGAAATAATCACTCCTACATCGATAGAGATGCTACATACTTAGCCTTTGTTTCCCCTTTTCAAAGAATACTTCCACCTGTGTATCATGGAGTACTCTGCTTGTGCATAAATGAATAATGATTACATAAATTTCATGAGCACGTATCCAGTATTCCGTCTCCATGTATTTCACAATTTGTTCTGCAATGACCTTTACTGCTCATGCTGAGACTGCAACCGTGAACTGGCTTATTGATATTTAATCATTTTGTGTGTTGGAACACATGGGGAAAATTGTCTGCCACTACATCACAGAGTCACAGAGCCGTTACCTATTCAATCAATTTGAAGGTCTCGTACCTATTGTGATCACAGCTTTACAAAATTGATAACTCTCTCATCTTTTGTCAAATTTCATTCAAACTTTCACGATTTCACCAGTCTACAACTCTGATTCTCTACCAGGATGCCAGACTACATTTTTAGTACTTAATTATCAAAACACTTTTCTGTCTGGTTTCTTTCTTGGCATGTCCACTCAGTACTTATTAATTAATTTCATTTTCACTCACTTTATTTCCCCCTTCCACATACACAAATACTTTGGAAAAGGATTGCAACACAACTTCATGTAGGCTAAAGTTTTCATAACATTTAATCAGAAAATATAGCTTCTTCGCGTATTGCAAGTGATTTCAATGAGTTTTGATTTTTAATAGCAATCCAGGGGGGTGTTTCACAAAGATTAAGATTGACTTTAAGTTGGACTTAACTATGGCAGGCCGTTCATGCCATAGTTTGCTCTCACCATTTACTGGCATTCGTCTCTCAAGGGACGAACAAATTATGGTCACAAATCTACAGAATTTACTCTTTTGTTAGATCATTATTGAATTTCTGTTTATCTAAAGATCATAATTTAGAGACTAATAGTGAGAGCAACCAGTGGCATGAATGGCCTGTCATAGTTAAGTCCAACTTAAAGTCGATGTTAGTCTTTGTGAAACACTCCCCTGTATATATTACAACTTTAATATTGGTAATGCAATAAACCACTTATTAAAATTTGTTGTGAAGTTCATTGCTGAACACAAGGCACCCTTATAGTGAAGGATTGGGGGGGGGGGGGTCCTGGGGTTGAAGAAACGACCTTGAGTAGGCCACTTCTTTTATTGATCCTTGCGAAATGATATTTTTGGAGTCCCTTTCTATAATAGAGGTAATAAATGTACATGTATTTGAAACACTATGATGCAAAGTCAATCCAAATCGTCACGGACAGCAAGATGTCCACCAAATTAAAATTAAAGACATTTGACATCATACATTTGCCAAACAGACAAAACATAAAACTGTTCAAACATTCTTGAAAATAACATCTTTGAAACTGTAATGATCCTCTTTGGCCTTCATTTAAAGACCTTATCCGATGAAAATACAAATTATATCAGTGGAAAGCTGAAGGAACAAAGAATACATATATAAAGGAAATGTTTTCCCTTTCAGTATTGCACAAAAGCAAACTAAAACCTAATTTCTGCACCCCTCCAAATCATGGTCAACAAGGGTCAAATTTGCCGCAGTTACGGTGACAACGATCTTGCGTGAAGTTTTTTTTTACTGCTATCCAGGCATGGACTTGGTACCGTTTCACAGTTTTTTGTTCATTTTGTTAAAGTAAAATAGAAGCTGACGACGAAGTCCTCTTGGCCGTGCATAAATCTTTATATTATATGTAGGAACAAGAAAAGTATGTTGGGTTTATTTGAGAAGAAGGTAGAGTTTATGATTTCGTATGGCCTTAATTCTTTTTTTTTAAACAAAATAAATTACTCAAGATTATTACATTGTAGCCTACTACTGTGCATGAGTAATGATGGTGGTGGTGATGATGATGATAGTAATAGAGTGGAGGGTCAATTTAAAATAGGTCAATCGTTTTTTTTTCTTCATGGGTGTAGCTTGACGAAAAGTATCACTCAACCAGGGACGGCGGAGCGACTTCTAAAGTGGGGGGGGGGGGGGGAGGCACCAACAAAAAGGGCACTTTCTGGAGAAAAAAGGGCACCTACAAAGGGAAATCTCAAAGCAAAAATATACACATTTTTACACCTTGGTATATACCCCTACATTGTGATTACATTATCAGGGATGATTTCAATATTTGTTCTCTTTATACATCATACCAGATATTATACTTTGCAGTTGGGTGTGATGGTCTGAATATTCATTTGCGTGAGAGCGAAGCAAGCAAGGAAAATGTTTAAGATTTGTGTGGTCGCAGTGCGAAAAATTACATCTTACAAAGAGGAAAAAAACAATCGTGGTTGGGGCTATAAGCAGAAGACTGAAAAGACCTTTGATAAGAAATATAATCATATCATCTATAAATGCGAGCGAGTGTATCGAGCGAGCTTTGGTGAAATTGCTCTTAGTTGCTTTGATTTAATGACACATTTAATGATGAGAGGAAAAGGGGGACATTTATCGAAAGAGACAAGACACTTAATAATTTGAGAAGAAAAGGAGCACACATGTCAAAGTACAAAGAGTAATCAAAGGTGAAAATGAGGCACTTCTTACACCTGGAAAGAGGCAATCACCGGGGATGAAAAAGGGCACTTATGAGAATAGAAAAGGGGCATTTGTCAACGGAAAAGGGGCATCCATCAGACTTTGATAGGGGCATTTATCAGAGGCGAAAAGGGGCACTTATGAAAATGAAAAGAGGCATGTATGAGAAGGAGACGTGTCTCTTTTTTTTTTAATTGGGGCACGGCGACCCGGGTTCGAAACCAACGCGATGCGCTAGTGCCTTTTGATATGGCATTAGTCCTCATTATCAGGTCTCTCGAAGAGGACCTAAAGCCGTCGGTCCTCTGGTTGCGTACTAAAAAGCAATTATGCTTTCTTAGCAGTAAGGTCATATAACCACCACTACACACACACACACTTATAAGGAAAAGGGGCTCTTATTAGAAAAGGAAAGGGACACATGTGAAAATTAAAGGCCGAGTTAAAAAGGGGTAGTTATTAAAAGGGGAGGGAATTCCAAAGGAAAAGGGGCACTTGTCAAAGTAAAAGGGGCACCTCTCAGATGTGAATAGGGCAATCATCAGAGGTGAAAAGGGGAAGGGGCACTTTTACTAAGTAATAGGGGCACTTGTCAAAGTAAAACGGTCACTTTCCTATGTAAAAAGGGGCATTTTGGGGGTACTTGAAAAAGCGCTGCCTCTGCACTCAACCTACCATAAATGAAGGTCAATGAGTTGGTAAATATTTGACAATGATATATTAGATGAATACTCGGATTAAATCATTGAAAGAAAACTCTCAAATTGTCAATTCATTTCATTGTAGATTACTTCGTATGAAAACAGCCTACTTACAATGATACTGAATGAATGTGCATTAGTTATATTACCTACTTCGAATTCTAAAGAGAAATATGTAGAGTTAGAATAAGTAGCAAAATCGGAAGACGGTACTAGACAGCAAGTGAAGTGGGCACAGAGAGAGAGAGAGAGAGAGAGAAAGAAGAAGAGAAGAGAAGAGAAGAGAAGAGAGGGAGGGAGTGCGAGAGAGAGAGAGAGAGAGAGAGAGAGAGAGGAGAGATGGGGGGGGGGAGAAAATAGCGAATTGCGGGAGAAGCGAGAGGCGAGATAAACCAATCCTTTACACATGAATAATTGCTTTGGCGCTACCCTAAATAGGTACGAAAATCTCGAAATTCGCGAGACGAGGTAATTTTCACTCTCTCGGGTCGTCACTACAACTTCCGGTATAGAGTCCCATCCCGCTGTGCAGAGTTTTCACGCACGCTAAAATCAGGGTTCTTACGCTTGGAATCATGAGCCCAGCACTGTGCAGCCTCACAAAAGAAAACCATCGTCACTGATGTCAAAAGACGCAAAAAACAACGAATGAAATGTTCAAATAAACGTTGAAATATTTGCGAAAAAAAAACAAGACCGAGCAGACGACATATTCGGTGCATACACGTTGTGTTTTACGTTTGCGCTATCGCGCCTAGTAATATAGCGCCTGCACAGGAAGCTGTAATGTCGAAAAGCTATCCCATAATGCAATGCGCGTTTTCAGGATTTTCCCCGGATCTCGGCAGAATCGCTATTTGGGGTAGCGAGATACTCTGTTTCTTATTCCTACCCGTCCGTCATCCAAAAATCGTATTTTTAATTTTTGAATGTGTGAAGGCCGTGTGATGGAAAACATGATTACATGGTACACGTTCGAATGATATGATTGTTTACTCACTCACGCAACGCTGTTGCTAGGAAGGTACATAAATGAGTGATTATTATGATTAAAGTGCAATTTAGAGAATTAAACAAAAAAATAATATCAAGTACGGATATCGGGGGAGGGAGGGGGATATGGATATTATGTATATCATACTACTATAAGTCCTCCATTAACAAATGACCCCTCAGTCATATATTTTTTGGGAAAATGCATTTTAGTAATTGTGTGTTGAAACAAATGGGAAAGTTGTCCTGCACTACGTGACAGTGACATTAGTAATTCTACCAATTTGAAGTGGCCATACACAGGGGCGGTGATTTCTTTTCATGACCGGGTATATAGACGAAATACATGGGCGGAAAATCTGTATTCCGTTGGTATCACGGTGATACCAACGGAATACAGATTTTCTACAATATTTGTACGTTTGAAGGATGTTAAACACTGAACTCTTGGGCTTTAAAGTGTGTTGCAGTCTTTATTCAGTATTTGCTACACATTTTTGGGGGGCACTTTTTTTAAATTTTCCGGGGGGGGGGGACGGTACCCCTCTAAAAAAGTGAGGGGAGAGGGATGTGCCTCCCCCCTCCCCCCGTCCCCCTGGATTGCCGCCCCTGGCCATACTTATATCGAATTACAACTTTCGAAAGTTCATGAGTTACTGATTTTCCGATTTCATTGTGACTGTCACAAGTCTGCTTCTCTGATTTTCCTGCTTTCTTTTAGATTACTTGTCTAGCTGTTAAGTTTGCATTTTATGTCTACTTTTGCAATCAGCACTTAGTGGCACGCTAGCAAATATGCGGGGCAAATATGTCAATCTTTCCGGGGTTGATTACTTTTGATTTCCCTTTAAATTGATTTGAATGTTAATGTTCCACCACATCTTCACCAATGAATGTAGCCCTAACATTTGTCAACGTTATTTACAGAATATCATCCCTTCTATTTATATAGCATAACAATAGAGCCTTCAAACTACTTGTCACCCATCGCCGGTACTATTGTCAAAGCAGGAGGTCTACTCCAACGTATACTTATTTGCCTCCATTAAGAGGACCATTCACACTCACACGCCATCCGACTCTCGGAAGCACTCTCGAGGTGTCATGGTAAAGTGGTCCAGCGGAGGTGTCGTGGTATAGATGTCCACTCAAGTTGACTCTCAATTCAAGGGTTGAGGATTCGAATCTCAACCCGGCACTAAAGTTCTGTGGCGAGACATTAATCGACATTTGCCACAGGCATAGGCGCCGGAAGTGGGGGGGGGGGGGGGGCAGGGGGGCAGCTGCCCCCCCAATCAAAAAAGTGGGGGGGGGGGCAAAACGCATTTTTGCCCCCCCCCCCTAAAACGCCCCCCCCTCAAAAAAAAAGCAGTAAAGGAGTAAAGATGGTTTGTATTTTTAACCCAAAAGAACATAACAATAATAAAAAAACTCAATTAAATGACGTATAAAATCCTATTCAAAGAAAAGGAAAGTTAACAGGAATTGAATTTTCTAAACATTGCGCATGCTACCTATATCAATGGAGGTTTTAATAATAGCGCGCATATCGTGGACATATTTTGAGAGAATGGGAAAGCGTGTCTGTGTTTTGTTATAGGGGTGAAAAGCTCATGAGCCCCTGAACGCTGGCGTACTGATGGGGGGGGGGGGTTAATTTTTATTCGATACCAGTGATTTACAAATGTTGCTGAAATGACATGATTTCCTGTATTTTTTCTCAATTTTTTTGTAAGTCATACCTTTTTATGCGTTTGTTGGAAATTAGAAACTCCAAAATTTACAGTCGGGCGAAAAATATGCTTATATGCTGTATGTCAGGGTCTGCAGAACGCCCGGGCTCGGGGGGCTCGAGCCCTCCCCCCTCACTTTTTGAAAAAGTTTGTTAAAAATAAAAAGAAAGAAAGAGAGAGAGAAAAAATAAGTGACCTGCCAATGTCACAAAATAATGAGATATCAAAATATGCTCATCTGGCCGTAATTAAATGCCTAATACCCCAGAACTTACGGTGGTTCCGCCCCCGGACCCCACCAAGGGCCCTAAATCGGTCCCTGTATGCTCATCTGACCGTCATTAAATACCTAAAACTCCCGAGCTTTTAGGCGGTCCCCTGTATGCTCATCTGACCGTTATCAAATACCTAAAACCCCCGAGCTTCCGGGGGCTCTGCCCCCTGGACCCCACCAAGGGCCATAAGGCGGGGCCCTGGATGCTCATCTGACCGTAATTAAATGCCTTAAAACCTAAGAGCTTACGGGGGCTTCGCCCCCGGGCCTTACCAAGGGCCCGCTAAGGCGGTCCCCTGTATGCTCATCTGACCGTTATTGAATACCTTAAACCCCTGAGCTTCCGGGGGCTCTGCCCCCTGGACCCCACTAAGGGCCATAAGGCGGGGCCCTGGATGCTCATCTGACCGTAATTAAATACCTAAAACTCCCGAGCTTCCGGGGGCTCCGCCCCCGGACCCCACCAAGGGCCCTAAGGCGGGCCCCTGTATGCTCATCTGACTCCGATATTAAATACCTAAAACCCCGAGCTTCCGGTGGCTCTGCTCCCTGGAATCTCCGCCAATTGGTGGTGGTGGTGAGGCAGATTTTTCTTCTCCCCCCCCTCCTTCCAAACGTTTTTGCTCGTTACGTCACTGCCCCTGGAAGGTGAGCCCCCTGGAATGTTTGCCCCCCCCCCCCCCAATCCCAAACTGCTTCCGGCGCGCCTGGCCACAAGGGTCATTATTCATAAGGACCGCTATTCATAATATGAGAAGAGGGTCGCTAATCAGAATACAAAATCGGGGTCGTTATTCGTAACGGCGAGGCGATTTTTGTTGTTGTTGTTGCTATTTTGAACCCCGTTAGTAATGTTTTCCTAGCATAATATACTAGCATGATAACGGCGTTTTTCTATGCACATTACATTTTTTTAACCTGGCAGCCCAAGGGAGGGGGGGGGGGGCAAGTCGTGAGAAAATAATTAGCGGCGAATCAGCCAGCCGGCGAATAAGCGGAAGGGGGGGGGGGGGGGAGGTAAGGAGCACTGTTTTTCTTTTTCTTTTTGCTCAACAGGGGGGGGGGAGGGGGGGGGGGGTAGTGAGCACTATTTTTTTTTCCAAGGGAGGGGCCCGTCTTTTTTGTTGTTAAAGGTACAATTAACGTGTTTTTACCTGTTTTTTTGCCAGGGGAGGGGGCCCGGGCCCCCGGTCCCCACTCTGGATCCGTCACTGTCACTGCGCACACTACGGTGGAACGGTGCTTCGCGCAATCCTTTTGTTATCTGTGCGTAGGAAATTTTACATCAGTAGTGTGAAGGTCGTAAAGCTGATGCAAGAAAGTGCTAGCGAGGGCGGGCGCACCTAATTGAAATCTAAAAATTGACACAGGTCATTTGATGATGACTTCCACCACAGTGCATTAGATTGCTCCGAACGAACTAAAATATCTGACTTCTGATCAATCTGAGAATCACAACCGGTACACGACTGGATATCAACATTTCATACGAATCGGAATACTCTCCACAATCCAAATAGCAGTCAAAGGTGGAAACTATACGTTCATGTGAAGAACCTGGAAGACACATCTATTATGGAAATGTAAGTATGAAGTCGACAAAATTATTACTCATGTTGGCAATAAATACAAAGAGAAAACATTTCATATTATGTGCTTTCATCATATTTCGTCAATTTGTTTACAAGAAATTAAATCAATTTCAAATCAAGTGAACTGCATGAAAAACACGTATTTTACCCGAATTATTATTTTGATTATGATATTTCCCCGGTATTTACTAGGCTTAAACTATTATATAATTTCGTTTTGTATTCAAATTACTTATTCGTTTTGTCAAATCAGAATGTGAAACAGGCAGGGTTTTTTTTTTGCTTTACGTGAGGACATGTGAGTATCACGGGCAAAAAAGTATGACTTGTCAATAAACTGGAAAGGGGATATTTTCTGTAATTTGGTTCACACAGAATTACCAAAATATGACCATATTGCCCATGCGTGCTGGAAATCCCATATCATAAGTTATCTCCATAGCATGTGTAAAGCCGGTTTAAAGGCAAATACTAAAACATTCTTTCGGCTTATGTCTTATTTTCAATCAGGGTAAAAAGGGATTCCTTGTTCCTGATGAGGACCGACAAGGATCTTCCTCATCTCAACTCCGTCAATGCAGTCCTGATCGACTACAGTGGTGTGACAACCGCCCATGGCATACCGCGAATCATCACCTCTACATCAGTGAAGTCGAGGCTTTTTTGGAGTTTCGTAACTCTTGTCTGTTTGGGAGCGTTCCTGTGGCAAGGAACCCTGCTGCTCCTCGACTACAGTGAACACCCTTACACGACGCAGATCGACGTGGTCGCTCGGACAGAGCTTCAGTTTCCTGCAGTCACCGTGTGCAACATGAACAAGATGAAACGCTCTGCCATGGTCAACACTCGCTTCCAAAGCCTGATTCTAGCCGATGGCGGTGTGACCGGAGGTGACGCTGACTACTCCTGGTGGTTTGATTCGGGGTGGTATGGGGAGCAAGAGGAGCAAGAGGAGCAAGAGGAGCAAGAGGAGCAAGAATTAGCATCGGCTTCTGCTCCTGTTACCGGATCTAGTACTAGTAGTATTTACTCGAGCTCTGACGCTCGGGAACACTATAGCGAGCAGTACGAGTGGTGGGAATCGGGTTGGGACACCGACGATTTCGACTACCAGGAATACGACTGGACCAATGTGAGTGATGATGACGACTGGGAAGGGTTCTACAAACAGTCCACAGCAGATGACTTCAGTGATCTTCTCGAAGTTGTCAACCCGACAAGGGAAGAACTGAAGGTGATGGGACACCAGGCGGAAGACTTCATACTTCAGTGTACCTTCGATAGACGTCAGTGCAATCACACGTAAGAATTATTTACTACCCTCACTTCTGTCACTATCAACTTCTTCCCGTCACTTGTTACAGATATTTTTTTCAAATAAAAATCTATTTTTTCTTCTCAGATTACGATCTGGTATCACTTTGTACGTGTTGATGTACAAACGTGACATGCATGAATATATTTTTTCTCTTCAGGCGATGTTTTGCTCTGTATCAAAAGTGTATTTCCATTTCTAAAGTTCTCTCTTTCTCATTCTTTATTTGAACAATTAACTGTCCCCTATCGGTGCTAAAGGTATCGACCAGTTTTGGAAACGCCCCCCTCTCAAAACTCGAAATGGAAGCTCTTATTACCAATCATGTGAAAGATTATGTTTTGACTAATACGTGATGATATAAATTTTGCGGGGAAACCGCCTACTAATTGATATATTTGGTAAATTATCATATCGATCCGGCCTGGATAGATATCGTGAATGCGCTTCAACATTCAACATTATTATTTTGGGCAATTGTTTATGTTTTTTGCGAATTTAGGTTGAAGTATTGCCGTCTAAACCTCTGAAGGCAATCCTTATACAATATTGAATTGATATTTTGCACCAAAAACCCCTGAACCGCAATTTTAACACTACCGGTCTTTTACCTTTAAATATGCCCATCGGTGATATTAAAAAGTGTGCCTCCCCACCCCCACCCCCGTACTTCCATCTATTATCTCTCCTCCTCCCTTGCATTTTGTTTACCTTGCGACAATAGCTTTTTATTGATACTCCCATCAAACCATGCATACCGACACCGGACCAACAATATACATACACAAAACAAAAATCACATTACCCACAAAGGGACAAGAATTAAACAATTAATCGGGTTAATATTGATCAATATGAATCTTACCCTTAGTAATTAATATCTATTTTCTTTCCCATTTCTAATATCTAGGAATATAGTGTGGTACGGTATGTCACTGAAACAGCTCCCGTAGGACTTTTGTGCCAAAATTGATTCATTGGGGTCCAAGCTATCAGAAATTGATGGGGTTCAAATTTTCCCGAAGACACCAAATTTCCCTATTGCGCTTTATATAAGCCATTTTGGCGCCCAATATGGACCCCCAGGAAGTGAAGAAGGGGTCTGAAAAATTAAACCCCATCATTTTTTGGCCAATTGGGACCCTTTTGGAGCAAAAACAGCACACACACACACACATACACCCCAAAAAATTGGCAAAAAAAATCCTACGGGATTACATACCCTGCCGCACTAATAGCACCTGCGACTGACCTAAAAGAGCCATTACTTATTTGATGCACTAACTTTTGATAGTTTGCCATATGCATTTGGTGTTTGATGAGTATTTCAGATATATAGGAATAGACTTTTGTACGGATTTGCACAAATTGGAAATTGGGAAATTGGGAAATTGGAAGTTATAATGACAAATGTAGAGAAATCCAAAGTCAAATGACATCGTGCTTAAGGCGATACTTAACTGTTCTTGGAGGAGCCACTGCCGTCAAATCATAGTTGGTATCCAAATTAAACTACCTTATTTTGTCCCTCCCTAATCCAGGTGAAAATCTTTTGAAAGATATAAATGTTCACTTTTATAGATTTATATGAGGGGAAAAACCTGACAAAATAAGTAGAAATCAAATATCACAAAATTATTCAGACGGAGGGGATTATGTGATATATAAATACACACGTTGCCAATCATTAACAAATTCCTGGATTAAGAGATTGGTAATTGGCTCAATTGATAGCAATATCCTCTGTCTTTTGCAATCTTTCTTGCCTGAACTGCAAGATTTAAAATTATATATGGGAAAAAATGATTTCGGGAACTGGCATGTAAAACAAAGAACCCTTTTTGGAAAGAAATGTTCATGGCTTATAATATTACACTCTTTTCCATGCATTATGATAACATTTCTTGCCAACCCTTATGGAATAATGATAACATTAAAATAGGCAATATCCCAATTTATAGTTAAACATTGTGTAAAAAGGGAGTTCGTTTTGTCAATGATATTTTAGAGACAAATGGTGACTTTTTCTTTCTGGAACATTTCCTAGGAAAGTATTATATTCAAATAATTTTTCTTTTTTATCGTGGATTATGCGATGCGATAAGACAAGGGTTTAACAATTGTACTATTTTTAACAAGGTGTCACAACCCCTTTTCCCAGATACTATGGCATTTGTTATGAAACGTATTAAAGGATGTTCACATATCTATGCAATTTTATTAAAGAGAAGAAAAGGAGTATGTAAAAGTTTTCTTAAATGGAAATGCATTTTTGACGTGAATGACAAGAGTTGGGAAACATATTGTTCCATTGGATTTAATTGTACCATTTATGTGGGCTTACGATGGTTTCAGTTTAAGGTTTTGCAACTCATATTATATACGAACGATCTACTGTTTAAAATGAATTTAGTCCCAAGAAAAAAATGTTACATTTTGTAATGAACAGATTGAACAATTATACATCTATTATGTGATTGTACGCATGTTAAACATATTTGGGATAGGTTGGAGCACTGGATATAAACTGGAACCGGAAATAAATTAATGTTTTCATTACAAGATAAATTATTTGGTTTAAGAGGCTAAAATAATTATGCGTTGAATTGTATACTGATTGTGGTGCGACAGATGGTGTATACTTGCAAAATAAAGAAGCAATTGCCAGACTTTGATGATATTAGAGTTTCGATTATTAATTATTTCAAAATGAAAAGTATATTGCAGATTCGAATTGTAGAAATAATAAATTCCCACAAAATAGTTTCAATTCAGGAATTCGTTTATCTGTATCTTTTTTTCTTTTCATGAATATCAGAAATAAATTCTTGAAAACTTGTTAGTTTTCTGTTAATTCAACAGTTCAACAATACTTGTATCTTGAGTAGTCAATTTTATTTATGTTAGATTAGAAATGTAAATTACCTTGAATATATATTTCTTAATTTATTGCAAATGGAAATCAAGAAAATCCCTGTGGAGGGAAAAGTATGGAAGAAACAAAATATTAATTGGGTCTGGTATTAACAAAATTCATATCTATCAAAGACAGAAATACTAAAATATAGTTCTTTTAACGAAAAGAAATTATAAATGTATAAAATAAGTACAAAAATGTGTGAAATATATAATTAATTGTTATCATTTACGTACTAAAGCGAAGTATATCAATGTGTTTTACTCCTAATGTGCAGGGATTTTCACCAATTTCAGAACAAATACTACGGCAACTGTTACACATTTAACCGAGAAGTTGGAAACAGCACTGGAGCACGATCGACTGGAAAGACAGGGGCGCAGTACGGTAAGAATTTCATTTAGAATGTCAAATACATCATAATCATAATCATCCTTAGCCTCATATTTTCTTGCTTCTTCTTCTTCTTCTTCTTCTTCTTCTTCTTCTTCTCCAATACCACCATGATCTTTCCCCCATCCTTTTAACCCTCCTCCCCCTCACCGTCATCATCATCATCGCCGTCATCATCATCATCATCATCGTCATCACCATCATCCCTATCATGTCTATTTAAACGTTTATCATTATTTTATTCATTTTCAGTTAATTTATTCTAAGAAAGAAAGCAAGTCGAAAAGGAACATATGGATATAAAATCATGATAAAAATCATGTACATGTACATTTCTTTGAATAATCGGAATACACTAAAAATGGAAACAAAACAAAACAAAACAACGTGGAATAGTAAAAGAGGAAAACGACAGATAAACATAATTGGGATGAGAAAAACAAGAGCATTGCTGCTTCAATATCGAGATTATCACCGGAATAAGTGTATACAAAATTGATTTGTAAGGGGGCAGTCATTAAGAATATTACAACAATTATTTATGTAGAAATTTCCGTGTTTTACCAATTCTCTTTATTGTCAAGTATATACGAAATTGAATTGTAAGGGGACAGTCATTGGGAATATTACAATCATTAATTATGTAGAACTTTCCGGGTTTTACCAATTCTCTTTATCATTTCAATATTATCAACTTTCACTGTTACCAAGTTACTAAAAAAAGATCTAATTATAAAGTCGGCCGGGAGGAAAACAATTGACTCGCGTAACGATGATGAAAGTCATATTCTCTAATGATAGCATCTGAATAGCCACGAGAATCAATGATTTATTTTTGGTCAAGGACATTGTCATTAGGCCATTAAAAATATATATATACATGTATATAAAGTTATTTTCTTTAAATATTTTGTTCTTCAATGAATTATAACCTAAAAAACATACTGTCAGAATGATCTATTTCTGATTTTTTTTTAAATTAAAAAATACCGGCGGCCATCATGAAAAATAGCCCGACTGTCAGAAAAAATGTGCCGATAGGCCATTTGGGGCGGCCATTTTGAAGGGAAAAAAAGAAGAAAAAAAAGGGGCCTCCTAAACATGTTTTTTTTATAATTTGGCCTTATTCCCTGCTAGTATACGTTGTTAACAAAAGATTTGTAGATTTAGAATAGGGTACAACAGCGTTTTTTAACCTTTTTTAAGTCACAGCACCCTTTTAAGAATTCTTTTGTATCCCTCTGGTACTCGTCAAGTGTGATATTTCAAATAGGGTATAATTTTTAGGTTGTAACCAACGTACTAGATAAGATATACAATAATGTATGCGGGCTCCTCGTCGCAGAATATACATGAATACAGCAAAATTATATTCGGTCACCTCGATACACGAATATGACAATGTTTAGGCGTCTCGTTACCCAAGATTATCCTATTTCTAAAAGTTGCTAACGAATGAAGCGAACAAGCGGGTAAAACATATACTTTCGAATCGATAGAGATAAAATGTATCCGACATAGACGAGAAAGACTTCATGCATTGCTGATTGTCAATGAAACGGAGTTAAATCTTTTGTCAATTCTGCTTGATGTTACGGCAGGCAGCCAGTGAAAACGAACTTTTAAAATCAAATTATGGAAATGAAAGCATAAATGAAAAATAAATGTGTATTTTTACATTTGTTAACGTTGATTTTACCCTTTTTTTGGAGATAAGGGGGGGGGGGGGGGTGCAATTTTTCAATTTTTCGAGGGCCCCCAAAAAAATTAGTGCTAACTACACTTTTGTAACTTGAGAGAAAAAATAATTTGTTTACCAGATTTTGTACAGGCGTCTTCTGAAAAGTGATATTAGAAGGTGCACTTTTTTCATTATTGCTCCCAAAATTTAGGTAAATACTTTTGTTGAAAGACGGGTACTGAAGTAAACAATGTTCTGATATCAATGACTCAATTTTCATCAAAAGTGGATTTAGCTCCTTTTGGAATTAAACTCTTCATATGTTGGTATAGTTAACTTACAACAATGAGTCTCCTTACATCTGTCTAAAACATTGTTTCTTCCTATAAAATATAGGAACTAAAATATCTTCGCTATCATTCATTAAGCAAACAGAGGAGTTCATATATACGTTTTAGATCCTTTTGCATGTTAATCAAGCTTTTTTTGTATGAAAGGGAAAAATTATCATTGAATTTTAAGTCACTCCTATATTTCCCATTTAATTCATAGCTTGCTAATTGTAAAGAACATGTCCAATCATAATTTGGTGTAACAGTACAAAGGCTCTTTCAAATATCACAATAACAAAAACCATCACGGTTCTTCGCGGCCTATTTGAATGATACTGAAGATTAATCAATTATGGTTATATGAGAATAAAGGTTCTTTCAGAAATCACAATAACAAAAACCATCACGGTTCATCGCAGCAGTTCTGAACGTCACTTAAGGTTTATTAATTGTGCTTACAGGAGGCATGGGTGCCTGTCTGCTCATCATTGGAAAAGCACTGATGAACCTCATATGAAGGCTTGTTATAATTGGATGGGAGGTTGAGTGACATTTCCCATTAGTATGTCTGTAAGCATCCAATTTTGAAAATTACCTGTAAACAAATTCATAAGAACGCTTGTGTCAATTATCAACATACTTTTAATATTAAAATATTCTTGATCCTTGAACAACCATCTGATATCATTGTCCCAAGTTAAGTTTATTTGTGTACATGTATAGGTCGATCATCACTTGTGGAAGTCTTTGTAATAGTTATTATTCCACACGAAATTTTGCCAGAGACAGAAAGCTTTCATGTAAATTCATGTAAACCAGTTCATACAACATGTAAATAGCTATTGATAGGTGTATAATAAGACATAAGAATATTAAAAAGATGGGCGATTGTCAGATGTTAACTACTACTCATTATTATCAATACACGGAAAGAAAAAATAACAACATGGTGACACCAAAGGAAATCACATTACCAGAAAGTATGATTAAATAAGACCTCCTCTGATGTTATTTTTCATTGGTCATACAGGTCTTCACTTGACACTGTTCACTGAACAGCCG
Source organism: Strongylocentrotus droebachiensis (assembly GCA_035222895.1). NCBI lineage: Eukaryota > Metazoa > Echinodermata > Echinoidea > Camarodonta > Strongylocentrotidae > Strongylocentrotus > Strongylocentrotus droebachiensis. The sequence continues at coordinate 311,953 of JAVYIG010000343.1, read as the reverse complement.
GAATACGTGGGGCTCTTCGCCCAAGAGGCCGGGGTTCGAGTCGCCATTCATCCCCCTAACGTGTTCCCCTTCCCAGAGGACGATGGGGTAGTTGCCTCGACAGGACAGGCAACAGATATCGGCATGAGACAGGTGTGTATAGAGAAGAGAGAGAGAAATGGGGAAGGAAGAGAGAGGGAAGAGGGAGGAGGGGGAGACGGAAAGAGAGACAGGGACAAGAGGAGAGGAAGATTAAAATCGATTGTTATTCATTTTTGCAATCATTGCAATTAAATTCAGACAATACATACTAGCTATACAAAAAATGTCATTATACAATAGGGTAACGATAATGCAATATCAAATTGTGTGAAATTCCCAAGATAAATCGACACTGTAAGTCATTTTAACTTGTTAGGATCGGCAATTGACTACATTAGGTGCTATGTAATCCCTTCAAGTAGACCTCGCCCTCGCAGTTATTCATGCTGCTAAATTATTGAAATTATTCATCACATAAATGCAGAGGTTATTACAAATTAATACAAATTCATTTTGAACGACATGGAAAACAGCTTTGGTATTGCATAGAATAAACATTTTCTATTGTACTTTGCTATAATACAATTAGGGCTGACAGGTGTGTATAGAGAAGAGAGAGAAATATTGAGGAAGGAAGAGATAGGGAAGTGGGGGAGGGGGAGACGGAAAGGGTGACAGGGACAAGAGGAGAGGGAAAGTAGAAGAGATTGTTTGCCATTTTGACAACCATTTAAATTAAATTAAGACGATACATATTATCATTAGCAAAATATTTCATTATACAAATAGGGCAAGAAGAATACGATATAAAGTTGTGAAAAATCCTACTATAAATTGAGACTGTGAGTCATTTTAACTAGGATTTGCAATTGCCTATCTTCAGGTGCAATGTAATCCCTTCAATTAATCCTCGCCGTCAAAGTTTTTCATGCAGTTAGATTATAGAACTTATTCATCACATGAATGCAGAGGTTATTTAAAGGCATCGTTTAACAATGTTAAATCTGAGATGCACGGCCCTATATACGTGTTATCAGTGTTTGTGATAATTATGGTGTAATATTGAAGCCCTAAACTAATTGCGCTTCAAAATGATAAAACTCTTTGAGTGACCGGTTTTTACCATACTCGTTTTCCTCAATAGACTGTAAGTCAAAAATATCTTGATAATCAGACAGGCGATCGGCTTGTAAAAGTCATGGGATTTCTGACTGACTTAAAGGTTTATAATTATCATTGCAACATGAGCTAAATCCAGGATTTTGTTTCAGAATCTGAGACAAAGTTACCCAATCCCTTTAAAATCATATATGTACATTTATATATTTCCGTTAATGTTTAATTAAAATATATAATATAATGCAATCCAAGATTTCCAGTATCGTCCATGATACTGTTCAGTTATTTATTTGATTTATCAAATTAATCCTTTCGTATTTTACCTTAATTAAAAACTCCCACAAACTATTCATACCTGCTCACTATTAAGTGCATTTTACATTTAATTAAAGGCTCTGTGTTGAATTTCCACACCACCTAATATGAATATTTTTTTGGCCTTCTCTTTATCCGGAATAATATATTAAGTAAATACGGATTAATTTATTTTGTTTCTCATTTTTTTATTCTCTGGCTTTAATTCTGAACTTTACCATAATTTAGGGATCTCATCTAATTTATTTCAGAGCATTATTTTGTTGTTGTTTTTTTCCTTCAATTTTTATATGTATGATCCAAAATGTTAAATTGTCTGGCCATTTGGTTCAATTTACTTTACAGCTGTGAGTTAGCTGTGACCCGTTTTCCTTTTACATTCATGCTGTACATAAATATTTATAATTATGGTTCTGCATTTATTGTAGGCCTACCGTAGATTGTGATCAGTTTTGGTTGCACCAGGGTGGGTTCGGGGTGGATGGCCTGGGGGTCTAGTCATTTAGTAGGCTCTTTCCATACCCAGGCTGCCTACCCTGATGCACTCATAACTGAGATGCTATGATTAAAGTAAATTAAAGCAAATTACTTTTAGAGTGGACTTAGCCTTAAAAACCAACCTGGGCTTCCCCTTTAAACAAACTCTAGGCGACAGAAGTGCAAATCAATTTGACCAAGGTATATAAGAGTTCATTTCGTGTTCTCATAAATACGTTGGGGATTTATTACATTACCTTACGTATAGGCTGTGCTTCAATAAAACATTTATCGACTTGGTCTGTAGTATTCAGGAGCTTATTGCCTACAATATTGACTACCTATATAATTTTATAATTCCATTTTTCCTCGAAAATTTGGGTACTAAGAATTTGATTTTGCTTTCTTATACGATATATATATATATATATATATATATTGTTTTATAGATGTGTGCTCTCTAATGTAAAGCCTAGTACCACCCCTGATGTAAATGTTTTTTTCCTTCATTCCTATCACAGTCTTACTTCAACCGGCTTCCCCATCCCCATGGCAACTGTTCGGATGGATATGAAACTATTTTCATGTCGGAAGAATATGCTTACACCACCCGTGCGTGCGTCAAGTCATGCGTTCAGCAACAGCTTTATGACAAGTGCGGGTGCGTTACAGACATCATAATGAACGAGACATTGTGCGGCGCACGAAACAAATCTCAACGTACGTAACCATCGTTCCTTTAACTTTCTCATCACGCCCCGTTCCCGCTTTAAAGGGCATTTCCACCCTGATATTATTTTGGTTTTAATCGAAGCAGAAAAATAAGAGGAATATGTTAGTGAAAGAGCGAAAACCGATTAAAATAAGAAAATTATGATTTTTGAAGGTACGATCAATCAAACACAAATTGGCAACTCTGTGACGTTTCTTGCGAGCTACCCACAGAACGATACGTCACATTGTTGTCAATTTGTATTTCACTGATGACAACTTAAATGATTCAAAACAACTGTCCAATTTTAATCGGATATTGATCAATCTTTAAATAGTGTGGTTTTCTCAATTAATAAAAAACAACTTAATATCAGAAAGGACTCTCCCTTTAAATGCTTATGAACTTTATATTTCTTCCTTTTCTGCGTGATTGTACCCGATTGTTTCCCTTTCTCTCCGTCCATCTCTCTCTTGATTTCTTTGCAGTGATGAATCCAGGATTTTTTTAGAGAAGGGGGGGGGGGGGGGTCACAGGGCTAAAATTCTCTGACAGGCCCCTCCCCCTAAAGATATTGATTAAATCAAGATAATGATAAAATCTCGGTTGGGTACATTTTCTTCTCTCTCCATATCTACTAAAGATATAACAGATTTGATTGGTCGGGCGGGATGGGGGAAGGGGGGGGGGGTGCCTCATGTTCTCGTGGATCCGCCAACCTCTATTTTGTCTATAATCATTACAGTCTCACCTTATTGACCACCTCTCTTAAACGGTCACTTATCTGTATTGGTCGCATATTTTCTCAATCTAGGAAGAAATGCGTGTCGAAGAATAGTACAATAGTATAGCCACCCCCCCCCCCCCCAGTTTGGTAGCCTTAGGAGACAGTCTTGCTTTTTCCCAACACGGACATTTTTTTTTTCCTCTCTAGAGGTTTGTCGTCAGGCTATAGAACACTTTCATGAAGTTCAGCTATCATGTAACTGCCCTATCGCTTGCGAGTAAGTAGAGCTTTGGCTTTGTTTGCATATCTTTTATTTGCTAACGAAAGTTTCGCTTATGTAAAGCAAGTGTGTGCGGATTTGTTTTTCTTACTTTGACAGTACAGTACTTGGGAGATCGGTATGTCTGTCCCAATAAGTAAAACAAAACAAAAAACAATTTCCAGAAGAATTGGGCAAAAAATTAACAAATTTTTAACCAACACTGGGCAGCATATACTGACCAGTAAACTGTTGGTTAAACTTTACCCAACTAATGTTGGGTAATACGAATGCTATGTGGTTGGGCAAATTAGATTGACGAACTATCATCAATCACATTTTACCCAACTCAGATTGTTTTTTATTATTGGATGTATTTTTAGTTCTGTAATTGCCAAACCAATCTTACCAAACAAGATATTACCCAATTGGTATCTTACAAATCGCTGTTGAGTATATAGTAAATAGAGTATACAACTGTCAATTATCCAAACGTTTATTAAGCCAACTCAATTAATTTTGATATTCATCGCTATGATTCGAATCATTAATGAATCATTGGCTGATCTTTATCCTAATTTACTTTATTTCAAGGGAGACGCTCTTTGCGACAACTGCGACGTCATCACATTGGCCATCAGAACGATATGAGGTATTACTTATTATTATTATCTATTTAAGGCTTCCAAGTGGTACAATAAATCAGTGTATTTAATATATTTAGTGCAGTACCCGAATGACTGATCAATATCGTTTTCGTACTGCTTAGCCATCCGGAAACTTCTCTTATCGATATCGTTATCACACGAAAACATAGCGATAATTACCGATAATGTCAAATTTTGTAATTTCGCTAGTCGGCCTGATATAGATAATAATAATAATATCGTATGGCTTCGTTTCCGTGTGATACAAGAATATATTGTTCTCGTTATAACAATATTAGACTCGTCTTTGACTCGTCAAATATTGTCATACCTTGAGCAATATATTCTTGTATCACACTCGAATCCATCCAATATTATATTATTATCACTTCGTCTTTGTTATTCATAATATCATGGAAACGAAAGGAAACAAGGAAAACACTGTTGAAAATGACTCTTTGATGTGATGATTTTATAGCATCTGATTATTAAAATGTGCTTTATTTTGGTAACAGTGTCAATATACGTGTTGGTTCCTTATTTTTCTTTCCGGGTTTTGTCTCTCCCACCAAAGGCTAAGACGAAACTAAGGGTTCCAAATAGCGTCTGTCTGTCTGTCCGTCCGTCCGGCGTCCGTCACAAATATTAAATGTTTACCTGCAAGACTTTCTTGTCACAAATAACTTCGCAACCGTTAATCCTATTGTGACAAAAAAGTTTGCAACCAATCCTATTTTCAATTACATTTTGGTCCACCATCAATCTAACGGATTTTTTGTCATTAAATCAATCTCTTAGTTCCTTCATTTTCAGGTAAACGCTGGCTTAACACTTGATTTCCACCTGAGTATGCATGAGTTGCTTACAAAACATACTTGCACAATACTTATTTCCTAACACAATCATGGCAGCTGTCAGGAAAATATAAATTAACATACATTGTTCCAAGTGCTACCAACTTGGGTCCGGTATGCTCTTTGGGAACATTCATACGATAATATTTGGTCACAAGTGGGCGAGCCAAAATCCGGTGATTGCCGTGACCTATTTTAAAGATTACAAGTCAACGCAAAGCGTATAGCATCCCCTCGCAGGGTACAAATGGCCTATATACATCAGAACATTGGACTATACTATTATATTACTAGGCAAGGAAATTAACCACAATTTCACATATATAATTAGGTTTTTTGCATATTTAATGAGCTATGACCTTTCACCTTTGACCTACATACTCAGAAATCGAACTTAGGCTGTACATGTATTTTGATACCATGTACCTTCATATCAAATTTCATTAAAATCCGTCAAACATTACTGAAGTTATCGATCGGAAACCAGATGTGTATTTTTCCCATATTTAATGAGCTATGACCTTTGACCTTTGACCTACGTACTCAGAAATCGAACTTAGCCTGTATTTTGATATCATGTACCTCCATATCGAATTTCATTAAAATCTGTCGAATATTACTGAAGTTATCGATCGGAAACCAGATGTGTATTTTTTCGCATATTTAAGGACCTATGACCTTTGACCTTTGACCTACGTACTCCAAAATCGAACTTAGCCTGTATTTTGATATCATGTACCTTCATATCAAACTTCATTAAAATCCGTCAAACATTACTGAAGTCATCGATCGGAAACCAAATTTGTTACGGACTGACGGACGCACGCACGGACGGAAGGACGGACGGCGGCGTTTCTATATCCCCTCCGCCTTAGTCGGCGAGGGGATAATAATTTTGTAACTATAAACAAAACCAAATCGAGCATAATAGCATGTATTTAATTGTTTCAATAAAAATGGTGTAAACCAAAGCTGATTTGGCATGATATTAAACCAAACAAATGTGAATTTATCAAATGACATTGTCCATTATTGTAGATGGTAATCAATGGGTAATGTCAGGGGCGTACGCAGGATTTTTTCAAGGGGGGGGGGGGGGGTTTAAAATATATATATTTTTTTTTTTTGGTCTCGAAATTTCACAATTTGACATTTTTCTTCGTTGGGGGGGGGGGGGGGGGGGTAAGGTCACCTTATTTAGGTTAGCCGTGAGTATAATTTTTTTTTTTTTTTTTTTTTTTTTTTTAATAAAAAAAACAAAAACAAAAACAAAACAAAAAATCAAAGGGGGGGGGGGGGTTTTAGGTTTTTTTAGGGGGGTTTACATACATAAAAATACCCAAAGGGGGGGGGGGGGGGTTTGAACCCCCAAAACCACCCCCCTGCGTACGCCCCTGGGTAATGTAATAACGTTCATATCAATAAATCATTCTAAAATGTATCAAAAGATTACAGAGCACAAAGTTAATCTTGTTTGTATTTATTTATTTATTTGTCACGTGATCACACGCCAGGGTCACCTGAAAACTCGACTGGCCAATGGCAACGCTAAGCGTATTCTCGATGACCATGGACAAACAAGGTAAGGGGTCTATATAAACGAGAGAATCCAAATACTCATACTGTATTTGAGATGAAAATCTGGAACCCGTTTCACAAAGCCTTTTTTCAATGACAAATGACAAAAGTCAGTGACGAATCTGCTGATAACCAATCAGAATCAAGGATTTTCAGCAGCTTATAACAAAAACTGTCATTTGTCACTGATGACAAGTTCTGTGAAACGCCCCCCCCCCCCTGATCAAAGAGATTACATTTTTATTATGCACCTTCGCTTGCTCGCTACATTTAGAAACAGGAAATTGTGGGCAACAAGACACATTTGAATTTCCTTATTTTCCTGTAACGAGGTGACCGAATATATGAAATTTGTATTCAAGTATTCGGCAGCGAGGTGCATTTATAAATAATTGTATTACTTATCTAGTGTGTTATACTTATAAAATCATATGCACCATTTATTAAAATGTAATTGTTTTTGTTTTTTTCGCTTGCGAATGTGCCCGTACGTGTTTACATGGCACTTGACGAGTGACAGAGAGGTAGACATTTAACATTATATGCTGAATTATGGATTGGGGTGACGCAGATTTTTCTTAAATGGGTGCTGTGATTAGACGAAAAAGTTAATAAAACACTACACTAGACCGTGATACAGTTCTTGTCTTGTCGTTATTGCATATACAAACGATGAGAAGTTATTTTTAACTGTGTACATGATGTTCAATTCACGGTTCAAATCATATCTATCCAATCGTCAACAGCAAGTACTGTATGTATCAATGGGGCTTAATCTGATAGTTTCTCTTAATTGTGGAGTCCCACAGGGCTGTGTTGGTGGTCCAATGTTGTTTTCAATCTACCTGAGTGAACTGAAGCACGCTTTGAATCATCATCAAATCAAATAATTAAGTAACTAAATTGTTATGCTGATGATGTCAAAATTTAAGACACTTTTGTTCCAAATCAAGAAATGTCGTCCACGCCATGGGTGTTACGATATGTTTCCACAATGTCCATGTGGAATTATAATGTCAAATACATGAAAATCTGTCTGGTATCAGTTTAGAAATCTGGGATTTATCCGTAAATTTTTAACACGTTCAGCCGCAGAGAAAGTTGTACATGGACTTGTCTCATCTGGCCTTGACTTCTGTAACTCATTATTTTATCAACTATCCCAAGCTAAAGTCTCCCGTCTGCAGCGATTACAAAACACTACAGCTTTTCTTGTTACTTTGTCCCCTATAAGAGAAACCATACGCCAGTATAGTAGTCTCTCCATTGGCTTCCTGTTCAATATCGTATACAGTAATCCTGCTTGTTTTTCATTCTTTACATGGGTCTGCCCCTCGGTATAATCGTAGTTTAATTAACCTAAACAATCCTTCAAGAATTCATCTTTACTGGTTGTACCACCAACTCGAAATTCTTGGGGGGGGGGGGGGGGTAGGGCTTTTTCACATGCCGGTTCATTACTTTGAAACAAACTGCCACACTCTATTCGTAATCTGTCATCTGTCAATGAATTTAAGACGCACTCAAGACATACTTGTTCAATGTCGCATACTGTTAATTTGTTGTATAATAATAAGTATTAAATGTAGTGTATTATATGAATTAATGTTTAATGTGTGTACTCATGTTCATGTTTATGTGACTATTTCTACTCTATTTTCTACTACGTCATGAGCATCATTATTGTCATGGATACCGGCGCATTTTAAGTTTTCATATTATTATTAATATGTGAAGTGCTACGGTAGAGCCCAATCTGTTCTTTGATCTGTCTTGTTCAACAGTCGAAATCTAGCTCGAGTACGGATCTACTTTGAAGAACTCAACTATGAGCAGATGATCCAGAAACCAAAGTACACGGTATGTTCACTTCTACTTCCATATTTATACATTTGCTTAATATATTGTATTTGATCATCTCCATCTTTCGATACGTCTATGATTCATCAGCACCCCTATGTTTGGAAAAAATACCTCATCGTCAGGGATTAACTTTTTAATTAAAAATAGTTCATTATCTACTAACCCGTCTACTCGCAATTAATAAACTGTGATGCCATTTATACAGCACGACACAACATTACCAGAGTACCTTTTTAATGGAAAATATGTTAATAAATAATTTTGAATGCAAGGCGTACCAGACACAATTAAGCTGCATATATACCCCAATCTTACTGGAGAGTGGAGAAGCGATCTGAAGATTTCGTAAAGTGTTGCAGAAATTCCCTAAAACCCCATATTTGTCCTGTGAAACGATTACAATACGGATTTGCTGCGATCTACCAGCGCTGAAGGCGATGGCGATACGATGATAGTACGACGCTGCAACTTTCTCGTTCAAATGTCGATGCCGCTGAGATGTGCTGCTTCTGCGATCAAAGCGATCGTAATGCGAGGCACATAGGCTTATTATACTAATATAAAGACTTCCCTTGTGATGTGCTTTGCCACCGCTCTTGCTACGGAACATTTCAAAAAATGCAAAATTATGTGGCGACCAGGGAGATGGTGGCGATCATATAGACGCTTCAGAAAGGCTCAATATAAGATAAACAAGATAGAAAAGATCAAATCATGATCCATAAATTTTTAATTAAACATTGAATATAATTAGTTGGAAAGCAGCAGAATTGTCTTCTAGTGAGATGGGAATCATTAGGGGTATACGCCTTATTACCCATAATACCTTGCTAATGAACTCTCTTTATGTTATTTTTTGTACATTACATTATTTGAATACTAAATAGAATATGAAACATTCCTGAAGATGATAATATGTGTTTCTTCGAATGCCCATAAAGTGAGCGCTGGACACATAGTAAACCGAAGCAGAGGAGGAATAATGACATTCAGGGCTTCCATTTTACTGCTATTTGTATTTTTTTCTCCTACTCATCTCCAGATCGAGAGTTTGCTTGGCGGCATCGGAGGTCTTCTTGGTCTCTACATCGGTTTCTCTGTGATCACCATTTGCGAAGTCGGTGTCCTGGTCGTTGATCTTGTCAAATTCCTCTTGCGGAAGGCGTACAGCCGCCGCGAGAAAATCGTTCCCATTGAATTGAAATGTTAATCTAGAATTTGTCTCATTATGGTTTATTTTGTTATAAAGTTTTATACAGGGTATGCATGCAGCTCTATAACTTATGATTGCAGTGGCAGCAAAATATGATAATATAAACAGGCAAACAACAACAGGAATTCAATGGCAAAAAATGACAAACCTGATAAAAAAATGACTTGCTTCAAGAGACACAGAGATAGAGAGAGAGAAAAAAAGAGAGAGAGAGAGAGAGAGAGAGAGAGAGAGAGAGAGCGGGATACTGATGATATGCGACTACTTCTATTTAAACGCTGAGATATTTACAAAAAAGCACATGTCATTTAACTGCTGAGTGAATCATTCTTAATACATTAAAGGTTTTTTGTAATAAAAAGATTTTAGGTCAATTTACTGCCTCCGTTATTACCAAGTGAATAACAATAACATAACAACAATAACTGGTTCAACATGACAATACATATTCCTTACGGTGACATAGAAAATATCTGATATGCAACATACATGTACTGTGAAAGAAGAAAAGCTTTGAACGGTTTTTTGAAAGAGTACAGTGAAAGCGCAGTACGGATATCAATGGGCAGAGATTTCCATACATCTGGGCCAGTGTGGCGAATGGATTTAAGGCTAGAACAGTTTTGGATTGCAAAAATGGATATTAGTAGATCGTCTTGTAGGGTAGGGGTGGATATCTCCATTTAATTGTAATATAATAGAAAATGACACAGGAAGCTGTTTTTCTGAAGGCGAAACATGAAAATGGCAGTTTGTAGAAAATTTATGTCATTTGAAGTAGGCAAGTTCAAAATAGTTGTCTCTACTTGCTGTATGTTTTTCTGGTTTTCTAATTCATGGTATTTTGCCAGATAGGATGATATCTGCCATCTTGGTTCCAGTATTAAGGGACAAAGCTGGTCGCATTGCTAGTAAAGATAATTATAGACCAATTGCATTGGCCAGTGTTCTTTCTAAAGAATTGGAGAAATTATTATTGTCTATGTTAGAAATTCATATTTCTATGAATGATAATCAGATTGGCTTTAAAGCGAAACATGGAACTTATATGTGTATTTTTGCTCTAAACGAGATAATAGCTAGTTATCGGTAAAGAAACTCCCCTGTGCATTTCTGTGTTTTTCATACCTCTAAAGCATTAGATATGGTGAAGCATGTATTGTTATACAAGAAAATGAGTAACAGGGGCATTCCCCCTTATTTGATTAGAATATTGATATATTGGTATGGTCACCAGACTATGAGGGTGAGATGGGGTATCTGCCTTTCTGGCACCTTTCATGTTGGTAATGGTGTACGGCAAGGAGGTATATTGTCTCCATACCTATTCAATTTGTATATGGAAGAATTATCTGTAAAATTGAATAACTGGTACTGGCTGTTTTGTTGATAGTACCATAATCATTTAATGTATGCTGATGATCTTGTTATTTTGAGTCCATCAACTGCAGTCAACTGCAGGTTTACAAAGCTTGCTAAATGTTTGTTCTCGGTTTGGCTTGGACAATGATGCAAAAAAAAAGTCACTTTATGCTTGTGAATTGTAAAGAACATTGTGAGTTGGTATTTTCAGAATTTTATTTGCGTGGTGCTAAACTTGATGTTTTGAAAGAGGCTAAGTACCTAGGTCATTATTTTACTGTGGACCTGTGTGATGATAGAGATATTCATAGACAGTGTCTTTAGTAAACAGTAAACTTTATGCACTAGGGTAACACACTGTGCAGAAGTTTCATATTTGCTCTCGTAAAGTAAAGGTTGAATTATTTCAAGCTTTTTTTAATAAATGTAATCCGTTATATACTGCACATCTTTGGAGTAGGTATAAAAAGAGTAGTATAAAGAAGCTCACGGTAGCCTATAATGATGCTATGAGGATGCTCTTACGAATACCTAGGCACTCTAGTGAAGTAAAATGTTTGCAGATGTGAATATACCTGCATGTCAAGCTGTTGTAAGAAATCTAATTTTCAAGTGTATTCAGAGAATTGACACTTCAGAAAATATGATTGTTAAAATGTTAGTTAACCCAATGCATAGCAGTACAAGGTTAACCCAAGACTTATGGAAGTTCTGGTTCTGTAGCTTGTTGTCACAGTCGGCAGAGGTTGGTTAAAGTAGTTTAGTTTTGTTTCTCGTATATCCATATGTGTTCCCCTCCTTTTTTGTTCATTGTTTATATATGTACATGTAAATATGTCAGTTTTTAATAATTTATTTCCCTCTTATTCTTGTTCATTGTTTATATCTACATGTAAATATGTTATATGGACCTCAGAGTCCGCTCTTGCAGCTGAGTCTGTAATTAAGTCTTTAATTGAATTACTGCATGTATTATGTATGAATATTTGCCATAGCGACCACTCAAAGTTACAACTAGACAACGAGAGATTGCAAAATCAATTTCTTTATTCCCTGCTTTTCATTGACATATGCAAAATTTGTGGAAATATATCATCATTACTATGTAATGTTTGTCTTTAGAGTACGTGAGAGATAAAATAATCCATGAAATTATTGAAGAAGAAAAGAAAAAATGTATCTCAGTGTTATTGAATTCTATTGTATTTTAGTCGTCAAAATTGATTTCATTGCATGACATTTTCAAATGTATACGTATCTTGCTCTGTTATAAAATGTTTCACTGCCTTGTATATGTCTTTCCGAATTGGTGATCATCTTCGCAATAAATATGCAAAAGAATAAAAAAAAAAAAAAATGTGTCAAACTGTTTCCATTCTTTCCTTTCTAAAATTGAGATTTAATCATTAACATTTTCGGTGACATTGAGATAAAGTATGCCGTCGACAAAAGATTGGTTAGAACGTATGCCGGGTAGAAATGGGAGGGGAAAAGAAAGAGAAAGGAGTAGGAAGAGAAAGTGATATAAATTCTATGTATATAAAACACATATATCAATTGACTAATTCTCTGTCATGGTAATATACAAATAATGATTAGAACAAAAATCCTTGAGAGTTCACTTCACTATGACCGGTTTCAATGTTATCTCTTCAGAAAAATGGAAGGAGGGATCTGAAGAAATAAAATTGAAACCAACTACAATGAAGAAGTAAATTCTCAAAGATTTTTATTTCAATTGTTTTAATAATATAAACATGAATCGGATGGATAGATTGAGCTGGAAGAGGGGCCCCGAGAGAGGGGAAGAGGGGAAGAGAGAAAGAGAAAGAGAGAGATATATAGATAAAGAAAGAGAGAGGGGAAGAGAAAGGGAAAGAGTGAGAGAGGGGAGGTGAGAAATTTATTCTAAGGCAATGATTTCAACATCACATCAGTCTTTTCCCTGTTCAATTATTATTAAAGTGGTTTAAAGGGAAAAACTACAATGTCGAGACAATTTCAAAACATGAATATCATATTCAGAATATGTTACCCCCCCCCCCTGTCTCTCTTTCTCTAACTCTCTCTCTCCATCACTTTTTTTTCTCTCTCTCTCTTTTATTCTCTTCAATTTTTGCCATTTGAATTGGCAGGAGGCGAGAGGACTTGAAACGTTCATTCTAAAAGGGCATTGAGCTTAAAGATTAAACAGGTTCAAAGTATCAAATGTTATCACTGATTTTATTTGAAATGTGTGAATTGATATACAATGATTAATTCAAAACCATTGAAAAAAACGTGTGAATAGGACCTATATAATATTGACAATAATTTCCTAAAGAGCTTTTTTTTTATTTTTTTATTTCAGTCAAGTTTTAGAATCAGGCTCAACTTCTTTCGGGAGAATCTACCTCCAACTTGTTAGCAACAGTATCAGGGCCTCTTTATTCTGCTTAATTGTTTCTGCAAACTTAATTGTCGCAGCACCCCTATTTTGTGTTGAAATTTCCCCCTAATGATCTGGTTTGCTTTACAAGTTCTTTATAGTAACTCAAATGAGCCTATGTAGCTGAGGCAATGAATCGTGCAAAGTCATTTTGAATCTGCTTACTCCACATAAGATGATATCATCCAGTCAATAGTTAGCTTTTAGGTCGCCAACTTCCAATTTTCAAAGATTTAGATTTCAAGTTTCCAGAGAGCTGTTACTTTTCTCACAGACACTAAAATAGCATATTATTGTATTCTATGGCTTATAAGCTTTTCATTGATATACTATTCATCTACTGCATTTTTCACTTCCAATAGGACCATTAATAGTACATGTACCTCAAAATGATTGACAGTTGATTAAACCCTTGCTTGGAATTTTGGCAAATGATGAGATGATAAATTGATTACACAATGCTTTAGGAAACCGTTACTAACAATGGCATGATAAGTAAATGCTTAGATGATTTCTTGCTTAGATCGACCACTAACAAACAATCCAGCCAAAGAAAATGATATTTTAAACAATATTATAGTTGAAGGTACTGTCTACATTAACTGTTTATATCCTGTTCCTAAACATTCATATGAAGAAAAAAACATAAATACGGACAAGAAGAACAAGGGCTGCCTTTTTTTACATTGTAGGATGGTAGTGGTCTATGAAGATCTTTTGAAATACACTATGACTGATGTACAGATAACTCTTATGCTGAAAACATTTCCTCCAATCTTGCACTGAAAGGATCTTTCTTCTCCAATGCTTCTTCCACAAGGACCTGTTAATGAAAATGGTAAAAACATATATGATATAGTTCAGTTCAGTACATTTATTTTTCTCATACATTCACGATTGATAGCCTTTAAGCAGGACTGCACTACTTGTAGCTACTTGCGCCCTCTATAGAGCCAACAATGCCTAAGCGGTACCCGGCGATCCTCCATGGTCCCCTTTATCTTATTTTAATTGAGAGCTGATTTGATGAGACAACCACCTGTCATGCAGTGACCATGCAGGGAGGTCTTATCCCTCCTGGACAAACTAGTACAGATAGGCTATAAAACTTACATCTTCTTACCTAGTATGGCACACATGCCAACTGTCCCAATTTTCCCTGGACAGTCCTGAATTTCTGGATGTTCCGATTTCATAATTTTTCTTGGCAACACAATAGATCAATATAGGTTTATTAAAAGATAATCAAATTTGTAAGCCTACAAAATGTTGTAATGTTAACAAAAATGGCTGCTTATACAGTACATCATCCAAACATCACTTTCCAACAAGAGTGCAAACTTAATGCATGTTATTTGAGAGATATTATCGTTTGAGTATATTTGCAACAAAATGGCAACATTAAAAAAACACTGAAAGGGATGGCTTGTAATAATAATCAGTTATTGCCCCCGAAACCCGGAACCCCTTACCCCTGTACTAAAGAATTGCCATACTCTCACAGCTTTGAAGAGGTCTCTGAAAACACATCTTTACGAATTCGTTGTAATATTCCTCTCTCTTTGTAATTACTGTAAGCTTTGTATGACAATGTTCTCTCACTTTGTTTGTAAGTAATTCTTGTTTATGCATTTTCTATATAATAACAAAGCTTAATAAAAAAATATTATCATTATTAATTACCTGTGCAGCTTCCTTATCCTTCTTCATCAATGCTTCCACCAAGTGAACTCTTATGACAGACCGTGTGTAGTCTTCTGCTGCAGGCTCCTCATCACTCCCCATGCCACGCTGAAGCTCCCGTCTTGATTGCCTGAACATGGGTCATCAAAGAAGAGACTGTCAACTGAGTCTATCTAAGATGCTTTTTAGAAAGGAACATACAGACAAATTCTGGAATTTTCTTGATAGATGAATTATACTTGTTTGATACATTGTGTGTGCCAATGCTGCTGATGAACGGGGGGGGGGGGGGGGGGGGGGGGGGGGGGGGGGGGAGGGAAGGGGGGGGGGGTTGGAGATGATAATGATGATGATGAAAATGGTGGATGCTGATGATTATGATGATAAGGAGAAGGAAAAGGAAGAGGAGGAAGCAAAGAGTATGTTGATGGCGATGAGGATGATCGTTCGTTCGTGTCTCCTTAGAACAAGATTAATGTATCTTGATCTTCGGAGTAGTTGCTACAACCGGCAGTGTCAGACACGTTGCCCCAGGGTGCGAGATAGGACTCTAGTAGCGTGCCCCCATTTATTAACACAATTATTCAATAACAATTAACATTACATTTAATTAAAAGTATGAAACTATTAAAACTATTGATGAGGATGATGATGATGATGATTAAGATTTCAATGATGATGATGATAATAATGCATAAGTTTAGGATAGTGGTGATGATGATAAGGAAGAAGAGGAAGGTGAAGAGATTTTTGATGATGATGAGGATGATTATGATTACAATAATGACAACGCTAATAACACATCAGGTGATGATGATGGTGATGATGATGGTGGTGATGTTAATGAACGAACTGAACATGCTTACAATGCTTTGCCTAGATGTTTATAAAGCAATCCCTTCAGCAAGTGACTGGTAGCTTTCTTTGGAGCCTGTTTGTTGAGTTCATCAACCGTTTGCTTTGCAAGGTCACCCCATGACCCACTGTCATCCCCTGCCTGTAATGAGATGCGCAACCAGTCAATATCAATCAACATTGTTATGGCAATAAGGACATCTCTTTATAAATTGATTCTTTTTTTTATATACTTCATTGGCCTTTAGTGGTTTTAAACAATCAAAATGCTAAAACGTACATAGTACATCTCTTGACAAATTGATTCAATATTGAGTCAATATCAATCAGTGATGTTATGGCAACATGGACATTGCTTTATATATTGATTTAATATTGAGTCAATATCAATGCACGTTGTTATACTAATCAGGATATTTCTTAATAAATTGATTCAATATTGAGTCAATAATCAATCAACATTGTTATGGCAATAAGATCATCTCTTCATAAATTGATTCTATTCTGATTCCAATGCCTACAAATTAAAAAAAAAAAATTGAATGTAGTAGATCTTCAAAATCAGGACACTAGCTAGGAATATGTTCACTGCTTGAATAGCCTGTTGGTGAGAGTGCCCCTGATACATGTATCTTGAATATTCTTCAGCTGGAGCCTATAAAAAAATGTGTGTTGTATCCTAATCAAACTATTAAAGAAATGTTTACTGCTATAAGATGAAAAACAATTAACAAAGAAAACAGACAGAATGAACTCAAGCAAATGAAGGAGGGAACCAGAGTTCTACAGGACAAACCTTAAACAGAATGAGAAAAAAACTATGGGAGAGGAGAAGAAAGGGTCAAATATTTTTAAATCTCACCTTCAAACCCAACATAGCATGGTAGGCTAACTGGTGTAGTATGGCGATCTGCCCTCTACCACTAGTGAGAGCCAGGCACTGTTTATAGCATGCTTCTGCCGCAGCCACCATCTTGGATTCACTGTAGATCTTACCTAATGTCTTAATTCAACAAACAAACAAACAGACAAATATCATACCGAAATTCAATTATTTTCATTCAAATCTCATTGATGACCAATGACCTTTCACCTTTGATCATGTAGGCCTTAACATTATAGAGAGTATATATTTCTTTTTAAATCATTTCTGAATTTCATACCAAATTATCATAAGATACCTTGCAAAGATTAAGGGATTTTTAATTTTGTAATTTCCCTCTCCAAATAAAGTGAACTGTACCTATGCATTATGAATTTAAAACTTCTTGGTGATGCACATCCAGACACTTGGTCGGTCAGATTTTCTATTGCTGGTATTCCATAGAAACATATTGAGAAAGTAATGTCTACACTCATTTGTCAGAAAAACTATTTAGGAAATATGTTGAATCTTATTAAATATCATCAAAAACTTTGATTTAACTAAAATAACCACCACATAACCACCACATGAAACGAATCTTTTGGACCATGAAAAACAGGCACAAAGTATATAAAATGTAATAATAAACTGGATTTATATAGTGCAATAATACGTTTCTAAGTAGTTAAAAAATATTATCAGCCCAGTCATTGGATTCATTCACGAACAATGTGCACCATCTCCACTCCCTGGGGAGTATTCCTACCATATTGAGAATACAGAGAAGTGGCTAATTGATGAAAATTTTCTTTTGCGAGTGAGGTTACTCTCTTTACCTGCCATGCCAGTGGTGACCGTGATGCTGTGACTGTTGATCTGAGTGATTCCAGACCACCCTCCTTTCTAGTCGCCATCCAGGCACTCAGGGTACGCAGCAACGCAAGATTAGCATTGATATCCTCCCCATAGTTGCACCACTCGAGCAGCTAATTTAAGATGAAAAAAGTGGGTAAAACAATAAAGGTTATAAATGTGCCTTTAGCAATTGTACCTAGTGTAATACTTTGGAACAACTCATTAGGTTGATGAAATATTCAGATAACAACAAGTGGTTGCCTGGGTGCCATTGCAATCCCCTCCCATACAAAAGAAAAAAGACAGAGGAACAGACAATCTACAAGTCTACAAGTCTTGCCTTTATTACCAATGCAGCAATTTAAAAAAAAGTTCATTGTTTCATATAATTTTGCAAAATCTTATGCACAAAACAACCAAAAGTTGGCCTTCTACATGTAAGCAATTTTTTAGATTCTCAATTGGATAATAAAATACACAAGTTAACCAAATCCCCAGCAATGGATAATTGTAAAATTAAAACAAAATTGTAAATGAGTTGCTTTGTGATTTAGTGAAATAGCTTGTTTCTTTACTTTCTGAATCTAGAAAGTGCGTTTATAAGTTACAGCATGTTGCACAAAAAATGGTCCATTATTTCAAGTAACAATATCCTTTTTCTTGTTTTGTTTATTGCATACATTCTTTCAAACAAAGTACAGCCCCCCCCCCCCCCCCCAGAAAAAAGGCAAGATAGCCAAAACAAGGTTACCATTTATTTGTTATTCTTTATAATTTGTTGTTACTTTGTTGATGTTACTGTAACATATGGTTAAGTCGTAATTTTGAATAGCCTTGTATATCCCCTTCAGTCTATAAACTAGTACTGTAAAAGACACAGTATTATATACCCGTTCAGAGAGTTCCTTTGCTTCGTTCCACTGCTGACTCTGTAGCAAGCAGAAGACGTTGTGAAGAGAAACCCAGGCGGCCAGCTTGGAATCTGCTTTGCCTAAAAAAAGAAAAGAAAATCTTTCCAATAAAACAGGCATTCAATCTCATAAGCCACTTGACTTTAACATAAATCTTCTAAATCATTAACACAATGAACTACTCCGTCATTGTTGCAAAAAACATGATAAATTTGTAATTCCCAAATTTCTGTTTTACTCAAAACAAATGGCAATTCTATATTGCCAATGAAACTTGTGAATTGCATGTAAATATACACAATACTTGCTCAGTTTTCAATATCATTTAATGTGTTATGAATAAACTGTTTATACGACATGTACTTTTTACTCCAGATTTTTTTTTTAAAGCTCAATAAACCAAACCAATGCAATATAATGCAAAAAAATGACCATACATCATTTACTGGAGAGTTCATAAAATCAAATATTCAATCACTTCTCATGAGAGTGAAGAGAAATGTTCGTATATTCCCTGCTATTTCTGATTTCTTTTTTTCTTTTAAAACCTTTGGCTTAGCATAGAGATAAAGATTTCGATACTAAAAGTTTACTTAGGGTGTTCATCTCGTAAAAAATTTACTGAAGTTCAGATATGAAGTGCGTTGTCAAGGCGGATAGATTTCTACCCAGGACTATGATTACAGGCTAAACAGATACTAATAAACCATGGACATTATATACACACGATAACAAAAGTTGGCATTAAAGAGAAGGTTGAGTTCTGGGAAGAGGTGAAAATAATTTGTGAGCATTACTCATTCTTATTATGCAAGTGTGGAAGAACATCAGTTAAGACATGTTCCCTGAAAAGCATGGCTCTTCAAATGCCTTCATATTCTAAATATGCATGTAACATCGTAAAAATCGGGGGGGGGGGGGGGCGGCTTTTACGCCACGTGTTCGTGTAGTCCCATATACATCTTTCTGTGCAAGTGTTTGTAACTTTACCAAGACTTGGCCAAATTTCTTATCATTTTGATGATTCCAGATCCTTGCAATACACACAAATTCTTATATGTTAGATGATCAACCTTTTCTGGTCGGTTCCACACCGTTTCTTTCACAATGCAATCGCATGGCCAGAACTCAACTTCATCTTTAATGTACACATCAAAAAAAGTTTTAAAAATGGCATTTAAAAATCAGTTCGGTTCCAAAAGGTACTACAAGTATATTCATTCAAGTCATGCATTGTAACTTGCATACAGTATGCAAGATTTCGGTTCCAAAAATTACTACATCTAATTTTGGTTAAAAAAGGCACTACATTTGACAAAAATTTAAAAAACACACCGGTAAATTTGCGAGGTCATGTCACATCAATGAAGGCAGATAGCTAGTATAGACTAGGTCTGGAGACTGGCATACAAATTTACCAAGTAGTCTAGGCCTCAATTACTACATTAGAGGGTGTTTCTTCTTGTTTTCTTTGTCTTTTTTTACTCACTTGTTTTCAAGAGGAATTTGGCCACTCGAAGATTAACATCTAGTAGATTACAATCCTCTCGGTGGACATGTTGCCATGACGACTGAGCTGAACAACTGGCTCCAAGAAGGGCCCAATTATTCATATCACCTATGCAAAATCAAACATGAAAGAGACTCAAATTCAATTCAAACCAGGTTTGAATTATATAAGCAATAGAACAGATGATTTAAATTTTACACTAGTGGCTGTTGAGAGAGGTTCGGAATAGTTGTGATGATTGAGCGTATATTCAGTATGTTGGAGAATGATTTCTACATTCAATTTCCTTCACTCAACACTCAAATGGATGTTCTATTGAGAAAGGCTGCCTGTTTAAAACAATCATAGATCAAATGATTTATCAATGCAATGAATGCCATACATGTCAAATTTCTGATGATCAATGCTATCACAATTTTCAAATCTGAGAGAAACAACCATTGATGATTTTGTGGAATTAAAAGATAAATATTTGCCCAACACTCTATCCCAAAATATAAAACAGCCTTCCAGCAAATGTAGTGCACGCTGACAGGCCAGAGAACTTTCAGGGACTACTCTAATGCCCAGATCCCACTAAAAAAATGTTGCATCTTCCTCACATCACTTGTAATATTTAGTTCGTCATCATGATGGGCTACATAGCCCTTTGAGGATTACCAGTAGAAGAAAAAGAAAAAGATATATAATTAAATAATTACAGACAAATACAGCTGAACAATAATGTTTTAACTAATACACATATAGCTGAAGATCACATTTCCTTTGTGTGTTCCTCATGAGCAAGTTGACGTAAATCTACAATACAGTGTATATACCTGGCATTGCATGGACAGCCTTCTGTGCTGCAATCAAGCTTGGAGACAGACGGCCTCTGGAGGGGTCACCATGGCAACCAGAGCATACTTTTGCAGCTGCATTGACTTGAAGAACATTCTACAAGAACGAAAACCATCATATATGGGCATGATCGTCACAAAATTATTATGCTAAATTTTTTAACACAGAAGTAACCAATAGAAGTGAGAAGGTTCAGTGCAAATCAAGCATAAACCAATGGACATTGATTTTGTCATATTTCCAAAGACTTTCTTCTAAGATGATGTACAACCAGAACATTAAATGACAGGCATTTTTGCACCAACAAACTTTTGTGAACTGCAAACATTCAGTGTTTTGTCATAAGTAATTCAGTCATTTGTATAGTATATCGGCATGATACTTTTGCAGAGGGCATTCATGAAATTTGCGGACATTTGTAAATGTATATGGAATGAATAAACATCAAGTCAAATCAAATCAAATCAAGTATGGGCTTCCATGCAATATAAAATGTATGAACTATCATTATCTCCTCTCCTTTCAATTAAATTGCATATTTGTATGTGTGCATATCATCTCACCTTGTGGGTAGGTATTAGACGTCTTGCCTTTTCAGAACAGGTTGATGCAAACTGCCAAAAAAAAAAGGGAAAAACATGTTGAAATAGGCTATCCACTCATGTTAATATTATCATCATTAGCATTACCAGCTTGTTAAGAATGGCACAAGATAGACAGAAATTAGGGGCCATCACTGTTGATGTCTGTAGCAGACCTGGCATACATGTATATCAACTGTTTGGAGCCAAAAAGCATTAACTCATATTATTTTACAGATTTAATACCCTTCTAGCTCCAAACAGACCATATATGAACAAAATGGAGTTGACTAATTTAACCCCCCCCCCCCTCCCCCGAATAAATTATTCATAATAGAATATAGGGTCGACTTTAAAAGCATCCTTGTTAGAGCAGAACAATAAATGTTATGATTATCTTGTCTTTCCTTTTCTCATAATTCCATGCCTTATTTTGGAGATACAATACCTCTGTATTTGTCGCATCAAGCAGTAGCATCAGTTCTGCTGCCAGGTTCCATAATTGGCTATCATCGGGATACCTGTTTTAGACCACAAATAATAATAATAAAGATAATAATATGTAAGATGATCATGATTTTGATAGAAATTACTATAAAATCCCATGAATGCAGTAAATAATTATTCAGCTGGAAAGGCTATTCAAAGAAAAATGCCAGTAAGGTGGATTTTTTTTTAGTTCTGTGCATATTGTTTAAAATTTAAAAAAATATTTTGGTAAAATTTCCCAGAATTCTCACTACATGTTCAATAATAATTTTTGCACATAATTATAAATGGGGCCAGTCACCACGAAATGAGTCCAGTGTCGCATAAGGCTCAATCGTAGTAATAGCGATGTATAGTGTGTATGTACTGAAAACTGACCCACCTACCACATTTAAGATTTTTCCAAAAATCGACTTATTAATGTCTTGTAGTTTATGTCCCCAGAGCTTAAGGTCACGAAAATATCTCCTTCTAACATTTTTTGGCAAATAATATAGGCTATGTTACGCATCATTAACTTTACACCTAATTATCTCAAAACTGGGTAATCCCATTGTTAATAAAGTCCAATTAGGTTTTTGTTCATATTTCTGGATATAATTTATCAATTTTAATGTGTGACCCCTTAATTTAAAGCTTACTTAATGTAGATTCATATAATACTTAAAAACAGAAATAAAATTTTTGACCAACTGGACTCATTTCGTGGTGACAGGCCCCAAATGTAGAATTATTGACTTGTCATGTGCACAGTTAAAATAGAATAAGATCAATAATGGTATGAAGACCTCAGTATTAGATGTGAACCAACCATGATATCTTACTTGATGATAGTAACAAACATGCTGACTTTGAAGAAGAAAAAAAAAATAGTTGAAAAAATATGAATCAGAGAATAACAATAGGTTCTCCAAATTTATTATTCTTCAAGAATCACTACAACAGGTTTTGCTCCTCTCCACGTTAAATCACAAAATTAGGAAATTGAAGTAAATCATCTGTTCAAGGCAAGAAGGTTGTTCACTCTGTATAAGGTCATGCA
Organism: Strongylocentrotus droebachiensis; assembly: GCA_035222895.1. Taxonomy (NCBI): domain Eukaryota; kingdom Metazoa; phylum Echinodermata; class Echinoidea; order Camarodonta; family Strongylocentrotidae; genus Strongylocentrotus; species Strongylocentrotus droebachiensis. The sequence continues at coordinate 288,747 of JAVYIG010000343.1, read as the reverse complement.
TGGGAAAACACCCTTCTGACTAAAAACAGACACATGTTTTCATTTATTAAATACTTACTCCTCGACCGAGGTCATGAGGTGTTGAGAAACTCCTGTTATATCACCCTGAAATGTGTGTGAAACAAAAAGAAAACATGACTAAAACCTGTCTGTTGTAATTGATATATATCATGTATGCCGTCCACTGCGGAAGCTTCTGCTATATGGGGTCCTACAAATACTCCTGCCAATGCAAATTCTAATGCATCATTGCTACTACAATACTTCTGCTACCAAGAGAACAGGTATGAGGAGTGATTGCCCCAAGGGCGAGCATAATTTATATATTTTATTTATCATGAAAATAAGACAATTGACAAGCACCTTACACCAACTCAGAAAGTAATTTCTGATGAATTGACTCAGAGTTAATGGAAAAACAAAATGTAAATGTTTGGAAAGTTGCGAAATGTGGTTCTTTAAGAAGAATGATGAAAATCCCCTGGACTGACAGAGTTAGTAATGAGGAAGTTCTTACACGAGCTGGAGTGCAAAGGAAAATGATACGTGAGATAAAGAAGGCCTAGAGAATCTTGCTTTGACAGGGAAAATTGTGGGAAGAAGGAGTAGGGGAAGAAGGAGGATACTTTGGATGGACAGTCTGCAGAAATTGTTGGAAGAGAGAGGAGTGAAAGAACTGGGAGTGGTACTAATACAGAAGGCTAGAAACCGAGGGTTGTGGAACAGCATGATCGCCAAAGTCAATCGATATGGCACTTAGAGAGAGAGAGAAATGTTGAATTCCTGTATGAACATTTTTACTCTTCATTTCAACAACTGCCAATGTACATTATTGATCGTTAATCATCAATTCAATCGTCAAGAAAAAGCGTTCCTGTAAGTAGCGAGACACAACTGTTCATTTTAACAACTGTCAATGTACACTTTTGATTTAATCGTCAATAAAAAAACATTCCTATAAGTAACGAGACACAACTGTTGATTTCCAAAATACCTGCAAATAGTGCGTAGCAGAGGCCAGGACTGCTGTCTGCTGGACCAAGTCCTGTTGATTGTGCTGCTTGGCAAGCTCAGCCAGGGCTGCATTGGTCAAGACCATATCCTGGGTCTGTAGCCCTAAAGCGCAGAGGGCTACTAGCCCTTGGTGAGATGGAGCTGACAGCTGGGAACTAGGTAAAGAACAACAAATTTATGTTATAAACATATACTGTACACTGTTACTCATGAACTTGGATTTTTTTAAAAAAAATCAAACCCTGTACATTTTTCTATTTTTACGCGTCATTATATGCCAATTTTTTAAATTGTACAATGTGTCTCCACTACCAGGTGTAATGAATAGTTGCATAATAATACATTCCGTGAGCCTTTTGATTAAAGCCTTTTGCTCGAAGTTATTAGAGGCATCGCGCTTCAATATTTTGTCCATTTCCCTCTCATAGGCTTATGTGTGACAAATTTACTTTTTTAAAGTTGGCCGTATCATTTTGAACCAAATTTAGTACAGAGGTTCTCTAAGCTATGCCTTGTCCAACGCCATTGGCTATTAGCCGAAGAGTGCTTACGCTTCAACAGGAAGGGCACAAACAAGTCGATATCATTGGTGTCCTAGGGATATCGCAGAGCACAGCCTCTAAAATCCTCAATCTTCATCGAAGGAGGGAAATTTGAGGCCAAGGCAATCTCCAGGTCGACCATGATTGATCAGCGCACGAGACGATTGCCAGTTGCTTAATCTGTGCCGTCAGAACAGGAAAATCCCAACAAGTCGGAATCTACATCTCCCGCCCAACTGTCAACCGGAGACTGCTTCAACATGGTTATCAGGCAAGACGAAATGACCAAGGGTCCACACCTGACCGTTAGACACAGAGTTGCCTGACTTCAATGGGCTAGGGAGCACAGAAGACTACAGCTAGGACACTGGCGACATATCTTCATGGATGAGAGCTGCTATGTCCTTCAGCGTACAGATGGAAGGCAACGGGTGCAACTACCTGGAGAGATGACTGCGTTCGGAAACGACTCAAGGTGGTGGCGAGTTCATGATGGAATGGGCCGGAATCCACTATGGCGGAAAAATGCCTGTGGTAGTCCCGGATGGAAATGTCAACGTCGTCGTGAACCTGGACATCCTGAAGAACCACTGCCTTCCACACGCACGAAGGGTCTATGGAAACAATTTCCCGCTGCAGGATGACAACCCTAGGCTTCATAGAGCAGCTGCAGTGAGAGAATTCCTTGACGCAGAGGGGTTGCAGCAGTTGCCATGGCCTGCCTACTCCCCTGATATGAACCCTATTGAACAAGCCTGAGACGCCCTAGGCCGAGCCATCAATGACAGGGAAAATATTTCTCAAACTCTACAAAAGTTAGCTCACGGGCTGACCGATGAGTGGGACGCTCTGACCATTGTCAGCATCAACAAGCTCGTCGACAGCATGCAGCGATGTTTCAAGGCACTGATCCATGTCAGGGGTGGTCAAACCCAATATTAGTGACTGATTGACATTTGAAAGAGAAAAACAAAACTCATTTCATGCATACAATTCATTTCAACATTTGTTATCTGTTATGCCGACCAATTTTGAAAATTGCAACAAAACCCTTAGTTTTTTCAACAGGCCTCATGTAATGCGCTGCATTTTCCATTAATCATCCCATATGGAAACATCATCATCTTACATTCCCTCACCCGAAGGCTCTTTGAAAGACCAGGGGGGTGTTTCACAAAGATCCTAAGTAGAACTTAGCACTAAGTTGGACTTAAAAAAAACATCATGGTTGTATACACCATAAATATGATAACAAATCTGTAATGTCTTATTTATTGTACGTTTAGTTGTAACAAAATGTTAACCAACTTTATGAGCAATAGTGTAGTCAGCTAAAGCTGTAATAAATAGACAGAACTATATCCTGGGTCTGTAGCTCACAAGCACAAAGGGACACTGTTAATTGATGGCATGGTAAAGACAGCTGGGAACTAAGTGCAGGACAAAAAAAGTTACATTAGAGGTACCAGGTTTGCTAGGGCTGTGTTGGTAAGGATTACATCCTGTGTCTGTAACTCCTGGGAGCCGTCTTACAAAGAATTGATATCAATCGCAACTATGTACATACATGTAAGAGGTAGGAGATTGCAGACTTGCAATCGATTGGAGGACTTACGATTGATTTGAATCAATCGTAACTCTTTGTGAGACGGAGCCCAGGGTTAGGGTTAGTTTTTCAGCGTCATCAGCGCCTTTGATTAGGCAACTAGATGTTGGCGCTATATAAATACCTAGATTGGATTGTTGAAAGAATTGTAATTTTACCTTTGGAAGAGCAAGGTTTTAGCGTTGGCTAGATCTCCAGACTGGCAGGATACCATGGCTAGAGCTGTCAAGATCTGAGATCGCTCACAATCAGATGAGACTAACTGCAAGGCTTGCTCGTAAGCTGATTGAGGCATGAAGAGAAAAACACAAAAGGAGGTTTCAGATGAGGAAAAACGACTTCAAAAAGTCAACAATAATGAATCAAGAGAAAATATACAGAAAACCAAGAAATGAAGAATAGGAAAAAAAGAATCTGTCTAAGATTAAAGTGTAAAATCAAAGTTCAAGATGACTACGTTAACAGTAAACCAAGTATATGTATTTGACAGCGTTGCGAAGTAGCCATAAAGATAGCCATAAAGTTTTTCAAAGTTTTGCATTCTATAGTTTTATCTCTGTTTTTTAATATGGGCTAATTTAGGGTTAGAGAAGGATGTTTTATTTGAGCTCTTTCTCTCTTTTACTCAAACAGATAGTAAAAGAAACATTAGCCTCAGATCATGATCAAATGACAAAGAGATTATTTAACCAGGCAAATAGATGTACATGGCATTCCATAATGTTTTACCTGACAGGGTTATTATTTTGTTGTTTTACACATGTTTGCTCAACAAATACATATATCCATGTATCACAAAACATAGGAGAAAATTTATTTCATGCTGTGCAGTAAACCACTATGAAAATATAGATATCTTATCTTAAACACAGTCAGAGCTATTAAGTAACAAAAAGCTAAAAGGGGTAATCCATCCTGATATTAAGTTTGGTTTTAATAGAAGCAGAAAAATGAGAGGAACAGGTCGGTGAAAGTTTGAGAAAAAATTCTGATTAAAAATAAGAGTTTTTATTTTGTTTAAAAGTTGCAATCAATCAAACACAAATCCAAAACTTCATAACGTTCTCATTTTTAATCCGAGTTTTCTCAAACTTCTTAAACTTCACTGACCTGTTTCTCTCATCTTTCTGCTCATATTTAAAACAATTTAATATGTAAGTGGACTTGCTTTTTAAGGCAAAGGTTAGCACATATAACTACAGCAATGCATGAAAGGGATAAACAATGATAAAAAGGAATATTGAAGGTTACCCATATAGGCCTCTTGCCACTCCTTGTTCCGATAGAGGGCCAGAGCCAGCTGAAGGATGTCTTGGATCTCTACCAGAGGACTGATAGAACGTAGGGTATCTCTGGCCTCCTCTGCCTTACCAATGGAGCTGGAGGAAAGATGGAAGGATAGAAGGATTCAAGAGCTTTTATTTTATTAAATTTGTCAAAAGTTAATAATAATTGAGATTTCATGGGGAAATCCTTCGGTTATATCGAGAATAGGTGGCAACATGAAATAATGGAAGAAAAAGAATACAATCTTATAGTGATTAAAGTCTCATAGTGATTTCTTTTGGGTCCGACGAGAATCAGTCTGCAACGTAAAATAATGGAAGAAAAAGAATCATTATACTTATAAAAAATAGAAAAGAAAATTATATTTATACATAGAGTGTGATGGGAGATGATAAATTTCATGCAGTCCTCTTTCTTCCAACTAATGCTAATTAACCAATGTTGTAGCATATTACTTCTTCACACTATAATCTATCTTTATAGCTGCAGCTTTATCATAAAAAAGATCTATATGTACCGGTATACATAAAGTGAAATTCAATTCTTACAAATTCATGAATATATATCTACACTCTACCTCTTTATATTCAATTATTAGATATGCTATGGCATAGTTATGACTAAGGACCTGTCTACAGAAAAAATGGCTGTACAGGTAAATGTTCATGGAATGCATCACTGGTAGAATTAAAAACACAAATGTATGATGTTGTGTACAGGTATTAGGGTATTTGAGTGAAGGAATGACTTGTTTCCACTTACCTCAATGCTCTACCGTGGTTAGACAAGGCAATGTTGATCTGTTTCTCATCTCCTTGGTTCTTCAACACTTGGAGAGCTCTGGAAATGTAAACAATTTGGTTTAGTTTAATTTTTTTTTTAAAAACCTGACTGCGAAGAAAGCATGTGCATGCTTATAAGCTTGTAAGTAAGCATCCAGCGGACCGATGGCTTTAAGCCTTCTCTAGGGGGACTTGGTAATGAGGATGAATGACTTACCAAAGGGCACAAGTGCAGTTACGAACCCAAGACCTCCCGGTTTAGAGACCACTATTCTACCACTGAGGCTGAGCCATTGTGATTATGTGATCTTTTTTAAGCACAAGTTACCATTTCTTAATGATAATATTTTGACGATAAAGGCCATTTTGCCTGAATCCATATGTTGTTACATATGAATTGAGTGGTTATTCATGTGACAAACATTACCGTAGAGACCTTTAAACCTTTGACTACATATCCAGGATGAAACTGAGTTAACATGTAGACAATTGTAAAGAATACCTAATAATAATACCTAGTAACAGGTGTTGTCAATCACCAGGATTAGCCTTTGGTTTTAAGACCAACAGGCCTTATGTAATGATCTGCAACTTCTATCAATCGCCCCATATGGAAAAGTCATCATCTTACTTTTCCCTCACCCAAAGACCCTTCAAGAGACCAGGGGGTATTTCTTGGTGGGACCATGGGTTTGCTGTGTGCAAAACTTACACACCCATGAGTAGTATTTCTACCAAGTCTGGTGTCAGCGTATAATGACCTTCTGCACATGGAAATCAACTACCATATCTCTCTTCAAAAGCAATGGTGACTCACTGCTTGTAGGCCTCTTCCGAAGCCCTGTGTAGACCCTGTCTTTCTTGCAACAGTCCATGCAGAGTATGGGCCTCTCCGCTCACCTGCAGGCGATCTGTGATTGAGTGAGGACATGAGCAAGACAGTTTGAATATTTGACGCGAGAGTATGTCTCTGTCTCTCTCTGTCTCTCTCCCTCTCTCTATATGAAGAGCTTAATTCCAAAAGGAGCTAAATCCACTTTCAATGAAAATTGAGTTATTGATATCATTGTTCACTTAAGTACCCGTCTTTCAACTAAATTTTTGACATAAAATTTTGGGAGCAATTACAAAAAATGCACCTTCTAATATCACTTTTCCATAGACGCCAGTACAAAATATGGTAAATGATTTAAAAATAACAAAAATGAATTAAGCCCCTTTTGGAATTAAATTTGTCATATATATCTCACTGTCTCTTTCTCTCTATATATAATTGTAATATAATTGTAATAATTGTATATATTTATATCCCTTATCGCAAGATTGTTGCATTAGAAGTGTACACAACAAGAAAAAGAATGATTTTACTATAAAAGACGTTTCCTGCCGACTACATCAGAATAGTTCATTTCTTATTGCTGACGTCACGCATGGTCCCCTTTTTCCCTAGGGAAAAATTGAACTATGCGTTTTCCCAGCAATCGTACAGGATTCAATGCCTCCATACGGGCAACTCCCGTGGTGTCCCAGCGCTCAAGCCATGCAATTTACCCTGTGCGATAACTGCACTACACTAATGCATTAACGCCAGCTAAACATATTTACATCCCTCAATGTTTCATTTGAGCCGTGCAATCTTCTTTTATTTCTTTTCGATCTGAATGTAAGTTGTGTATGTGAGTATAAAGTTCATGTTATTACAGAAGTGTAGGAATAATAAAGATGGAAGGGATATAAAAAAAATATAAAATGACTCATTCTCGGAACAAGCTATAACTATTTGCACTCAGGAACATCTAGTTGATGTTCCTTCGATGCGAATAGTTTCAGCTAGGTCCTCGAGTGTCATTGTATATTTGTATAATATATATCTTACCGTCTCCCCCTTCTCTCTCTCTCTTTATATCTCACTGTCTCTCCCTCTCCCTATATATATATATATATATATAGGACACAAGGTAGATAAATAAAAACACCGGAGAAGTGAATATTCCACTGACGTTTCGGGCATAGCCCTTTATCGAAGTGATTCAAGCATGAACAACAATATACAAAAACAAAAATATAGGCGACGCTTGGTAGTCAAGATGCAAAGGCGCGTGAGAGTACGCGAAAGAAGAGAAAAAGAGATAGAGAAACGTCACAAAGCTCAAAAGTTGGACCATTGTGACGTGAGAAAATAGGAGAAAATTAGAAATATAGGGAGCGTTAGAAGAGCGTATCTCCAGGGGAGATACGCGGAAAGCAAAAGAAAAGGAAAAGAAGAGGCGCACAGAAAGAAAAATAAGCAATTGAAAAAGCATTATGACGTAATAAAGATATTCAAGTTCAACAAAGTTCAGTGTGAGTTAGGGAAAGATCTGAAAGTGGCGTTCATCCCGTTCGGGTGGAGAGTGCCAAGTTTGAAGATTATCCTCTCCTCCATCAGCTTCCTTTCTTTCTCATCTCGGCAAGATTTCAGCACACATACTTGAAGGTCATCAGCATTATGATCTCCGATGTTGAAGTGGTGAGCTACAGGTAGTCCGGCTGTCTTCAGGCGTATGGAACGCAGATGCTCCGTGATTCTATCGGCTAGGCGTCTCTTTGTCTCCCCGATGTACACCATGGAACAGCGGGTACATGTCAATCCGTAAATGACATTAGTGGTGGTACATGTGAATTCTCCTCTGATATGCCAAGTTCCTCTGGGGCCCACCACATCATGGGATGAGACATGGGCGCAGGTCTTGCAACGAGGACGCTTACACCGAGTGGTACCAGGATTAGTGATGCTGTGGGGTATCTGACTGGGAAGTCTTGAGCAGACAAGTTCGTTTTTGATGTTCTTCCCCCTCCGGTACGCCGTGATGAATGGGTTGGCCCCAAATACACTAAGAGTCGTCTCGTCAGCCCGGAGGATGTTGATGTTTTCACGTACGGCCTTAGCAATTCGCTGAGATGTATGGTTGTACGTGAGTACAAGAGGGGTGCGGGAATTAGAATCCTTACGTCTCTTAGCCACTTTCAGATCTTTCCCTAACTCACACTGAACTTTGTTGAACTTGAATATCTTTATTACGTCATAATGCTTTTTCAATTGCTTATTTTTCTTTCTGTGCGCCTCTTCTTTTCCTTTTCTTTTGCTTTCCGCGTATCTCCCCTGGAGATACGCTCTTCTAACGCTCCCTATATTTCTAATTTTCTCCTATTTTCTCACGTCACAATGGTCCAACTTTTGAGCTTTGTGACGTTTCTCTATCTCTTTTTCTCTTCTTTCGCGTACTCTCACGCGCCTTTGCATCTTGACTACCAAGCGTCGCCTATATTTTTGTTTTTGTATATTGTTGTTCATGCTTGAATCACTTCGATAAAGGGCTATGCCCGAAACGTCAGTGGAATATTCACTTCTCCGGTGTTTTTATTTATCTACCTTGTGTCCTATTCATTTTATGCACCGACGCAGAACCATTTATTTTTACATTATATATATATATATACATTTCATTATACACGTACCTGCCACTTTCCCTACAGCTGCAGCAGCAGCAGGCACAGCACCCATCTGGATGACGTTGTATCGATACAGCTCAGAATCCTTGTCTAGTGCTGGGTCTAGGAGTGCACTACACACCAAGTCAGCATAACCAAGGCCGCTTTCCACCTATTCCATTAAAAAAATAAGAATGATAATATCCAGGTATACGTTACAGCATGTACAGTTCTACCACTGAGCCATTGCGCCTCCTCCTCTAACAATGCTCCTGTCATGGATGCGTAAATTTGGAATGAAAACTTTGATCATACATGTACATACAACTTATGGAAGATTAGGGTAAAGACTAGCAAGGTGAGCAAATGGTGACCCTTCTGTTTAATACCAACATTTGACCATAAAGCTGTATTCTTACACTAAAAACAAAACTACATAATTTATATATCAACATTTTATGGAGGAGTTATATTCTATGAAATAACTCTTTCAAAAACACCTGATTAAATCTTGTGAAGTTATAATCAGGAATGATCAAGTTTCCATTTCCGAAAACATCTATAAACTAGCAAACTGTCAAAATGACAGAATATCCTTTTGAATAGATATCTGGGTCTCGTATAACTCACATGGGTCGTCAACTCTGTGGTATGCCTGTAGAGATCTATTGCTTCCTGCCTGCCTAACGTCTCAGCAACCAGACCCTGCACAAGAGAGAGAGAGAGAGTCAGGACTAAAACAATTGACATTTCAAAGAAATCCCCCCCCCCAGTATTTTTGTAAAAGGGTTCAATACTCCATTCAACATTTAGAATTAAAGGCCGGCTGTACTAGTTCAGCCAGAAGGGATTAGACCACACAGCGAGGTCACTGACAGGTGGCTATCTCATCAACTCAGCTCTCAATTAACATAAGAAAAAGAGGATCATGGGGGACCAACAGGCACCGATTGGGAAGTTTTCTATATAGAGGGAGCAAGTAGCTACAAGTAGTACAGTGTGGCTTTAAAAGAACCGAAATCTGTCTTAAGCGTACTGGGTACCAAGATAACATAGAACAGAAACATTGAGTAAAAAATTTCCAGAAAGTCAAATTTGTAGATTATAATTGAGAGCTTTCATACAAAAAATGTCTAGGTGATGTGCTCTCTACAAATGGAACAAAATTGATAACCGCTTTTACTTGGACATGGACGTTTTCAATAGGGTTTTTGGAGTGTCGTGGTTGAGTGGTTTAACGCGCTTGATTGGAGATGCAAAGGTCGAGGGTTCAAATCCCAACACGGCACTAATTTCCTTTGGCAAGATATTAACCTGCACTTGCTACTCTCCACCCAGGTTTAAATGGGTACCCGGTAGGATGCGACAGTCATTGTTGGTCAACAGTTTTGAGCGTCAAGTAACGCCTGGCTGGAATGCTCCCCAGGGAGTGGAGATTGTGCACACAATGTGTGCAGCAAGCATTGAATACAATGACCGAGGTACATGTAATAGTATATCTGTAAAGCGCTTAGAGACGTTCGAGATGTATTAAGTGCTATATAAAAGCTGAATATTATTATCATACCTGTCCGATCCAGCATTGTACATGATTGGGTTCTAGAGACTGTGAAACAGCAAAGGCTTGGTTAGCAAGCTTTAGGTTCCCATTGGTGAGGTACAGTGTGCCCAGGTTGGTCCACGCTACAACATTCTGTGATGAACAAACACAAAAATGAAATTCAAATCTGGAATATTTGAATGATATCTGGATAGTGAAAAAATATATAGGTAATTACCACGCATATATTTTTTATTTTACAGGAGTCCATGACAGACCAATTTTAATTTATTAAATGTTGCAACTTTTGTAAGATCTTTGGTTATTTGCAAAGATCTGCATATCAGGGCATCCAATAAATGTTTACCTGAGAAAGACAATTTTGTTTTGTTCATCTTATCACATGAACTGCAAATTGGTTTGAGATTTATGAGTGTTTCAGGATCAAATTTATGTACTGACTGTAGAAAATATGCTAATTGATTTAAAAGTTAAGTAATTTAAAGGCATCATTCAACAATGTTAAATCTGAGATGCACAGCCCTACATGCTACCAGTGTCTGTGATATGGTGTGATATTGAAGCCCTAAAAAATTGCGCTTCAAAATGATCAAGAAGTGCCTCAAAAAAGTAAAAATCTTTGAGTGACCGGTTTTACCATACTGGTTTTCCCTAATAGACTGTAGTGTTACGAAAACCGTTTGGGAAAAGCAAAATTTGGTTTCGATTTCCAATCATAAATATCTTGATAATCAGACAGGCGATCGGCTTGTAAAAGTCATGGAGTTCCTCACTAACCTAAAGGTTTATAATTATCATTGCAGCATGAGCTAAATCCAGGAATTGTTTCAGAATCTGAGACAAAGTTACCGGATCCCTTTATGTTTCCCCGCTATACAAAGTATCTATTATTATATCCTAGTTCCTGAGAGTTGCTTTTATTTGTGTGAAATTTTTATTGTCCAATGCACGGTTGACCTAATACTTATACTATCGTCATTTGCATACTTCCTGGTTTCTAGTGATGAATCACTGGCCATACTTGTAATTTTCAATGAATGCCTACTTTAAACTTGCGATGTAAACAAATAATATAAGGTTCACAATCCTACCTTTGCTTCTAGTTGTATGGACTTGATGAAGGCATGCTGGGCAAGTCTTGGGTCATCAAAAGCTGAAAATGAATAGGTACAGTCAAACCTACTTTAACGACCACCTGTCTACAAAGACCACATTTTTTGTTTCCCTTAAAAATGGTTTCTCATTGAATTATGTTCTATAAAAAGTAGCCTGTATATAAAGACCACCAGCCCATAAAGACCACTTTTCTTGTCTCCCTTAGGTGGTCTTTATAGACAGGTTTCACTGTACATGTATCATATACACTACATCAAATTTGCTTACAAGTTCTCTCTTTCAAAATTGTTCAAAAGATTTCCTTTTTGGACATGAGGTCATTATCTTTCGGAATTAATGTATCAATATCTATTGAATTGTTTTCCAAATGGAGATGAGAAAGAAAAATGCATATTCTTGGATTAAAATAATCTGAAACAAATGTTAATGGCAAGAAGTTTAACAAATTCAAAGGGTATTATACAACGCCTGCTAAGATTCTTGCAACCTCATTGATCTATTCTTGATCACATGACATGCGCTAAAAGTACCATTGAACGGCATCATTCTCCAGCAGTGCAATTCCGTTTGATCCTTTCGCACCATTGCACTCTGACGTCACTAACGATGTACAAAGTATATGGTGAGCTAAGTGACGTCAGAGTGCAATGGTGCGAAAGGATCAAACGAAATTGCACTCCGCGTAACAATAAACATAAAGGTTGGTACGCGCGGCGCATGGTACGCGCGTGGTTTGCTGCCTGTTTAATAGTGCGCGCTCACTATCAGCAGTTTCATCAATTGAAAACAAACAAAAAATCACTGAGATTTAGGCCTAGGAAAACTGTTTTAAGCCTGTTAACGTCCGAGGTGTTGTATAAAACAAATAGTGAATGGTCTTTATTCGTGCAGTGGAACAATATTTTGCATTCGGTGAAAGATGAAACGATCCATTCAACTCGGCTGCGCCTCGTTGAATATAGCGTCTCTTATCTTTCACCTCGTGCAAAATCTTGTACCATTGCACTCATGACCATTCACTATTTGTATACTATTCATCAACAACAAAAATGTACACTGTATGGAAAGGCTTCCACACCGCTTCAAAATATCAAAGATACGAGCTCCAAATATTACTTTTATAGAGAGATACAGCATTCCAAGTTCAAATACACTCTCTAATGACATAAAAGGACTTGCGAGTAGACTAGTCGAAGCATCCATACACATTCAACTAGAGAAACTTGTCTGCGAACCCAAGTCGAAGTTGGCTGTTATGCAAAGGGTTTTATTACATACTTTGTTTTCTTCACATTCCATAGTCTATAGACTGTCAGGTAAAGTTTATTTCTGAGGTTGATTTTATACATCTATCTGTACACAAATATTTTCAGGTGATCTGTACACTGTAAGTGAGATTCTGGGCCCTGTTTCATAAACTTGATATCAATAACAAGTTACAAGCTACTGAAATCATGGCATCTGATTGGCTGAGAGCAAATTTGTCATAGAAATTTAGCAGTTGATATAGATAACAGTTTTATGAAACAGGCCCCTGGTATCTACTAACCTTTAGATGCAGCAATGACACCCAAGGCTGTCCAGTGCAAGTGGTTTGACTCATCAAGCTTGATTGCTCTTTGGATGAACTACACAAATTAGGCGAAATAAACAAAATCAGAAAAACAAGACATTATTTCATAATTAATGATTATCTAGACCCTCTTCGAAACTAGACTAATTGAAAATAATTGGGAAAAAAGAAATTTGACTTTTACATCGAGACTGATGGCTCGATATCCCTTGCAGGACTGGGCCACGTATTATAAAGCCTTTCGATCGATCATAAGGTAAATATTGAGCTTAAGTCTATGGCTCATCGTGAATTGATCAAACTTAAGATCAATCGTACACGTAACTCTTCATAATATGCGGCCCTGGTTGCATTAGAATGGTTTAATCAATGATATCAAGACCAAAACTTACGTGGCAGTAACTCCCGTGCCTATTGTTAAAGGGAACTGGTCTAGTGACAACAGATTGAAGAATCAAGCCCAAGAATAAGATCTCAATACATGTCACTCAAATCAACCAGCAATCTGGGCCCTGTTTCATAAAACTTAATTGTTACCAATAACAAGTTTTATACAACACCTACGTGGATCCTTGTCATTTGATTGGACGATTGTTGGTCACATGATATTCAATAGATGGTATATTGCACGGTCGTGCATTTTTGGTTATATGCGCCGTGCATTTTTGGTTATATGCAGACTGCGTACCTCTCTGCTGCATGTGCGCGTATCCCTGCGTGTATCTGACGCGAAGGCAATCTACATGTAATCGAGAAGGCTTGACTCGAACTTTAATTTATCTTCATAAGGAGTAAAGCATAATTTGTTGATTAACGTTCTATTAGGTCTTCTTCGATGTTGTATAAAACAAATAATGAATGTTTTTCATTCGTTCAATAGTGCAAACATTTTCATTCGTTGAAAGATTAACGTTAATTCTATTCAACTCGGCTGACGCCTCGTTGAATAGAATGTTAATCTTTCAACTTATGAACATATTCGCACTATTGAACTCATAACCATTCATTATTTGTATAATAATAACTGTTATAAGCTACTGAAATCATGGCATTTGATTGGCTGAGAATGAATTTGTCATAGAAATTTAGCATTTGTTATTGTCAACGAGTTGTATGAAACAAGGCCCAAGGTATTTATATTGTATTTCACAAATGCTTCTTCTTGTGCATGAATATGAGCAATAACCTAAATTTCAAGCATTTAAAACATTGTGACTAAAGCAAATTCCAGGATCAAATCATCTACAGGATTAGAGTGAAACATGATTGACACATTGTTTTATATTATTAAATCCTCTGCTATACCTGCATGGCTTTTTGGGCCATCTTTGCATCTTGACTGTACTGATGCTGACGGAAGTAGTTCATGCCCAGGTCATGCCACAAGCTAGCACGATCCTTCTGTCTCTGAACAGCCCGACCATAACATCTGTTTGATGGAAACACAGGTAAAAATATTGAATTATCTTCTTCATGTAAATTTAATACAAACACTGGTTATAATTCAAATCTTTTAAGTATATGAAAAACTGTTTTTTGAATAGTTTATATAATTAATCGAATAGCCAATTCTACGCTAGTATTCAAAAGGAAATAGGAGTGTGTGCCCACTTAGAGATGACAATAATCGATAACTCAGTCTATTCCCTCTTATGTAAAGTCTAATAAAGATGTCTGCAAGGTTGTAAGAATGTCATCTTGGAATAGGAAGACAGGCTTCTAAATGTACATTCACAATAATTCTCGGAATACCACAATTGAGCAATTATTTGGAATCTTGAGCCTTTCAACGTTTAATTGCAACCAGCGGTAAAAGTGAACTTGAACTACTCATACATGTATCATTGAAATTATATATTGAGACAAATTCACCTTCCACCCAGTGCCAGCAGTTCTCCTTTGCCCAACGTTTCACATATCTTCTCATCACCACAAGTCAGAGCACCGTTCACTGAGATCCTGAAATAAAATGGTACGAAGAGAAATAATTAGAGGTATAAGTATTAAATGAGTGGTTTACTGAGAAGTGGCAACTTGTGGTGTGGTATCTTGTACAGAACTCAATTACAGTGATGTTTCTCAGTGGACCTCTAATTTCAGAAATCAGACTTTGGTTTCACAAAATCAGAGAATAGCAGCAAATTCAAACTACATTGTATTCAGCAACTAAGATGATTTTAATCTTAATTTCAAGAATTTCTCTCTCTACCTCATGAGTTCCTCATGAAGTGGTGCTATATGTACAGTGTATTATGGTGTGAGTATTAAAGCCAAACCTGCTTTAGTGACCACCTGTCTACAAAGACCACATTTTTTGTTTCATATAAAAATGTTTCTCATGAAACATGTACTAAAAGGACCTGCTTACAAAGACCACTTGTCTACAAAGACCGCTTTTGTGTATCCCTTGGGTGGTCGCTATAGACAGGTTTGACTGTACGATACTCAATGATACGATTCAAAGTAAAACACATTCAGTTGATTCTCCTCATCCTGTTCCAACCATCCTTTTTCCTATGTGACGAAATGTAGTAGTCATGTAGTTGTGTTATCAATGAGCAGGCATTCAAAACCAGGGGGTTTTTCACAAAGATCCTAAGTCGTACTTAACTCTAAGTTGGACTTAACAATTATGGAAAGCCATTAGCATCTATGAAAATATTTGTAAAAGTTATTTTAAAAGGCATAAGATGTTGATTCAAATCATTCATATTTTCTATTATCAAGGAGATTTCATGTTCTTGGTGTGGAATTTATAAAAAGTCTGAAATACTTGATTTTTAGCTTTTGAATCTATTTTATTTTAAGGCTACAAATGGCTCTCCATAATTTTAAAGTCCAACTTAGAGTTAAGTTTGACTTAGGATCTTTGTGAAACACCCCCCTGAAGTATTAATGTGATGCTAATCTGCAACTCATGTTTCTGTGCCTACCTGATAAGATTGTCATGTAGTGGAGCTATCAGAGTGCAGGCGTCCCCAAGGAGCTTCCACAAGCTACACAGGTCAGGACGAAGGAGAACGGCTCTTGAGAAGGAAAACAGTACAAAGAAATGAATGCATGGGACAGTCAATAAACATACAGGTACAAGTATAGATGACTATGAATGGTTTGTAGCCATTCTCCTATGGTATTCAGAGCTCATAATTGATACAATATTAAACACAGATGAAACGGTGTTGCAAAAATGTGAAAGAAGCTACAGGAAACAGTAGGAATTATTAGCTCCCTATTTTTATTTCTGTATTTCTTGGCAAATAGGAATGTTAGCACTTGATTTAGCAATATACCTACTAAAAGCCCTTTCGAGACTGGATGTAGATGGTGATGATGATTGTTTTTCCTGACTGCTATTAAAGAAAGCATGTTTATGCTTGTAAGTAAACTGACAGCTTCAAGTCTCCAAGGGACTTGGAAACAAGGATTAATGCCATACCAAAGGGCACGAGCACTTTGACTTTGTTTCAAACCCGGGACCTCCCTGTTACGAGACCACTGCTCTACCACTGAGTCAACACACAAGTGACAATTTCTGAATTTTGATAGTAACCACTTCAAAATACTTTTACATTGCAAAACTTTGCGTATAAATGAAACCTTGCGTATAAATGAAACTTTGCGTATAAATAAATCGCAAGATGGAACATCTTTGGGAGATACATGTACATGTACATACATGTACATGTAGCTACCCCCCAAAATGTCCCCTGTGTAAAATCACCAATATGATACAAGGTACATAAATCTGAACTACACTAAACATTTGTCACTAAATTGAAATTCTGTGACAGTGGTTTTCGTCTTCTTCTCAAGTTATTAACTGCCTCCTGTCTGAATGGGCATTTACAGCAATTAAATATCATGCAGATAACTTGCTAGAGGTTTATTGCATCTACCTTGTTAAGACAGTGATGGCATTCTGGATGTAGGAGACAGCTCTTGCATTGAAGAAGTCAAACAAAGCTGCCTTGGCCATCAAGATATACGTCTCACCCTGGCCTGAATAGGATGATACAAGAGAGATAATCATTCATTCATTCAATGAATGGCATATTTTAACAATTATGGGATACATTGACTCTAAACGACTTCAAATGTAAATAGTGAATATCACACAACAAGGTAGGGTAAACCACAAATGATTAAATTAAATTAAATTAAATCAAATGTATTCATTTCACAAAAACCACATGAGAATGTGTAAACATATACATTGAGAAGTGTAAAGGATGTAATATCCTAAAAAGCCAGAGGCTAGAGATACGACTAAAACAAAATTTCTCAAGTTCATGCACTCTGACAGTTGAGTTTGGCTTCAAAAAGGATAACAAATAATTAGGAAATCCATAAAATCTACCTTTTGAAACAAGTGATTCTCACCTACATGTATGTGCATTAATGCTAACAGAAAAAATTAAGATTTGTCATCCTACAAGACACTTTCCACCTACCGTTTATGATAATTGTCCTGCTCAAAACTATGAGGAGAGTTTTCACACATGATATGAAAGAGTTACCAATGTCAAATTCCAACAGAGTATACAAAACTTACCATTAGAACCATCACTACTTATACTCTCCTTGATCTGTTTCTCCAATGTTATTTGTTTCACTTGTCAGTCCCAACACTTTATTTTTCTACTTTAAGTACCGGTAGCCATTTCACAATTTTTAAATTTCAAAGAGTTTCTGACTTAAAAATACCCCCTTTTTTTTTCTTCAATTATTTTCATTTATTGGGCAAAGACAAAGAAAAATCAGTGAATACAAAACAAGAGTACGTTTGGAAGAGAGTCACATGGATGCCAAGAAAAGAAAAAGAGTAACTTAATAACTATAACCCAAAGGTCTTCTTTTCCAATCTATGTGACTTTACAGAAAACATTAAACATACAGCATAAAATATCCAATCAACCTACCACTCAGTGCTGGCACGTAGTCGGGTGTTTTGCTGAGGATCACCTGATAGTCCGACACTGCCTCTGAGTACAGACCAACAGTCTGCTTGATGTGGCCAATTCTGGTCAAAATAAAAAAAAAAGAAAGTTGCATGCGATAATATTGTGTTGCGATCCAATCCTCTCAAATTAATGCAGCATTCATGTAAGTAGACAGCCAATATCTTGTGTTAAAGACCTTATTTTAACTGTACAGTATTGTGTATCCTCTGAAAAAGACGCTTTATACCAGTAATCTACTCATTACTATTAATGTTATTACGCATCATTCATGAGTTACCAAGACAGTGAATGTGAAACTGTTCGAAAAAGGCATTCATTAGCTTTGTTCATTGAAAGTGGAAAACAAAGCTTCTACAAACTTACTAATGACTTAGGTATATTTAAATTAGGGGTGGGAATTTCACAAAGAACAATAACTTACTTGAATAAAGCATATGTTGAGTTTGGGTCCATCTAGGAGAAATAATGGTAAAGGAAAATAATATGTTACACAAAATAAAAATATGAAATTCGTTATACTAAAGTGTTTATTTTTATTAAATTATAATGTTGTTGTTTAGATTGCCATGCAACATGCCAGCCCGAATCTGAGTCTGGTACAGGCATGTATATACTGCACATTATGTATAAAATGTAAAAGATATCCTAAAAGGATGTTATTAAAGACAGAAGAAAACTATATGATCCAAAATCTAGTGGACAAACTACTTTTTACTGCAACACCCCTACTTAAAATAATAGATAATCAACTTACCTCTACAATTCGACTGAATGTCTTTAGTGCTGCCGTGTTGCTTCCTCTGCTCAGATAAGCTTCTGCGAGGCATTCCTGGCAGTGTCTGATGCATACGAATGTGAATGAGAATAATAATAGTCTGTGTTTATATAGCGCTTAATACATCAACGATATCTCTAAGCGCTTTACAGATATATTATTACCCCGGTCATCCGATTCAGGCTTGTCTGCACACAATGTATTGTATGCACATTCTCCACTCCCTGGGGAGCATTCCAGCCAGGCACTATTTTACAGGCACTCACATTCTCACAATGCTGAGCAAACTACATTAACTTTCGCATCCTACCCGGTACCCATTTAACACCTGGGTGGAGAGTGGCAAATGCAGATGAACGTCTTGCCAAAGGACCGTAGTGCTGGGATTTGAACCATGTACCTTGTGATCCACAGTTGGGTGACTTATCCACTAGACCACAACACCTCTTTACTACCAAACCAATCACATCATGTATGCTTGATTATATTTTATTCAACTGGTCAGATACAAGTAAATTATAAGCTCCCAAGTAAAGTTCTAATGTATCTCTTTGAATAAGCTTACCGGTACATGGCGCAAAATCTGTTTGTTCTATCCCGGATACTTTATAGATATATACTAGTAATTTTTGTTTCGCATTGTAATGTTCACCCATGAATTTCTGTACTTTTTGGCTCTATTTGAAGTGTTTTTGTTTTTTAATATTTGTTGTATGTCCTTAATCAGGACCACGATAAAAGATAGCTTTGCTGATCATGTTTTTATCCTGTATAAATATGTTTCATTGAAATAAAATTGATAATCAAGCACTTTGTACAATGCATTGTTCTTGATATGCAAATATGTATGTATGGTATGTAGGGCTCAAGTAAAATACAGACGGCAAATGACATGTACAGTATACCGGTATGTGATAATATTGGTTTGTGCTTCATTTGAAATCTACTCAGAATATCAAACAAAGCATAGAATGTCTTTGTGCAATTGGGAACACTGTTACGGCATCTTGCACATACGTTCAAATAAATAGAACAAGCACCCATTTGCATTAAAAACATAATGGACTTTAAAATAAAGAATCAATTCAAGTCGATTCTGTTCATGATATTATACTTACATGTCATCAGGATCGGCTCTGAGAACAGCTTGGAAGCTGCAAATAAACATAAATGAAATGAGTAACGAGTGTGCAATAACAATCAACAATAACTTGACTGAAAAGACTTGAGCTCGGAATAATTCCATTTTGCAAATTGATAACCTATGATACGGATTGACCAAATACTGTAGTTAGGAAAAAGATTCTACAGAAATACTACATATGTGACCCGGCACCACAAAACCAACAAAAAGTCGCAACCAGCGATTCTCCGTAATCAGCTAAAATGTCAATTTAGGTGAAAAAAATAGATTTTTGTTTTTTTGCATTTTCTGAAAGAGTGGTCTTTTCTGTACCTAGTATCAAAATTTGGAAGTCTAAAACATAGTAGAAGATGTGTTTTAAACGGTTTTTCTAGACCAGTTTTTTTCGCACAGCCTTCGGTCTCTTCCAAAATTTGATCACTTTTCCCGAGCGAAATTATCGTAGTCCGGAAATGGTCGGTCGTTGCTAACGGGTCGTGCTACGCGGGCTGTGATTGGTCCGTTATAGCAATCAGTGCGGCGCGCCATTTTGTTTGTATCCGCTTTCACATCCGAGTTCCAGATTTGCGTTCGTTTTATATTCTCCGTTAACGACTTCGAGTAGCTTGATTGTACATCACATATCCAGAATTTGTTGATCAAGAGTAGACCTAAGAACATTATTATATTTTATACATTTGAGAGTGACAAGTTGCGAAAAAGTCTACAACGTCGTTACAATGCCAGGTTTTGTACGTGAGCAGAGCCGTGGGATGGTACCGGGGTGCACCAACGCAGATGCCCGGGTAGCTCAGGCGGTCAACGAAGCGATGATGCGGGGGCTAGCTGCGGGGGATCAGGCCAACCTTACAGCTTTGCTTACTGAACACTTCGGGCAAGACAGCGACGAGAGAATTCCTGATAATGTGGTTACAAATAATTGCCCAGATGTATACAAAACAAGATAGGTGACAAGCAGTGTTATGTAAGGGGGAACAAAAAGACTCCGGGTCCACCATGAATAGGCATTGTCTAGTGCAGGTGTCTCGGCACTATGTTGCAGTTCACTTAATCTGTCCAATTACAACTCTATACATTTACAACATAATAACTTTTGAAAGACTTAAGTCCACACATTGAAACCTCAGAAACATAATGAACAGACTATGTTTGACCATCAGGCCAAATTTCAGCCTAATCTGAAAATCTCTTCATAGTGGTTGCTATGGCCTTTTGATTCACCCTTCTATTGATTTCCCTGTGGTTTGCTTGCTCCGCATGCTTGAATAGCCCCAAACTTTAAAGCTCTCTTTCTCACAATTTAATACCAGTAACCTCCCTCACCAGCTCTTTTCATTCACTAAATTGAAAGGGTTAGGAAGCTTCAATTTGGACAAGTAATATACCATTTTAATGAGGAGAACTTCTTCTTTCATAATCAGATGAAATCAGGAAAATAATTTTTTGCGACTTTTTGGTGGTTTTGTGGTGCCGGGTCACATATGTTCCTAATGAAACAGCATACTTGCAAATCAATGACTAATGATTGGCAAATTAATTCAAAGAGAAGGAACAACATTGAAATGACAGAAACCTGAAAAACCTGACTGCATATATAGATGCAATGAGATTTCTGGCAACAGTAACTTTATTTATAGCTACAGTCAAACTTGCTTTTAATAGTGACCACCTGTCTACAAAGACCATCTGTCTACAAAGACCACTTTTTGTGTTTCCCTTGGGCGGTTCAATATACAGGTTTGACTGTTTATAGCAAAATGTACAAATGGTTCAATACTATCTAGGAAAACTCCTAATCAGTAATGAAACATATTCACAAACACCAAAGGAGAACTTCATCACTACAATGTACCTACTTAAAGGGATTGGGTATCTTTGTCTCAGATTCTAAACAAAATCCTAGATTTGGCTCATGCTGCAATCATAATTATAAACCTTTAGGTCAGTCACAAACCCCATGACTTTTACCAGCCGATCGCCTGTCTGATTATCAAGATATTTATGATTGGAAATCAAAATCAAATTTTCTGTTTTCCTAACAGTTTTTATAACACTACAGTCTATTGGGGAAATGAGGATGGTAAAACCGGTCACTCAAAGTATTTTACTTTTTTGAGGCACTTCTTGATCATTTTGAAGCGCATTTTTGTAGGGCTTCAATATTACACCATATCACAGACACTGATAACACGTAGGGCCGTGCATCTCAGATTTAACATTGCTAAACGATGTCTTTAAGTGGATATCTTGAGTGATCTTACCGTTTAAAATTCTATAAAATGGAGGCTCTGTTTCTTACCATTCCACAGCTTCTGTTGCATTGCCTGCTCTGAGCTGAACGAGCCCAAGTCTTAGCCACGCCCACTTGGCCCCGCCCAAAGCCGCCCGCTTGGTCACTGCTGTGTAGACAGCAATAGCCTCCTCCTGTCATATTTCAAATTTAAAAATAAGAGGAAAATGTGAACATGGAATTATCAAAAGGCCTAAAAGCTGCCTGGTAATGTTCTACCTTCTCGCACTGTCGGCATCCTCATCGTATAAAACTGATTTTGTGTATTACTAACCCAAATAAAGCTATTATTTGACCCTTACTGTGATTGTCTATGATTATGATTATTTCTTTTGTAAACTGATCTGTAAACTTTTCTCCCAGAGGCGCGATAGCTCAGTTGGTAGAGCAGTGGTCTCGTAATCCGGCAACCCGGGTTCCAAACCAAGGCGATGCGCTAGTCCCCTTTTTTTAGGCATTAATCCTCATTACCAGGTCTCTCGGAGAGGACCTAAAGCCGTTGGTCGCCTGGTTGCTTACTAACAAACGTGTATGCTTTCTTAGCAGTCAGGTAAAATAACCACCACTACCATTTAAACTTTTACCAGTCAGAAGTGAATTTGTGAATGGATAATAAATACCTAATTTTAATTTTCCTAAATTTTGCTGCAGTTTCTTACCTTTTCATCCAGTAAGTCATATGCATCGCCCAGGGCTTGAGCAGCAGCCTCGTTATCTGGGTTCAAATCATAGGCTTTCTTGTAACAACGTTTTGCTTTGCTGGAAATACACAAACAAACACAACAGAGAAGCATATAAATGTTTTGGTAATTTTTTTTATACGGATTGAAAATGTCGTTGGAGAAATGACCTGGAAGAACATGAAGGAGATGAGTATCAAAAGAAAAATTATGATTAAAACATATAAACACTCTCCAATATTAAAAAGAAGAGGAGGAGGAGGAGTAGGAGGAGGAGAAGGGGGAGGAGAAGAAGGAGGAGGAGGAGGAGGAGGAGGAGGAGGAGGAGAAGAAGAAGAAGAAGAAGAAGAAGAACAACAACAACAACAACAACAACAACAACAAGAAGAAGACGAAGAAGAAGAAGAAGAAAGAGTAGAATCTGAATGAGTTATTAAGTGGCTTACACTGTGTTTTTGCCTATCTGCATGTAATGATGACCAACATACAGGAAGGAGTCTGAGAAGTTGGTGTCAAGTTTGGCAGCCTAAGTAAACAAACAGAAATCAAAATAATGAGAGCAAAAATCCACAATGCCTGCTCATACCCTTTTACTTTCACTTTATTTATGAACATGTTAATGATTAAAATTAAATTTATATGATGTATCCCTTTCATATAATTGTCCCTTTGCCCATCTTTGCTCTTTATACATTGTTGAAATGGAAAGAATAAGCTAATTTCTTGTTATCAATGCTTACAAAGTAACCAGTGAATATTTATAGTGTATTACCCATCACTACTATGTGTATTAAAGCCTATCTGCACTAGTTTCGCCAGGAGGGATAAGACCTCCCTGCATGGTCACTGGCAGGAGGTCATCTCATCAAATCAGCTCTCAATTAACGTAAGAAAAGGGGGACCATGGGGGATCAACAGGTACTGCTTAGGCATTGTTGGCTATATACAGGGTGCAAGTAGCTACAAGTAGTGCAGTCCCGCTGAGCTCTAGTATTACCAACAAACTCTGATTACCCAAATTACCCCAAGTAAAATCTCCAGTCCCATCAATTGAAATATGTGTAATACCTTGAGCAAGGATGATTTAGACTTGTCTTGCTGTGCTTGACCTCCCATAGCCCAGTACACTCTCCCAAGCCAGTAGTGATAGATGGCCTTCTCCTCCTTGGCTAGAGCCATTTGTAATCTGGAAAACATGACAAAGGATGGAAAGTCATCAATAATAATAACAATCTTTACAGATATTATTAACCTGGCAATTGTAGCAAAAAGGATAATAAAAAGAAGCATCCATATAAAATGTGAATACATTTACTTCATAAACGACTTCACATAGTGGGTCACATTATCAAGAAAATGGCGCTGCCCATGTCGTGTTATTAAAGAAACTCGACATTATTCTTGCTTTATGCCTCTCTCGTACACTTTGGTGGGGAATCTTGTAGATTAATGGGCAAGAATATAATATATCTCTCAGAATAAGTAAAGTAATTTCTTGGGGTGCGGTTTCCTTTAAGCTGACTTAAAATGTGTTGTGGCAGTTAGAAAACCTTGTATTGCCCCGATTATGTAGCATAGATCAAGCAATGAAGAGAAGCACAGGTCTATACATGTATGATTGTTGTTTATCTATAGTTATGTCTTTTCTCAAATTTGCAAGACATAAATCACTATCAATATACATGACATATATATATATACAAATGTGTCTGTTTCTTTAAAGTTGAACAATGCTATCTTTTTAGTATGTGACTTGGATTGAAAAGAAATATATTTTTTAAGGGATTTCATTACACATAAGATCCATATTAAGTTTTTATTCAAGAAAATGATAACTTTACATCTTGATTTATACAGCATTTACTACTAATGTTGCAAGGTTGGAGATTTTGAGTACATCATTTTCATAAGATAATTTTTCTTACTTCTTCTGGGCATCTGAGAGGTCCCCTTGATGAAACCTCAGCCAGCCATCCAAAGCTATAGTATCACTCTCATCTTGACATGAAGAAATCATCTCAAAACTCTGGAAAAACAGAAATGTTGAAGAGAATAATATCATATAGCATGCTTTTCTTGCAGTTAAAACATTATTCTAAGTATGCTCTACAAACTATATGGGCCAATCAATCAATCAATCAATCAATCAATCTATGATACACCACTTCACAAATCCAGTTGAGCCAATATCCCTTGTATGACAAATCTATCATGATTTTAAAAATTGAATCAAATGTGTGTAAAACTGTGTTGATATCATTGTTGAAGTGTATAGAGTTGCCTTGCTTGTCAATGTGAAGAACAATACAAACTTTTTAACCTACATGTACACAAATCACTTGCCAAATCTTTGTACGTCCAAAGATACAAATTACATAGGGAATGTGATGCTCCCATGAGGCACAAGACAAATGTACATACTTTCTGAATGCTATCAGCTTCTATTTTAATGTATTGACTTCATCATTTAGATACATGTAAGAACCGACCTGCTGTGCACTGGCGATGTCCCCTGCCAGAAGATGAGCCTGGGTTAACAGCTTGTTCATGGTGTCCTTATCAGCAGCCTCAGGTAGCAGCTAATGAATGAAAAATAAACATGTAGTGTCATGAGCAAAGTCGATTAAATCAGCAACAACTAACAACTCTCTTAAGTCCTAGAGGGAAATGACTGTTTTCTCAACTGATTATAATTCTTGGAAGAGGAGTGGTCAACAAAGACATCCCTGAGGGACATCAGCAAGAAAGCTTCCCAGTTAGCACAATATTTTGATAAAAGCTTGAAACTGAAGATGGCCAAAGATGGCCAATATATAGCAAATGACCATGGTCCACAAAGAGCTGTGTTATTTGGCCCATCTCAAATATCTTGACTATGAATTAACAAAAAATATAATAATAATACTTGGCATACACAAATTCACACATTCCTAAATGTCATACCTACCCATGAAAAGATTTGAAACAATTGCTAATTAATGATTCACGGATTGGTGTATGGAGTGCATTGTACATAGGTGGTGATACACATGGTGGTCATTAAAAATTCTATATCAAAGAGATGCATAGGACGTAAGACTATTAAGGTCATGAAGGTCTAGGTCAGATAAAAAGTTTTAACTTATATTATATTCTGTGAAAGACTTTGAATGAATTTCAATTTGAACCAACAATATGGAGAGTTTCGAAGATACTTTAAGAGATTTAAATGCATAATGAGAAATTGTATATGTACAGTACGGTTCTAGGACACCTGCCCCCTGGACATCCAGCCCCCGGATAACCACCCCCTAGGACAACTACCCCTCAGACAACTACCCCCTACGACAACTATCCTAGGGGGTAGTTGACTGGGGTTGGTTATCCGGGGGGTTGGATGTCCAGGGGGTAGGTGTCCGGATACGCTATAGTACATCTCAAAAATACAGAACCATAACATAATCCAATCATGCCCAGCTTCTTTTGATTTTCAGCTACATGTACAGTCAAACCTGCTTCAGTGACCATCTGTATAGAAAGATCATGTTTCCCTTGAAAATGGCTCCTCATTGAATTATGTACTAAAGGAACCTGTACATAAAGACCACCTGCCTATAAAGACCACTTTCTTGTCTCCCTTGGGTGGTATTTCTAGACAGGTTTCACTGTATAAGCATAATTTAAAAAAGACCCTACCTTTTTAAAGATTTCTACGGCCCTGAGACCATTCGCCATGAGACCAGAGTCGATGCAAGCTTTGCCCTGGAGGACTCGCAATGCTTCATGCAATCTTATTGCTTCGTTGAGGGCTGGATGCTTGTAGAACTTCAAAGTTCTTCTCCCTATTAACAGAAGTACCGGTATAGCAGATGTATTCATATTGGTACATTTCAATTTCATACATGTAGTTTTAATGAGTATTCTACTGCTGACATGTTTCATGTTTTCTTTTCTCAATAAGGGAGATGTTGGCGTTTGACTCGACCCTTTGGATCTGCCTTTGAGTAAATGCAACTAATCGTTAAAATACCTCTTTATATAGACTACTTGCCTACAACTATATTTTGGTTCCTTTGAAATACTGATAGTGCATTAAAGAGGACCTGTACTGTAAAGAAAGGCTACTTGCCATACTTTCTTTCCTTGAGTGGCCTTTACACATAGTTTTGACTGTTATGTACTGAAGTTGCATATTGCTTTTTCATAATCACAAAGTGCTTTCAACATTCAGTTAAACACTAAATTATTCATACCTTCAACACTTTTTTTTCAATCTTGTTAATATAGTATGGGAAAATTGATCGTCCCAATTTATGTTTCTTGAGAATATAACATATAAATGCTTATATCTAAACGTATTAAACAAAGGCCCCACTTCAACCAATCCACCTTTCATTCTTGAGTTACGAAAAACACAAAAAATATAACAATTTACAAGGAGTACAAATAATTCAGTTGTGTTAATTGTATATTTACATACACATGAGTATTCATTACACATACATGAATATTCATACCCTGTTCAGCTGACTGTTCTGCTGCTCGGTAGTCATGGAGATAGAGCTGGCACTGAGCCAAGAATAACCAACAAAATGGAAAATTTGGTAGTTTTTGTGATGCTGTGATGAGAGAAAAATAATCATAAACAAAAGCTGTAAATTTCATCTCATCTCTAACAAGAATCTGCCGATATTCTCAAAATCTTACTGCTTTATCTTCTGTGTAAGGATGACTTTGTGCAGTGTGTCTAATACAATAAAAGTGTGTCTAATACAATAAAAGTCTTCTAGCCATCTACAAGGTTATTGAAAATCTCTACATGCGACCATTGGTAATGGCTCTTTCTGGTATTACTACCATTAGCCGATTGTCATATTACAATATAGTCATCATTTTGGACTGAAATGAATGGGTAAATATTAAGCTATATGAGACATATTGCACAGAGTTGCACACAATCTTTCCCTAAATGAACTTTCATAAGAAGCTTAATATCAATAGTGATTTCAAATAGCAATTGAAATTTTTAAACCAATAACTGCAATTTGGTTCCACATACATGTACATTTAATTCATTTACTATCATTACACACCAGATAATTAACATGCACATTCCTATTATACAACCTATCTACAAATAAATATCATATGGAATTCAAGAATGATTATTTAAGTATTACTGTTATTTACCCTGGGTTAGAAGTTCCTTTGATGCTTTGAAATCCTGACTGGTCAGTTTGAGTTGGCCTTGACCAATCAGAGCCCATTTATTGTCACTATCCAGTTCCTGTAGCTCATCGTAGACTGACCAGTCATTTGATGTCTTCAATGCTGGGGGAAAAAAATTAACAGGCAAAACTTGTACCCATCAAACAAAACATACATGGAATCTGGGAGCTATTTAACTCTGGAAAGCTGTAAAAGAGCTAAGGAAATTTAAAAATGAGCCATGTCAAAACAAAAAAGGGCAGAATAACTTTAACAAGAAAATCACACTTTTTATCTTGCTACCTATTCTTTTTTTTTATTACTTTAAAATATGAGAACCCTAACCTGTAATAATTTATCTCAAGGAAAACTTCTCTTTTCATCTGTTTTGATGTTCTGAATCACCTATTGAGAATAAAGACTCCAACTCTCAGAATTACAAAGAATAGTGTGAAAAAATTGTAGACAGAAGCAAATTTTATTCAACTCACCAAATGTTTCAATCAAGATGATCTCCGTCATTTTCTCCAGGGGGTATATTTCCATTGGAAACTTCTCATGCATGTTAGAACATGTTGCCTTAAGCTCAGCTATATCAACTGTCTTGCCCTATGAAGAATGCAACATAATATGAGATTGAATAAGGTGATGGTGAAAAGTGGTATTTTCAAAAATTTGATGAAAATATCTTATTTCATATATGACTAAGAGGTGTGAGGACTACCAATGTATGCCAGTGGGCGCTTCTTTACCTGTAACCTGAAAACTCGTACAGTTTGCATCAAACTGAGATATCTATAGATATATATACTACTTGTATATGGGCTAGCAACATCTGCAGGCTGTGGGTCTAATTGTCCTTTGCCCGAGTATGGCAATGAATTGCATGACAAATTGGATTTGGGAAGGTTCATAGTTCAATGGGTTATATCATATCGGTTTAAGTGATAAAACTAATCAAATCACTAAGCTATTAATTTTATTTTTGTATCTACAAAATTCATGTTCCATTGTTTGCTTATGTTTTGCTTTGTGATGAATGTGAACAAAATCACTTCAAAGACAAAAATCATACAGTCTAAAATAAACTTATTTTGACGGCGAGGAGGTGGAGAACAATGTCGCTCAGCTTTTGAAATGCTTTCAAATGTGGTCACTCTACATTTCAAATAGACACATAAAATCTATATCACTATGCAAGCCGATACTTATAAGCAGCATCTAACATCAAATTTGTTACAAGGAATCTCTGAGACAGACCATCTACAGTACAAATAAGAAGGACCAGACCTTACCTCGAGTTGTGTGCCAATGTACCCCTTGTAGAATTCTTTCAGTGGCTCATCCTCTATTGTGCTTGACTCCTCCAAGACCACAGTGTATGCTTCCTTGAGCTGCAGAAACAGACAATTTAAGGTTGGATTTTTTAAAGCAGTGCAGTTGATAAAAAGTGCTTTTTTAAACAAATATTTACGCCCATGAGCTTCACACACATAATCCTTCTCATTGGAAGACTACAAATGTATGCATTTATTGCTTACAAGGTCAGCACTGCTCTCATCAAGTGACTTCTGTTGTGATAGGAGTCGTATAATCCTGGACCACTTCTCGACCTTGTAGGCAGTGTCTTCCGACTTCAGGAGTAGCGAATGAAGAACTCCACATGCCTGATAGGAAGAACAAAAATTAAATGATAGGCTAATTAGGTCGATTAAAACAAGCTTGTCACCAGGGGGGTGTTTCACAAAGATTCTAAGTCAAACTTAACTCTAAGTTGGACTTAAATATTATGGAGAGCCATTTGTAGCCTTAAAATGAAATATATTCAAAAGCAACAATTGAAGTATTTTAGACTTTTCATAAATTCCACATCAAGAACATGAAATCTTTCATGATAATAGAAAATATGAATGATTTGAATCAACATGTTATGCCTTTTAAAATAACTTTTACAAAATATTTTCAATGATGCTAATGGCTTTCCATAACTTTTAAGTCCAACTTAGAGATAAGTTCAACTTAGGATCTTTGTGAAACACCCCCCTGGTGAAATTGTATCAATAGACCGGTTTACTAATATATTCAAATTGTATGCATACTTTTAAAACAAAGATTGACTGGACAGCTTGCCAGAGACCTGCCCGACACAGCAACAAGTAATATTTACAGACTGAATTACAATTATTAGGTGGTCTGTCGATGACAGATCACCTATTGATTTCGTTAGAATTTTCTTTCTTTATTTGTTTGTTATTTTTTATTATTTTTTTATTCCTTCCGTACACTTTTTCGTGTACACATTTACTCAAAATTGACTTGGTCAATTTCCTTGAAATTTCTGTCAGTCATCAGGCCCTATATTATCAAGTTCCTGAAACCTTTTACAAGTTCATGGGGTCATCCTGACGTCATCCAGGCGCCATTTTGTAAAATCAGGTCATTATCATATCTCAATAACGAGTCATCAAAAATAAACCATATTTGGTATACATCAACTTCAGGTCAAAAATCAACTAAAAATGTCAACTAATTCCGCGTGCGCACCTCGACGCGCACATACGCGCGCATCAAAATTTTAAAATGCTCCAATACGTTTCAAATTTTTTTTGCACACGTTTCAGGCCATCGTACTTATTTTCAAAATTTGCGCGAGAGCACTTATGTGTGTGCGTTTCCGCGCGTACTGACATTTTGCCACATAGAATCGCCAATTTTTTTCTATCATCATATTAAACCACATTTTTCCAAGCATTTTGATACCTTGTTCACCTTTTTCAGACCAGTAATAACGCAATGAGCGTCCGTCAAAGTTTACAGTACTCGCGGACCTGCGCTATCTATATCCACAATACATGTGCAAAAACATGCCTATACAAAATTCATTGTAACTCTTCAGAATAGATGGATGCCCCCCATTTTTTTTTCATATTTGGATAGATTATGAGTCAGAGATATGATTTCATGTCTCATTTGACCCTCAATTAACTCACGACGTTATCATAATGGCCTCCGAACTCAAAATTTCAATTTGAATATTATGACGTCAGCAAATTTTGGGAAAATTGATTGTATCTCTGTAAATGATGACCGATTTTCTTCCAAATTTTGATATGTTCTAGCTGAGACAATTTTCCACAAATGCAATTGCCACAATTTTTCATTTTGACAAAGGCATCATGGCGTGTTTTTGCGATTGAAGGAGGCATGTCAATTTTCCACATTTTGCGTGTATTCTCTATGGGACATGACTTTTTCTCAAAATTGGATTCTACATTCTCGTCTTTCGCGAGTAATATCTCTGTCGTTTTAGCTTTGTTTACGCTGAGCTTTAAGTATGTTGTATAGCTGAGACAATAAGCTATCACAAATGTGCCCTTTATTTCTCGATCAGATGCCGGGATCATGCCCATATTTCACTTGCAAGGTGGGATTTGAAAATTCCATTTTCCGTTCACGTGTAATCACTATGGGTAATGTTTTGGTATATAGGTAACGCACTTGACTTCCGATCTCGAGATCCCTGGTTCGAGTCCGGGCGTCTCCAACAATTTTTTTTTTCACTTTTTTTTTTCATCATCGTCATCATCATCATCATGATCATCATTATCATCATCTTCATTAACATTATCATTAATATCATCATCTAACATCATTATCATCATCATCATCAGCACCATTACTATCACGATCACCATCATGTTCATCATCATCATCATCAGGATCATCATTGTTTACATGTCTATATAACTTCTCCCTTTCTCTATATACACAATTTAGGACAGACCGCCTTATTCGTCAAAGTGACGAATTAAAATCTAGTTGTAGTTCATTCATTAATAACAGGTTAGTATATTAACTCGTCACTAGGTCCCCTGGGGAGTGTTTCACAAAGACTAAGATCGACTTTAAG
Source organism: Strongylocentrotus droebachiensis (assembly GCA_035222895.1). Lineage (NCBI taxonomy): Eukaryota > Metazoa > Echinodermata > Echinoidea > Camarodonta > Strongylocentrotidae > Strongylocentrotus > Strongylocentrotus droebachiensis. The sequence goes on along the minus strand of JAVYIG010000343.1, from coordinate 256,848 downwards.
TTGGACTTAACTATGGCAGGCCTTTCATGCCACTAGTTCCTCTAACCATTCCTGGCATTGGTTGCTCATGGGACATACAAATCGTGGTCACAAATCTACAGCATTAACCTTTTGTGATAGTTCTTTATTGAAGAAAAAAATATTATCTAAAGATCATAATTGAGAGACCAATGGTGAGAGCAACCAGTGGCATGAATGGCTTGCCATAGTTAAGTCCAGCTTAAAGTCGATCTTAGTCTTTGTGAAACACTCCCCTGGAAAGAAACATCCATGAATTTGAACATGTTAGTAAACCGGTCTATTGACACAAAAAACTATGAACCTAAAAAGAGAATTTTCACTGAAATCCACTGCATATCTTTCTATAATGTTAGGAAGACAAAAAAAAGGGTTGGGCTAATGACCAGATGATTGATTTCAGGTTTTTGATCTATGTATATGACTGTTTATTGGGACTAGCTACAAAGGTGTATACATGGGAGCACTACCCAAACATGTTTTGTTCACAAGAATATGTCCACCTTTTGTCATTTCAATATCATCAAGTTCATTGACAACGACTGCATATAATTCAACTATAGTAAATTATCATTTGACAGATCAACATGCTTAAATGTATATCATTACCTCCACAGGATTGGTAAGTTTTTGATACAAGTCTGCAAGCTTTTCAGCGATCTGCGTTTCTTTGGATTTATCTTCAGACAGCTCCATCAGCTGCTGGTAGACACCCACAAGATGCTCTAAGTTTTTGGGAGTATCAATCTTCTCATAGAGGGCAGACAGGCCCTATATCACACGATAGGTAAAGAAGAAAGAAGAATATTAAATGGTTAATACAACAGTAGTATGAATAGTATACAAATAATACACAGCAGTGAAGGCATTAGTAAGAATTACCCACACAAGGTACCTTTGAAACAGTCTAACATGCACAAGGCAGTAGCCGAGAGTTCGAACTGTTTTGAAGGTACCGAGTGTGGGTAAGTTTTACTAAAGCCTGAACAAAATGATGTGTATTATTTGTTTTTTAAGATTATGTTTTATTTGTTTTATAAAATTATGTTTTATAACATGATTTTCCTAATGACCGGTCATTAGAATTGAATAACGACTGGTCATTATCCAAATTATGCGTTAGGCAAAATAAATGCCTGGTCATGTGTACGCTCTCCATCAATCATTTGGTTAGGATCCACGTTATCATCTTATACAACATATTAATCATCACAGACAAAAACAGGAAATAAATTAGAACTGGAAGTAGATGTAATTTAGAGCAAGGGATATTTCGGGTGTTATATTTCCATACAGGTGCTATCATGCTTATGTCATTACACAAGGCATTTCCTCTTTAACTCATTCTAAAAAATGGTTCTACTCTGAATCAAATTTAGTCCTTCCATGGACTTAGAAATAAAGACAATTGCAAAGGGTATTGATATATTGTGGCAAGCTTTATGCAATTTCTTTTCATAATCATCATGGCTGTCTTCTCCTGCTCTTGCTCCTTGTAATCCTCCTCACCATCACGAATCAGCCAAGTTTAGGCTAAAGTATTGGTGCACCATGCAAGTATTCCTTCAATCTTGCAGTCATTGCTGCACTGGGGTAACAGCTCTTCTAAAATCAATAATTGTCATTACCTGCCATGCTAGTGTCTGCTTGGGGTCTATGTCTGTTGCTTCTCTATAAGCTTTCTCTGCCTCCTCTCCCTGTCCGAGCTCGGTGGCCGACTTGCCGAGGAATATCAATGCATTGTAATGCTTGGGATCCAGACTCAAAGCATGCTGTCATGGCGAAAGAAAATAATACCATATCATGACAAATAAATGTTTAAAATTTTGTACGCTATGAAGTATGTAAATCACATATTTTGGAAAATACATTATAAACACTATTTTCACGGTCAAAGAAGTAAATATTTCTTGACATTTCATTTTTCGCAATTCAATCTAATGTTTTCTTTTATGGTCAAGGTATAAACATCAAGAGATCACTTCGTTTTCATTTTGTAGGGACGCCCAAAAATTGAGCACACAAATTTACTCATTCCTACATCTGAAGAATTGTGTCATCAATTTATCTCATGAATTCTTATGATTTTAGGATTATTCATGTTTCAGTCACTATAAAAGAGAGCAACCATGATATCAATTTGGGGAAGTAACTCCAACATGTTTGTTCAACATAGCTGTGTAAAGATTGGGCACATTAAGCTCCTAAAGGAATATGGCTACAATTTGTTTGATCATTCATTCATATGGATTCTTACGGGATCAGTTAGGGTTTGGCTTAGGGTGAGATTAAAATCTAAAGAATGACCAATTATTTACCTTAGAATGTTCTAATGCCTGCTGAAAATCCTTTCCTTTGATGGCTTCTTTAGCTTTCTTGAGGGCAGCTTTCAGCTCTTTGCTTCCACCTCCTGATGCCATTGTTCAGGTTCAGTTGCCTCTAAAGGTTTGGTTACACGAAAATTAGGAAATGTGCATTTTGGTGCAATTAAGGACTCAAGGTTGGGACTAAAAACTTGACTTTTAGAAATTTCACATTTCAAAGACATAAAAAATGAATGATAAATAGTATCACTACTTCTTCTACTAAATAAATAAGTAAATGAATATAGACCCTATACTAAGTGGAAGAAAAAAATATATAATCAATATGAAAAACAATTAGAAAGCAAAATTATTAGATCAAAATATCAAGACAAATGCTTGTATTACAAGCATTTGTTGTAAGTTGTATTCCTCTCACTCTCGCAAATACATGCACGTAACTGACGTTTCTATTAAATGTCCAACAAATAGTTATAAACTTATAAAAAGTCAGGCTTTGTTGATTATGTAAATTTAGACAATAGATGACCTGGCTCAGGAAGGTGCTGAAGTCACATTAAAAAAACATTCAAATCTGATAGTGATAGACTAGATCTAGAGTAAAGGAGCCGGTAATCGGACAGCTCCAGTTTTCGGCCGATCCATTAGATGCATGGTAAAATCCCTTTAAAATACATCGCATAATAGCATATCACATATCCCACACATACCATACCATGCCAGAGTCACTGAAGAACCACATTTGCAATGGAAAATATATCCTAAAATATCACATTTTAGCGATGTAATCGGCGGTCCCGCTACCCAAATATGAAAAATCAAGTTTCTTACGCGTGTATGTAAGAAATATGGGTACCATAAAATGAACTTTATTTCAAGTATTTTTCAGATTTAGAGCCCGATTTTGTGTTCGTCGCAAGCTCAAAAGTATCTCATCGCATGTATTAAATCAATGCAGCCGGACCCCGCCACGCACACACAATATGTCTGTCTAATTCAGATTCCAACTTCCGATCACCGCTGTGCCTGTCTTCGGCCAGGCGAGCACCCGGGAGCTCCGGCGTGGGATACCTGCTCCGCCCGCTTGTGCTATACATCAGCGCGGAAACGCACGGCGCGCGCGAGCGCTTCCTATTGACTTTGTACATGCGTCCAAAAACTGGTTCGCTATGCCGATAATAACCGGCTCCAAAACAGGGAAAATTGAAACGAATATTGTCATGGCAATTCGTGATTTTTTTCTGGGATTCTTTTTTTTGTTTAAATAATAATAATATTTACTTCATGATTTGAACAAGAAATGATAATAAATAGGAAGTAAAGAGTCCAAAAAATAGGATTTTGTCTTAAGTGGCCGAAAACCGGGTCCTTTACTCTACACCTGTTATGTATCAATAATCAATAAAATCAGAACAAAAACAAAAATATTGAAAGATACTCTCTCTCTCCCACTCTCTTTCATATTCACAATTTTCATTATGCGATGAACGAATATTTCTAAATCACCAATTGATGAAAAAAATATGTTCTCTTCTTCGCGACTCATTGACCCCCCGAATTCCATAGGCCTACAACCTAACCTTACCCAAAGTAACACAGGTGGGACTGAACATTAACTTTTCGTCACTTTCGTCTTATATTTAAACGCTCAAACCAGACATCAGGATAATGATTCAATCAGAAATGTATTACAATATGAAGCTCTTGTTCATCTGATATAAATACTTACACTTTTGTAAGCACAACCTCAGTCGAACAAACAGTTGAACATCTAAAACTATTCGATTTAGGCCTAGAGAGTCTAGGCTTCTTTCGTGGAGCAGAATGCTATGACAAGCCAAAATTGTATTAAAAGCGAAGTATGGGCAGCCTCGCCGACGTGCGCAGATTATGTTGGAGAGAGTGTTATGCCTTATGGCTTGGGTATGACCGCATCTTAAAATGAATCATTACTATTTAGATTTGCACATTTTTTAAAACCCTTTTTAACTGAGTAGGAAAATATTAATTCAGAGGACTGTCCTTTTTGATACCATGGCATTGTCGAAAATTATTTTAAAAACACAAAAACAAACATAAAAACATACAAATAAAAACAAAAAACAAAAATAGGGATGTTTTTTTTCATCAGGCCCACTATTGTCGAAATGTTGTTGGTCGCCAAACAAATATTCAAATGGGGTTCAAATACTCCCGCTCCACATCATTCAAAATATTATGGCTTTGTCACCGATCATTGCAGTATAATAGACCTATCATAAAATATAATTATTTTTAAGAAATAATTCTTTAAGAGAAAGATAATAGCCTCATACTATTATGGTTGTTTTATGCTGGAATGATAATAAATATAAGAACTTAAAATGTAAAAAAAAATATAATCCATTTCTTTTATCAATAATTTAATCGGAACGAAAAATCGACCACAGACAAGAAACTTATTTACCATAATAAGTATAGAGAGGTCGAAGTATAGAGAGGTCGAAAATTCAATGAATGTTTTTGCGTAGGCCTCAATTCGATGTGAAAACGCATTTTAAACAGCATTTTGAAAATCAATCGGTTTCCAAATATTAAACAGCTATACACATTATAGCCAATCTAATGCAGATCTCAGTCGGTATTAATTAGACCTATAATACTTGAAATGGCATGAATGATACTGCATTATATTTAATATGGTTGGTGTTTTTATTGATTTGACGGAGAAAGGTGTGAAGATTATAATACATTTTCTGTCGGAGGTGCATGGTTTTATACAGTAATTTACTTGGCCTAATTGTTGATGCACACACTAAACAATTCATAGATGATAATATGCCTTCTCTTAAATCTTATTCCTTTTCTTGATGTGTTAATAATCTCCGTTTTCCCTTTGCGATGTTCTTGTTTCTATTTCCCACCCGCATGTCTCTTCCTCATTTTCTTACTTCGCACCACCTTCTCCCGAGAAAATGAAAGGTTTCAGTCTCTTCATGTCTCTTTCGCCATCTCACCATCTCTCTCTCTCTCTCTCTCTCTCTCTCTCTCCGTCTCCCTTCCTTATCCATCGCTCTCCTCCTTCTTTGAACTTTTGCACATTTAGCTTTCATTCTCACAAGCTGCATTTTGTTACATGCTATACATGGCAGTCATACGTCCTTGCTGATTGACTGATTGAAGTTATTTGTCTGCTCCTGAAAGTGGCTTGACCTCTGCCTAACACCGAGGAGTATTTGAACAAAATGGCCGACCAAAATGTCAAGAGATCTCGAGCAAGATCAAATAATTCTTTAATTTAAACAACCTCTGCCTTTTTCCGAGCTCCCTCGTTTTTTTTCTCTTCTCCTCATCTCTCCCGACTCTCTGATTTCTATTTGACCATTTGCATGGCCTTCAACTTTCTTGAAAAGATACGATTGGTGAGGGAGATCGTGTTCTCGCCTGGCACAACTCTCATATTTCATTTTTTTGGAGAAGAGAAATGCGCGGTCTTTTTGTCGAGAAAACGTGAAGGCAGGGAGGAAAAGGGTTGCGTATTTTATGGCCGTGTTTGCTAAAGCTGACGTTCTCGTCAGGCAAACTCTCGGGTTTCAAAGTATCGTGATTAATGGCATTTTGTGGGCCGCCTTGCCGGATTTTTGTGCAATATTTTCGAGCTTTGCTCATATTTCCCCCTTTTCTTCTTCATCATCTACCTGTATGGTGGTGGTTTCAAGACATATCCAATAGCACCAGGGTGATAATACCGAAGGCTTTTCATATCACGCCTCGTGTCCCTGTAGTCGGTGATGAATGCAAACGACCTTTATATTCCGAACACTGTCATGGTCTAAATAATGTAGGACACTAGCAAAGAGTCACACAATGAACATGAAAGACATGACATTTTCACAGGGGTTATAGAATCTATCGCAGGCATCTTTCGCAATGCAACCTAGCTAAGCATTCTTACTCTCTTAAAAAAAAGAGTGAATTTTCAAAATCACGGACGTCACTCCTCTGGAGAGTGAAAATGGAGTGAAAATAGAGTGAACTTTCACTCTTTTTTCTTAGAGAGCACTCTAAAATCACTCGATTTTCACTCCTAAACAAGTGATCACGGACGTCACTCCCAAGAAAGTGAAAATAGAGTGAAAATTCACTCTTTTTTTTTAAGAGAGTAAGTCATAATGACCTTTAAGATGTGATTTTGAAATCCAAGTCTCGGCAAAGGTCACACATCGGCTAAGTGCATGTCCACATAACAACTGGGAATACAAATGACATGAATAATGGCATAAGTGATTTTTCTTTTTCTGTATCAAATTACGAACATCGATCTTTTTACTTTCGGTTTGTAGTGTAGGCCTGTACAGATTTGTTTCCTTTAAATAATCCGTAGATATGTATTTTATAAAGACGTGACAATAATGTCAACCTTTTGTATATATTTGTTTGAACTTGGACTTTTGGATCCAAGACCATACATTGCACATATATTACTTTTAAAGGTGATATGTAGATTTTGTTTTCACTGATAGACCACAGAGTCAGTTCAAATCATTTTTTTTAATGAGTGTTTTTGTTTAATAATTATCTGTACATTCATGTTATAATTTATTTAGAAAATTGCTATATTAGGTCTTCGGATGTAATGTGGTACATTATATTGTTTACGTAATGAATTATTTGTCATGTTACTACATGCTATATACACTACATTGCAAATTGATGTATGTTTTCAAACAGAATATTGATTTGTTACATTGCACTGTAAATTGATTTATATGTTTAAAAACAAAATATTGATGTACATCAATGAAGTTTAATAAATACAATACATGTAGTTAAACTCTTTTGTAAAGCAGATTATTTGGATTTGAAAGAAAACGCAATCAAATATAGGCCCTTTTTAATACAATGCACCTGCTTTTTTGAAAGTATAAAAAAGACGGATCTATAATAAATTTCATTTCCTTGATTTAAGTCAGATTATAGTACATTCCAGAAAATTGTAAAATACGCTCGATTTTTGTGTCCATCGACAATGACAGTGTGAAGATCAAAGGCAATGGGCAAGAGGAAACAGTATCTCAGACTTGTCGAGGTCACACTTTCTCCCATACTTTCACTTCTGCCATTAAACAAAATCATACAACAAACAATATTTTTTGTATATCAAATTTCATGGAAGGCTTAAATTGTGTAATGTTTTTAGAGAATGACGCAATTTCATTTCAATTCATTTATTTGTTGAATCACAACCTTTATGGTATTTTCTCAGGGAAAGAAATACAAAAAAGCTTAAATTAATATAGACACGTACAATATAAATTAACAATAAATATATTTCAAAATATTTAACAGAGAACTATATGTATAAAGGGCATTGCTCCACCTCGCTTATCAAACGAGATAGAAACGTATTTCGACTGCCATGGCCTTATATACAAGAAATGCAAACTCTCTAAATGTATATGGTCCAAACCCAACGTGACCTTATTTAAACAATCTTTTAAGTATGCTGAGCGGTTAATTGGAATAAGCTTCCCAATAATATTCAGTTGACAGTTTTAAACACCAATATAAAAGATCTTCCTTTAATAGATAAAATTTGTTCACTGCCGTTTTTCCTTACTACTTCAGCATTGTAAGCAATAACTAACTATTAATGATTGCTAATGATTGCTAGCAATATTATCTAGGAAATTACAAATACTTATGCATATTTTTTTTTTCCTCTTTTCGTTTTTCCCTAATTTTTTTCAATTTGTGTTGTTTCTATTTTACAATTTTTTGTTTGTAACTACTCTTATTGTCAGTTCTTGAATTTGTATTGTCCTTCTTTATGCAGGACCATTATGTAAAACAGCCTGCGAGCTGATCAATGTTATCCTGTTAAAAGATGTTTTAATAAATAAATAAATAATAAATAAATAAATATGGTAAACCAACTCTGTTGACTCTCCTCCCAATGGTCAGCCCCCCCCCATCCCGCATAGTATATTGTTATCTAGGTGGTAAAATAAGGTGTTCTTTTAAAGATATTTATATTCTCTATTGTTTTCATTTCCTGCATGTAAAAGTATGTTCCGACATTTCGCCCTATACAACTTAACTCCTAATTCTGTCGTTCGTTTTGCCCAACGGGACAATTCTCTCAAAGTATATACGAATGAATATTTCCCGACTTTAAATAAACGTAGAAAATTACAAGGAGCGAAAGAAAAACATAAACGAAAAAGACGGGTGCATAACTCTTTCTTTGTAGATACGGTGTGACAGAAAAGGGATGACGGAGGGGGAAGGAGAAGGAGGAATAGTCGCAGACACTTAGAGGCAAAAAGGAAAACAGAAACAAGTATGTTGGGTGAGAGAAGGTAAAAAAAAAAAGAAGGAAAACAAAGAGAGAAAAAGGAGAGAAATAAAGAAATTGAGATATGAGCATCATAGGTGAGAGAGTGATACCTGAAGATGAACGAATGCATCCTAGTTTTGGGCCACCATACGTGGGAAAGGATTGGCGTACTATACTCTTCCAGTCATTTTTTCCTCTCTCCCAAATACCTCGCCATGTTTACAGAAGCGGGTAAAAGCCGGATATTTTGTGAAGCATTCGACCTTTTTACTCTTACTTGTCGGCTGCAAACTGAAAGGCGACAGAAGCTCACTCTCTCACTCTCTTTCTCCATCTCCAAAGTCGGTCTCAAATGAGAGTTTAACACGGGACGTGCACGCTACAAAACAGCCGCCGTTTACTTGATTCGGTCAACACGCGCCCAGGAACGACCGAGCCGAGCAAATCAAGAATTGAGAGAGTTTCCCGCGCTGATTCTCTGAGCAAATATCACAATTTTTTGCCATCAAAACTGGGGATTTGTTGGTATGGTGGCAGCGTGATATAGTAATTTGATGGAAATCAGAAATGAATCGCAAGCGGGACCGTAGTGCCAATTCTTTGGGGATTCGGAGGAAATGGGGTAATTTGAAAGCAGGGAGTAAGGTTGAGTGGTCCACACACACATACTGGTTAAATCAAGTTTAGGTTATGTTGAGGCAGGTAATATTTCTTCTCCTCTCATGTATTCTTTTTCATAGACAATTATCCTCCAATGAAAGACATACTGAGTATTAAAAAAAATGCCCCGTACGAGGGTAGTTATGTGTCCGATCAACTTTGGGCGCTTAAAAAACTATTAGGGTAGGCCAAATAAATTGTCCAGTTATGGTTACAAAGAAAAGAGAATAATAATTACTTTAAATTGGGAAAAATGTCTCCCACATTGGACCTATAATATTACCCTCGTGGCAAATAGTATAGGTGATAGTAATTATACAATTATCAAGCCAGTTAAGGCTGGTGTACGCTCCCCCCCCCCTCCCATTTTGTAAAAGGCCCGGATATAGAAATCCATTATATACAGTTTGAATTGGGTCTACATCACGCCGTTTGCCCACATTATTCACCACCAAATCACCCACCCCTACACACGCCCTATTCTGGTGAAGATTCCGGCACTGTTTACCATTTCTGAATAAGTCACTATATGGTTAAGATAAGAAGAGTGATAACTGTGATAATTATATACCATTTAAAGTGTTCGTTGATTAAAGGCAGCTAAGCAAATTTGAATCAAATTCGGGTTAAAATGACTTAACTGCTGTTTTTATTCATTTTGAACTGCTTATACTATAGTTTTACAGATGATGACAATTTTCGAAAATAAATTAAAAAATGAGGATGTGATTATTATTATTGAACATAAGATCAACATTCCCGTTCAAATTAGTTTTATTTTTTTTATTGTTACCTCCGAGTTTTTGATTGGAAATTTTCCCACAGTAACCTCAGATTGTACACACCCACTACTATAATCCAATATAGACACACTGATCAATTATTGTGCCTTAATCATTTTCTGCCAGACAGGTTCATTTTTCCTCTTTTTTTGAGAGGAATGGGTATATTATGCCGAGTGGGACTGGTTCTTCAGTTTATGTATACCTCAGCTTGAACTCATCATCGTACTTCGCCCACTGTCGAGAGTTTGTTTGTCTTGACCTAAATTCGACTCGATGCCAGAAAACCCCCTTTAAGCTACTCAAGTCACCGGGAGTTTAGAGGCAGACTCGGGCAAAAATATCGTTTTTTTTGTGGGGGGGGGGGGGCAGAGCAGTGCAACGCCTGTATCTGGACGCAAATTGTGTATAGTGAAATGGGCGTGAAAAGGGGGCACTTGCCCTAAAAGAAAATAATACCAAGAATAACTATGCGTCCTATCTATGCAACTAATCGATGCCCCTGCATTTATTTCGAAAAGGATCAACCACTACCGCTTCTGATGAAGAAAAACAGATAATCTATTGAGAATCATAGACAGTATTTATAATAGAAATTCCTTGAAAATGTATCTTTTCACGAAGAGGTGATAGCGATTAGGGATATCAAGTTTGTTAAGTTGAAGAAAAAAACAACAAACGAATACGTGGATGTGGAAAGATCATTAACAGACAGTGATGTTCAGTAGTGGTGATGTTGCATAATAATTATTGGTTCCATATTCTTGAATAAATCCCCAACTCAGCTAAAGGCAACAAATGTTGAAATTATGTTAGATATAACAAGCTAAATTGAACTGCATTAACGATAAACATTTTTAAGAATCATCAAAATAGCAGATTGCAAAGCAAAGTTGAACAATATTGTTTATCAATTCTTATTAGTAATACTCTATATTCTGAGGCAATCTGTGTCAACTTTGTGATCTAAGGCAATGACAGACCATTTTGAGTGCGTGCGCGCGTCCATGTGCGTGTTCGAGTACGTGCGTATGTGTGCGTGAGTGTGTGCGTGTGTGCGTGTGTGTATGTAGGGGGAGTATCGGACTCGATATGAGGATAAATTAAACTATTACAACGAGCAAGTACAAAGTCTCAAATTTTCACTTGCCAACAATAAGTTCTTGTGATATTCATGCAAGTTGAAAAACAAAGATAACCCACACAAAGTTCCCGCAACGCAATTACACACGATCAAACATTAAAATGTCCTAGACAGTAAAACAGGCACTCTCCATAATGTGGTAACGTTGAGAGAGACAAATCTCCCACTGAACCCTGGAAAGAAAACACTCAATTTTGTTTTTATATTTTCACTCATATAATTTCATTCTATTTTCGTCCTTGAGTTCGACCGCTATTGCACCATCCCGTCTTACTATTGTAACATTTTTTCAGCGAATGGAGTGTTGTTTCTACAGGACTAGCTCGACTTAACTGACGTTTCCAGGGGCGAAGCGTCAAAGCCTTTTATCGGATTTTCAGATGTGTTTTCATTAGAAATCGTAACCTCCAAAAGTGGGGCAGCTAAGCACTGCGTTTAAAGCGGTATCACAAAAGCTCCCCTTGAACTTCGAGCTGAAGTCTGCACGCGGATGTACATTGTGCTGAAGATCAACTCGACTAAAGCCATGTAAAAGTCGAGGGAGATTGCCAAATTGGTTTATGTCGTACAATAAAAACGTTTTTGCCTCCGGACAAATTTTTGATAAATCATGAAATGACATGGAGGTAAATATCTGGACTTCAAGAAGCTCTGTCACATCTGTTATCATAACAATACTGCAGAGTACATCCATGTTTCTAGCATCATTTGTATAATTACAGTACATTTTTCAAAAGAAAAGCGTATTACATTACATTGCTTTTATTTAACTCATTTGAAATATTATCACTATTTATTACCATATCGATATTGTCATTACTCTTTTACATTGCTTTTTAACACAGAACTTTCCCATTGAGCTTAAGTGACACACCCTACAACATTTCTGTCAGCAAATCTGCATCGTTATACCTTTCTGGCCGATTTTCTTTAATTCTCCTAGCATGATCGTCAGTAAATTTTGAAATATGAAAACATGTTATTTATTTTTAGAGAGAGTTGGGGAGATCATTGTTGGAATTTTGGGGCTAAATTATCCATAAATATGGTCATTTTGTCCTTCACATATGTCTTGCGGCACTAAATTTGAGAGGATTCAATTCATGTATTCAATAAGTTGATCACTTCTTTTCTTAAGTTCCACATTCGCGATTATAGGATAGCTTAAATGCAAGATGATAACGAGATAATGATACTATAAGGAACATTATTATTTTTACAAAATTATACAAAATAAACAAAAACAAATTGGCAACTGAAACAAATATCACGTTAGTTTTTTTGTAGGGAGTATTCGTTTTATTTCCTACTAAACAATCAGTGAGGGATGACGGTCATCAAACTTGGGGCATCATGGCCTTATTCTAGCTGACACGAGCCTTTTCTCCCATCCTGACGCGGACACGGCCCAGCAGTCTCTGCAGCGACAGTTGATATGTCGGCACTCCTTGGACAGTTACCAAGATGATGGATCCTGGACGACGGGGTCACAGGGTCAAGTTCCGGGTGTCATCGGGTAAACTTGAGGGAGAGGGGATCCATTCGAGAGAGTGACCTGGCTGTTGAGTTATTGCGTTGGGGCATTGGGGACACACGGTCAGAGGAATACATCACACTGTCCCCAACTATCCCTCAGTGTCATCCATAATTAGCATAATTAGTGCGCTTAGTTTTGTTTAGTTGTTGTGTTTGTTATTCTCTATTTGATTTTCTATTTTCTTCATGATGATAACAAAATTAGGAGATGTGGGTCTGGTGAAGAAGAGTTCAACTTCATGTCCGATATTTCGTCTGCGGATGACCAAACATTGAACTTCAATGAAAACCTTATATTACTGTCACGGATTATCCGACCGATTGTCACTTTTCTCACTAAAAAGCGAAACATTATAATACAATAATTAAAACTAGAATAATAATTATCCGTATCACTTTCTATTTTCAAATTTTCACTATATTATTGTTGATCGGAATTATACTTTGAAAATCCTGTAGTGACAGTTTAATAAATGGGATATGTAAACAATGTTTTTGTCGTATGACCTTCTACTTGGCTAGCCACTAATTTTGATTTACATTTCTCTACCCAGGTGTAACGAAGGTAAAGAAGTAATAAGTAATCATTGTGTTTACACAGGGAAGTCTCGTTAGCATCAATGCTATTATTCATGAAGACCATGTAAATGTATCACCCCAACAATTGCCAGGTAGGCCTACCCATTTATATATACGCGTGGATAGAGAGAAGCAAATGTTTATTGATATATTGTCTAAGGGCGTTATTACCGGGCTAGGATTCGAACCCTCAACCCTGGGCTTAAGAGTCAAGTGTATGAACCACTAAACCCATACGTTAAAGGTAAAGACCAGTAATGGTCATGCGATTGCATTGTGAAAGAAACGTTGTGGTATCGATCAGAAAAGGTTGATCATCTAGCATCTAGCATCTGCAAGGTTCTGGAATCATCAAAATGATAAGAAATTTGGCCCATTCTTCGTAAAGTTACAAGCACTATACACAGAAAGATGTATATGGGACTACCCCATATCTCTCACCAGACCATGAGAGAAACAAATTTACCAAATATATGAATTAGTAGGCGGTTTCCCGGCAAATTTTTTATCATCATGTATTAGTCAAAACATATTCTTTCACATGATTGGTAATGAGAGCTTCCATTTCATTTTTTGAAATTGGGGCGTTTCCAATACTGGTCTTTACCTTTAACGACTACGTGCTAAGTTCCCAATACTCCTAAGGGATTTTGAAGTTAGCGCTGATGCAGGTTTTCAACCTAGTGCTGAATTAATCTTCGATATTATTTTCAGATTCCTATAAAACATCCATCACTATATTTCATAACTCCCGTATATTTATATACATTTTCTGTGTCAGACATATTTACATCAGCTTATCTTCATTTTCATTTTCACCATAATTCATTATTATCAACATCATCAACACTTTTTGTTTTAAATTGTGTATCATCACTGCAACTTTATTTATGAATAATTATTAGTATTATGTTGCATACAAATTAAAAAAAACTTGTTATATTGATGAAATGTAATTTGATTAGTATGTTGCAGAAGAAAATTAATTCAATTAAATTCAAACCAAATAAACGTTTATTAAAATAACACATGACAAAAACAATCACTGTCATTAGTTTATTCTAATTTGGAGCCCACATAAGATTCAAGACGTGTTTATCAATGTCTGTAGAAAGGTGGTTGATTTGCGTTTAGCGAAGATGGCGAAAAACGTTTGAATAAGACCTGAGCAATGACCCTGCCCTTTCTCGTTAAATATTATAATCTAATTATCTTGGGTCCAAGTAGAAAAGCAGTGTGTCTGTCGATTCGAGACTAAGTTTGACTCGATATTGATCGTAATTGACATCGATATCTTCGGGTTGCAAGGGCACGATCTCCCGACTGAAGCCGGTGACATGGTCGTTACACTACGTGACAATACAACTTCAAAACTGGATTGTTTCTACCCAATTACAATCCGTTTAGCAGCTTCGGAAGGTGCATGGTCACTTTGAGGATAATACTGACCGCGAGTACGAGAAGGGGATTCCTTCATTAGTCTGTGACGAATCACCTGAGGTCAAGTTGCATCGCCAATAATATCACTCAATTATTTATGCCAAATATCTTCTTTAAAAAAAAAAAGGTTTACGAATGTTGCCTGCTGATTGGCGCATTTCTTATCACGTGAAATTCGTCGAACATAAATGCAATCGTATACAAATGATACACAGCAGTGAGGGCATTAGTAAGAATTACAACACATGGTACCTTTGGAACAGCCAAAGGGGATAGCAGAGGGTGTTTGGACTGTTTCGAAGGTATCGAGTGTGGGTAACTTTACTAATGCCCGAACGAAATGATATGTATTTGTTAAATAAGATGATGTTTTATAGAATGATGTTTTATAACATGATTTTACTCATGACTGGTCATTAGTATTTGCTAATGACCGGTCATTAGTTAAATTACGTGTTAGACAAAATAAATGCCTGGTCACGTGTACGCTCTCAACCAACCATTTGATTAGGATCCGCTTCATCATCTTATAATGAACGATAATGACATAATTAATGATAATATATATTTTGTCTATTTATGTGCAAGTGAATTTGGTGATGAGGCCATGCAGCGCGCGTTTAGGCCATAAGCAATTCCATGTTGGAACTTACCCGGTCTTAAAATCGGGAGGTCCAGGTCAGAGACCCAATGTATGAGCTCATTTTCGTTAGATAAGACAATAACCCTTTCTTAGCACTTTCTAAGCCTTTCTAAGCAAAGGGCCGTAGAACAAATGCTTCTAGATCAGGAATTGCGAGCTTCAGGTGTCCGATATATACAATTATGAAAAGGTCTTCCTGGTAACCCCGATACATACTTTTTTTTCCTCAAAATGGATCAGCACCCCTCCATCACGTGACAAGTTACTGTTAGTTCTTGCGTTTCATCAACTTGACCAAGACAAAAGTGTTAATTAAGGGCGGTCTGCAACCATGTTCTGTCATTAAGGCAATAACATGAATCGGACAAATTCTGTCTAAAGCAAACAGATAAACAAACAGGCCTGTAATTCATTGTAACAGAAAAGAAAACCAGTCGCGCGGAACTTGGGGCACAATTACCTCGTTTTCCCTTCTGTAATGGAGGATTCGTGGGGAAGAAAACCTGAGATTTGGGTCAAGTGGGATAAAGATCGAGTGCTCGTGTGCAGCGGATCGAAATGTGGTGAGTGTCCGGTTGTGGGCGTGCATGATACGGGACGATTTAGTCCGACATAATGGGATACAGTGATTAAAAGGTTTGATTAAACAAAGATGGCCTTTTCGGCCAAGGGGAAAGAAAGAAAAAAAGAAGAAGAAGAAGACCAAGAAGAAGGAGGAGAAGAAAGTAACATTAACTGTTTCTTTTTCTTTCACGCCAAGTTGAACTACAAAGAGAAAAATGTAATTACTTTTATTGTAACCAAGTGGGAGGTTAAGATTACAGGAAAAACAAGAATATTTCCAATATTTTGTGCATTGTTGGATTAATTCTCTCCAGAACAGTGTATTTCTAATATCATAATTTCTAAAATAAAACTTGAATGAAATATTAAATGATAACTAACATGACACAGTCATGAAGACTAGCAAATTAGTCTTATAGAGGAAGGAGGAAGGTGTGTATGGGAGCGAGAGAGAGAGAGAGAGAGAGAGAGGGACCCCCGGGGGGGGGGGGCTTACGAGAAATGCAAAAATTGTTTAGAGGAAAGGGAGTGAAACAAAGAATTTAAAATAAAAGAGGGAGAGAGAACAAGAGTGTGGCCTTAAAGACCATATCCGAACTGAACATGAAATGAATGAATAATATATCAACG
Organism: Strongylocentrotus droebachiensis; assembly: GCA_035222895.1. Classification (NCBI taxonomy): domain Eukaryota; kingdom Metazoa; phylum Echinodermata; class Echinoidea; order Camarodonta; family Strongylocentrotidae; genus Strongylocentrotus; species Strongylocentrotus droebachiensis. The sequence continues at coordinate 240,209 of JAVYIG010000343.1, read as the reverse complement.
GAAAGCTACACTGTAAAAAAGAATTTGTTCATTGGTAATTTTTACGTATTTTTTCCATGTAGAATTTACTTGAAAACATTAGTTTTGCCACTTACGCACTAAATTAAAGTCTTGCTAACTCAAACTTTTAATTTAGTAGAACATACGTGGAATATTTAAGTAAAATCAAATACATAAGAACTTTAAGTAATTTCAGCTTGTATTAATTTAGTAATTTTAACTCAAAATCAGAAATTATACGTATTACTCAAACAATTTATGTTGATTATTCTTATCTTTTTAAAGTAAGGACCGATGCAGTGCGTAATAGAAATATTTACATAATTTATGAATATTCATTAAGACCAAATTAAATTCTTTTTTAAATAAAACAATTCTTTTTTGTGGTTGAATGAAAATTTAAGGACTTTAAAACATTTACTAATTCATTTAACATGGCTAAGCAAAGACAAGACAATTTTTAATTGTTACCCATAATGCAGTTCAAAACAAATAAAAACTTGATATTTCAGGAAATTGTCAACCAATTTTCCTTTTAAGATGCTACGATCAAGTATATATAAAATTTGGAGCCTTTCAATATGTGTCGAATTGAAGCGTATGTAATAGTTTGTGATGGTGGTAGATATATATATACGGTTAAATCTTAAATAGAAGTAGTGTTAGTGATTAGTGATTAATCTTAAATAGAAGTAGTGAATGATTAGTGGATGTTACTTGTTAGATTAGATGGGTACCAAATCGTGCAATATGTAATCCTATCATAGCTTTGTTTTAATTATCTAAAATGATTACAATACTTAAATTATTTACGTTAATGTAACTCGATTTAACTGAGTAAAAATTTATTCAGCAAAATAAGTAAATTCTACTTAAGATGCCGTAGGTAATATTTACTTAATAAAAATAAGGCAATTCTTTTCCTCAATTTTATTGAGTTATTTCGACTATTATTTGTTTACAGTGTATAAGCCATAGGTTGCGTTTATCTAGCAAATTTTTGGCTAGAATCAGGTTTCTCAAACGTCTTTCAGGCAAATTTAGAAGTAGATAAACGCAAAGCCTTTTTCAAACGTCTTTAGATATGGGCATATCTAAAGACGCAAAAAGGTGCGTTTTGAATGTGACATACAGCCAGAATCACGTTTCTGAGAGATCGATAAACGCAAAGCTGTTTTGAACCTCACATACAAATAGGACCGCCCAGGTGTTGTGTACAAGCATACGTGTGAAGTTGACCTCCGAGAAACTGTCTGCTTCCCGGGTCAAAACAGCTGGGCAGACACAAGGCCTTTATTTTGAATCGTGAAGGGTCGATAAACGCGACATCCCGCAAATCACGATCGTATAGTGGGGTACGATAGTGGGGTTCAATAGTGGGGTACGATATGTACATATCTAGTGGCAAGCCTAGATAAACGCGCTCATAGATTACAATAGTATAAATTATATGCCATTTTAGTGTCTGTCAGAGGAGTATTAACTCTCTGAAAACTCAAAACTCAAAAGCTTTGAAAATCGGAAATTGTCGACCTACAAACTTGTTATCGACTTAGGTTGCGTTTATCTAGCAAATTTTTGGCTAGAATCAGGTTTCTCAAACGTCTTTCAGGCAAATTTAGAAGTAGATAAACGCAAAGCCTTTTTCAAACGTCTTTAGATATGGGCATATCTAAAGACGCAAAAAGGTGCGTTTTGAATGTGACATACAGCCAGAATCACGTTTCTGAGAGATCGATAAACGCAAAGCTGTTTTGAACCTCACATACAAATAGGACCGCCCAGGTGTTGTGTACAAGCATACGTGTGAAGTTGACCTCCGAGAAACTGTCTGCTTCCCGGGTCAAAACAGCTGGGCAGACACAAGGCCTTTATTTTGAATCGTGAAGGGACGATAAACGCGACATCCCGCAAATCACGATCGTATAGTGGGGTATGATAGTGGGGTTCAATAGTGGGGTACGATATGTACATATCTAGTGGCAAGCCTTGATAAACGCGCCCTTAATGACATCATCTAATATGTGCATGGAATATACATATTCACATTGACTTTGCATTGATTAAGCACAGCTCATCGAACCGATGGGGTCCACATGTCATGTCGTCAGTGTAACTTCGGCAAAATTGACCCCTGTTGACCCGTAATTTGGAGGGGTGCGGAAAATGAGGGTTTAATTTGCCTTTTGCAATAATAAAAGGGTAAATACTTTTTATTTATTTATATTTGTATTCTACATGCATCCAGTTTGTCCATTTTGGTCAAGTTGTATTTTCATCGGATAAGGTCTTTAATATGATAATTAAATCCTTTTGTTATTTTGGCGCCTTTTCTTCACAATCCAATCACGTCGGATTAATTAATGACGCTAAATGACACAGAACCCGAGCGTGATTCTCACTGAATCGAATGCAAACACAATAATACCTCCTGACCGATTGGCACGTGTGTAAGCTCTCGCTTAGGTGTGAAATTCAAGAAATAGATAGTGAGCACCTGACTAGAAACATCGCAATTCGATCGCCTGCACCCCTAGCGATTCTTGACACGGGATAGGCAACATCGTGTAGCCAGGTAAGCTCATTTGCCGGAATTTATACCCATTTTTTAGTCTCGCCGAATTGTTCAAAAGAGATCGCCGCTCTCGACTTGGGTCGGCCTGGCTTTAGCTGACCATCCGAATTCTATGCAGGCATCCATCAGTCTGGCAGAAGGCGACGGCAGAGCAAGACTAGAGCCGCGGCGGAAGGCGAGCGGAAGCCAGCCTCGTATCGATTGGCATTAGACAGGGACGCGACCAAGACCTAGACCTTGGAAAGGCGATCCTCTAGGTCGCCCGCGAGCACAAACAAGCGTCATCGATGCACGGGGGAGATTCGGCGAGCGGGCTGGGCCGAGCTCGGATGTCGGCAAGGCGGCATATCCTCTCCATAAAGCTATGTTTAGAGTTGGCGAGCCCCAAACGCGAATTTGCCCAGCTCAAATTTACTCCCAGCCGTCCTAAGCCGTCAGGTAAATGATGAAGTTTAAAGAGGTCCCCTTGTATTCGTATTTGTTGGGCTCAAATATGTGACATTAATTATCGCCCGTTTATATTCAGGAACAAAGGCTCACCAGTTTTCTCTTTCTTTCTCAACCATGGCTTACTAGAAATGGTAATTTGAAATGGCGTTGAATTAATCAATGGTCACTTCTCGTGGGAAGTGTCCACAAAGCTATATAACTTCCACGTGTTTTTTCCTTCTTTTTCGAAGTTGCTGTCAATCTTAAATTTGTTGAATAGCGAAAATCGGATCAGGGAATGGACGTGTAGATAAGTCGGAATAAAGTTTAAATACCTTAAGAGATGAAAGGCAAGAAAAGCAAAATAAAGAATCAAGGAAACAATTAAAAGGGGCTTAAATTCGCGTAAAAGTGTTATGCATGTTCAATTTAATCAAAGAAAACAAAGTTTGTTCTAACTGAACAATCCTTAAAAATGATCGAATAGCTAACACCTCTAACTGTGTATAACCGACACATTTTCCATTCACATGAAATCTTTGTATTTGCATCGTTGATTCATTGTGATGCAATAATGTTTGTTTGGCTTTATAATTGATAAAAAAATAAACAAAGAAACAGCGACCCTTGTTTTCTCAGGTTGTTTGCTAAAGGTTAATGTACTATTACTGAGTCGACTTCGGATTAAGTGAAAATATGTACATAATAAACAAAATAACAAGAAAGTGAAAGCCACAGCCAGAGTCTGGTTTCAAGGCTATGCACTATCTCATGTCTGATAGCCATAACATCACGTGCTTGAGTCGTCATTCACCTAATCCTCGTTCCTCAAACTGTAATAAAATAAATGAGTGTTCATTATTGTTGCTCGATTAATGTCATCTTGACCTTTGTCGGGAGTGTAATCGCGCGCGAGTTTTTTTTTTCCGGGGGGGGGGGCGTCATCAGTCGACACGATATGCCGGACTACATACACCGCGAGCACTCCTTGCTCCCCCATGGTCGTTGATATGTCAGCGACAAATTCATTCCCGGTGTGTTATCTATCTTCCCCTGGTCATGTTACAAGTCATGTCAGTATGTGGTAATGTGGTTTGCAGTAACCTTGCTAGATGAAGTCGTGGGGGATGGGTTGGTGTGTAAGGGGGAGGACGGCACAGAATTTGACACGTTTTTTCTTCTTTTAAAATGAAGAGAAACGAGAACGCCGATAAACACAAATTAACGTTCCTTTTTTAGAGAAAAAATAACTCAAGACTAGTGTAAAATCATCTTATTATTAATTTTACCGTAACGGCTATTGGATACGCCGTGCTTTTATAACGTACCAAATAATATCATGACCACCTTGTACTTTTGTTGTTGTTCATGATTCGAGTGATTGCACGACAGGTGACTCTGTTTTCGAAACAATACTTTATGAAATGCAAACAGAGATTTATTTACTCGTTCAGGGAAAAAAGAATAGTACAAAATTGAAGAGCCTCTCCATCAACAAATCCGGGTCCATCAGAACCCCCATTTGGCGCCGTTCGCGCTCTCGGGTTTCGCTTCACGTCAGAATGCTATCTGTTTGTTTCCCGCCATTAAGCCATCTGCAGACGACAGCGTGTTGTATAAACGACGAGTCGGAGGGGAGAGTTCAGGGCGCTATCGCGTTAATGTCGTGCCCTGTCTCACCCCGAGATACCTTCTGCATTCCTCCGATAGCATGCTCGCAGACAGCCATGTGATAGCTCATCCCCGTAACGAAGGAGTCCAATATCTCCTTTTTTTCTTTAGTCTGTCTGTACAGGCTTCATCCAAAGCATAAGACACATTTATTCAAAATGCATTTGATGATTAACTTACTCTGTTCACATTGATGTATATTTCATATGTATTGTAATTTGAAGGTTTATTTGCATTTTCTTTTTGTTTTGTTTATTATATGTAATTGTTTTTCATTGTATTTTGTTGTTATAGCGCTTAAAAGCCCCGTTATTATTATTATTTATTTATAAGCTCATTTTCCTTCCTTTACAATTCGAGGCTCAACTTTCGTTTATTTCCACATACATGATTTTTTCACTTTCTCTTTTCTTTTAATAGAACATTGATTTACTTTTCGATATTTGACGTACTTTAAATCAGACCCCAAAAGTACACTAAACAGGGTTTTCAGTAATAACATCTTATACAAGGTAATCTAAATTATCTAGCCATAGTAATAACGATACATAGGCGGAACTCTCTATGAAGTGCCCCTCTCCAATATAAGCATTCCTGTGCACTTGTAACTGTAAAGACCCCACTTAAAAATGGCATTAATTGAATTAAAGAGCATTTTGGTATCATCACTACATGTATCGCTTCTTGTATCGTCCTAACATCTCCTCAGCCAGTTTCAACAATGGTTTTCCCCCTTCAATAAAATATTCTGGTCTTTTTTGCAAATAGAATGCACCTAAAGTTCATAAGCTGTAAAGATTAAAGCAACTCAAATTTTCTGATAATTTTTCCAACCACTGCAATCAAAACTTTATATGAATTGGAAACCCCCTTAATTTGGCTTTTTATTTTGGCCACTAATGTACATAGATTGATTGACTGCCTTTGTTAAAGCATAAACAGTACATTTACATGACATTACTTTTGATTCTGAAAGTTAGGCCCTTAAACCTACCGGGAAAATAAACCTCAGACCAACGGCATTAGTCCATGGACTTGGTGGGGGTAAGGGAGGGAACATGCCCCTTATTTTTTTTTAAATGCTCCATTGTTCACTTCTGTTTCTACCATTTTGGGTTTAATGATCAGATATTGGTGGTTTTTCCAGATTATTCGAGGGGGGTTGGAGGACGGACGCTGGCCTCACTCTATACAGGATACACCACCCAATCGAATAACACTACTTAATGTTTGATTAATATTTCTGAAACAAACAAGTAGTACAATGAACCTGGACAGAAGGGGACACTTTTACCTCGTCAGCAAAAGTGTTCTCTTTTGTACCTCTGCCTATATACAGCTCTTATCTGTTTCACTTTGTAATGAAGAAAGCAGATCCTCTTTTTCTACGAAAGTGCATTATCTATGCACCCCAGTAGGTTACTAAATAATTGCTGATCGTGGGATCTTTCACTTATGACATTGATTCCCACTCTATAGCTAAGTTTTTTTCTCCCAATTCCTTTGCCATTTCTTTGCCATTTGGTGTTAACTTTTAAATGCTTTTTTGGGGGGCGGGGGACGTTCTCATGACAATTTGTGAAGAATCGGTGGCTTTTCGTGAACTTTTCATGAACTATTTCATATTACCTTTAAATATCGCATTTTCTTCATCTCCTGCATCCAAAACTAGAGATGATCTGCAGTGCCTTTTCGATTGGTCTCGAATCAAATGTAATTGAGCAATTAATTCAAGAAAAATTGTGAGATATCATGACGGATAAAACAGCCCAAGTCCAGGATGAAGATCCCTGATAACAGTCGGAAGGTTTCGTTGTAATTGAAAACGAATCTCCTGAATAAGGTTTGTCTCTGAGCACAGACTCATTCTGATTGGCTATTAGCCACAGGAAATAGAAACGTTTAGACGGTCGGAACCCAAGAATATGAGCCCAGTTTTTACAAAAGTCATGCTCAAGCATCTTTTATCAACGAAATAAGTAGGAAGGAGTAGATGTTACTTCATATATACGCTAGAAGAAAAAAAAAACTCCCGGGAGAGCTCGATAAAAGATTTCTGATGAAATATTTTCTTTCTTGTAGAAATGACGTTCTTTGTGCTAATGATTTAGTGCCCATACACATGTACATAGTAGTTTTTGCAATGGTTTTCTCTTTAAAGCTTATATCTACCTATTACTAAAGGATTTCAAGAAAATATAATTACAGATCATGAAAGACCGAGATTATCTACCTCAAATAGCTAATCATGTTATTAGTAGAGCTATATCAAATTTTGTCATGTAAAGCACAATGATCAAACGGATAACTGTTTTGATAGGTCTTAAACAAACTGTAAAAAGGTATATTTTTAGAATAGATATTTACCTAAATAACTAAAGTAAAAAATATCGAGAAAAGACATCAGGTACTATGACTATAATAGAGAAAGTTGAAATTACGGATTGATACGAAGAAATCTAGTGGTATTCAAAAGGTTATGCTCAATCGTGGGAATTACGTGAGGATTTTCAGATGGGAGTGTTTCGTCAAGAAAAACAAAATTAGCGTCAGATTTTTTTTTCTTCTAAATCCACAATTTTTTCCTTGCAGTATCCAACTGTGCACATGACCATTTCCGTAATTGTTTGGGTCTTCCTTATGACATTCAAATATATTCATCTTCTTAAGCACAACGTATGTTTTTTTAAAACAGGATTTCCAGCTGGATATACAAAGAATTTTTTTAAAGGGTAAGCAGGCTTTATCTAGATTATTATTAGCTGGATTGAGAAAGGTTCACCTTTCGCTCAACTGGGGAATTTAATTCATTTCCAATGTGAATGAACAGGGAATCGATGAGAAGGGCATAACCCATTTTCTGCAATTATGCTGATAGTATGTGGATAAACAGTGTCGATTTGTCTACTCTTCTCCTTAGGTACACTGACACATGCAGACAGATTCTCCAATATTAGATACGATGCAAATATTTCTCTGCTCTACTATCGGTGCCTTTTCTTCAGAATTGTATCGTGTATTTTATTATATGTGATTGGATCTGTTCATCTAAGTTCTGTCATATTTATTGTAAAATTATTGTGGTTGATATTTATTATGTATGTCTTATTCTGAAGTACATAATATTCATTTGTACATGTATTCAAATATGTTATTCAGAGATTGATTTCCAATACAAAAATTGGGGGGAAAATATTTATTGTAAAAAATCAGTATAAATTGATTGTTTAATTCTCTACTTTCACCAACTTTGTTCACTTTCGATTCCCCCACCTTTCTCTCTCCCTCTCTCTTTCTCACACAAATCCTTTTAAGGCAAATCTTCTTAAAACGTTTAATCATCTTCGCTTCCTTTTCTTCACATTTACATTCCATTTCCTTCATATATATATATATAAACCGCGTTCACACAGCTCGTCTAAAAAATCCAGTGTACACACTTATACACACGCACACATGCAGAGGGGCACTCACACTGGTGGTAGATGTCACACATTTCATATCATTCTTGACCAACCCCCGGTAACGACACAGGTACAATAGAAAGAATACACAAAATATTATTCGTTCATGTACAAATACAGAGATATTTTTTCTCACTTTTTCAACATTTTTTTTACGTCGACAACGTCGTGTCTTGGACACAAGACATTTCAAAAAGACAAGACTACGCACTAGATTAACACTCAGGCTACGATTAAATTGGCAGATAACTAGCATAGCCGATAGCGTGATCAAGGACTATGGTATCTGTGAAGAAGCTACAATGAATGGAAAAAAGATGAAATTGGAATAACATAATCCAGGTGGGACCAAATCAAAACTTGAAAAATAGTACAGAAAATAATGCCAGTACAGCAATGTATATTTGCTTCTCGATGGTGGGTGTAGAGCTATTAACATCTGGACAAAGAGCCGTCACATAAACATTTGTAACAACTAGAATCGCCCATGTGTCTTTATATGTCATTAATCTAAATAGTTTGGATGGAAACCACTTTCATTTTAACTGCACACATCTGTGCAAATAACTTCCAATGCCGAGTTAGCACATCGGTCGCTTATCTCATTTTTACCACTTTATTTTTAAAATGTTGACAGTTGAATTCTGGAAATCACAAAAGAGAATTTATTCACACCAATCACTAAAAAGGAATTCACGAGATAAAAGCATAAAGCAGGAAATTTAAGTACAAATACCATAAATGTGTGAATAACGAAATACATTTGTTTTTCTGCTTTTATACACAAATTTGCAAGAAATGGCATGAATGCTATGAAATTACCAGCTGCAGGATAAGAAATACTAAAAAAAGAAATAATAAAAGAATGGTATGATGAAACAGAGTAATAAAATATGTTAAACCAATTATAACAAGGACGGTTCCGCATACTGTTTAATTTGTATAATACAGTACTCTTTTTGCCATTATAATAAGATTTCCGACAAAATAATTATCCAGTCATTATTAAAACATGACAAACAAAAAAAATACTTCAAAGGAAAAACTTTCAGTGTTCGTGCTTTAAAATGTTACAAAAAAAAGTGTAAATACGGTGAGAAGCCAGCCTTAAAATAAAATATTTTATTGATTCGGGTAATTGAAGAAAAACAAAACGAATTAGAATTCATCTCTACAGGGTCTATATTATAAAATTATGTTTAAAAAGTCGTTTGCAACAACATTTCAGTGAAATTAATGAATACCATGCATGCTTATAGTTTATTCAATACATTCCAATACTTATGTCGGATGATAATCAACGGAAAATTGAATTTAGGAATTCCTACTTCAAAAGATTTCATCACAACATGAAGTTTAAACATTAAAGTTTAAAGCGTTACATTAAAAACAAAGTGGCACTTTAATTTTCATCAGGCATTTACGATTTGGCAAGTACTGAGCAAAATTAGCCACAAGTGGAATAGCAATGTTTAGATTTCTAATTACATATATCGATAACTACTAAAATGCACAACTAATACAGAATAAAGAGACTTTTTATTTTTGAAAACTGTTACAATACAACAAAACAGTTAGATGCACTGTATAACCAGAAGGATTTGGAGGTTTTAATATATAACACATTTTAGGCTAAAAAATGTTATTTCATTTGGTGGTGAAAATAAGGATATCCAATATCTGACTTAAACGGTCTATGGGTAATACTTTACCATTTAAAAAAATTAAAAGGGTAATCCATTTTAACTGTACCTGGTACACAAAAGTCTAAAATATGCATTTGGTTTTGATTCATAAACGAAAACAATGCAATGTGATTGTGCGTAAACATCGATCAGTATTCTACCAAACTTTTAACCTGACACCGGGTTTAGGATTTAGGATCCTACAGAGGAATGTAGTCTGCCGTATAAGTTTATCATTCTTAAACATGATATTAGACCCCGGGTCTAACTACATGTAGTAGAATTTGAGATGTCTATTACTGATGTATGTTACTGCATATTCATTGTTCTTCTAGTGTAGAAAGAACAAAAGTTTTCAGAGCAATGAAAGCACGTTTAAAAGAAAAAATCGAAAGTCTAAAATACAGACACTATTAGAGTGGAATAGATTTCCAGGAACACAACAAACATTGCACTCATAGCACAATGCGAATTGTGAGAAAGAACAACCACAATTTTAAACATTGTATTGACATTAGATGTGACACTTTTATTCTTTGGCAGTCACATGTATTGTGAAAATGGGTCTGAAGTTTTTGGCAAATTCACACTGAATCTGAATATCGATTCAGATTTATTTTCAGGCTTAACAGAAAATGGCAGCAAAAATGTTGCGGATGTTTGAACGATTCTGTTATAATTGCATGATGTACATTTTATATATAGATAGATAGTACTTCAAACAAACTTTGAGTATCTTAAGTATTTCAATTTGTCTAATATATTTCAGTACACACAAAAGTGACAATAATTGTCTATGTACAAGTTACAAATAAGTAACTCAACTTTGAGTTACAATTTTTATGTGAATAATTATATAGCAAATGTATACGATTATCTATTTATATAAAATGACACTAGATATACTGAAAAAGCAACTTCTTTTCGCATCACGCATACTGGAGCTTCAAGCTTAAAATACAAAAATCACACTGCAGCATTGTGGGATACACGCTCTCTTACAAAATCTAGCGCCCTCTTTTCGATACAAAACTATGTTTCAATCACCTGGGGACCTGGACAACTTTGTTTTCTTGTGTTCATATGAAGTTGGTGCTCTATGACAAAGTCTTTCCCTTTTAGTTGACCTTGTTTTATTTTACTTCCTCAGAGGAAAGAGAGGTTGATGACAAAAATAATAAGGAAAGTACGAATAATACTATGATAAGATGACAATAACCACTATCGTAATCTCTTACTTTATTGAAGGCCAAAATTATTTGTAAATACTTTTTTTAGTCATTATTTCCCTTGGAATACAAACATAATTCAAGACTCAATTTCAATTTCAATTTTGATTTTAAACAAGGAGGGCAGTAATAACAAAGTGACATGGAAGTGATGTCTTCACCATCGACCACCTTAATTACTTTCATAAATTGCGAAGGGCATGGTAATGCTTAGGATAAATGAATAGGGTGGGAGTATACACAGCATTGGCAATACAAGGTATTGGGTGATCGAGAAATAAAAACAAAAGATGCATATACAAAACTGACAACAGTTGTTGTTGAAAACAAATCAAATAAAAAAAAAAAGTATCCGAAAAGATTCTTTTGACTGTTCATGTAAAATTTGTAGACGAATGTTGATGAATTATTTAAGTTCTGGGTGTTACCAAATGACTCCGATAAACGTCTTCTATTGAAACATGGTCTTGATATTTCGGATATAAAGCAATTAAGTGAACGTTTAATAATACATCAAACGAATTCAAAATGGTATTTTATTTTTTTCCATCCGTGAAACTATTCTCAAAGGCGAGCAAATCATTAACAGTTCATCATTAGGACTTTTAATAACAAAATAATAGCACTAGAAACTATCGACTTTACGAATACTTGCGGTGAGATGTTCCGTCTACGTCAGACTCTAAAACAACACCGGTTTGGAACCAGTAAACATAGAAATGATAGAATATAATCAAAAGTATCACTAGTTATACAAACAATTAAAACACGCAGTACGTACTGAAATACACAATGTCAATTAACCTAACAAGTACCAAGAATTCTGGTTTGCACAATGAATCTATGGGAACTTCAGCATAATTATAATCCTCTGTCATACATATGCCTTCTGTTTTATGGAATGCTGCAACACCTTAGATCACCTAGAAGACAATGACAACCAGCTTTGAACAACCAATGGCCCTTCTAAATCTTGTTTTTCATAATGCTTTCTCATTTTTGGATGGAAGGCCCCATGCCTTAGTTTTACTTCCAGAGTTTTGTCTTGTGAAATTGGAGTAGGTCTTGTCTGTCCAATACAAAATACGATTGACTTTGAGTCTAAATATTCATCAAACTAGCCATCCTCTTCCTCATCCACTCTTTATAAAGCAAAGTGTAATTTCATGAATTTAGGCTATGGGTAAAAATCAATGATCTGAAGTCATTGACAGATATCCGTTGATGTTGGAATACGGTACAACGCCCTCTCAGTCACCAACATAATTTGTTTGAGTTTTTACAATGACGTATAAACCAAATTCGATAAAACATTGACATTTGAAAGAGTTTAAAGGAATATCATTCCATAGTTTAGACCAGAGTGGAGCCTCTTGTGAAACAAGTGCAGTGAAAAAGAAACCTTCTTGTAATTCTGAACGGTCAGAAGTAAGGAAAAAGAAGTTGGAGACAATATTTAGGCTAAATGGAAATGGTTAAGATTATTGGGTACTGACCCCTTTACAGGGGCTCTGTATTTATATGGAATGCACTTTTAACAAAGGGAAATCCCCCCTAATTTTTTTAGATGGTAGGTTCGTGGTGGTGTCATCATTAGCTGATTAGCAGAAGATATTCCCCATTGTTAAGGACGGCGACGTGGTATCCTCCAGTGGCAGTTCCTGGGGTATTGTACCAAAATCCGATCAATGTAGTTTCGAAAAACTTCAGTATCTGGACTTACTTCCACAGTGAGCCATCCAGTCCTATCCTCCAGAATAAAGTATGGCTAATGGTTACAAGACTCCAATTTTCAGGGATAATAATGAAGCACCACAACCACAACATCTCTTCATCCCCATTTTATTTCTAGGTTATCCCTCTCCATCTCTATGCAGTCTTTGTTCAGTACTGTCTTCTTATCAAAAGAAGAATGAAATTCGTACTGGAAAGTATCGCCCTGGTCAGCGACTACAATTCAGTATGCCCGTTGCATATTTTTTACTCAAGCTTTATCCACTGATCTTGTCTCCCTGTCACATTGTTCATAGTTGACCTTATTTTTGGCATTGATAGACATATTTATCTCTATAACATAAAACTGCATTTTGCTGGTCCCCGGACCTGCCTCAACATCTCACTGTCATTGCATTGTCATGTAGGGCCAGCTGAAGGAACTTCCAGAGAGCAGCATATCGCGAATGAGAGTCTCAATGGGGGTCTTGCCCACCAGCCGAACGAAGAATAATTGTTCGATTACGTGCGACGAGACGGTTCGGAGCGAAGGAAGCCGAAGAAGAAGTTTGCCGAATCGGTTGGGCTGGTTAGGATACTGACTGCGGACGTACTCCTCAAGGGCGCATTGGGACTTCTCTTGAAGAGCCTCGATGTGGGCCGCATCGGACAAACCACATGCATCTGCGAGAAAGAAGAAATAAAAGAAGAAAAACAATCGGGTTAGATTTGAAAAATGACAACACATTGATAATGCTAATATATCAATATTGCAAAATAACCGGTGATTTTCCATTCAATAAAAGGCAGAGGGGATCCAGGTCAAATGGGGATACAATTGGGAAAACATATTTTAAAACCAAGAAAAGGGGGTATGCCAATTGTGTTTAAAGATGGGGCAGTGATATGGGCACAAATATAATATAATTGTATGTGTTCGAACATTATCGACACTCGCATCGGCTGATTTTCCAATACCTTGTGAATTGTTGGATAAAGCAATCAACAAAGATATTTTTTTTCAATACAAAAAATGGTTACCACTTATTACGTTGACAATAACAATGACGTAGGAATTCCTGTTTTACTACCGCACAAATTCACGACACACAATGTATCCCAGAGTATCTGTTAAGCTTGGGATTATAAAAGTAATCAAGCAAAACGCTCGAACCAAACAGCATCAATAGTGGCACGGATAATGGTGTTATTTATCATTCAGCACTTGACATTCATATGTAATTCTATTGAATAAAGCCAAGGTATCATGACGCTGTTTGGAAGCCATTATAGTAATAGGAAAACTAATAGGAATGCATACACATGGGAGAGAGAGAGAGAGGGCGGCAGGGGTTTAAGAGAGGGAAATATGTATCTCCATGTATATAACATATTATAGAGAGAGAGAGAGTGAGAAAGAATCAGATTCTTAGATTATTATAGTAACATAAATATGTATAAAATGATAGGCCTATATAATGTCTGGTTGAAAAGTATAGCATAGAGATGAAAAAATACGGAGCGAGAATGCGGAGAGAGCATGATAGAGAAAGAGAGAGAGCATGAGAGAGAGAGAGAGAGAGAAAGAGATCAAGTGGGCTAGGGTGTATGTGCGTGTGTATGTTAGTGTTTTAAGGGAGAAATAAAAGTATAAAACTATTCATATACCATAGCGTAGTGATAAACAACGAGGCGGAGGATGGGGGGGGGGGGGTGTACACACATCGGGGAGTGTAGGCAGAGATGTGGGGGTGGGATGGGAGCGCAGAGAATGAAACTTGGCGCATTAGTGACGATATACATGTATATCCATCTCTACAATACCATCGCTGAATACACAATGGGAGCCTAGTGATATTACGGGTGATCCTCCCTATCTGATGGAATTAAAAGGTTACGAGGGGCGTGCTGGCTGGCGGTGGAAAAGTGCAGCAAAGGGTACTGCTCTGGTCTTTGACCCTCGCCCGATAATGTACGCTCAAGTGTTTGCTTTTCAGAAAATTACGATTCATATTTTGTTCTCTTCTCTTAAATAAGAGAACCTCGATGCAGAACAAACAGGGCTTGGTTAAATACGTCTCGTCGTTGTTGTGTATTTTAGACCATTCTGTTTGCACGTATTCGAATAAAAGAGAGAGAGAGAGAGAGAGAGGGAGCCGCATTTTATAGAGTAGTGTATTATGTTGTACATTGTGACAACAATAATCCATGCATGATTTCAGACTACATAGTATATTAATCCGAAGCAATTATGCGTTTATTCGTTTCATTTTAGAAACTGCTCCCGGGGCACACTACAGGAATGAACCTAAAATGAGAGTCATTTTCTACAGTAGTTTGTTTCTAAGTGTTTTGGTACTAATTGCCTGAATATTATCCACTTGTTTTTGATAGAATCAATAATATTGTCATACAAAGGGAAAGAAAACGGAAAGCTATAAATTAGGAGGACATCTTACGGTCTCAATGCCAGACATTATATATTTTAGCTAAATTCGGCCCTTTCAACACTCGAATTTACACAAAATACCTAACTGTAGGTAGTTGACTCCAATTTCAATGTTACTTACGATATTATTATCACAGGATATGACAATGCACTCGCTTATATGTGTATGTGCTTCGGTATCATTCAGTGTTATAGTGGTAGTGTCAAAACCTTGATATATCTACAACTTCAATCAACACCCTATACAATAATGGCAAGCCTTAGAGTGAGATTAACATCCAAGTGAAAGTAACACGGAAGATAAATCTTCAATAATAATGCAAAAATAGCTTTTACATCTAAGTCGTGTTTTATATACCCTTTTAACTACCGACTGGGGAATATTTAACACTTATCGGAAGCAGGCAGATTATTGGGTATTCATATGCTGATGGATTCCCAGTATCCCCCTTCTTAATGGAAGACTTTAAAACATGGAGGAGGATTATGTGAAACTACACGCCGCTTTTATCCTAATTTGATTGCACAAAATATTTGTAGAAGCAAGAAACTGAGAGAATGAAGAGACCGACCAATTCACCACAATTCATGTTTCTCAGCAGTTGTTGACATACTTAAACAAAATTTCTAGATGTTTATGGATTGGGATTGAAAAAGGTGTTACACCCGGGTGTAAAATCTGTGTAGTTCTATATATAGTTACAATTACTCGTATCTTATCTTGTTATGGTTTTATAACATAATCCAGCTAGGTATTCTAATGTATGATTTCATTGTTCACATTGCTGCGACCATACATAATATGTGTTGCGCTTCGTTTTTATGAACGCAGATAATGCGTTTACAGTTTGAAATTTGCTACGTAGAGAATGCCGTGAGTATATATGGGTTGCAGCCCGCTTGTCTTGATTTATTCTCCTGTCCTCAGTTTGCACAAATGTATTCGTCAATGTTTGTAACATTAAGCTCTTGAGTCGTGACCAAACCTTGAACACGTCTGACCTTGAAGCTCGCTCAAGATCTTCGTCAACACACCGTCAACCGGGGACCTCTTTTTATTTTAAAGATACAATTGAGTTTCGGTCATGCGATTGCATTGTAAAAGAAACTATAAGCAACTGGGGAAAGGTTGATTTTGTAGCACATAAGAATTCGTGTATACTGTGAGACTATGATAAGATATCGACTTAGTCTTGTTAAAAGTCACATGCACCCCAAGCAGATACATGTATATGTATGGGACTACATACACATGTGGCATGGAAGTTTAGAACAAACATGTTCGATATGTATTGTCATATGGGGACATTTTTCACCCATACCGACAACTCAATCTTATCTTTAACGCCAATAATTTATGTTAGCCTGCCCTCCCGTCATTCTTGAGACGTTGTTTTCATTAAAGTCGTCACAACGTTGGAATGAAAAATTGTCAAGCAATTAGAAACTTGTCTTTCACATCACTCTTTTGCTCTACTTCCATTTGAAGGTATATTCGTGACTGTCTCGAATTAAATGGCAATGACAAAATTCTCCACAAAATGAAATATGATTTATCTAACACTATCTTGCAAGAATTTTTTTTAGAATTAAATGATATTTGCCAAAATAAAACAAATGTATATAAGCTGATAAAGAGCTTGGGCTACTAAAGTCTACCAAACCGATATAGTTAATCAGAGGACGCAAATTCCCTCTGATCGAACTTATAACCCTTTCGATGAATATTGATTTTAACCTTTTTTTAACAACGTTTGGTATCAATATTTCGTATCAATGTTTCTAGGAAAAGCAGCCCTTTACGATGTGAACCTCTGGGACTACATAACATTCCTAAAGTGTTTCAGGGGTTTTATTCATACAGTATACACCATGTCACACCCTGATTGCAGCAGTAGCCTGTCACATGATGGTAATATCACCGGCAACTATTTGAACACGGTAAAATATGTAGGTTGATGTGGAATTATAATTTTCCCTTCTTGTCGGCGAGCTCTGAAACTGAAAGAGCCGCCCCCGTCCGCTCCCCCTTCTCTCTCGAGTTTCTGTTTACCGATTCTCAGTCAGCGCTCCGTAGCGGGCAAGAAGTGCAGTCACATCCTACCCTTGCACGATAAGAAAGCCGATCCTGGTCGCCCGTGTTTACCGACCGTGGCCCTGGCTGAGGTCTCGAGCAGCGCAGAGTCACGTCGAACACCGCAAATTCGACTTCTAAATCTCGCGCTCATTTAGCCCCCTTAAACCTTTCTGCTTGCAAGCATGGGGCAATGATCAAAACAAGGTTGATCGGGCATTTTTCCTCCTTAAAAAACAGGCAGACTCTTTAGTAAGACTGGGTAAATGAGTTTTGGCTGCACTTTTCTCTCCCCCGGTCGAGTTCGTGCTCGTTGAATTGGCAGATTCGCGTGGAACGGACGGCGAAGTGGACGTGAAATAGGATTGGGTTCGGCGCAAATTTCAAGGTTTGTATTTCTGTTAGGTATCTGGGTTCTACACACTGCAATCTAAGAGCTCGTTTCCGTGTCTTGATTGATCGTAATTAAGCACGGAATAAGACCTGCAGGGACATCGTCTGCACTTCGGGTTTTTGTCTAACTTTATTGGCGGGAACCAAAGGCCGAAGTCGTGTCTTCTGCCTTCCATGGCACATTACACCCATTTCTTGTCATCTTTAGGTAATGACGGTTCATATCTTGCTTTGCAAACTCAAACTCGAGGGAGCTGTAATTAAAAGTCATGCAATAAAGCCAGACTCCTTTAGTTGAACCATAGCCAACCCCGAGGGAACTGACTGAGAGTTAAATGTGAACTAACGCCCACCTGACGCAAACATGTAAAATGAAATAGTAGATGAGACAATGTTCAGTGTCATTTTTAATAGATGGTATATTCTAAGGAAAATGATTATGACCAAAAATATTGGTCGTTTACCTTCGTTGTATGTCTATATGATTTGTGGAGAGAAAGTAGATTGGGGTATTTTATTACAAGTGATGTAGGGTGTTTCTGTATAGCCTAGGACACTAAGATAAACAAATTTGATTTGATCAATGAAACAGCACAAGATTTTAGATTGAACTTTTTCCTTCATAATTGTTGATAGTCACTACATTAACACCCTATCATAATCACGATTTTACTTTACAACTATGACGTGTATCTACAACGCTAAGCGGGAACGATTCTACTATGGGTGTGACCTCCTCATTACAATGCTACAGCATGTATCTATGGAACGTTTAACTAACGCAATATGTGAATAATTCTATTTTGGTCTGACGCCCTGTTCCTCCTGCGGGTACTCGTCGTCCCATTGAGACGCAGTGCGTCCGGCGTTGAACGCCACTTCATGAGGCGGCTTGAGGAGTGGGTGGACGCAATGCCCCAAGCCCAACGCAAGTGCCTTCACACGCAGAAACATACTGCGTTGCCTTTGTTACTCGGAACACACAACACGAGGTTGGTATTCGTTATGAAACTCTCGGCACTGTACCTCTCTGGTTAGCATTTCGTCACCTCACAGTTTTAAAGACATAAGAGCCAATGACAGTACATGGTGGTAGTGTCTTTTTGGCAGAAAGCCGACGACTTACTGTTTGAAGTTTATATTTATAATCATACGTCATGCCTTATAAAGAATTATAATTGACTCGAATTGTTTGCAACCTTACTTGAGATTAATATCAACGGCAACTCAGTACACATTGTAGATGGACGTTCGCGATTGGATGGAGGACTTCGAATTTATGATCCATCCTGATACCAGTGCTTGGTTTACACAGCATTCCTCTGTGACCCTAACGGAGCGATCTCAGAATGTATATATATATACGGTTTAATGTACTACTACTCGGTTCAATGTGCTATGTTGCATGCATAATTGCTCATGCGTACAATTGAAACAGACCGTTGTCACCGATGCCATTGTATCTATCATATTTTATGGCCTAAGTGACCTCGCTCGTTCATTTAAATTAATTAGACAGGTCTTGTTTGTCTGCTCATATTAATCAGGGCGTAATGCCACCGCTAAACCCTAACACACTCTCATTAAATACCTGGATATAGATCGGGTCGGATCAATGTCATCATGCCAATGCAGGAATGACACTGAACGACAGAAACAAGGATCTGAAATATCTAGTGGCGTGGAGTAAAAGTACAATGCAGCAAGTGATAGGCCTAGCTCGGTGACAGGAGAGCATGAAAACGTAGTGTCACATATTATACGGTAGCATTTTCATAAAAGATTCAGCGTTTCTGCGGAAAAACCGCTTCATCTGAACAATTCGTGAATAATTAAAAGGGAGAAAAGTCACATCTAAGCGATTTTCTTCCTTTAACACTAGCACTTCAGCGGAGCTATATTAACATGATGATGTTGGCTCAAAATCATTTGCATCATAATGTATGTGTTTCCCCGGTTAATGGTGTGAGAAAATTGAATCAGCAAAAAAAAACTGACTACGGGAACAACAGTGACAGAGTGAGCTATTAGTTTACAATCTCACCATATTGAATCAAGCATTTGCCTTAAAAACTAAGCCTACACCTGTTTACACCAGTACTATCTGTACATATTTTCTCCTTACCTTCATGGTCGTAACAAAAATATTCACTAGAGTATATTAACAAAAATATATAAACACGCCCACGTCATCCCACACACCAGCAGGAATGACATTGATAAATGGGCCGGAGAAGGAAAATGCATGCAGGTTCATTACCCAACATGACATACTATTCATTAAGATAAATCTACACTAAGCCAACCTACTTTATTTTTCTATTCCCCCAAATTAAACTTTGATGCAGTAACTTAAGTCGAATCGTAATATACATGAATAAACATTTCGTTCATCTTCCTTTTAATTTTTTTCTTTCCATCTCTGTCAGTTTCATATATGTGTGTGTGCCGTGTGTGTGTGTGCGCGCGTGTAAATTCTATATCAATTTCACGCGAATTGCAAATGGTTTTATATAACTTAGATATGTGCCAATAAAATATGAGGATGCAAATCATTACTACTAAACAAGAGAGGAGAGATTTATCATAACTGCAAGAATTATTCAAAAGACCAGTATCTGGTTAGCAAAGCAAGCGGCAAGCTGAACATGGTTTGCGATTCACGAAAGCTAAACGAGGAGAAAAAACCCACCCTCTAGGAGAAAATGCAAATCGCATCCATGCATTAATACCAGATTACACTCAACCAAGGTTCATTAACGGTCATCTGCCAAGGCCAAGGTTCCTTGAGCTAGGAACCAATATAAATTAAGAAGAGGGAGGGACCGGGTGAATATGTGAGAAACCTGCAGGAAGGCGAAGAGGGGAGATGGGGGAGAGTGGGGGAGAAAGGAAAGGGGGATGCTTTTTAAATATTCTTTTCAGGAAGGTGCAAATGCACAAAGATAAACCTGCTTGTATACGATAGAGAGGTGAGAACGGGGCGTTGAGAAAGAAAAAAAGCAAGAGAAGGGGGAGGCCATCGAAAGAAAAAATATGAGGGGGAGGAAAGAAAGAGTGGATGTAATCAATGAGTATCCACAAGCTAATTCTCATATCCACCACATCACCCGACATCCGATGCCCCGAGCGACCAGCGCGGTCCTTTCTCTTGTTTCATTACCGCTTTCCCCCCATCTCTCTCTCTCTCCCTTACGATTGAAAAGAAGGATAAGTCGCCGGGCCATTTTATCCTGTTATTGGAAGCAAACAGAAAAACCCTTCCCAAATCATTCACCTTCCGCCTTCGTAAATTTGTAGTTATTGAACCTCTCATAAATGCTCAAATTTGTATTTCGATTTATAAATATATATTCTCTCGCACTCTTTTCATTACCTACACCTGTAAGTTCATACAAAATACAGAGAACATGGAAATGAAATGTTGATGTGTGTGACATAAAGGTCTGTATTGCGTAATGAGGTTAGAAACGAAAATATTTCAGGGTCTCACTTCACATTTCCGACATCATTGTTAGATCTTTCGGCAATCATAAATTACCATGCCCTTGTCCTGCATGCCTGATTATTGGTTTTGATTCAAAAATTTATTATTTTCGTCGACTGGATCAGTCACGTGTGGTTTCGGATTTTGAAGGTTCCAATAAATCGTTTAGTAGGTCCATAGTAGCATGAACCCGATTAAATCTGCATCCAGTACAGACCAAGTTCTTCTACGACGAATCTATGCAGGAGATAATTTTCATTCAGATCTTTGGCGAGTACTTAATTTCGGAGAAATTCTAATATTTTCTTAGATATTTACCACTTTGAAAGACGTACGTACCTACTCATGGCACAATGAAGATTCGATTAGAAATATAATAATTAGCATTGAAATAACACTTTATCCAATCAAAGATATTTGAATTATTGCACAGAACCTCTGTGGAAATTCATGATCATTAGGATAACAACAAGCAAACATAATCAATTATTAGCACTTGTTAATCTATCGTTTAATTTAATATAGGCCCAAGGTACATGTTTCCAATATGTTGGGGAAAACAGTTAACACTCCTTTTTAGCATGTTATTTCAGTAAAAAAGGAACACATGAGTACAGTCTTTCTTATCCATGTTACTGCACCACAAGAGGAACTAGTTCCGAACTACGATGGCACGAGAATGCCATAGACACACATGATGGGTTAAATTGATTGTGCTCCTCCTTTCAAGAATGTATAATGTAATTGTAAAAGGAAGACGAATCAGTTCAATAAATTAGGTCTGAAGTTAGATGATGACCTATTTCATCCAAACCCGGTTTTTCTCGTTCAATATTGACTCCATAACCATGGATTGCACGCCTTTCTCCCCCTTTTTCACCCTCTACAATTCACTTTTCTTTCTCTAAATACTATTCAGACGGTCTGTGTTTACTCTCAAACAAGCGGCCAGAAACCCCCAGTGGAATTCATAGGGAAGACAAGAGGTGGAAACACAAGAAGAAGGGACTGAAGTTTGACAGTTGAAATCGTCTTTTTTCCTTCCTTCTCCAACGAGACTAACATTTGTGATTACCCCGTCCACCTCCTATCAATTCAATACAAATAGTCCTAACCCACATTCTGAGAGCAGGGGTTTCGAAGGAATTGAAAAGATGACAATCGTAAGCGATGGAATTCAGTTACTATGACCTCTTTTTCTCTAAGATCTCGATTTACTCAAGCCAATTTAGAAGATTGGATGCCTTTTAGTGTATCAACCCACAATTCATTCAGTGGCAATTAAACATGTATGAAGGGAATGTCAGGAAAGGAGAAAAAGGTAACGGTTACAACTATCACCTCGCGTATATTTTGGCACAATATTCAATTGAACTGATCTAGACAGCTAATTTTAACAATTGCTGCGAACACGTACGTTATATCTGTAAATAGTAAATTAATATAAGAACTAACAAGACAGAATAAAATGGAAACATAATAATTGCAAATCTCTGACAGAGAGAAAAAGAGAAAGATAGTTTCCACTAGATTCTTGCCTGAGTAGATTAGATGCGTGAGAGTTCATATTGTATGAGCATTTAATTAAGTTTAGGTATGATATTTTTTGTTTATGTGCCTTTTTGAAGCCTAAAATATGTTAGCCACGGTCGGCCCCTCTTCTGGTATAGCGCCACCTGGCGCACAATCACGGCACAATTTTTGATTTCCCTATTCCACCGAAACATTGGGGATGGAATTGTACCAGTACACTAGTAGGCAACAGTGCACATTCACTACGTAAGTGCGGAGACAGATACAATAAAGTACGTAAGTGCGGAGACAGATACAATAAAGAAGTGATGCCTTTTTGGCAGTCGTTTCACAACCGAATGTTGATACATAATTTGCATATCTTCGAAACGAGCCATTTATATTAGGATAAACTTACAGAACTGTTCTAAATGCTGTTTTGGAATCGCGCAGGGCTAATTCTGTACTGATCCATGTTATAAACATTTTTAAAGTGATAACATTCGTTTATATTCAATCGGTGACACAGTTTCATAAAATATCCAGATTACATTTATTAAAGAAATATAAAAAACGTCTCCGCCCTCATGAGGGTATTTTCAAACGATAAGATGATGCTAGACTATGTCACGATGGAAACAGAAAAAGAAAATAAATGTGACAAAATATTCTTCCAAATTCCAATAAAGGATACATTTACGTCCTCTATTTTTGCTCCCTCCTACTCCTCCCAAACTACACTGAAATCGTCATTCTTCCTCTATTTCTTTTTCTTCTACTGTTTCTTTCTCTGATTCTTCAACTTCATCTAATGCTTTCTTCTCATTTTCCCCATCTTCATCTGAACTCTTCTCCTCCTTCCTATCCTCTTGTTTGTCATCTCCTCCTTGTTGTCTCCTTCTGCCTCTCCCAATCCGAAGACTCTTGCATTCTTTGGCAACCGTGATAAAAACGATCAGCACTCACTGGAATGTAATATCTTGTAATATCATGTTGGTGGAACATTCTTTTCCTTTTTATCAACTGCGAGAGAATGTCCAAACCGATACCGGGTATTTTGTGGTTATACCGCAAGGAAGGAGGATTATTTGACGTAGCATATAGGAAGAAAACCGTGTATGTATGTGATTGTCAGAGGAGGAAAAGAACAACACACGTCAAAGCAATATGGCTATGTTAGATGGAAAGGATGCGATAAAGAGTGGTTACAAGAAATGGTTAATTCAACGGTTAATTTTCTTATGCATGCTTCTTTTTGCAAATTCCCTTTTCTTTCTCTTTTTTTCGCACATGGTATGATCAGTCCGAGTCATCACGCGTCGAGTCTATTATACACGCAACCAATCCACTGACTCATGGCGAACCCTATGAGTACTTTTTTCCATCGCAGTCAGATGCGTGGATGCAGTCGCTGAGAAAAATGTTGTGCACTCATCAACCATTGCTCCGCCAGCATCAGGTCATTAACATCATTCATGACATCTTTTCGAGGCGACTTCATCTCCAATGTGATGAACTTTCGCAAGCAGGAGGGCCGGCACGGCTCGGTGATGCTGATGCTAGCTGCGGAGGAGAGTGCTTGCCGGGCTCTGGAAGGAGACTCGGTCATAATTATTCCAGTCAGATGCTTGTTTCGGGCAATCACCGCATATCCTGCGATTACACTCGCTTCGTAGGCTCTCTATGAATGACTGAGCTCTTTACATTCTACATGATTCATTGAAAAGAAAAAACCTCAAACGTTCTCCTCAAAAGCAGATTCAAATCACGAGAAATTTATTTCATTCCGATACACTAGGGTGTATGTTGTTTGTATATCAACAACAATACATACTGTTCTCCCGTGGACAAAAAGTAGCCGCCTCTTTTCGATGAATCAATTCGTTCGCATGCTTCACCGATTAGTAGTAGCTCGGCATTAATGGCCTATGTATATTGCTTCTGTTCAAAGAAACAACTTGAAAACCACCACATTTTCTTCCCCAAGTTCACTCTTCACGCTGATCTAACCTTGTATATGCGAACCAGTCGTAAAAATCACTTGGTGTGAAACAACGGACTCCAAAAATATAACAAACAAAATCGATGAATGTTCTTTGCATTCTCTGAGGATAGAAATATTCAATTGCGCGGGAGATGGAAAATGGAATAGTGCAAGTGCACTATCCGTCCCTTTCATGCTCGCTTTCTGCTAGCATCTCAGCGGTTTCGACACTCTCGCCAAAATTCTTGCAGGGGAGTTTGAAAAGGATAAGAGTTAATAAGGTATTAATTAATACACGAGACCAACCCTTGGAATGCTTATATCATGCCTTCCATCAAGTAAAGAAGAGTAAATTCTGTCAGCCCTAAAACTATTAAAGGGCCTATATTATTATACGAAGGACTAACATTTCGTTCACATAATCTACTTTGAGTCAGTACACTTGTATTGAAATCGGTTGATAAGTAAAGTAACGACGTCTAGAGATTAGTAGAGAAGTGTAAATCGCATAGGTCCTTTATGAAAATTGTTTTTATATATAGAGCACAGTAATTCAGTACACTTTACATGAAATAGATCAAGACTGACAAGTGTCCTTGTCCTTTCTTTGGGTGATCCTTTATGAAATGTAGCAAATATTCTAATGCATTCACTCTCACATAATGGACAGAGTGTTTTAGTGCAATTTCAAGTGCAGACATAATTGTTGAACATACCAATATCAATATATAATTTTGAAGAGAATTCAAAAAAATGTTCATTCAGTATGCTCTCCCAATCAAAAGTCTAAATTATAGAGGCCTGTGTTCTTGTTTAGATTTTCATGCTTAGCGTATAATAATTTTTACACAGGGATTGCTTGGTAAGGAACATTAATTAAATGTTGCTTTTAGAAAAGAATAAAGGAATTGATGTACTGCAGTAAAGAATTGTAGGTATTGTCCTCGGTACACATTAATTTTAAATGAAATACATTTTCCATATAAATTTCCCATTCTTATTCTCCGTAAATCATAGACTCCCATTTATAAACTGATTTCGCTATACATAATATCTTACGGTCATGGTTCTGGCCCGTATCCCAGGTTTCCCTGTCCTCACATTACTGGAGATAGGACACTAAAATAATTAGACTCTTTATAATTATACTGGCCTTTGCATGTAGTCAAATCATCTCGTCCTGAAGACGTTCGAAAGAGAACGTCGTTCCATAATTACATCTCGTCACCGTTTTTATATTCAAATTGTTATCTTCACAGTACTCAGTAGGCTTATAACCCTATCGGCTAAGACTATATGGAAATATACCACATCAACTGTACCCGAGCTGGTTATCGTGACCATGCTACCCCACTATTTGTTAAACTGAAATGCTTAATTATTGATGATATTAACTTCCTCCAAATTGCCATATTTATGTTCCGTTTTAATATCAAATTATTACCTACGTCATTATCTTCAATGTTCCAACCTAATAACATGGTTCATTCGTATTCAACAAGGCAGTCATCGAATTTACATGTGGTCAATCCTCACACTACATTAGCCCAGAAATCAATCAGACACAGAGGTCCAGATGTATGGAATTCTTTACCTAATGATATTCGAAATATAAAATCAACAAACTCCTTCAAAAGAGCACTCAAATGTATTATCATATCACAGATGTAAGATATTACTTACATTATAATCTATTTATCAGTTCTAATTAAATCTAACATAATTCTGTTACTAGGCTTAACGAAATTCTTTTTTTTTGTTTTCTTCTTTTTTTTAACTTTGTAAATAGTGTAAATAGTTCACTACAAAACTTTAGGAATTTTATTTGTCATATATTATATATTTAAAAGGTGTTGTAACGATTCAAGCTCTATTTGCTTATGTTTCAGAACCTTTGTGGGTTCATTCTTCAAACTGTATATAAGTTGCAACTTGTCTTTGATAAAACAATGTTATATTCTTTGTCTACACCTATTCATCCATGATCCATGTAAAATTGAAAATGATTTGTTATATTATATTAATTTTTCATGTGATGTTAACTTCAATGAATTGTGAAATTGTGAACATGCATGCATAAATAAATAAATAAATAAAATAACTGAGTTTGATACAGATACAGATACATATTTGTATGTGAGCGTACATATTTACGTCATCAGGTCCGCGGCTTAACGTGTCCTATCTGAATGAAGATTAATACCAAGGCCTAGCAGAAGTATTTACAACTTCTGATGATGAATATTCGGAATGTCTGACCTCCTTCTAGAAGTTGCGGAAAGCGTCTAACTTCAAGTTCAAACTAGTTTCTAAATTGCTTGTTTTTGCACAATGAAACACAATTATTCAAATATATTTTAGATCGTGCAATAATGGTCGAAAAAGGATTTGCCTCGTGAGGGAGATCAGAAATTCACGACCAAATTATCCCACTAATATTTCCTGCAATCCAGTGCTCTATTCTTTGCCCTTCTACTTCGATCTCGGAGCTGTTTGTTCAGAGCGAGTAACCTTTGACCCGATACATCCAATTTGGAATCGTAGCGACAGGGCTTGTTGTTCGTTTCGCTATTTTGCCTCAATAGCTGAGGTCACATAAGCTGACCTCTGCATTTCAAGAGCCTTCTCAGACAAGCCCCAAGTAGTCTGTTCGCGGAAGCCCCTTCCTCCCTTTCAAAAAATGTGATAAGTTCAATCTCGAACTAGGTTGACAATCTGGGTCAACCTGACACAACAGGATTAGATGTGAAATCTATCACGAGGACGTGTCACACTAGAAAGTAGTAGAAACTGTTGGTAACAGAAGGATTAAGTGCTTCACTTTCCACCTTGATATTATGCAGTTTATATTCTGCGACTACGAGATAGACGCACAGGTCTTGAAAACCATGATATATTTAGCATGGAATACTGATACGGGGGTCTGAAAGTCGGTTTAGTTCAAAATCGCTCCCTTTCCCACCGACTCGTTCAAGTTCAACAGCAGCCCTGGGTTTCTACAAGTAAGTACATGCTATGGTTTTCTCTATTCAGCAACCAGGTATGACTTTTGTACCCGTCCTTTCATCCACTGTCGACAAAATGAGAAATCGCCTTTTCTTTTCGAAATAGCTCTACTGCTCAAAACGAGACAAAACACCAGTCAATATAAGGTGACAAAGGCATCAACCCCGGAGATCTGTAACAACAAGTCGCAATATTTCAATGGAGATTAAATGGGAGATTTTATTAATAGAAATTTTTACTCCAATATGCAATAAAACCCAGTCGTTGGTAAATAACGCGTTGTTACGTGGGAGGCCCTCATGGAAGACATGAAAGATTCATGTAGTAGTATGAACAACCCATGAACTCTTGTAGTGTCACCATAGGCTGGTTTGTAACAAAATTGAACTGGATTATTTAGCTTTTGCTGTAAATCTGAGGGTAGTGGAAAAGAATTGGGATTAGATGGGGGAAAAATCTCAAAACCAAGTCATAGAGATTCAAAGTGACAAACTAAAAAAGGGGGCCAGGATTGCTTACGATATTCCCATTGCGTTAAATACATTTTTTAGAAAATAAATCTTCACTGAAGAAGAGACCCGGAGTCGTTTACTGAATACAGGTTGTAGTAACTAGCAACCTTTCAAATTGATGGTGTTGTATTTAGTAAGAAATATGGTGACTGATCTTTGAGTTCCAGGGTACCCGGAAGTGCGCAACACTTCGTGGGAAAGCATAAATCATTTCTGGGTAATTCCCGCTCGATTCCATTAAAAACATGGCCACAGTTTATTATTCGAAGTTCCGAATATGTCTTTACTTCATTTTGTAACAAAATATTATACATGTGTAGTTTCTATTTGACTATGAGCAAACATTTTGTTTCGATTTCGATATTAAAACGGTCTTGTGCGCGCTTATAATTAAGAAGAGTTACGTGTATTTATCCATTCTCTCTTACTGCCAGAGTGCCAGTGATGGCGATATGGTCTGCTGGCTGTTAGAATCCATAACATAATTTGGAGTGCGCATCCCAATTATTTCATATTGTGAAATTCACTGTACATAGGGAAATAAATAGATAGAAAATAGTAATAGTATGAAGGAGACGAAATACATTAAACAAGAAACATGATTTATCTTTCAGGTTTTAGAATTAAATCCAGAATATTAGGAGGATCATTATTTTTTCAAGTCAAACTGTGATCAACTCTTTCAAATATCTTTCCAGAAAATGACAACGGATTTCTTTCTTTAGGTCAATACATGATTTTGGTTTCTGCCAAAGTCAAGAACTCTTTGCCAAAACTAACTTATACTTTCTCTGGGTGGGGCCTTTTTGCTTGGCGCTCCTGGCTCCGATTTCTACCAATTCTTCCTCGCCCATTTGCGTGAAATTCATCGCTGATTGATGGAAGAAGAACGTCTTCTTTGTTCCACACCATCTCAATCGAAGTTCTACTTCTTCTCTCTCTCTCTCTCTCTCTCTCTCTCATTCTCTCTGCCTCCTCCTCCACCACCACCACCAGTGGTTATACCCGTCGGCCATTACAGCTCCTTCTTCCTACAATCATGCGTACAGGTGACCTAATTCCTAGGGTTAAAACACCACCAGCATACCAGCGGTGGTATAATAGAACATGGGTAGAGGCATACCCACACCACTTTCGTCCTGTCTCGTTTCCAGTTTCGGGCCCTCTTGATATTTTTGAAGTGTATGGATTTAACAGGTAACTGTATACAGTCGTGGTATTCTGTTTACAACATGGCTGTAAACAGTTGCGCTTGTATGATGGACAAGCCAAGGAAATCACTCGAAAGGCAAGTAAGAGCAAAAGAATACCCAAGGAGTGACTCGGCCTCATTTATTACCACCATCATCTTGAGGGTTATTATCGTCAACCTTGTTTTTTCTACGGTGATGTGACCCGGATGTGGTGAAGTTGCAAATTATGACGTTTGAATCATATTGCCTGATTACTGAATCAAAGTGGCATTTTAAGTATTTAAACTTCAGTTTGTCAAACGATGGACGTATTTTGTCCTTTCCATACACCTATGTGAGATCATTTGCAATAATTTGTTTACTAAAGAGTAAAGGGTTACCTCTAGAGATGAAAAATATTTCGAACACAAATCATAGGCCTTGTTCAGAGGGATTTTTTTTTACAGATCTCTGTAACACAGGCCCAAATTTCAGCCCATATACCGGCCATAGAGATTTATTTTTTCCATAGGCTACAGAATACAGTGCAAGTTCTGTTTCCTACATTGTACACCACCCTATCTACCTGTCGTGTGCATTGCGATATTTTCTTTCTCCTCTCTTCTCTATATCCCTGAATTCCTTTTCGACTTGCTTTCCCGTTTCACAGCTTTGGTGTCGTGCCGTCACGTCTACCGTCAGCAGGTGGTTTCTATGCAAGTGTTTAGGGGTGGGGGCCCTCGACCCCAACCTGCCCGGGCCGCGACCAGGGGTTAATTCCTCAGATTTAACAAGTTGCACGATGGGATTACAAGAGCGAGGTAAGCTGATGGCTTTCAGAATTCTAACCCAATCTCTCCTGTTCTCCTCTTTTTTTTTCCTCTCTCCAACTCTCTTATTGCGCCTGAGAAAATGTGTCAAGGACTGAAATATGAAATTTGATCGAACAAATCTATTTGGGGGGTCATTTCACACCCCAAATTTATGTTTTGGGTCAAAACTACCTGAAAATTACGAAATAAGAATTCCAGAAAGTGTGAAATGGCATGGCTTAAAAGGGGGTTAGTATGTCTTTTTTACCGTCTGTTTGAATAAGCGGACGGTGGAACAGACTCAATGGACGTTCCCTTTTGCCCAGTAAATAAAATTAAAGACTATATCCCACTGTTAAAGGTAATACAAAGTTTTGGGAAATTTTGAAAATTGGGTGGATAGTGAATCTTTACAATTTTGATATATTTGGATGCCCATGGGATGTATTATTATCACTACAAAAATTAGCCCCTAAAACACTTCTGTTTTCGAGAAAAATTGAATATAAAAATTTACCGGTGCTCCCGGTAAATGTTGATAAATTTCAAATAGCGCCTATGGCCGTACAATGATAGCTGCGACCATGAAAATCTCAGAATATGTAGTTGTGATATATAATTTCCAAACGGGAATAGCTAATCGGTCGATTTTAGTCAAGAAACATTGTTTCATAGCTAAATTAATATCTTGACCTTGAGAGGGAGCTATACAACATAAATAGTTTATTATTTATAATTTCATAACTTTAGATTCGATTTCAACCGCGACAACGATCAATGAATATTGTAGCAACGCATATGCTTCCAGTATGTTAATTTGAACCAAATTCATGACCCCGTACCAAAACTTTGTAATACCTTTAATACAAATGATTGGCCTCTTTTTGGAATGTGAAGGGGACGAGTAGCCTGCCAAGAAAATTAATTTCTTGTAGGCCTACTGGCACTGAGCATGCTATTGCGGGTTGTATTTTACCCTTTCCCTGAAGCCTGAAGAAAATCCAAACCGACGTACATATTTATGTCTGATATCATAATAGTTATCACGACTATCGAAGAACAATTACATCAAGAAATAAGATATGATGTATAGGAAAATTGTCAAGTATATCTAGAGTACCAGATGATGACCACCAGCCCCCCCCCCCCCCCCTCCAAAGAGAGACATGTTCTATCGGAAAGTAATCCAACCATTATGCAATGATTCATGTATATTTTTGTAGTAATAAAATATTTTGTTATCAAAACTACTACGGCTCATAACGTATCTGTGGCGGCCAAATTGTTGGTGTGAATTGTAAATCGTCTGGACCCCTTTTTGTAGACTGTCACATAAATCACATGTGGACACTAAGACATTAGTTATCACAAGGGTCATGACTCATATAAACAGTTGCCACACCAGCGGGATAGTTATAGTAATTTTGTTTAAACAAGTGCTCAATTATTCTCGCTTATCACAAATACTTCGTTTTTGGTCAGACGATACAAATGGCGTATCCAGCATTTAAGGTAGTACAGTTGTCCGCCCACAACCCCAATAGCGAAAGCCATATAAAAAATTGCTATGAATCTAGCTAATTTTCAGTTGTTGTTTTTTTAGGCATGCGTCCTTTTGATCAAGAAGGAATAGTCGTGATTGTTGAACGTCTTTGTAAGAAGAAATAAAGAACAAAAAAGAAAAGAGAAAGAACGGAATTCGGGTATAAAGTCTCATAAAATGAGCCTGTCAATTAATCTTGCATCTATATTTCCCGAAAGTAATCTCGCTTTAGCACTTTCGAGACGAATTAGTCCCAGTTCGGATGCGTAAACATTAATATTTATACTTGTAATTGGGCATAATTAGTTATTTCATTTATCTCATCAGCCGCGTCGGCGAACTAATCGAATCTTTGCACACCACACGAGAATGCATGCTTGGGGCTGAAGTGTGACAGGCGGTGTCAGGAGACATTTTAAAGGTCACTGCTGGGACGAGAGAAGAAAGCAATACGGTTCCAACGTCAAGTGTTTTCTACTATTTTATTGCACTGGGGGGTTTTACCCCCTTCTCCTCCATTTTTCTCTTTTACTTTCAACGATTAACGTGATTACTCAACTCGACCTTTCAGCTTGTGGGAAACTGCAGCAGTAAAAAAAAGAAACCCTTGATTGTATACCCTCTCGTTATCCCCGTCTCGCCTTGATCTTTCATTTTCTTCCCCGTCCTATTCAGCTCACGGACTCGTTCATGTTACTTTATTATGTTTCAGTCGGCCTGTACTTGAAGAGCTCGGGAGAAGTGGCTGTATGCCCCGAGTGCATCCTAGTTCGTCTGGGTTCAAGGCAGGCCATTGCCCCAGCGACACCGTCAATCGCATCTTGCTTACCCCATCGACAAGCGAGATGAGGAGAGGAGAGAAATGAGAGGAGCAGAGAAATGAGAGGAGGAGAGAGATGACGAGATGGAGAGGAGCAGGCAGGACTGATCAAAATAAAAATTCAGTCTGCTTAGAATATCCTGATTACACAATCCTTAATTTCAGACGGTCGGGTCAGAATCCGCGAAGAGGACTAGGGAAAATATAGACATCTCTATCACTCAGAGGCAAGCAATCACCATAGCTCTTGAATTGCGCAGTCGCTCACCAGGATCAATTTCTATTGAGCGAAAGCGGAGAAGGGTGGATTTTCATATATTTAGTCCGCGCAATCAGCGGTTCCTATCAAAATGATTTATTATATGGCTAACAAAATTGTTCCCCCCTTTAACCGCCATTCACCTCTGACATTATTTGCTACCTGTGCGAATTATCCGGCTGACATTTCGCGCATCGGGGTCATTTATCAGATTTAATTCAACTTCGATTGCCAACCATTCCCGACCGGAGATGAGGAGATGAACAAAATACAGGTAGAGATTAAGGCAGGACGACATTGTCACTGCAGGAGGGGTGGAATGGTTTTGAAATAGGAGGGAATGAGAGAGGGAATAAGAAGGGGTGGGTGGAAGTGAAATAAGTGAGTATATATAATCATCTACAGGATATCATATAAAAAGGCACATATAACGCGCCATTGAGCATGATACAAAGCGAACATTTTTCTGTGGCACAATCAACAGAAATGGGATTTATATAGAAAGCATTGATAAAAATAAAGAAAAGAGGAGAGGGGAATATGGGATGAGAGGGGTCGTAAGGCTGGAAGGGGAGGGAGCACAGACTTTTGAAAAGTAAGGTAAGTCATGAGATGGGTATTGTAGATGTACAATGAGTATAGACTTTCAATTTAAAAAGACGTAGGACGACCTCTTTCGCTTTTCCAAAATAGCGAGAAAGTTCTCATGCTTTCGTGGGATTCGTTTTCTATTTCATCTTAGGATGAAAGGTTTCCTGTAAGAATCACGTTCTAAAATCAGAAGCAAACAGGACAATAACGCCGAATGACATTTGTCTCCCAACTCTATGAAATAAGCTAATAGGCTCTACGTGCCTACTCGAGACCTTCAAGCCATGCCAAGTCTCGCATAGAAATATTGTTTAGCCATCCTGTAGTATATGACCTCCGACCTTTGAATTGACCTCCACATTACAAGATCAGTGTCAAGGTTAAGGCCACGGATTGAACGTTGATTATTTGGCTAGGATTCACTAGTGGGTCGAGGACTGTTGAACTGTTTGGCAGCGATACAGACTTTCAGCTCGGGTTGGTTGGTGGGGAAACATGCCACGCCTGTTGAGTGTTTCACAATCACGAGGAACAGAACAGACAAAACATTATTGTAGGTAAAGGGTGTTTCGAGAATCTTGTACGAGAAATTTGTTTGAAAATATAGGGTATGGTTGTTACAGGAGGGTTGTTATGAAACATAACACACAAAGGGGAAACATATATCATGCATATTATAATACGAGCATCGAGGAGACGACGTAGAGCCAATCAGTTTAAACTTACCTGACGTGAAGAGTACAATTGCCTTGATACAGCTATACTCTGCTGAGTCCACGTGTAACGCTTTCAGTTTTTCAACTTGTTCCTGGAAAATACGGATATGGTCCATGAAAGCGACCACGCGGTCGGCCGACATCGGGCTGGCGTGGAGTCCCGACGCAGCGAGGAGCGGGGCGACGTGGAGGGGCATCGAACACTGCGACGCGTTAAGGACGAAGAGCTCGCTCCAGCACATCCTGAGCAAGGCCACCTGGTCAGTGACTTGGAGGTCGGGGAAGAAAGGGATGTTCCTAGCCCACTCGACGGCGCTGAAGAGGAGCCGGGCTGCGAGCTCGCAGATGTTGTCGATGCCCATTACCGAGTTGGTCTGCATGCACTGGGCGTAACGCGACGTCGGGTAGGGCTCAGCTCGAAGCAGTAGCGAGATGTAACCCGAGAGGAATGTGTGTCCTTCGAAGCGACCATCCAGGTATTGACCAGGGCCCGGTTGGGTCGGTGGCATACGACCCCTCTGAACAGCTAGGATGACAAAAATAAACACAGAAACGTCAAAAATATTAAAACCTACGAAAAATTGATTGGAAACAGTAATATACATTCAGGACTAACGATATTGGAGTTTGATACATTTTGAAATAACATCATCTTCAGGTTCTGTGTGATCTAACGCTACAAGATACCAAAATGACAGTGTCTGAGAAGTTACGAAAGGAGGATTTTGAAATTTTTGAAATGTCACTGTACAAACATCAACACAATAATCCTAGGAATACACATTAACTAAACATCACTGTTTGCAGTTCGAATCGTTTTATTATCTTATAAGCATCGAGACACAGCAGGTTTGCTCAAACCGTGGGACACAAACCCTTTATTCGCAAATAATGCAATGCTCATGAAAAGTAAATCAAATGGGCTAAAGCAACGTTAAAGAATATGAGATACGTATTTAAAGACAATCTCAATGTTGGCTGACATGTCATCAAGAGACTGCCATCGATCAGAGTAACAAATTTATTTCACACGCAATTCAAACACTCAAACAAATAAATCATGTAAAGATGATAAACTACTATGAAAATTATTCTATGCAGAATGGCAGACCTCTTTGCCTAAACTATTCATACATATTTGTGAGGAAAGGCAGACCCGTATTGTTTTAAACGATGATAGTTTACTTTTGAGACTGAACAATTACTGCAGGAGATTGGGCCCTCATCGGTTCCAATATGATGACAGCTAAATTTACATCAAGAGTGAATCACTTTTTATTTTAAAAGGCCACGGGTTAACAAAACAGAAAATGTCTATATATATATATATATATATATATATAAACACGTAAAATCGTACATTATGTCATAAGTGCAATTACATGTATAGTGAGGTATGTAATCTCTACCATGTTCATTATTCGTATTTCTACCACAATAACCCAAACAACATTTTGGGTGTCGAAACACCTTTGGACCCTTGCAACAACAATTTTTCGACCTCCCAACCCCTTTCCCTCGAAATCCGGGTCATTGTATCAAGTCGCAATGCCATCCATGCCATCGTATTTATCACATTCTAGAATTCTCCTAGATTATAATATGTAATTGTATGTATCCCTACTTCCACCACTATATATTTCTCTCTCATCGACGCCTTTGCGAGGTGTTTCTAGTTCTGTACATCTGGGTTTCCTATCGAGCTCAGAACAGACTGACTTCTCGTTTTGTGGGACCTGCCATGATCACGGTTACATGTAAGGCAAAATCGCTAGGTCAGCACACGTCAGCCGGTGAGAAAAAAAGAGAAGTTGGCTAGACACTTTTTT
Organism: Strongylocentrotus droebachiensis; assembly: GCA_035222895.1. Lineage (NCBI taxonomy): Eukaryota > Metazoa > Echinodermata > Echinoidea > Camarodonta > Strongylocentrotidae > Strongylocentrotus > Strongylocentrotus droebachiensis. Next base: position 204,284 of record JAVYIG010000343.1, on the reverse strand, counting down.
TTCTTCATCGCTACAAACTGTAGGGAAGCCATATACCAGAGACATGTCTCTGCTTATATACCATACGGACAAGCGATCACAGATATACGGGAAAGATTTTATGCTTAGTATTCGCGCCATTGTCGGTAGGGAAACGATAAAAAGAAGCTGATTTTGCAACGCAGGGTGCTATGGTGTTTCTGTTGGCAACAAATTGGGCAAATAATGAACATTTATAGTTCCATTTAAGAAAACAATAAAATATACTTGCAGTTTTAGCAGTATTGTAAAAGTAATGGAAGTTGTAGTAGTATAAGTATTAAGTAGTAGTAATAGTAATGAAGTACTAGTAGAATAATAAAAACGGCGTCTACTATTTTAATAAATAGAATAACGAAGCAGGCTATAGTAAGATGAGTATGATAAAGTTAGTAATCTAAACGAGGTCCTGGACTAACTTTTCCCAAGAACTAATGTACCAGTACATAATACATGTACTTCCGTGTAAATGTTTTAACGAAATGACTTATGAGTTATGTGATAAGCAATTTATGTATACTGTGTTCGTGATGTCACGTAGGGCCTATATTTATACGACATGGAAACGTCTGAATGTAATGTTTGCCCTGTCAAATTATAGCCCGTCAAGTGAAGTTCATCCAAAAGCCCTCTCTCTTCATTTCATTTTTTAAACAGCGGTGACTGATGGAGTTGTTTGTAATAGAAGTAGTAGAAGTAGAGGATATTAGAAGTAGTAGAATTAGTAGTAGTAGTAGTAGTAGTAGTAGTATTAGTAGCAGAATGTATCAGGTGGAGTAGTATCACGAGTACAAAAGTATGAGTCGTTGATGTGAAGAGAAGTAGTTCTGGTAAACGCAGTAATACTACTTTTCGTCATTCCAATGAGTTATCAGGCTGAAGATGCAGCCTACTAATAATGCATATAGGATATACAATAATGTACTTATATATGCAATATATCCATAATACCTCAACATATACAAACCCATTAACTTACAGATAGAACAGAAAATCTACCATTCGTAATTCGACCCCATTCATTTACCAAAGTCAAGGTCAAAGGTTAGAGACAAATCTAAACTGCTGAGTTTTCGCAGACACCGCTATCGAAGTCCACGGTCCATGCAGGGAATTGCGATTCAGTCTGGTCAGGACTGCTAATGAGATTTTTCTGCACTTTATCCTGGCAGTAGAATAGTAAATATCTACTCTGGTGGCTGCCTTGTTGGTTATATTTGAGGTTTGAGGTTTGAAATTTGAGGTTGCTTATGAATAGTTGCCTTTTTACTCCCACCTCCAAATCTAATACAATCATATTCTTTCAGTGTAGCCACTGGTATTACACGCAAGTACAAGTTGTGCAGTCTACAGTACAAAACTGCAACATATTCAGTTTTATTTTTTAACTTGAGTCTAGGCCTAACCATTTCGTCACAATGTATGTACAGATTGAAGTCAACTATGCATATTATTATCAACCTTTTAAGTTCGTACTATGTTTTATTTATTTATCTATTTATATATTTCTGCATTGTTCAACAGTTTACATAGTACGATCATGACCATCACGATAGTAAACACTAGGAGACTACTTACCGTATCTAATCTACCAGATAATAGGTGTATACACGTAATTAGTCTAAAATTATTTCTCTCTTTTCCATTTTGAAGCAGAATCTCCAACCTCTACCGTCCTGCTCGGTATAAACACGAGATGACATTTATTTGACAAACAGGCCAGCACCTCGTCCAAAACCCATCCCGCTGATGGCAGTCATAACACTCGATGTTCCAGTAAACTGACCTAAGGTCACCAGACTGCAATTGACCTCAGAGTGACCTCACAGTTCTCCCTTTCTTTCCCTCCCGATGTCACCTTGTCAAAATGATTCATGTAGTTACGATAAATAATTGTTGTTGGCTCATCCTGATACTGCAGGTTAAAGGAACACAATTGTTCTGGGACCTCTCAAATATCGTCAGCGTTTTTACAAGCCATGGAATGGGTAAAAATTCGTTTCAGTCAAAATAGTAACGTTCCATCTCGAACAGAATGTATTCATCTCGTTTGCCCTAGACTGTACTAACTTGCAAAGTTATGGTGAATGATACAAGATCATAGTCCAAACGCATTGCTGTAGACATGTCGATTATCAAATAACAAAATTACTGTCTTCATATCTGTACTATAATAAGGACTGACTGTAAACGTTCGAGCCCATAAAATATTTGAATGCAGGTTTCAAACCTGTACTGTAGATTTCGACATGTACCTACATACCTAGGTTCATACAACATTTAAAGAGTGATATACACGTATATCTTGGTCAGCGAGTAGCTACTCTGTTATTGGTTGGAAAGAGGTATTTTGCACAGTTCTTATAAACCTACCAGTTTGTCTTTCGTTAGACACGTGACAAGGACCCCCTCCCATAAGTTTAAATAATATTTAATTTAAAAAAATGTATCATTTGATTATTCCAATAATTATCCGGTCTAACAGATCAAGATTACAATTATCTTGAGAGATTATGCCCCCTTTCTTCTCCCCCCTAATAAATGATAACAAGCATGGAATGAGGCATCGAGAATAGTCGATGGTAGGATATCGTCTCTGACTGCTACTCGGCTCTCTGTTTAAAATTTAGGTCTACCATGGACTTACTCATGGGTCTACATAGCAATGACAAAATAACCCACACAGGCCTAAAGATAGAAACCAGCACCTAAAATGTTGTCGTATTTTCACCACTAATTTCCAAGCTAAACTATTAGTCACCAATCTCTCCTTTTTCATTCTCCTTATCCATTTTCCCAACTACGGGGTAAATCCGAGCAATGTCTGCCGCGTATGAACTACAATTCATAATAATTGCCCCACATTTGGCGAGTCTATTATCGCGTTTTCTTTCTCCCTGCTCTCTGTCAATAAATTATGAGGGACAAAGATCAAGATCTTCTGCACTTTGAATTATACCACATCAATGGAAAATAGGTCATCACCACAATATGCTACGATGTCATAACGCCCCAGTACAAAATACATAACGTGGTTCACAACCCATCTTGTACAAGTCATCTCTTTGACTAACTTTCTCATGCCTGGATGCGAATTAGGCTAGATAAAGAGCGTTTCGATTGTCTAGGCCAGCCTAGAAATGCAGCTGAATTGATACGTGTCCTAGATCCCACACCTGACCTATAATTGGCATTTACATGATGCTTGTTTGTGCATTTCCACATGATTTATCTAATGCGTACAATTACTGAGACTAGTCTAGCTAATTTCTTCCGCTCGTTTGTGCACCACATAGTGAGTACCAAGCAACCTTTGATTTGAGTACGGATAAAAGCTCGGCTTACGGTAAATAGGTCATCGTAATTATGTTCTGCACGTGGTCCCATGTGAAAGCATTTGTGTTCGTATTTTGGTCCTACATTCATATTGTCGTGTGTGTAATTGCAGTGAAGTGTTTCGAGCAAGGTGAATACATGTGACATAGCGTCTATTACTATTAGCCTGTCAAAATTAAAAAATACGCTAGGGTTGAGTACTTTATTATTTTAGTATATTCACTGAATTGAATCGGTCACTAGCAATACAAAATGGAGATGACTGGCACACACACAAAAGAAGGTAAGTGGAATTTCAGGATAGAATATTTCGTGTCCTTCATTTATACTGCCGGTAAGTGTTAACCATAAACCCCGCCATAAACTCTTCATATGTTATGTAAGCCGTTAAACTAGAAGTTTCTTTTAATCCTCCTGTCGCAGATTTCGAATGATTTCGGATTACTTGGCGACGAGTGGCTCTCAAAAGATGCGGCCCGTTCATACGAGCTATAATTGCTGACCTTGGTTATTTTTTGCCAACTGTGGAGTGGAACAGGTGGACGTGTCACAAAACGATGGAAACCACGTCAATTCAACGGAATTCTCCTTTAGGATACACTATTTTTATTGAGTGGGTCAGGTTTGGTCTAGGAAGAGAAACGACGGACATGGAATATTCATTAGAAAGGTATTTCTTATATGATGACGATAGCTGGGAGGAAGGGAGGAACCATTGAGGAACTACTAGGGCCTGACCATTGTCTTTGTTATTGTATCCTCTCTCTTTCGATATACATGTATATGATGGCATGTTTAGGCCTATAGGGCTTGAAATATGATGCTACTGCTCTGTGACGCACTCTTTGAATTTTACCAAATGATTATTTTGTTGACGTATTACTTTTTTGTCAGTTATAACAAGTTAGAGCGATCTAGCATCTATGTTTTGTACACTCTTGGAAAGAGACTGACACTGAATCTTTTCTGAATTATTCTCTCGATGTAACTACTGTAGATAATAAAACCATGGTCCAAGATCAGTCATGTAACATGGTTTCGAAAAACACAGGTACTACTGGTAGTGGGGACCGTCCCTTCCTAAATCTCTTTTGGGAGAATTTCCAAGAGATCGAAACCTTCATAAATGGAGAAAAAAATTGTCGCTCCCAACAGCTAAAGTGCAATGTGACGAAACTTCAAATAAACATTGCACACCTACAGACAGACAAATATACGGGAGTGTTAATACACGGTCCTACGATGAGGAGCTTTTGTAAGGATTTGCTTTCCTGGGAGATAGGGTGTACCCTCTACCAGAGCCTGTTGACCATCAAAATGGGTCTGGTATCAACTTGTCAAGTTTGTTTGTGCGATGTGACGTGCACTTTAGAAGGATGAAGAACAGAGCTGAGAGGTACAGAAAAGTGCCTGGCAAGCTTGAATGCCATGCCACTGAGCTTGCATGCCATACCAGCGTCGCAATGCGTGCTGTGGCTGAGAGGCTCTGGAGTCTGGTTCTAACCCGTACGTTAAAAATGCATAGGCTGTTCGTGCTAAGCACGTGAAGTACCACGGCAACTGCCGAAACTATATTGCAAAATTGAACAAGCTCTTGCATGCAATACTCATTACGATAACAAATAATGATCAATAACTCATGAGCAGTTGAACACTGTGTCTGTGTCTGTGGTGTGATTTGAAGTTCATCTCCATATATGGTAATTACTTACTGGTGGTAGACCTAATTAATGAACTTTACTCTTAATACCAGTGACAAGATTACTTCTAAAAATATCTTCACAGTGATTTAATGTAAATGATTTCCAGTTTGCCGATCGTTTGCCTTCAAATGGGTCTACATGTGTTGTAAAACCAAATGTCGGATCAATTCATGTTTTTATGAGTATTTTTATTGCCTTTTATCACAATCACAACATCCTTTACATCAGCATGGTGTACGACTACGAAGCGGATAGTGATTTTAGCCTAATTCGCGAGCTCAGGAATTCCCTGCCAAGAAACACGGACGAAGGTCTCCGCCATTTCATGCGAAGCATTATCATGTTGAAAATGAAATGTGCTTTAAAAAAATATGAAGCCACTCCTAACAAAATAATGAATTAATCCATGCCAATACTAAATCGGACGTCATCCTATACCCACTTGATAAATCTAGCTAATGTTATTGACTAATATGAAATGGGGCAAGGTATTATGCACATACCTTGTCCCTCGGACGGGAGGTTAAGTTGAAGGTCCCAAGGGTGATTGGATACAGTGTTTCTGCCTTCTCAGCATTCCCAGTAAAAGAATCACCATATGAAAATAAGAAATAGGAGAGACTTGAAAATAAACTTAGAATTTTGTATTTGTAATTTTTCTCACCCATTTTGGTGTGCTAGAGCCAGGCTACTTTAATTCATCCCCGACAAAAGATTCAATACAAATGAAGAACAAGACTCGGGAGAGAACTGAACTTCGAAATTTGTATGACTCATTTTGTATGTTACTTATAAAGTTCGAGCATCCACGGTGAAAGAATATCCAATGCAAATTTATAAAAAATAGGATTCCGAAATATGTAAATAATAGGATTCCGAAATATGTAAATAAGAATAGGAAGAGGCTTTACCTTTAGAAAAAGAAACAAAATGTTTTGTATTCATATTTCATAATTCTGCTCATCCTTTCTAGGTGTACTATATCTATATGTCTTCTACAGTTAAAAAAACAGAACAAGTTTTGTATTCATAATTCTGCTCATCCTTTCTGTACTATATATGTCTTCATACAGGTCAAACGTCAAATTCTGCTTAGTTTCAACGAAGTGTTTCCTTCCGAGACTTGTTGATCCCTTTGACCTTTAACCTTAAAAGTCGCTCCAAAGTGTCCAATACGACCACTTGTTCATCCTGCATGGAAGCCTTCCTTATGAAACGATTTCGTAGTCAAAACATTTTTTTCATTATTTATACACTAATATGTCTATAATTCCCGTTGATTTATAAGAGCATGTAGGCCAGTTAAATGTTAAATTATTGTAATGACAGGTAGTTATGCTTTTAGTATCCTGCTTTTAACCAGTAATTAAAGAAGCAAAAAGCATTTCAAGAAAAAGACAACGCCTTGTGTGATTTTATTAATCTAAAATCCAGCTAAAAAGACGAAGAGAATGGTACACTATAAATGTTTATATCAATGGCGCGTTAGCAATCGACTCATAGCGACAAATTTAATGAAGGCCTTTGGAAAGTTGAACTAAGTATATTGACTATTATGATAATATGCACAATTCCCGATCCTTACGATTTTAAGGCAATGAATTCATGTTTAATAAATTAATCTTTAGAAGGCTTCACACTAAATAAAGGGAGATTTTGATCATGAAATGGTGATAACTTGAAGACTTTAAAAACAAGCTTACAAATATTTAGCAAGTCTAGCGGCTATCTAAACTTATCTGAATTTGTATGTCGTCCATGTTCTTTCCAGCATTTTGGTAAATAAAACAAAGGCCTACTCAATTTCAATCCGATTGCTACTACAGGGTTAACCCAAAACTCCTGGGAAGCTGTATACTTGGAAACGCAAATGGACCAATTTGGAGTTTTTAAAGAAAATTTTTGAAATTTAAATCTTACACTCTCACAGTTTTAAATTTCACAATAATATGTTCCAACAACTGATTTCGATATAGAGATACTGCGCTTTTTACTCGTTGAATAACCACTAACTATATTATCTGGATGTCATTATATTTGATTTATAAGTCCATGTTTGAACAACGCATTTGCTTTTCATATACTTTCTCAAAAACTGTCGAAGCAGTTGCTACCACAAGTTTTTTCCTGAAAGCACACGCTACCTTTAACAAGTTTTTCATTGGAATGGTATTCGGAACTTGTAAGAAATCACGTAAACGCCCTTTTCCAAGACGATAGCTGCGGTTTCCATGAGTACAAAATGTTAGGGAAATCGTGTAGACTATATGGTGCTAGCAACTCCTTCGTAACTCAGTTTATGATGTGAGAGTGAGACCATAGGCTTTGGGCATTCGGGTTAATATGGAAAGGGGGATGTCTTACCAAATTTCCCCAAAACTTCGCCGAATAGTATTCCATCAGCATAGAAAGGAACGATTGCTCAACATGGTTGGAGAAAGTTTGCACCAGATTAGAAAATAATGCTGATAACGGCAATACGACATACAATTGAAAATCCTCCAACAGCGATGTATTTTCCTACACATATGTCAAATAAGGGGACATAATTCCGACCCCCCCCCCCCCCCCAGTGAAGTAGTCTGCAAGTTGACACTTTACCATAATTCCTAAAGCATTGACCAGACCCGAGATCTGACAGTTTCTGGCTGTGTCAAACCATGGACCTACAACGAATGGTCCAACCATTACCCAACTCCTTGGACCTACTGGTAAAACAAAAGCGGGTGACGTACAGAGGCTCTTGTAGTCTCATATTGCAGACACTGTTACGCACGAGGATTTGTGCCTGCAATCTACTGGTGACGCCCCTTGATCATATGGTTATAGAAGAATTTTACGTAGGAATTTCACTACCATACCTAATTCATATATTGTGGAGCGTGAGCATATAAACTGAAATACTGCAATAGCTCTTCAAGTTCTGAGTATCTGTAATTCTGTATTGAGATTGTATTTTACAAATATTTGATGATATTTGTTATTCGATTCCAAAATGTCGGTAAGATAGTTGTCCTTCCTTTAAGCTTGTGCGGGCACTAAATGACCATATCAATTTAAATTAACAATAATGAAAGCATGCAAATGCATTCTATAGTGGTACCTGAGTAACCTGACACTGGATGTTTCGACAACTGACGTACATTGTAATTCATGTCAGGTTGACTTTATATATTCGGATGTCCTGTAACGATTGGCCTACATGTACCTCCTGAAGAAAGAGTTACCAAATGACCAACTTCGTCTTCATCTATACTTAGCAACTCAGCAAGATTGGTAGCTGTGTGCTGGCACACTTTCAACACGTTATTTCTCAGTGCAAAACAAAACACGCACATGACCCAAATTTGTTCTTACATTTGCAACAACAAATTAGAGAAGGTTTATCTCTGGAGAAGAGCACTTAGACCTTAATCTGTTTGGTCGTTTATATGCATAGATAAAATAATTTATTCCAACCTTTCCTAAGTTAGATAAAACATTTATCTACCCTCTTCCCTTTTACTTAGTGATTCACAAACTTCAACTAGAAATAAAACATTGTTGTGACGTTATCTTGGTAATTACAGTAATTTGAATGTCATAAATTTACTCGGTTAATAAATATAGGCAACGGTCCTTTAAAATGTGAAAGATGTGTTTCGGGTGGGTAAAAAGTAAAAACTGATTCAGCTTCGGGTCCAATTAGCTAAAGTAAAATGAATGAATTACTGCTACAGACAATGAATGCCAACAACAACTTTTAGATCGAACAAAGCCTGCATGAAACCGAATAATGATCAGGCCTTCATATTGGAGGGTTGACAACAAAAATCAAAACCATCATTCACGGTTGACTTCTACCATCTTTAGTTCAAATCGCGTTCAATCCTAAATTGTGATAAGTAATGTTCCAACTCATTTAAATTCGCGGACTCTGTACCCTCTTAAGACTTGACTGAAAGTAAAGAAAGATTTATGTATCAATAAACACCAAAGTCATTGAGTGTTACCGTGAATATGTCGGATTGAGAGAAATTACTATCTTAGTAAAAAAAGGAATTTTAAATATTTCCATAAAATACTCATTAGTTTTGCATAATGACTATTTAATACGCTAAAAAACCGATAGCTTTGAACAAAATCGAAGGAAAAAAATACACATATTAGGCATATATATCAGGAGAAGCATGGTACATTTTGTTTTCAAATACTGATAATACAGTGTGGATCTCTCAAAATAATAAATACTGTTTTGTACACGCTGTTCGGTAGTTAGTTTTATTTGAATTTTGGTCCATTGAACCATTCTAAACTATTATCGTTTCTTTTCCACTAATTCCAAAATTGTCAATACCATTTAATGGCATTTATTAATATCTTCATGAATGCAATCGTTCATGTTGATCATAAAATTGCCTGTGTTACCATTATTTATTCAATGGTTATTGGGAAAAAATAGTTTGCTGCATACGAAAATTGTTTTTTCTCACACAAACGGCCCTTTAAAAATTGTTTCAACAACCTGCTCTAGATCGCTTTAAACACGCGAGTGACGGTAGTATTTGGCAAGGGATGTCAACGTACTGTTGAGTATACAGAATGTATGCCCTTGAACCTCACATTACAATTCTTCCCGAGAAAAAAATTAAGGCGAAAAAAAAGAAGAAGTACTGTCAATAAAAGAGAGCAAATCAGGACAGAACAACAGAAATGCCGCATTTACAGATTTACAAACTAGAGCGGGGGACCGTAATGTCAAGGAAATGGGATAGAGAGAGGAGAGAGAGGAGAGAGGGGGAGAGGAGAGAGAGAGAGAGAGAGGCCCGGGGGGGGGGGGGGCTGGGAGGGTATAGAAATTAAAAAAAGAGAGAGAAATCAAATACCACGACTCAGCGGCAGAAACAGAAATGGAAGGAGGTAGGGAGAGAGAGAGAACTAAAGGGATAGTGAGATAAAGAGAGATACAGAGAGAGATTTGGAGGGGGTGGGGGTCAGTGTGTCTGGAGAGAACGAAACAGAATACCCCCTACAGCTAACAGTATAGGCTACCGCCCCGGCTGTACATATTTACAGACGATGATGATATTTGACATGTACCAATTTGTGCCCTTGTGAATTTCTGAATTGAAAGTCTGGCATATCTTTATGTAGGTGCTCAGAGTTAGTTAGAACCCCAGGTAAGGCTCGGCCGATACCACTCTCAGTGTCACCGACTGGTGTGTGTCAACTTTATGTTCTCTCTGGTATATGGTACAACACCTGGAAACAGGTGTGTGTATGCCTGCGTAATAAACTCTGCAGATTTCCCGCACTTTCCAAAAGCATGTCATGTTTAAAACAACTTGGTCACCGTCAGCAATGTACAGACTAGATATTACATGATGCTTTTTAAAATTACCTAGAATATATTTTTTTTAAATCACGGGTCTACAATGGATATTTAATATTTTCAAGATAAACATCGACATGATCAAACAGATTTTACATGACTAGCGGACATACAATACATGGCATAGCAGGGTTTTGTTTGAGATTGTCAATAAAATATTATGCAGGGATGTGCAATATATGGAGCAATATAAACAACTATAAAACACTTAATATAAAATTTATATCTCTTACCTTCCCTTCTCATGCCCATCTTGAGGCACTTTTTAAGTCTGCAGTACTGGCATTGATTCCGGTGGTGTTGATCAATAGGACAATTCCGATTAGCACGACACGAGTAGGTGAGGTTACGCCGGACGCTCCTTTTGAAGAAACTCTTGCAACCTTCGCAAGTAAACTGACCATAATGCTTTCCACTACTCTTATCATGACATACTACACACTCGATATGCTGTGAGTTGTTATTGTTATTGGAAGTGACGTTGCTGCCCGAGTCCGAGCCCGACTGCGGGCCGTTCTGTGCGGCTCCCCCACCACCCTGGCTCCCTGGTCCTGTCTGTGTCGGTGTGGCTGGTGTTTGCTGCGGCGTGGCAGCCTGCAATGCCCCCGATGGTGGTGGGGGTCCAATGGGAGCTTGTGGAGGTTGTACCTGTGGTGGTGGAGGCCCAGCCGCTGAATGAGGGGGCTGTGTCTGTGGTGGAGGTGGCGGCAACCGCAGAGGTCCGGTGTCCGCATAATGATCCGTGTCTGGTGGGCAGGGATCAAGAGGTGAAGGTTCGAGACCTGTCTGCTGCGGCGGTCCATGGTGCTTGTCAGCGGTGAGGTGGTCCTCATTCCTCCATGAATTGACTGCCATCGACATACTGCGATGGCGTTGAGGGAATCGATCACCGGCTAGTAGAAAAAGTCAACAAGACAGAGAGAAAGAAAAAGAAAACCGGGTTAACTCGCTGACCTGCGCACCACAACATTTAACCACATAACGTTACAACTCTCGATGTGGTAGACAGTAATATTGATACACGGTGACATTGACGACAATCTCCCGCGCACACGCGATGGACTGCGGTAACGCACTGTTTAGACTTTCCGAAGAAGTTTTCGTCTTCGCGGGTCAACCTGAAGGGCAGGGTCGGCTCACCTAGCAGGGTGCTATGGCACGACCTGATGCTCTAACATCTAACCTCCGAGTGGCAACCTGAAGCGCGAGAGAGGTGAGCCAGTGCGCCCCTGTGTGACTCGCCTGCTCAGCAGAGCGGAGTAATCGCAGCTAAACGGGGGCGTGAGCTCTTGTCTGTGTATGTGAACTTTGACACTAGCCGCTCAAACTGCATCGTTTCCATGACACCCACTGCCTTATATGGCAGGCGGTGTCAGCTAAGTTCGTGGGGTATATTTGTGACTGATGTTTAGATGGAAAGCTTACTGTACAGTATTTCTTACGGGTGCTGAAGTGAAAAGAACACTCGCTTGGATATACAGCTTCCTGATTGGTGGAGCAGTAAGTATTTACTCTAAAGTGACGTAGAACTTCGTGTAGTATTTCAGCCAATCATACTATAGCACACTGGATTGTGCATGTATGTGACTCAAATAGATATAGCTCTTTTTCTTCTGCAATTTCTTTACTCGGCTTATTTTTCGGACTATGCATGTGAACCTTTCAAGTCCCGTTCTGTGACTTTTGTAGGACAGTCACATTTGTGGGAATAGGAATTGTATAAATATACAATGGAGTAGAATAGATGAACAATTTAAAATCTTCTCTACGTAAATGACCGAGATAAAACAGCAATAAGTCAATATCAAACTTTCGAAAATAATGTTTATAACGAATAAATGAAATTAATTTTGCACCGAAGATTTATGTTCATACTTCATAGATACAACCCCATTAAAACTTTATAATATAGCAATAAACTGCTCTTTCGTGTTCTTCTAATCATATCGCACATAGTAAGAGCCTGGCTCCATAGTTGAACTTTTCATTACATTAATCAATTTGTTATTATAGACGAAAATCAACAGTTTGCATCATGTGATTTTATATGATTTTACGTGATTTAAATGTGATCTTATGATTGTTACATGTAAAAGACAGCAATCACAAAATCAAACATGGAGACGGCAGAATAAACAGACGTCAACAAATTTTAATCACCGTGGATGAATAGAAAACACGGACAATACAGACACAATCAACGCCAGAGGCGTTGATGAAAATAACGGTGATCTATGACTTAATGAAAGCAGAATAGCTGTGAGGTTCAAATACATGGTCATGTGGCCTCAGCCTCGACTGGGTTGTCGAGATTGCTTTGCCTAAGACCTTTGATTTGATTGTACATGGGTCTTGGACCCTGGATAAGGGCTGATCTTTGACTCTTCAGTAAACACACCCCGTGATCCATTATGACATGCGGCACAGACCCCGTTATATTCTCAAGACCCAAGTTCAAGTACATCTCCTATCTAGTTCAAATAATGCCCTCCACCAAAAATTCGCTTGTGTCCCCATCTGTCTTACCTCACTGTATCGCAGAGTTTCGTACTAGGTAGAGACTTGTGCTTTGGAACATGCAGTAACAGTTTCTAGGTATATTGTACCAAATATAATTATGGATATGGAAGTAAAAAGACAATACGTTTTCAAATTTGAATATATCAATTCAGAGAATGGCAATGGTCGGAAAATCAGAATGTAGGGAAATATTTCACATAATGTAAAAACCTTTTCTGTTACAAATTTATTTGAAGTTATACGTGCAGCTTGCGGCTTTCTCCGTGCCCATCAATTTACATGGTCGACTAATGAATGAGTGCAATAAATGGTTGTTAATATTGTAATGAGTTTTCGTGACTATCATATGGAATTATTTATATGGAAGGTAGACCAATAATAAGGATAAGCATGAAAGGCTTGGATTTAATCAATTTGACAAGGCAATTCTGAACATCAGACTACAGTTGGTAGCATTTTCGTAAGACAAAACTGTCGTATAGTTGCTGTAAACATGGTAAACTCTCTCAGATTTTTTCTCAGTTGTTTCAAATAGAGATATCGTAAGCAATAATTGGGAGTTCAGGAGCAAACCACACAGTAGGTGGAAGCATTCTGAAAGGGGGAAAGAGTATGATCATATCGAAAGTTCATAGCTAGGGCAGAATTTGGCATTCATACCCCCCCCCCGCCCCCTAAGACAATATTAGGTCGCCTCACTGTTCAAAAGTAGTTTTCTTCTAAATCAATCCATAATCACCATGGATGATGTTGATGATACTGTTGTGAGTTGGAATAGAAATAAAGCTTGGTCTTCGTTTAAACATGCATGGCAATCTTACTTTCTAAGCCGTCATGAAGCACGCTGTGATAAGGGCTTTGTTCAGAGGTCCTTTTAAATATCAATTCTTAGCACAGCCATAGTAATTTTCTTGTATTAGTGCCTACTCGTTTCATATTCATGCATGCAGATCAGTTTGTAATGACACGAAACCTGTGTGACCAGACTCAAATGTGTGATCAGTCATTTTCTTACGCTACCAATTTTTCTCTTCTTTGTTGCTTATAATATTCGTTCAAAGATAGCATAGTTTTTACCAACTTAAAGTCGTTAATCCTGCCGATTATTTATTAAACCGGACAAAGTCGTTATCATTCCATATTCTTGGTTTTTTTATCACGTAGCATTCTCAAGGCAACCACAATGACACCGCTTGGTATATTTCTTCCTGAAGTCAAATCGGGGAAACGCCCCTCATAGTATCTCCGCTGCCCGCCCCTTGCATCCGGGTTGTAAGGTCATTCAAACATGTAAAAGTAAAATGGGGGAACGCCCCTCACGCCATCTCCGCTACCCTGCCCCTCACATCCTAATGCTGGTTGCTACATCAAACATGAGGCAAATACCAGACGCAGTGAAGGATTACGAAGTGCCTGCCTACCAGAAGGTCGCGAAGGATTAGTTTATAAAACCCCCATCCCTTTTCAGGGCCGACGCTTGTTGTTTGGATTCGACCAATTCCCCTCCGCCCCACCTCCGACACCGGTCTGTCATTTATTACGACTCGGAGGAAAGTAGGGGCAAGTCGGAAGACGAAGCGACCTACATTCCCACTTTCGTCTACCACTTCCTAATACGTTTTCTTTACCCATCGACGACATTGCAAGCTTTGGTACGAGCTAGATACATTTCGTTTCTATTTTCCAACCATTTTCCTAATAAGATAATTATACAAAATTATACCCATATAGCTAAGCACACAATAATGATACCGCTTTCATCTGAATTATTCCTTACTATGGTCTGACCAGAGATATCCATCTGACCAGTACTGCAGTAGGATCTTGTAGTACAGTACTCATGCAAGATTGCAGTAACTTGAGATCATGGCGACATGATCATGTAATTTGTAGGCCTAGACTAAATGTTGAAGCAATCGAGACCAAGTTCTGTAATACTATTTTTACCTCAAAATCAAGTTAAGTAGATCTATATATTAAACATCAACAGCAATACTGAGTGTGCAGTTTATTCCCCCTCAATGTGACATACCCGCATTTCAATACAATGTCACAATATCCCTTGTTCTTACATTTTACTCCTTAACTTAAAATACTGTCTCGCTAACATTGCAGACACCACTATATATATCAACACAGACCACTAGCATACGAATTATATCAGAATTATACATTATACCAGTTGAGCATGAACTTGATTTCCTTTCACTTCTGTTTTCGAAATTCTGTTTAAATTGTTATAGTTCTTCCGGGAGGAAGACCGACACATTTGGACCGATGCCGACAACATAATCTATCTATATTCACAGGCTTCCAAATGTTCCGTCGTGACAGCAAAAGGGAAAAGCACTAACTTTTATACCAGGGATACTGATTAAGCTGGCATGTTTCTGATTCTGTATTAGCATGAACGTAGTGTTACCTTTACACTTTGGCGTATATAGATCTTGGCCTTAGATGTTTCAAGTTTAGCATCATGAAACGTATATGCCTTCTGATCTCTGTCACGACCTAGTTTTTTAAAAGAATAATTGCCTTCTTTATTACACTTATTGACTTACAACGATTTTTAAAGTGAAAATTGGTTCTTTCTTTTCCTTCGTCGGATATCTGTCAGGCTACACCCCCTTTCCCCTCCTTTCATTTAAGTACCCTTGTTGCATTTACAAAAATCTTTTCCTTTACAACATTCTAATGCTGTATTGCAGGGGCTCGAGGTGACATAGAAAAAGGAACACTATCATTTTCAGTGAACTTAAAACCTTGGGGCGTCGGTAGTCACTTTAAGTACTATTGTGTGCCTTTGAAAAACACCTGCCTGTCAAGTTAGCACTTAAGATTTACAATTGATATTGTAAATTGTAATTCCGGTTTGGTAATGCCTTTAAACAGAGAGATTAATGTAATATGCACAGGTGCCATCCCCTCCCATGCACGGCCTATGAAAAATATTTTTTCTTACATCGTGTTTCTACTTTGCCTTGTCTGAAAGGGACTTGATTCCCACATCAACCTGGATAGATATTGAAGACTCTTTTCACCAATGAAATATGTTCTTCCTGGGAATTACAAACCTGCGAGGATCCAACCCTCGCCCACAACACAAGCTTCTCTGAAGCACGGATTTCGAGAAATAGCCAGGCTAAATATAAATGTAAAACAATCGTACAGACATCATTATTTCCCCTAAATCGGTGAATAAAAAGTGTCGCTTTTTTAGTCTTCGCGACTAGAAGGTAAGCCTGTTCGTTTCCCCCCTGCGCATTGGGCTTACCAGTTGAACGTGTATCGGAAAGAAAAATGGCCTTCAATTTTTTTTTTCCTCCATGTAAATTCGGTAATACCGACTCGGCGGTCCCATAGAGGGTAAGCTTTTTGGACATGCCTCTCTTTCCGTGAGTTTAGACGGCAGAGCCCTGGTTTTGGAATGGGACACCGACCAACAAGAGGAGTCGGAGTTTGGTTTCCCTTCCCCTTTTCTCGTCTCATCTTCCAAAAATAAACCACGATGGGTTCAAATCTCCACTTCGAGATGGCTGGACTAGTTCTCTCTGTCGTCGTCGTTTAACTTCAGAGTATGGATGAAAACATTTGATTTTTACTCCTAAGATGATATGATTATCCACTTTATATGTTAGAAGGATAATAGTCGGATTCATTACGCTCGTGTAAACCACCTTCCGCCTTTTTCATCTTAATTAGATTTTCCCAGAAGGAATAGTATTTAATCCACCATTTCTTATACATTGATAATCACTGGTGTCCTTCTTGGGAGCGACAAAGATTAAACTATGCCATTTACTTTGATATTATCTATTGTGGTGATTTTTCTTGATAATAATTGCGAAAGACCTACTTTTCCCGGAATAAACTTTTGTTACTTCTTTTTCATAACATGGTCGTGTCAGTATGATTCGTCAATGGTAGTAAAAGAAAGTTATAGTTATCTTCTCATAAATAAACATAATAGATCAATCTCTTTTTTTTTTAGATTGGCTTATATTTAATTTTAGAGTTCTGAGGAAATAAACATTCTATAACTCAAGAATAAATCATATTTTCCCAAATTATTTCACGAAAAGAGGTGAGAAAAATATTCAAAATTAATGGGCGACAGTGCACTATCATTCCGCATTTAATATCGTTTTCAGGATGATTTTTCGGTCATATTTGTCGACGATTTAATCGGCAATTACCCTATCATTGATATCATCAAAACGTCAATATAACTTTTCTTATTGATGTCATAAACGGTTTGTGGGCCTGCTTTAAAAAAATATTAATTTCACTTTTTAATTTTCATATTAATCATAATTATGTAATGCAATGTTTGAATATTGTTGTTACCATGACTTCATGTGCCTTTGTTTATTTTTATTTTTGTTACAATACTTGTTTATTCCTGGACCCCATGGAAGACCAGTCGTGCCAACCCTGGATGAAAATGGGCAATCCAGCCATTTTAATTGTGTTTGTATCTATTTATGTTGTATACGTATTTTCTATTTTTATGAAACGGAATATTGATACCACTTTTTCACCCATATTGCTCATGGAAATAATAAAATGCACCTTCTATCCAAATAATAGGGCCTATTTCTTTCGTCCTTGTTCCTCGTTTCTTAACCCTCCTCTTTGGTGTTTGAGATTACAAGAAACAGGGTGATGAATCTACTAGATTGTAAGAACCAACCCGATAGCAACAATTGCTGAATTTCTTCACTATGCTATATCCCGTTGCAAGCGATAGATATGTCAAAATTTGACAACAATGCATTGAAAGGGTGTAACGCACATTTTTGTTTTGTCGATCAAAAGATGGAGATATTGGAGACGATGTCTGCCTCGAATCGCAAAGCCCTCATCCCCACGGGTCACCGATGGTATTCGAAGGGTGCTGTGCTGTTTAACTTTCGTCTCCCCTTTGGAAAATCAAAATCTTCGAATCTGTCCACCAGGATTGTTAGAGGACGTCCCGGCAAAAGAGCTTGACTTGTACACTATGTAAGATGACCCAAGATACAATTTCTAGATATAACAAACTCGTTTTCCAAGTAGATTAAAGAAATCAGTAAATGGAATTCGAGGTTAGCATTTTGCGTTAAAGAAACATGTTTGTGTTAATAACTGTCGTATCTTAACAACAACAAATTGTCAAAACTAATCAGCCTGATGTGATCGTTTTACTTTTAGCGGGTTGTCCCGGTTTATACACCGAAAGATGAAGATGTATACGGTCACAACTATCCAATTGCTTCCAACAAATCATGCTTCTGTGGGAAGCAATTTGCAACTATCTTTGTATCTACAAAACTCATGTACCATTGTTTTTCTTATTTTTTTCCTTTGTAATGAATGTGAGAAGAAAAAATCACGTCAAAGACAAAAATCATAAAGTCTGAAAGGAATTTATTTTGTCGCTCAGATTTTGAAGGAGACACCATTTTGTCTCGCTTAAATACATGCATGATTCATTAAATATATCACAAACTATAAACAATGCAGAGTTAGAGTTACGAAACAGAAGGAAAATAAAATCTTAAATGAAACGTTGAGTTTTTTTTTTTTTATACCACCCTCACCTGTTGTATAACATTTAAATGGGACCTACTTATATTACATACGTTAACAGAAGGTCATGTGAAGTATCAATATATAATGACCCAGCTACAAATTTATAGAAACGCGCGCTATTATTATCCAAGCAACCGAATGAATGCAACATGGTGGAAACGTTCACATTTTTTTGCACTTTCTCCGCTCTTTTCATTTTGCCATCTCCGTGCGGGTTATCTCGATTGATTGCCGTTCATGTATTCAGCAACCATCGACCTGAACATAGAATGTAACTACAGACAACGCACGAAATGTTGGTACATTAATGTTTGTTTCGCGCAATCAGAGAAGCTGACTTGCCCGCATACAACAAAAATCGATCATAAGCAATTTTTGACCTTGAGCTATATTTGAATGAAATTATAATTTCAATGGTAAGTCTGATGCAGTACGGGGTCAATCGCCTGATACTATTAGTCTACTTTCGAGTCTTCGATCCCGTTTTCAATTTCAAGATGGCACTTTGTTCCTCGGTATAATTCCACAAAGCTTTGTCTTTTTTACCCGTTTAGTTGATTACATGTTCATGAAACGTCCTGGGTTAAGGGCAAGCAAATTAACAATCAAAACAAGCACCGTCAAGAATTTTCAAATCGAGAAAAGTAATTGCGTCTGGATATTAGGTTATATCTCACACGACCCACATTTCCTTTAAGCAGTAGGTATTTCCCCCGTTTGCTTGGTCTTTTTGTGTTACTAAAAAGGTTAACTAACCATGAGAAATTTGCAATTACTTGTACACTATTACATTGACTGTCACTTTATGTTGACATTTCTTGAATCCTCTAATCTCATTCCTGATATTTTCTTCTGAGCTAGCGATATGTGCAATTATTATTTAAGGATCGGTTTGTCTCGTACATGTTATCTTAGAGTGCTATTCAGAGATGTTAATGTGCTTACATCATCCCTTTATGCGTGTACTGAACTGTAGCTTGTACTTATCATTCGTAATCATAATGAAGCATGATTGCATGCCAGTTGTGTACTTTCGCAATATCTCTCAAGAATGCGCACTATCACATTACTATTCTCTGTTTAAGTAGGGAGTTGGAATGGATGGTTTAGGGGCAAGGGAGACTTAATAAATTCGTATTATTATAAATATATTATTATAATAAATCATGCTAACTAATGTAATTTACATTATCATTATTATCGTCATCATTATAACTATTACTATTGATGTCGTTTCCATTTATGTTACTGAGGTTATCCATGATTTTGTATCTGAATAAAAATCCATTAAAAAAAACATACCCAAAATAATGTTGCTTATAGATTCATAGTATTTGGGGAGCCTGTGAAGAAGAAAAAGAAGAAGCGGTGTTGGTGTAGCCAGCAAATAATGATTGCTTAACAGTCCACGGTCAATTACACAACCGTATGGAGATCCTAACCTTTATTTGTTAGGACACAAAGCTTGAATCAAAACACGTCGGATCTGGGACCCGTTTCACAAAGCCATTTTTTCAATGACAAATGACAAAAAGCAGTGACAAATCTGCTAATGACATATAATACGAGACAATGTCATTTATATACAAAATACATAAAAAAGGGTAAACTTTTATATAAGGATTATGTTACCTATTCATTGTATTTTATGTCCTTGTCAAATATGTTCATAATGAGTATTTTATGTTATATAGCTGATTGTTATATGAAATAAAATTGAATTGAATTGTATTGAAATTAAATTGATGACCAATCAGAAGTAAGGATTTCACTAGCTTATAACAAAAATTGTCATTTGTCACTGATGACAAGTAATGTCAAATGGGGCCCAGCTCTGCGGTATAAGATCATACCTTGTACAATGCGGGAAGGACTTTCTGGGTGTTATATGTGGGATGAAAACTAGTTTCACAGCTTTTCATTTTGTCGAGTTTGAAACGAGTTTTGGGAAGATAAGAAACACTTAGATAAAAAGATATATCTAACGATTACTACATGTTTATGCTTTAAAAATAAAATATATTTAGAAACCGTTTTGTTCATTCATGTATACTATTTTCAAATATCACGTATAAAACACCCGAAGAAAAAATGGTATTGTCGATTGCAGATGCTATCATTTTTCATTCAAATACCCCTTATACAAAAAGAGATAAGGACAAAACGAATCATATATTACCATGCATTCCTGTATTATTCTAACGATTTTTGTTGTGTTAGGCGTGGTTTTGTTAGTGTAGTAATTCAGTATTTTGTTAATAACAATAATTGATAATAAATATTGTATGATTCAAATAGTGTTATTTTAAAAAGACATATGTTTAATTTGATATTTCACATGTATGTACAATTTTTAATTATTGCATCATTATACTTATGTTTTAAACTGATATTGTATTATGCAAAGCTTTCTTGAAAAGCAGGTCCACTGGCTTTAAGTGTATTGAATGAAACTACCCTGTTGAAAGAAATCGTGAATAAATAAATAAATAAATAAATCGGTATTAACTAAACGTTGATGCCTGAATGAAACTGAGTTCAGTTCGCCGGACAATATTATATGGGGAGACTGGACTAAGTGGGAAATTGTGAAATACCTTTGATTTTGTCAAAAGTCGTTTGTTCAATGAAATTAACGAAGGAAAATAGGTGCCTTGCCTTGCCAGATTGTCGATGGTGAATCGAATATTTTTTGTATACATGTTTATCCTGATTACCTTTTGTAAAGCCAGACAACTGGCGATCGAGATTCGTCGCTTTCGACACATATGCTAAAATCTTACTTCATATTTCTGCTTCAGTGCTACTTCAGGAAAATGTTGTAATTAAAAGAAAATAATGTCTCCATAGTAAAACTGCCCTAGAAAACAAGACAACTCCCCTGATTTTGTCAATTACAATACGGACTACATTACATGTAGTAAATTCTTTGATAATTGTAAAATGGAAGAAAACGTTATTAAATATTTGTTCTGCATTGCACAATTATAAACCAGAAAATAAAAGAATATGAGACAAATTATTGTATTTATCATGTAATGATTATGACCATATTTTAGAAAATAACCCAATTGATCCCCCCCCCCAGAAAAAAGGGCAAATGGTTATTGTAATAGCCTACTGGTTCACTTAATAATAATAATAAAAAACCAATAGGAATAAATAGGTGAATAAAATGAATAAATGAATGAATAAAATACAGTCATACATATTATATTAATAGATAAACGTTGTGAAAATGAAATTTCATATTAATGACACATACCATGTAGAACCATGAAGATGAAGAATCTTGGCGATTTTCTTTCTTTAAAAATTAGGGCGAACAGAATCTCTCCTATAGGCCTATGTAATCGATGATTTTGATGCCACTAGATGACAAGGTTTTTTTCTTCTTCAAATTCTTCCCAAAGTCCAAGAAAAAATCACCATAAATGTCTACACAACGAGAGCTCACAGTCAATTGCTTCCTCCTTTTTTTTTCCCTTCCTTCTTTTTGCCTTTTCCGTTTCTCGTTCTCCGGCTTGTTGATTATGTCACCTTGCTTGATCTAAACCGGCGTGGAAGCATGTACACACAAAATACTTGACTGTACGTCACTGGCAGATTGCCCTTAGATGACCGATAGCTGAAGGTTCACATTTCCTCATGGACACACTGAATACCAAGCGCTCCAACACAAGGAAGGCGACTGACTGAATCAAGTTGGTCGGGGACAGAGCAGAGTTGGGAGATTTCTTTCTTTCCGACAGTGCGCCACGCGACATGCCATCAGGAGCAGACGACACAATGTTTATAAGGGTGGCGGTAATGAGTGAAATTTGTGTACGCCACGGCACGGCGTGCTAATCAGTTAACGAATGAATGCACGTAATCAGATAGCAGACGAGCGGCTTGCAGTTTTGATTGGTTCGCGGGGGTATAGACCCCAGAGCGTAGTCTCCCCATTGACGGTCAGTTTTTGTTAGCCCTACAGCGTCATGATGCACGGGGATGTCCACTTTTGATTGGGCAATGGAATGTGATAGATTTCCACCGCACCGTGGAAGGGCTCGGGTTGCGGAGAGAGCCGATATTTGATATGAGTCATTTCACATTCCTGTTTGTAATCTACGTGGTCAAGCGCAACCCAATGACCATGACCCGGTTTCACCCCTCAATACCAACGGTCGACCGTTACGTGTTGATGTTGACCACTAACAACAATGCGCACGTGCTGTCTAGCCAGCGCGCGGAGCTGTTACGTAATAGGCTTTGCAGGTCAGTTCGGGACACTGACCGCAGTGGGTTTGTTTACAATCAACGTAGGGAGAGAAAGAGAAAGAGAAAGAGAGAAGGAGAGAGAGATAGAGGGAAACTGGAAGTAAAAAGCGTAGTTAATAGTAATGGGGGGGGGGTGTGGTGTGGGCTAAAATAATGTGAGTTTTTGTGTCTTTTCGGGGGGTTGGGGAGGGGACTAAGCATATTATTATTGATATTATTATGAGTACTGCAGTTTTGGCATTTTCAGAAAAAATACGTCTAACACCCATGTTACTCTTTATATTTTAATTTTTTATAATATTATTCATGCAGTATTCTAAAAACTTATTTTGTACATTTTTCTACATCCTATTTTCTACATTTTATTCATATTTTGATAAATGGTATACATTTAGGTGCATAATTCTTTATAAATACATTTACATGTACATGTAAGTGTATTTATTATTCTCGTTAGATAACTGTTCACATAATTTGAACTACAATTCCCTCAGACCTAGTCCATATTCCGTGGTGTATTTAAAAATATATATATCACAATGTTTATTAAAATAATATCCACGCAGCCATGCAGCCGCTTTCTAGTTTTCGATCCAATTTTATCCATGATTGATATCTTCATTGTTTTTAAACCGCGACATTATTTCCTTTTGTTGCTGATCACCACCTACAAAATATATTTATGTTAGTACGAAAATACCGCGACTAAATAATGCTACTTTTGTGCAAAGAAAACTAATTATCCCTGGAAATAAAAATAGGTCAGAGATTCATCTGGTTTCTTCAGTATTTTTCTCATATTCTATGAAAGTATGAGTGATTAGGAAATTCTATGTATAGTGTTTTGAAAAGGTGCAGAAATGCAACCATGAGTGAGTATTTCGTTTTACAAAGCCTGAGTGCGTTACGCATTATTTAACTAATGTCCTACGTGTATTTGACAGTCACTGACAGAGGCCTACCAATACAGATTTATCTGAACCCAGAATTCCGGTCAGGAAATATTATATGGAGTACGTACAATCATAGAGAACATTAATCTTGGTATGTCAAAAACCACAGACCATTAGGAGTATCATTACAATGCGAAAGTCATTATTTTGTATCTGGGTCGGTGAGAAACCGGTCCCCAGATACTCCTAATGGGGTGTGTGCTATTATGTTTAATCATACATCATGTTGCGGAATACCCAAACCCTCTGTATACTAGAAAGTAGAGATCACCAATTTTTTTAAATTTGGATTTGGATTTGAAAATAAATGAAAGAGGAGCATCGGATGTGCACGTTTGCGTTTGTCTAATGGCCCACATGTATCTCGGGGGGGGGGGGGGCATTGTAAGCGACATTTTGAACTCCCATACTCCAAAATGGCTTTGTATTGCTGAGGCCTAATATAAAAAATATAAAATAAAAAAATCTTTGCATGGTGTAAAAAGGTACCATGTATTCTGTATTCAAGCATCTTAAAAGCCAGATAAGTTTTCATTGTTATCTGTTCTGTGATTTATTTTTAACACCAATCATCTGCTTCTACCACATTTCACTGGCAGCACGTTTTTTTTAGAACGAGCCGATCAAAAGTTGGGTATAGCGCCATCAACTTATAGCTTCCGCCAAGTACAGCTGTGTAATTTTGAAATCGGTAAGCTCCGAATATCGATGGCAGGGGAAATGTAAATAAAGAATATAATGCAGGGAGCCTGCTTTACCTAACCACTTTGATATCATGAATTTATAGGTAAAACTACTCTATTTATGTTATTTCACTTAGGGAAAACAATCTTCGTCATATTCTTTGTCTGGAGGGACTGATAACAATAATGGTTTTTGTCTAATTTACCTACGGTAGCCTCATCGGAATTAACAATGCTGCTCCTCAGGGCTCTGCAATTGTTGTCAGCCCAGGATTGCCATGGACATAACAGGTGGGCAAAGCTAAGAGACCTTGTCCACGGATGTAACCACAGAGCTATATAGGATCTTACCGAGCTAACCGAGGACCTCTCATGAGTCAAGAACCTTCACCTACACCTTCAATAGAACTCCCATACTCCGAAATGGTTTTGTATTGCTAGGGTCGATATTACTAGGGCTAGAGTTCGACCTAGATTAGGGTGAACTACATGACGTAATCGTGAGTCAAAACAATTGCCCGATTAATTTACTGGCCCCAGTCAGACGGATTATTAGAACCAGTTAACGTTAATTGTAATACAGCATGCTTTTTATCTGGAACATGCCAGATGACTTGATAGGTTTGCACCAGGTTTTTGTCGACATAGCATCACCGAAATTCAATCTTCTCACTGGCACACAACTTATCACAGTGAAAACGAATCACGGCAAGACAGCTCGTCACAGTCATAGACCAGCGAAATAAACATGGATTGTGAATATTAAATACAACGCGCGCGCATGAATTTTCGGGATCAGCGAAAGGGGTTCGTAGCAGTTTAGTCATATGCAACGCCAAGATGCTTCAGGGATGCAATATCAACAAGATCTGTGCGTGCGGGTGTGTGGGTGTGTATTATTCCTTTAATAATCCTCCCTGACTCATATAGATGACATCGGTGAAGGAACTCACTACGTCATCATCTCATGCATGTTGGAAGGGTCAATGATCGCCGTATATTAATTAACGTCTCGAAGAAGACCGAAGAGTAAGGAGGAGGAAAAAACGCGTAGATTAGTCGCTGAAATCAGACACTGATTGTGTAATGTACACTGAATGTAGAGAATATCATCTTACAGAGACAAATTACTTCGTCGTGTACGGCAAGGGAGTGTTAACACAGAGTGTTAAACGACCACGATGATAGTGCATAACCCACTTTGATGTTGTGTTTGCGCTGCGGGCTCATAAGCCCATGCCAACCGGGGGTTGTAAACTGTTCGATTGTGTTAGTGTGAATACACTCAACAGGTACTCAAATTACCTAGTTTCTTAATCCACCTACTGGGTGGATTAGAGGAGATGATAATATCTATACATCCTACAAGTTATCTGCATTTGTACTTATTTTCATTGTCTAATTTGAATAATTTCAAATCGAGCAGTTAAAGAAATTAACGTATAACATCTGACACGGGTCATTTTTTTTATTTCAATTTAAAGCACTTTTCATATGAAAACAAACTACAGACCCTAATACAATAATATACACCCCTCTTCTGTGCCAACGGTCCGATATGTTCATGCAATGGCCCGTGTGCATGATACAGAATAAGTAAGATGCCGCCAAGAACAAAATTATGCTCATTTCACAAGGTAACAAGTATGCTATCTGGGGATGTGCATTACCTGGGTTAACCATAACGCAATAATGTGGCGGCAGTGGGTACAGATCGTGATCATGGTAATGCACATGAAGTACAGTCCATGTTATCCCGCAATTCTAAGACGGTGGCATAATTTCCACTCGGTAAGAAAAGCAACGACGACAACAACAACAAGTGTGAAGCAAGAAGAGCCTGTATCCTCGAGAGGACCGGGGCTGAATGTCGTATTACGGAGTAATCATTGCCGTGATCAAGGGGGTTTCGACAGGTAACACCTACCTAGGTATGATGTTATCGAGATAGAGACACGTATACTCGGGCTCATGTTGAGGGTGGCCAGACGGATCCATGGAAGAGAGAACATGCCCCGAAGCTGGATAAAGTGTAATGTGAACACAGCGTGTCGCGTTGAGACTAGCAATTTGTGTTTTGGCGCGAGGAAGTTGAAGACATCATGATCATGACGGAATGTTTATGGAGGAGGAGAGAGGGATAGAGAGTTATGTGGATGTAGAGAGACGGGGAGACAACGAGAGGGGGGGGGGGGGCAGAGAGAAAAAGAGTCGACTCAATATTAAATAGACAGAAACAGAACTAGAACGTAGAATACCCGATGGAGAGACAGTGAGAAAGGGAGGGAGAGAGGGAGAGGATGGGATGTATAAACAAAACATAAATTTAAGCTGGAATGGAAGAGAGGGAAACAGAGGAGAGAGAGAGAGAGAGAAAGAAAGGAGGAGGGATGGATAAGCACTATTGCGGGGGCTGAGATCGGGTACGAAGGATGTTTTTCCATTCAAGGATTCTGAGATCATGGACAATGGCTTACTGAAACAATCACAATGTTTAATTTTGTTCGCAATACATTGATAATTTTCATGTCTGAGAAACTGGAAATTGCGTTACTAGGTAGGCCTAGTTGTTATTAAGATGACTCTAAAACCCAGGCATGAAGCTGTTTATGTAACCAGATGCGCGGGATAATCTATATGCAATGAGCCTAGTATAATCGAAGCTGGCAAACGTCACACCTGCAACTATTTCTCTTCATGTCGCCGTTATTGACAGCATCTCGTATTATGAGTGATATCAAGCACTTCATAAGGATGCTTGATGTTCAACAAAGAACATTCTATTACGTTTAAACTCGGAAAGCATCTTCATCGTCAGTACCATCAAGACCCTTCTCCTCCTTCTCCTTCTCCTCATCTCCATAATACTAACAAACACTTGCATTTTGGTATGCATCGAGGGGCGTCCTTTAACGCGTTTCACCTCAAATAACCCCTCGCGCTGCCACTCATTCAGTGCAACCTTAGAAAAATACAGGAGGACAGAGAAAGAAAAATGAGAAAAGGGGGAAAAAGAGAAGAAGTTAAACATTTAAGGAGGAAGCACATTGTGTAATTTCATCTGGTCGCGTTGGTGTTCGTTAACATACTCGTTGGGGCCTCAGGTTGCGTTCATCACACGTAGTTTACACGGATCACCTGCCCGCGAGTTGCGGGTGAGAACGTCTGCTCGTGGGTGCATCGACTGAACGGGCAGACGAAACGGCGCCAAACGGCGAGGTTTTTCCCCCGCGCGCTCTTACTCATACCTTAAAGGTAACTGTCTCCTAGACGCTTAATTTCTCTCCCTCTCTCTTTCTCTTCCTCCCTCTCTCTCTCTCCCTCCCTTTCTCTCTCTCTCTCCGTCTGTCTTTCTCTCTACCTCTCTCTGTCCTCGCTCTCTCAGGCTGTCTCCCTGTCACTCTCTGTCTGCCCCCCTCTCTCTCTCTCTCACACACACATACACACACACACCCACCCACCCACATAAATGCAATCTCTCCCCTATCAACCCCCCCCCCCCATTCCCCCTCTCTCCCTGCCTCTCTATTTATTCAATTTCTCTCGCTTTAATCGTATGCCTTCTTCCATTTCCCGTCGATAAAGTGACGTACACATTTTCGTGAGCTGAAATATTTTCGCAATAGAATTGCATTAACCGACAGAAAAACTATGAACCATCCACCAATTGAGCGTTGAGTTACGTTGTTCAAATAGAGATAATTATAAACACTTCATTGAATGCTTATAGGTACGTTTCCGTTCCCTTCTGACTTTTTAATCCACAGGCTCTGTAAAGAATAGAACCTAATGATAATACAATAATAACAATAATAATAATAATAATAACAATAATAGTGGGTTCTTTCGCAGCGCTCATGGTTGTCAGATTTGTCACTCCTGGCGCTCAACAATTATCACCTCCAGCTGCAGCACAGCTGCCAATACAATAGTGCTCTCTAGCATCTCAAGGAATTCGTTCCTGTCAGGTACACCCATTTACCTCACCTGAGTCGAGTGCGGCAAATGAAGATTAATGTCTTGCCAAAGGACAGTATTCGTCGATATTATAATGGTTCAAAACCATCCATACCTCTTTCGAAATGCCATAAATAAATTTTCCTACGTAAACGTTCACAATTCACAAGGGACAATTTAGGTTCCAGTTAAATTACATCTATATTGGATGATTGCAATCATTAACGACAAATATTATTTTGTGCAGTATAATAAAGGTGTCATCGCATTTAGTATCTCGTTAGGCTTTTGTTGTATGTCCTACAGCCTCCCAACTTGTACGGGAATCTCGTCATAAATGTAAATTATCCCCACCTCTTCACACAAATGTGCGTCCCATAGGTACATTTTTTATGAAATCTTCCTGCGTCGAAAAGAACAAAGTCATGAATAAAGAGAGAATCTGAAGAAAAAAATACGAAAAGGGCATGCGTTCAACATTGTAGATGATGCTGGTAAGGATAGGAGAAGAAGGGTTAAGGAAGCTAAACGATTAAGCACAAATGACCCACATCAACAAGTCATCGACTCTAAGATAACCAGCCCTTCGAGATCCTATGTCCTTAGGTCAAAAACATAAACGGCAGCGAAAATTGGACTCCACTGACCCAATAATTATCATTGCTGCAAATAAAACCATTTCAACTGGAAATGTAATAGGCAAAACTGCTCGAGGAAAGAAAATTAAGGGGGAAAGGGAAAAATAGAAAGGTAAAGCGGGACAAAAAAAACCAGCGTATATTATGACGACCAACGTCGAAGTTTTAAAAGTAGCAGGTATGAAATTAAATACTTTGTCAGGAAATACAAGTTAAACAATATTTCCCGTAGAGACTAAATCCTTTTGAAATATTGGAGTTGTTGTAGAAGTTAGTAAATTGATATTTTTGGAGTAAATACTTGACATATTTCTGGTGTCGCAGGCTGCCCAAAATAAAGCTCTCAGTCTGAGACCTTGGAATAACAGTGATTGAGCTTGAACCCTGACCAGACAATGTCAAAGGCCCAAAGCCTTCATATCCGGGTAGCCCCTGCTACAATCATGTTGTATCTGATCATATTTTGTGTGTGTTTGTACCATTGTATGCCTTTCAAGTGAGAAATATTAACACATAGGTTGTACTAAAAGTGGTTTTTGTTTTTTAATAAAAATATGTGTCGTCACTTTACCTCTCACTTAGAGCATGGAGCATGTATTAGTTTTTTATTAAATTATGAAGATCCCGCTTCAGAACTGAACGTTTGAATTGGTTATTCAAACGAAAACTTTGTATTGAATAATTTAATGAATGAATGATTTATTACCTAGTTGTTTCCTTTCATGATATTTTTGGAATCATTTTAGATTTGTTTATCTCGTCAAAATTCAATTCAAATGTGCCACACAACTGAGGGATTTATATTTTATTCTTTTGCAACATCCTATGTAAGGACTAAGGGCAACTCGCTTTTAATTACCTGATCAAAAATGCAAGGATATTCAGTGTCTATGAAACTAGAAATTGATCAATTTGTCGTTCGAAGGTCGAAGGTCATTACAAATGAAAGCAATGGCTGTCTTCTCTTTCCGTTCACCGTGCTCACCTAAGCACAAATATAGAGCAACCCTGCATGGAATATTAGATTGTATGCTGTAGGTTTTGGAATGATTTTAGCCTCGGGTTACAGACAGATGCATGAACACTGTACTGGTGCAATATGTGCACAACAACTCTTCAACATCAATATTGATCTTCACTTTAAAGAACGGGTTCGTGAGCTTTCAAAAATGGAACTGGCCTAGTTGGTCTATACTACTTATAAATACAAAAATGTAGTTGACTAATTAATCTCCCGTAAATACCCTCAGTGCGTCGTATTTTCAGAGAATGTTTGGCCTACAATCCTGCGATTTCTAATAAACGAAGCATAGTATTTCAGTAATTCACCTCTCCTTGATACCCTAACGGTGAATTATATTCCCCAGAATTTGATTTTACAATGCTAATATGTAAATACTACCAGACCTCAAAGGCTAAACATGCTTTATGATATCTTGTGATGCCGCAGTGAATTTCCAACCGCTGTATAATAACCGATGAAATGAAAATGGGACTTTTCGCGGGGAAATTGCCAGTGTACGATTTCCTGCAGGAGGCTATTATAAGCCAAGTGTGCACACACCGTTCGAGTGTGCTTCGACAAAGGAGTGAGAGAAGGCGGAGTGCCTTTAAATGAGAGGGGAGTCATTCCACGGTCACCAATGTCAGGGACCTCCATGACCTTCTCTCGCCCGCCATCAAGACATTATTTGGAGGTAATACACCGTCAACCTCAAAACGAAATACGGCTCAGAAATCGGCTAGAATACCATCATTAAAACCGTCTACCGTGACTCATCTCAATTCATGACATTCTCTCATTGCAGTCCAAGTGATTAACCCTTTCTCTCTCTCTGCCAGCATGTAGCGTGATGCCACCAGTCACGCAGAGAGGTGCCTCTTAAAACCCCAGGGGTGCGAAGGTGTACCCTGTAAGGAGTGGACGCAACTCTTAAAGAGCCTTAATTATAATGAACGATCACTGTAATTTTCCAAATCATACAGCAGTAGATCCTTATCAAGTAATCTTCCCAAAATATTTCACCACGTGCAACACATGCCAGCTTTATTAAAAGGTAGGGGGTTATAAACCTTTTATTGAAAAGTTCAGATGGTTTTTCATAATTAACCACCTCTCTGACTTAAAATGGCGGCACCGCCAGTGATTATTCTCCCGGGTACCAGACAACAGGAAGAGGGAGAGGAAGATGCATGGATAAATGCATGAAAGGGGCTATCCCCAGGTATGATAGCAGGTTGTCATTCGTTATGGTGGGAGTCGGTAGTCAAGAGAGGATGTACCGGAACATAGTTGTCGTGTATGGCACTTTGTTCAGAAGGATTCACATGTATAGGATAAATGTCACAAATCCATAAGCATACTGTAGATTATGCACAAAGTCATTGGAATATAACGCGTGTATTATGAAAATTGTTAAGCAATTCCGTGTAACTGTTCCAGAGGTGTAAAGTACTTTAATAATCGCGTGTATCTGTAGTAATAATGGTTTGTAATTGTACATTTATACGAATTTTGTGTAACTGTATGAAATGGCAAAACCACCTCCTTGCTCTCAATCTATGATCCTCCATTACCCCCCCCCCCTTTTTTTTTTTTTTAATAATCAGAAGCTCGATGGTGTGAGTGACTGATTTCATACATACGTTACTACCTGCAGTACTGACTCAGTTAATATCTACATAAGATACATCAGATTGAAGGAATACCAAATCAATGATAAGAAAAGAAATTCTAGAAACTATTCTCAAGAACTGGGATCAAATAAATTGGTATAACCATACACCTCGTGTCGCATTAACCACAAATTCTATGAAGATTTAATACTTTCTACAGGGTGTAATCATAGCGGGCATCGTTTACATGATTTGACAATTATCATTTCCGTGTCTAGACGCCTACATTTGTACCATGGCTAACTTTTGTATTGATTGTGAACATACTTATCATATATCATAATTACTATCAGCTAACCTCGAAATTACCATATTTCATGTTTTTCATTCTATTGCATACCTACCCATCCATTTACAAATATGTTATCCATAACTCATTAATGCAAATGTAAAATGTACTCGTAAATTATGGATCAACAACCAGTATTCTCTCAAATGTCGAAGTTGTATTTTTTTACCTTATTTTCGATAATGCACTCCTATCTTCAGCATTGTCTTATATCTCTCTCTCCCTATCTCTCCCTTTATCTCTCTTTCGCCCTCCCTTTCTATCTCTCTCTCTCTCTAATACTTTTCCTGGATATCCTGTGCTGTCCGTGTCCCCCTACCCTTTTTTTTATACTTCTTTCTCTCTTATTTCGAACGATCTTTTTATGTATGATTTGGAATAGATTTGAGCAATTGTTACCTGTTTAGCAAACTGTATTAATTGATATGTAGGTGTATAACCTATTTATTAAGAAAATTAAATTGATGTGTGTTGTCTCTTTACGATTTGCTGGATAATTTTACTGTAGATTATTTGTGTGTATAATTATTCATGTTTTACGCAATGTACACAATTCCGCAATTCAGCCATCTGGCTGCAAATGAATTTTCAATAAAAAAACCATTATCAACCATTAACATATACCATACCATACGGTAAACAGATGCATATCAATTTATCACGATTCGGTTAGTGCTACTGCCGTAAAACAACCAGGTATAGAGTGGTTAGTGGCCGCGTTTTGGAAGCGAGTTCTAAAGCGTACCTATACCAACATGTATCATTACTTTAATATCAAGCAGATCACATGATACCATCAATTTCTCATATTTAAAGGAACGGTCTATTCATTGTTTTATCAAAAATACTAATCCATTGTCGAACAATACACGATTGCCAGAAAAAAATGTCATGAAATTAACTCAAAGACAATTTGAATACACTTTTTGTATAACCTATATAAAGCTTGTTCAGACTATGTACCATTCCATTCTCATGTTCGCACATTTCAAATCATTAGTCCAAATCATTACCAAGATCAACTTCTTTCTTTGAGACAACAAAGGTCCAAAATTTCACATGAACATAGGTTTAACTGCAGAAATGTTTTTTCTGGTGAAACCCATTTTAATACACGAATTTGACTATTAAATGAAGATCAATATTTTGAACCCATTTTTGGATTAGGGGTGTTTTTGTGAATTCAAATTACATTTTTGTCTCATGAAATCACATTTACGGTACACGTAGGACGCCGTTCATATGTTAAAGAAAAAATGAGCCCAAACTGAAATCTCAAATTATCCCTAAAATAATTAGAAAATATGTAAGTCATGTTTGGGTGAAAATCTACCGCCACCATAACAAAAAGTTCGATAGTTAAAACGATCAAGAAACAAAAATAAATCAGCAATTGAAAATCATGAAGATAAAATATGTCACTCAAGGTGCATTAACCATGTCAACAAACGAAAATAAGTAAGCAGAATTTCTATTGGACTAGAATTATCTAAGGCAGAAACGCGCAACGATTACGTTAACGGCGACGACGATGGTTATCATGGGTTTGCGCCTTGGCTGGTTGTGACTTCATCACATTGCTGACATAATTAAACCAAGTCTCCTCCCCCATTTGAGTTCAGTGTCCTCTCCACATGTCATTTAAATGCTAAACGACAGATCACCTTTTTTTCCCTTTTTGTCATTCTTGTCTTTGTGAAATGAGGCGAGCCACTGAATTACTTCCCAGATATCAATAATGGAATATATGTGAAATACGATGATGAATAAAACCAACGACTCTATAATCAGATCCCTGCAATGCTCTTGTTGAAAAGCGACACCTATGTGGAGTTTATCAAGGATATATTTAGAGATTTAATTAATCCGTGTTATAGGCATACCATATAGTGGCCCAATATAATATACAATATTGGACCACAGTAGATTGTCGCGATCAGCGTATGATTTTATGTTTTAAAAAAAAATGCTTTTTACAAGTAAACGAGAAGCTTGCAGATTGGGCAACTGGTAGTGAAACCAGGAAATTAGTCAATGCATTTTATTAAAAATCGCATGTGATGTCTTTACAACCAAGCACAAATACATCATTGTCAGTTTTTTTCGGATAATCTGAGACGAATTGTCAAATTTTTCTTTTCTTCAGAAGAGAGCAAGTATGCTGTATTAAAAGATCACCCAGAGCAACTGAGCACCCCGAAATGGCTTCTTACAAAATAACCGTTTGCTGACACACATGGCCATCCTGACACATGTACAAATAATTGATAGTTGGAGTTTATCGCAAACTTCACGGGTTCTTGCGAGTTGGATCCTGGCTTTCCTAGCACTTCCCCTCTCATCTATTAAAAAGACAGAGAGGGGAGAAAGTCACTATCGATTGAATTCTTTGTCATTTTTTTCTTTCTGAGCTCGTGTCTCGTTTTCCCTCAGAGGAAGACGGTCGCCAAGTTCAAAATCCAAGCGGAAACCTTCTCAAAGCCACATCAACAATCCGGACATGACGAAGGGTTTCGAGGAGCCTTTCATCATCAACAAACATTTCAAGCCCTCTAAAAGAAACTCTCACGATTGTTTCTGGATCATTACTTCTCAGATTTGCACTAGTAACATGATTAACACTGCCTTATGAATTCATGTTTCTCACATTTCGTCTTTGTCATTGTTGGCTGAGGTTTTGGAAAGATTTGATGCGCGGAGCTAGGCCTAATCTGCAAGGCGAATCTTCCCGCTCAAAACGCTCAGTGTGGAAGTCGGGTGAGATTTCCGTTCATGTGTCACAGGGAACCATTCATGATCATTCAGGGATTGAGCATAAATCTATTGTGTTGTAATAGGTACAACAATGATTGTGAGAAACAGAAATACACAGCATGTTGGATATGCTTTTAAAGGGGACTTTCCAGTTGACTAAAGGTTCACGTGGCCAAAGTTCCATGGGACCGCAGAACCACCAAGACCTGAAGGTCAACGAGATCAAAGCTCCACAAGATAGCCTATTCTGACAACTAATTGATACAATGACTAGACCGAATTGCTCGGCCTAGGGGTCCTAGGGTCTTGTAGAATTTCGGCCAATAACATTTTAGATGTCGCGGACTTCAATCAAACCTACATATTTACCTCAAACAGCTGAAAATGAGTTATAACGCATTGCTAGTGTCATTCGAATAATGAATGTTCTGCCCGGTAGCACTGGCTAATCCCATCAAAGTTCAACTCAACTTTCGAATTTAAACAACGCTTAGAAATTGGTAATAATCATGATTATGCCATGCATAGAAGATCATACGTAGAAGATAATTTAGCTTCTTTTGAATATTAAGACATAGCTTCGTGCAGAATCCTGGAATCTGACGCAAAGATTTCCTATATCCGCGGCAAAATGATCCGATTACAAACTAACAGTACAATAAAATGAGAATTGTTTACTGGGAACTATATATGTTAATTTCGCTCATGAAAAAATAATCTCGTGAATTAAATGTAGGTAAGAAATCAAGTTAAGAATAAAACGGTTTGAATGAATGAATACATTAAAGGCAGTGACAGCATTGTGTTTGACAACATGATACCCGATGCAATGAACGATGAGTCCTTTGCAAGAAGAATTTACTAAATATAGGCACGAAGTCAAATTATAGTTGTGTAAAAAGTTAGGGCAAATATAAGGCAGAAACGGAGACGACGGAGGTTTAAGACAAAATATTAAAATCCTCAAGCATTTCTGGAAGACTCTAGGATTTGCAAGGATTCACAAGGATTCGCTCGCAGTTACCGCACTGCAACAAAATCCGATTAGGTTTTCAGACTACCTGACACGACTGAGGTATAAATATTATATGGCAATAATAATGGACTTTCATTGTAATTGAGCTCGATCTTGGAAAAGTCTACTACTCGGCGTAATAAAGCGGGGTGAACGATCGCCTAATCGCCGAGTTGAAGAAACGCGAACTTGAGGGTACACCCACATGGCGGTGAATTGAATAATGGTTATTAACCTCCACCTCCAAAATATATGTCGTAGTTTAAAAGAAAAAAGTGAAAGACGTAAACAAAAACGGACATGAGTGTGTCCATTTGCTACGAACACAGCAGGTACGACGGTGTCCGCAGTGAATTATTTCTATGTTTCTTTTTCATTTGTCGATGAATTTCCATTGACAAGGAGCGTAGTACTTTAATTTCTGCAACCGTCACTAGAACAATGAAGATAATAACATCGGAGCAAAACTGCCTTAAATTTAGCTGAATGATGCCGTGATGACCTTCTTGTCATTAGGAATTATGTATTTCCTTTGTTGGTTTTGGTCTGTTATTGGTCTAGTGTCGGTTCATTTGGTGTGACTTGAGTATTACAGTGGAAAAGAGCACCATCCATTAAGGAGGAAATATCACTTTTGTGAATAAGGATAAATATTTCTTCTTTCATTATGGTCTATTAGATTACAGAAAACAATTCGAATGTAAGGAAATTCTGAAAATATTGAAAATACCTTTCTGAAGCGATGGATGGTAGGAATGAATGCATCAATCAAGACACACCCGAGGGAAGTAACGATAAGTGACGTTAACAGTTCCAAAATGTATATAAAATATTATGAAACATTAACGAGTAATGCATACCTAAAATTCTCTTACGGGAACAATTATTGCGTATGAAGCGTAAAGATAAAATATAACTATAGGGAACTTAAATGCATTTAAATCTCATGGTATGTTCTACGAGCAAACACCAATTCCTAAGTTTTAATCTTTCGAAGATCACAGCTGGTCTCGTGATTCTAATTTCAAGTTTTGATACTTTCGATTAATTGTGTGGTGCTTAAAGATAAGGTTGATAACTGACAGAAATTACAACCATTGTCGGGGTAATAACGAATAGAATAGTATGGGAGAATACAAATACGGAAAAGAAGTTAACCGTTTGATCATATTTTAGTGTATTGTTTTAGATATTGCGTTTTGTTTAATGCTATTAAATAAATCTTTCAGGGACCCGACATGAGGATCTACACCTAAATGATATTGTCACAGGGATCAAAATGTCAATTAAACACGTCGGAGGTGAAAAGTAAGAAGATTATGAGGTGAAAAAGGAATATTAACTAGCGTATTAAACGAAAGCCTTTTCTAGATACGAATTAATATAAGAGGTAAGATGAAGAGACAGAGAAAAAGAGAAAAACACGTAAGCAGACAGAGCAAGATGAGAGACAGATGATGCGAAAGAGAAGAGGGAAAGGAGAAAACAGAAAGAGAGATGGGAAGATGGAAAGAGGCAGTGAGAGAGGAACACAGAGAGGGATAGAGAGAGATCGAGGGAGAGCTGAAAAAGAAAAAAAAGACGTTCAATTTGGAAAGTTGACGAAGCAGGGCAATGCCAGGTTGACAAGCACCCCGACATCGCCCTCACTACGTTTATGATATCATGTATATACAATCAGGCGAATACGTGTGTTTGGTGAGCGATTCTTTCTTGTTTCGACTCTAGCCTGCTAGCCAGCCAGCCAGGCTCGTGTGAGTGAGCGAGTCTACGGCAATCGACAGGTAATTGTGATTTTACGCATGCTAAATTTACCCCGGAATTAATCATGCAATGATGCGTCGCTCTACGACATCACGGGGACCATCAGACGAACAGAAAGTTCATTTGAACTCCAACAAAAGGAAGAAGAAAAAAAAGACGCCATGTGAAGACCCTTTTTTTATAAAAAAAACACAACCACGGTGGAAAGAAAAAGAGAAACACGTTTCTCCTTTACTTTCCCCATCGCTTTCTCTCCCATCTATCTCTATACACACGTTTGAATTCTTGTGCACTTTCTTCTCCCCTTTTATTGCCTTTCTCCCCCCTCCTGGGTGTCCGTTTGAGAAATACAAAGACGCATTTACCCATTTTCTTTTGTAGGCGCAGGCTGGCGGAATTCAAAATCTCCGTACGAGTTGGTAATTGAGCAATTGCAACACGTTCAGCGACCAATTAATGACGATAAAAGTGAATGCACTTCCGACTCACCTTCAAGTTCGTGTTTGATAGTCGTTGATACCTAAGGAATGTGATAGTTCGTGTCATCATCGTCGTCTTTAACAATCTGGTTTTCCTCATAATCCCGGTGATTATAAGAAGAAAGAGGGAAGTATCAAGTGCAGTCACCTCGACACATACAACAACTTCAGATATAGATAGATTTTTAGTGGAAATGTATCGCTCGAGGTGCATGTTTTTTAAAGCGGAGGTCAAAATATCTAAAAACTTATTATAGTTTCATTGAAATATGCCCCGTCTTCTTCATACAGGTTTAAAGCCGTTCAAAAATGGTTGGATCGACCAGCCCTTATATAAACTCATTAGTTTACGACTTTCGTGAAATATGGAGCTCTCGGTTCATTCTTACCATGTTTCTTATTATGAGGTGATAGCAACTAAAATGTTTTATAAGCTTCGATCTTAGTTAAAAAATTCAGATTTTTCTTTCCTTGAGCCCAAATAAATGGCTCAAATCGGCTGCACTAAATGTTTGGACATTATCATTCAATTTCATAGAGATTCAGCAACTGGAAATTCAGTTTCAAGATTAATTTCATCGATTTATATTTCATATTTTACACCACACACGAAACAAACACCAAAGTAAACTGAGTTTTAAAAAAAATGCTGTATACCTCATCGATCAAACACTAGACTTTTCTTAAGATAATGAAGCATTAGATTAACTTAAGTTTTTCAAAACTAAAGCCGTTCATCTATTTTACACACGCATAATGTGTATGAAAAATGGCTCTACTAGATATGGCTCTCTGGTTTCAAGTCGGTAACCATGCAACGGCAACGTTGCGGTTTACTTCTAAAATTATCATAACCACATTCTTCTTCCGAATGATATTAAAACCAGACATATCCTTTGGAAATAAGACTTAGTAGAGGGAAACACATAGCGTAACAAAATAGAATGATGCATTTATGTCTTTCAAATTCAGGTTTGGCAACCTTTAAAAGGTTCATTTGCGTAATCCGAGCCAAAGCAGACGCCGAAACAGTGTTATA
The DNA here is from genome assembly GCA_035222895.1 of Strongylocentrotus droebachiensis. Taxonomy (NCBI): domain Eukaryota; kingdom Metazoa; phylum Echinodermata; class Echinoidea; order Camarodonta; family Strongylocentrotidae; genus Strongylocentrotus; species Strongylocentrotus droebachiensis. The sequence continues at coordinate 165,252 of JAVYIG010000343.1, read as the reverse complement.
GGAAATAAGAAGGAAGTCCGGATGGGTATGACTTTACAAGGAATATACACAACTCACTTAATCAGCGGGTGATCAGAATCAATAGAAACTTATTTATAGACTTTCAAATGTTAGAAGACAATAGCAACTGATGCGATGCCAGTTCAAATGAACAAAAGTTGTGAGAAATATATATTTTTTTAAAGCTGTCAGACTTTCATGGACGTTTTGATCGTTTAGCTTCCCATTTAAAAATGAACCTTAACTCTGCCTTACCGTTTTGCGTCCCTCTTATCAATTTGTCTGCGAATTTATAAGGATGGAATAAAGATTAAAATAGTTTGCACTTTACAATAAAGATGAAGTTAGAAAGGATATAGATATATATATGTAGTCATATATACTTTTTCATTTAATGCTCACTCAGCCATGATAACAATTATTTGCTTTTTGAAACATTGTTTGTTGCACGATCGGATAAGTTGATGCTTCCAAACAAGAACTTTTAAGAAAACACGCTCCCGTGTGGACAACAAAAAGAAGAAGAAAGTGAGAAGAAGAAAAAAGAGTGTAAATCCCGATCTTGATCTTCAACAATAAAGCGACAGCAATTCCCTCTATCAATTACTCTTGCGATGGAAAAGGATGATAAATAGTATAACGCATTAAATTAAGACGGGCAGCTACCCGTCGACAACAGATTTGCACTGCTCACCAAACACGAGTCCTACGTCATTTGTTTGAGGGCGTGCTGTTCGTTTGGCAAGCCCCATCGTTCAACAATAGATAGGAGGGTATATATTTATCTCATTTATGTCAGGCATCTTCCTCTCGAGTTCTTATGAAAAGCTGTTGATAGCCTATTCATCGCTTTTAATACCAATTTTCTTTCTTATCGCTTTTTCTTCTTCTTAGTTCCTTCGTAAACACGAGAAGTTTACGCATGCTCTGTTCTCGGTACCATCGCTTGTTGATGGAAGAGAAGGATTATATTGCATTGCACAAAGTGTCGATTTGTTGAGACTTCGATACATAATACAAAACGTTTGTCCTTTATTTTTTCGACGTTTTGGTAGGGGTATCTCGCGGAAATATAAGGCCATGTGTAAACGCATCCTAAAATGACCCGGACACCAAAGCTAAAAGATTTATAAATGCCAGCATTGCATGCTGTTGAAATTCTATCGACGGCTCCGCCTCCTCTGCCTTAAAGATTCTTTGTAGAGTTTGTTAGGATGGTAGATAGGTGGAAGCAACTGTTCCTCCCAGCTCAGCAAGGAACCGATAAATTGGGCTCGAGCTTCGTTGACTTCCCTCCCGGGGGTGTGGGAAGGGGGTACGAAGGATGCTCAGGAAGAGGCATATTCTAGTCATCGAGTCATTTAATAGTCGACTAGTCGGACTATGTGACTGCTCCGACTGCGGTCACCATCTACGGTGTACCGTTAGAGTCGGTCGATACAGTTTGGCATGGACACTGAACAAGGAGTATGATACGCCAACTTAATTTTTTAAAGAAATTTAGTGAAACTTTGGTCGATTGTTTGTTTGTTATTCAATAGAAAATCCTGTAAGTAAACTCTAGAGAACAGACGACATAAAGTCATATTCGGGGGATGAGTTAGGTCTAAATAGGAAATTATTCCTTACCCAAGGGCACTGGCACGGGCTTGAACAACTCGTTCCAAGACCATCGATCTGTCCACTGAGCCATACCAATTCCTGGTGCTTTCTGACAATTCATCGCATCTGCATGTCAAAGAGGAAAGTGGGCTTATGATTAAGAACAGGGTTGACCAAAGCTCAAACGTGGTTTCTTCTCTCTTCAAAACAAAATGCATACAATATCCTGATAGTTATTGGGAGGTCAAGTTTTGTCTTTTGAATTATGTTAACATCAAGGGAGAAAAACATGTAGAACAATTTTTTGTGATATAATAAGGTTTAATTTTACCAAGGAATTGATGGATACGAAAACGCGGACATGAGTTAACAAGAGAGAGGGCATGCGTAGGGAATTTACCGAGCGACCGGATAAAGAGCGATACAAGAGGGTCGAATACAATTTAAGAGAGAGATTTAGAGAAAGACTGTGAGAGCTTGAGATACGGTGGAAGAAAGATATTGAGGAGAGGAAAGAATAGGCTTACAATATCATTCCTCCACAACTGGAAGTGATATCAGCGTACACCTTTTGGTGTCGTATCGATGAGAAGTGTTTTTTTGAGCTGGAAAATCAATACACTCATTTTCATTCTGCGTAGGATGGTGCAAATCTGATGGGGAAGAAGAAGACATCCCACTGTATTTTATCGATCCTTGACCACTTCCAAGAAAGAATTTAAGTTGATTGGGATATCCCTTTCTCCTTGTCATCCTTCTTCTATTCACTTTGACCCATTTTGGTTATTTCATTGTTAGAGCATTTCCGAATAGCCATATTAAGCTCTTTGTTTATAAACTCCTAACGCCATGAAGCTTATATACCTGACCATTTTCCTCCTTTTATATCAATTCTATATTCTTCAATTCTTCTTCCTCATCTTCCTCCTTCGTCAAAAAATTACTTTTGTCATCTCTCCATCCTGTCGCGCCCACATCACATGTCACTGGATGTTAACACCCCGCCCAAATGAACAAATATTGCGATGTTAATAACCTTACGAATGGTGACCATTTGGGACCAAGCTAGAGGGGGGCAGGTGGCTCTTCAAGAGTTTGAAAGGGACACACGAGGAGCAGCACGACACCCTTTTTTTCAATTCCCCTCTCCGCCACATGCGCCACATATAACCTATACACCATGTATGCCTGAGTACATGAATAATACGCGTGGGCATTGTCAAATCTCTCCTGATGACTTCAGTAATCCAGCTGAGATTTTAAGAAAGAATACACCGCATCTTTTGTTAAGAATTCGCGAAAATGACGGTTCTTGTTTTAATGCCGTCTTAAGAGATCATAATGATGATAATAAATGTATGTGAATTACATGTATTCCTGTTTTGTGCATCGCATTTCGACGTTTTGCTCATTTATTTATAAGAGATTTTCTCTTTTACCGTATATCTTTATTTAACAATCAAAATAAAAGTACTTAGTAACACAATGTTTCCCACAAATCCCACCTGGATTAACTATGTAGGCCTACATGGCTTTAATCAATTATTGTCATACGTTCGCAGCATCGCATCCCATCTTCAATAATCTACCTATTCGTCACATATTAATATTTCAAGACGAAAAAACAACCACATTCCTTGAAATTTCTGTTCATCACGTCTCAAGAAAACAAGAACCTATCTTTTCCTCTGAATATACAATACCACATAATTACCAAGGAGATATACATGTATTTAGTTGTTTCCTAGCCTTGCCCTGCAAGATACTCAGAGAAACCCATCTTCCGGGCAGTTCTGAACGCTTGTCATTAGCATGCCGAGGAAAAGTATCAGTGACAGATATGACACCCAACGGTTAGAATTCTTAATTAAAAACTCGTTCGACATTTTGACAAGAAAACGTGTTGATTTCGCTGACGATCAGACGTCGCAGAGTCGGTGTTGGTGTGAGATAAGAACACGTGTTTACCGTATCAAAAGAAATGACCAGCGAAATATGAGGCAACATTTTTGCAGTTGAGATGAGAAGATGCCAAAATGAAATGACATGGATTCCGCCCTTTGTTTATAAGATATGTGTAAGTATGGTAGGAGCTACCAACTTAGTATTCTGATTATAACATCACCGTATATCAAGTGACCCCGAGGAAAAATCTTTAGAAACGGATTAAAGTCATTGAATTAAATTCAGAAGCTTGCTTTTAGTAAATGTTTTCCCCAAAACTGCTATTAACACGGAATATAAGAAATGAAAAATAATGTTTGAAACGGTCAGACTACATGCTATGACGTCGCAATGGAGCGGTTCAACGTCCTAACTCCTCCGCGACTAAAAATGCCAACGATATCATTTAATTTGAGCTGACTATTAATTTCCATCTTTCGAACGGCCAAAGACAACCAGTCGATGGGGGAAAAGCGCAGTTGCCTGGTCATCTTCCCTTTACCCGCTCCTCTCCCTCTCCTGTATCTCCATCGCGCTGTATTTTTCACGTCAGACAGACCTATTCAAAAACTGTCAGAGTCAATTTTTCCCGGATTTGAGCTTCACAAGGGCGACGTGGATGCATTTATTCACCCTCATTTCCCCCTTTAGACTCTCCCTTGATCCGTGCTCTCTCCGTCGTCGCCGCTCTCTGCCGCTTCAATCTCTCCGTGTGATATTTTCCTCAAAACCGCAAGTAAACTTAAACCGCCCGCATTAAATTATGTCGATTCTATAATTCATATTTAGTGTCCCTCACACTTACTGGACTGGTCAAATTGCAAAGCTATGCTGAATTGAAAAGGCCGCCAGTCTGCGTTATATTGAAATCCTCTTTCAACCATTTTGTTCTGCGGGAAGACAAAGATCGAAGTTTCATTTTGGTGATTACCTATCTGTTTTTAACTCTTGTTTTAATTCAGTAATGACAAGATATGCTATAAAAAAATTGAGTTGAGGAGAGAGGCAAGTTAAACAAAAGAAAACGTGAATGATCATAAATATCAGCAGAAGGTTACGGTCTTCTCAAGTACAAAATATTTAATAAATCAAACATTGCTCCGGCCATACGACCTTCACAAACTCTCAATCAATAGTTCTACATTTTCCATTCCAATGTAAAGGAAACTGTTTAAGTGACACCAAGTGAAGTGCTGCAAAATATATTGGAAATTAAATGATGATTTTTCATAAAACGAGGTGTCCTAGTCTCCAAGGATGTTTGGTGGGGGTGGGGGGGGGGGGGTCTTCGAATTGATTCAGTGACATTGCTATGCTTTCAGTTGGAACCTTGAAGCTATACCTTCTCGTCGCCCGGCCTTGCCAAGATAGTGTAGCAACGTCGATAATGCACTGGTCTCGAGGACGCGGGGAGATGCCTGTGTCACACCTCTCCCAAATTGCCTAGATAGCGAAAAACTGATCAATATCATCTACCATTTGCATCCTCATCTTTCTTCGTACCCTCGAAAGCGGGGTCTGAACTAAAATCACTTTTGGCGCGAGATTTCTTTCCTTTTTTGACAGCGCCCAAACGCATGCCGTTATTGTCTGCGTCACTCGGCGTACGCAAAATTCATGTCAAACATTATCGACCTGCGACGGACGCAGCGCACAATGCGCGCGTTCCGTCATCACGGCAAGGCCAGAACATGATGTTAGTTCAGTAGTGACGTTGTTGGTTCAGAGGGGTTGGTTTCTTTGTTTAGTTACAGCGAGACCAACACCAACAAAACTGCTTTAGAAACGATTAAAAACCAATTTTGAAAGCATTAATTATATTTTTTCTCATGTGGATACAGACGTAATCATGACACCAATCGTCCCGCTATGTACCATGCTTTAGACAGCAATGTGTGTACGTTATGGGAATCAAGTCTTGGCCCTTCATATATTTGGATCAAGGCAAGGGTACGTGTGATATTGAGAAACGTGGTGAAACTCGTATCTTTATTAACCAAATTTAACCAGTTAACATAGTTTTAGGAGACGTAAAACAAAAATCGAACGCTGCCCAACTGCCTCGTCACCATCTCGATTAAAACAATTTGACTATCCTTACTTACTTCATTTTGAATAAATCAAGAGCGCTTAATATAAATCCCTTGAAAAGGCGGGTTTTATGAACATTTTGAAGTCTCGGCATAAAATATTGAATGCCTTAAACATTGTGTTTATCTATTGGTCCTCGTTAATTACTGGACTGAACTCTTAATAGTCTCAAAGCCGAGTGGTGACGAATTTCAGTTCGAAAGCAAACGCTTAATGAGATTTCTTTTCCTCTTTAAATATTTCTCTTTCAAGATGGCGTATTCATCATTTACATGACAACATTTAGTTTCACTACAAAACTTCCCTTCGTCTTACACGTTAAGGCTTCAGCGACATCCATGTATTAGTCATAAAAGTAGCTCAACGCAATCCTAATTGGCACAATGGTATCCTTTTAGAAAATCGTCTCTACTTTTTACTCTGAAATATTAAAACAAAAGCAAAAAGAGCCCCCTTTAATGCCCCGAAAAGGATAAAAACCTGATTTGCCTGTCAGTTGGACATTTGAACAGGGCTTGCAAGAGAGATTTAACAGAATCATTGGCCTACGGAAAAAATAACAACTTGAAATCACGTTTATCCACTGGTTGAACCTCTTTGATTAGCAGCTCGGACAATGTCACAACACATGACATGCTCCTCTATTATTCTTCTCATTTCACATCACACTGACATGTCGTCTGCTTTTTAGCTCTCGGCCAAAATGTAGGAGATTTTTTTCTTCTCCCGCGCTTTGTTGTTGGCAACGCATATCGTCGAAGCGCCATCTCGAGGATGGGCCGGCGGCAGCATGACAGCAAGTGGCCGTCAATGACCGTGATAACTGTCAAATCATCGCCGGATGCGACGGCTATACCGTCGACCATTGGATTGACATCGTGGAGGGAAAAAACATAAAGAGCGGCCATGGTTTGGGCTATAGTCAACAGCTTCTTGCTTCAGATGCGGCTTATCTGAAAATATACTAATTATACTGTATCAAGTATTTTACAGATGAGTGGACAGTGTAACAGTTCAGCACAAGCAGGTTTAAGGGTGTTAGAGCTGTAACTATGCCTAAAGATCATTTATCATCTATCTCTGCTCTACGTACTTTAACCTTCTACAAGATCCCCCCCCCCCCACACACACAAAACAAATCAATGCTCAATTACAATTTTCTTCTTGATTTCTTCATGCATATAAACATATGGAAGAGTGCATACAAATACCAAATATTATAAATAACGATGTTTATCTTGCCTTTGTTCTCTCCTAGAAGTACATGACGTCGTAGAAATCATTCCATTTGCAAACAAATAACAAAACCGCACTTGTTAAGCATGTATTAAACATTGATTCCTTTTCTGCTTGATAGTGAAAATATTCTACCCTGGTGCATTGGTTTTCGATATAAGTTAGAAATAAATCAATTTATTTCAACTCCCATAAGGTTAAGTCAATATTTTTGTCCATTTCTTCGCATTTTGATTGGTCCAACGGGGAATCAAAGTTAAGCATTAGTTGTTTTTAATTACTAAATAATGACCTAGGTGTATTTTCCGTACTTTCGCTTATTTAATTATGTTTTATTGTTTTGGATACGTTTGCCATTAAAACACAGCAAAGATGTTGCTCACTTAAAAACTGAAGTTGTTCAATGTTTTACAAAGAAATAAAGAAAGACACATACTCAGGGGGAAATGCAATATAAATTAAATTGTACAAAGTTTATGTTCACTGGAAAGCAGATGGAGAGAGTTTGCGGCATGATGAAAACTATTGGAATATGTATTTGTTATTGCCTTCTTAGGTGGCAGATTTCTTCCCAACCTAGTAAGTATCTTACAAAACCTCACTATTCCACACGCATTCATTTTCAAGAATCTACTGTAAATATCACTGACATTGGCCTATGGTATCATTTTGGCAGTTACCAAGTTCTTAATTTTATGTGAATACAGACAACCGTGAAAGAGAAAAAGAAAGATTTTTAGAATCATCGAGAGTAAGAAAGATGGAGAGAAAGGATTTTTTTCTTTCGTTTTATCTTACTTTTATAATCATGTATTTGAAAAAAAAATGTCTCCCTTATTCTCAAAATCTTTTACAGATAACATTTAAATGGTCAATTCAAAAGAAGAAAATATAGCGTTAATTTGTCGAAAATGTAACATCCTAAATTCATAATACCTTTGTAATTTCTTTCTTGCGTATATAACTACAACTTTTTTTTCTTTGACAAATCGAATAAGGAATTATCCTACTATACGGAATGCAATTAAAATGTCAATTATACTTCCTAAACTTCTCCAGTAAGATTTGGGGAGAAGGCAAGCCTTCTTTCCCGACAAACCTTTTCAAACTAAGGCGACACAAAGATATTCTATCATAATTCATTTGAACAGACGACAATAAACATGATAAAGAACGTAATGGTCATATCGGTACACGGATCGTTCACCATGCCCTATCGACGCAGAAATATACCGAATGCAAAAATGTTTGAAATTTATAGACATATCATTGAAGATCGAATTTGACATTTCGATTCGGGTATAATGAACACACTGATCAACACCTTGGGGCATTATTTGGTCTCATCAAGAGTTTCTTGTCAATTCCCATTGGGATGACATTTCCAGGCGAGCGCCATCTTAATGGCGCATCATTTTCACCGTGTATTCCGTGACTTTGCTGCTCTCTGAACCTATACCCGTCAACCGGACGTATCTATGACATTTTGGATGTCCGAAAAAGAAGGTAAAAAAAGGGCATCGGAGAAGGAACCTCAAAACTTTCTGATTAAGACAGCAAAGAAGAAGAAGAAATGACCAATAGCAGCTTTCATAATAAGAATATGTCATCAATGTTGGATAATTATCGTTTTCATTATCGTATATACACTTGCTAGTTTATTGTAAATATATAACACGTACATGCCTGTTTGTAATGAAAGAGAAAATAACAAAGGGAGAAAAGGAACCCCAAAACTTTCTGATTTAATAGAGTAAAACATACAACCATTTGTATAAGCATTTGGCATGCTCATTATTTCCTTTATGTAAGTTACCAATGATAATCACTAATGATTCAAATTGTATAGTTAATGTCCAATTTACTGGACATTTACGAACAAAAGAGGACGGCATTCTTTGGCAAAGAAACAAGCATTTGCAACTTGAAACACACTTGATTCGACCGAATATACATCTCTCTAATTTAGGTGTCTCTGTATATCTTTTATCCTTCTCCGTTTTTCCTTCTCTCTTTCCCTCTCTGTTAATTTTTTCTTCGTATGCCTCCATCTCTCGTCTGTTTTTTTTAAATCTGTTTCTCTCTATCCGTTTGTCCTTTTTATCCCTAACGCTTTCTCTGAACCAGTCTCCATCTTTTTATCTCGGTCCAAGATTGTATGCTTTCATCTCAACCCCATGTTTGTTTTTTTGTTGGTTATGGTATCGGCAACACCATAATCATGATAATTAGGGTAAAGTAAAAAGGTTGTTATAAATATCTGACAACAATGATTAACAAGGACGTATTTTTACATGTGGAGATGGTCTGGCGTAGTCCACCGAACTCTGGATCAAACATTTCGCGATTCAAGTCCAAACCGCAGCACTAATGTCTTTTGGTAAGACACTGCTGACGTTTGCCACTCTTAACCCAAGGAGTAGTAAATATTCACCATATATGAAAAATTATATTGAATGCATTCTCATTATATTCATATGAATATCATTACAAATAAGCATTTTCTACTATCTCCCTATAACTCGATCTGTCTCTACCCCCCCCCCCCACCTCCCAATATGTGTGTGTGTGTGTGGGTCTATATCTCTCTCCGTCTCTCTCTTTTCCACACTTCCTTTTGTCTCTTTCCCTTCTTCTCCACTTGTCTACTTCAATGAAAAGCTCACCAGTTATCTTCTTTCTCGATGACATAATTAGTTTGGACATGTATAATCCGCATGCATTACGTCAAGCCCGTAAGACACACACCATGTATCGGGTGTCACTCCCCAGTCTACAAATCTCAAATTCATTTTCCGCATAAATACGCGTTGATCATGTGTGGCACAACATTGTTCTAGTCTCATCACCAGCGGATTCATATTTTTAGCATGGTTTTTTTTTAAAGGGGTGCTTGAACGACACATGCTCCTGCAGAAATTATTGCTCAGCTGTAATTTCCTGATCTTCAATAACCCAATTCCTCATTTGTAATTTCCTTCCAACAACCCGACATTCGATGTAACTCTATACCGCTAACCTAACACCTTACCTAAAACCAAATTGCAACCATAATCTTATTCTTATATTTTTGACGAAAGCCCAGAGCTATTGTCGCTGGATCACCAACAGGGTTAATCAAGATGTATAGACATAATGCCCCATCCTTACACCGATAGTTAATTCCACGCTCGAACCTTTTCGATAAATGCCGTGTTACATATATCATAACCGACATATCACTTATGCGCCTCCATGAACGACATTCTGATTTATATAAATCGAAAGCAAGGCTCATGCCAGAATATTTATACAAAAAGATTAAGTCTATTTTCAAAACCCTACAAACAAAGGTCAATTATTGAAATAATTGATAAGTAGTGCAAACAAAGGGGTAAAGTATAATATATTTTTTGAATTACTCTCGCAATAATTCCTCTACATGGTTTGATATTGATTTATATAAAATATATACTACTAATAAAAAAAAACCTGACATGAGTTAGTTCCCTAACCATCTTGGTTTGAATGCAAATACTTTTGCAAAAACTAAATTCCTTGAAGCAAATAGCATACAAATTGAAGGATAATCCTCGTGGTACAAACATTTCAATAATATATTTTTCTTTATGTAGCTATCGCTGCTTTATAAATTTGAGAGTCAACATAATTCAACAGAATGTAGAGAAGGACAAATTATCTTTGCAAAAGTTTCAAAATCAGCCCTTTATAAAAATCAGTGCTCAGGCATATGTCCATCAAAAGGGATTTAATACTTCTGAAAATCTGTAAAGTATAAGACGCCCAAATTAATTTAAACTAGATTATATTTATCTCAGTTTAAATCTCTTCATGATTGCGTGGGGAGGGGTTTTTATTTTGAAGCAAGGAAATGATATCGGATGAAGGATAATATGTCTGTACTAGTACTTTGCTACTAGTACCATCACTATTCTCAAATACTAGGAAAACCGAACAAGAGCAAAATAATCCAATGCATAATATGCATGATGCAGTGTGAGAAAACCATTGTAATATATAAATCTCCTCAATACCTATCTCAAAATGTTTGGCAGGTTTAAATCGTACGTTTCATATCCAACCAATGATGAAGTAAAAGATGCAGTCTTGGCGAGACTAATGTCTTTTCATTATATGGGATAAGGAAATTACATGAAAGGAATGGAAAATAAATCAGAAAAAGAGAAACAGTTCTGTGAAGACGTCATACAAACTAATTTGCAGTTAGCGCACGCTGAATGTGAGAGACACCATTTTGCATACTAATGCTTTTATTTTTATTTTGTGTTTCTTTATCCCTTATTATTTCCCCCAATCAGCTACGTGAATGCGTTTGGATCATGTAAGAGAGTCTTTCGCAAAGTCTGTATTTCGATGGGGACACCGTTTAGCGTTCATTCATGTCGAACACGTGTAGAAATCAACGCCTTGATGAGTCTGACAGAAACCCTGATGGGTTTTACGTGAGATGAACGGAAGGATCCTCCATCACACGCGCGTCTAAGAGCCGAGCAAGATGGCTGGCAAAAGAGACAAGATCTCCTCAATGAAACTGCAAGGGTTGCATCGAATGATGAAGAGAAATAGAGATAGAGGGAGGAGAATGGAAGGGAGATGGAAATTTTGTGTAATTAGGAGAGACAGACAAGAACTGAGGGTGATCAGGGAATGATGATTGGCAGTACTGGTAAAACAGTTAGTTGCCCGTGAAGAAACAGAGACAAATGTTGAACGTCTACCCCTTTAACATGATTAAAATCACATAAAAAGAAGGGATGATGAATATGTAACACGGCGAATTGCTTGGTACCCTTACTTAGTTTCATAACTTGACCCGGAACTTGACTAGCTATTTCGCGATAGCAAATTAGAGCACCCCTCTGGCCCTCTCATTAAAGAAAAAACACTGTGCGATAGATTAAATCGATCTGAATAACAAAATAAAACAAAATAGGTTACACTTTGTTCCTTGAAAAAAGGAGTTTGAGTGTTCAAGCAGTAAAATTATTTAAAAACGTGATCCTTTTCTCTTAGGAAACAGCTTTTTTAAACCAATTATTTAATTTTACCAAAACGTGAGTTATATCTAATGTAGATGTGGACTTAGTACGTTTACGGAAAACAACTTAAACTGATCAAAATATCTAAGTATTTCGAAATTATGGCATATGCCTGTGAAGACTAATACATTTTCAACATTTTAGAAATCGAAATCATGAATCTAATGACTGAAAATAATTTTTAATAAGTTTTAGATATTTTGATCTTGTGGCAGATTAAGTCCATAAAAATGACACCATATATTCCTTGGGTGGCATAATTCACCTTTTCAATTGGTGACACATCTAAAAGGGGGATTTAAAGCTTTATTCATTTCATCATAACTTCTCATATCTTCAGATTGAGGTTGATGTCATGCTCCGATAAATTATCAATATTAGCAAGCAGGCTAGATATCAAATTTGACTTAGACTACAAATGAGTTTCGTGAGCGTGTCATGTTTGTAAAATAATATTGCACAATGTTCTAAGTACACACACACAAACAAAAGCATAATTCGTAAATTTTCATGTTAACTGATGATAACTCGATGTTACAAAATTACGATTTGAACATCAACATAACTTATTTTGGTCAAGGCATCATAGGGCATACATCATCGTGTGGAGAAGATTTAATCAGCAAAGTTGATGAAAAAGGGAATCAAACATATATGATAAATCATTTCTATTCCTGTTACAAGGTGTCCTTGTATTGAAATCGAGTAGAGAACTGCGGAAGTGCTGTCCGACAAACCACAAACAGATCAAAATATTGTTTTGCCTTCCCGTTTGTTCTCGAAGTGATCGGAGACAGACACTATCTGTCACAGAAACGCTTAATTCAATGAAATTTACGACATAACCGACCCGACGGTCGAACGCGAATCATTTTTCTTGATCCATCCAGCGACGATGCCTTAACTTATTGTGATCTCTGTCAAAATGTGTTAACAATAGACCGACGATATGGTATGTCTTATGGATTTTTTGGGGGGAGGGGGGGGGGGGGGGGGGGTGGGAGATGGGGGGAGGGCTCCTTATTGCAGAGAGGTTATATGGTGGGCATCAGGTAACTGAACATTGTATTAAAGGCGATGATGCACTTGAAGAATAAGTTGAATTTGGAAGGTATTCATATGATTCTTCTTTGCTTATTTTCGAGATCTGTTGTTCTCTTAATTGTTTCTTCTCTCACTTCGTACATGTACCTCTTTCATTCTCTATATGTGTGCCATTCTCCATCTTTCTCTCTCTTCCCATCCTTCCTCCCTCTCGCACTCGCTCTCCCCATCTCTCTCTCTTTTCTGTCTCTCTCCCTATCTCCATTTCTCTCTTGAAGTGCCTTTTCATTATGCCATATCTAACTCTGCATGACTGCACATTGAGTCTAAACGTGTATGTCACCCTCCACTACCCTTAATATCTAACTCGTCGTAAGCTTTAACTGAGCGATGTACAGCGAGCTCCCCTGCGATCAAGCTCTTTAATTGCGGCGGACAATAACCTCCAGCAAGAAATTAGATAACAAATTTGTGACCAGCACCTGATCCGCGAACCCGACGATGATGTATTCTTTATGAGTGGGGAGAGATGGAGATAAGGTGGATTGACAGGAGAGACGGGACGCTAGGGAGGGGACGGACGGGAGCCAGCGAGCGAGCAATGGCCTGGCGGAGGGTAGGAACATGGAGAAGGAAAGTAAAAAGGAGAGAGAGAGAGAGACATATAAAGAGAGAGGCTGACAGATAAACAGAGAGGCTGACAGAGAGAGAAGAGAGACAGATACAGACAGAGAGGCTGACAGAGAGAGACGAGAGAGAAAGAGAAAGAAAGAGAGAGACATACAGATAGAGAAAGGTGGTGTGTGTGCGCGCGAGGATATGAGGGTGGAAGTTTGTTTGGTGGGTGTGGGTGGGGGGTTGTGGGAGGTTGCATATGCGTTTTTAAGGAGACAGGTAAGCAGAGATATGAGGTCGTTGGCGAGGAAAAGATGAACCTGAAGGAAAAAGAAACTAAGAAAGGGGAGACTACAGTTAAAGAGAGAAATAGACGCGTATAGGAAGATACACGGGAAAAGGGTTTAAGATTGAGTTAGATTAATGTGGGAGGGCGTGTGTGTGCGCGTGTTGAATGCGAGTGAGAAAACAAAATACCTATAGCAGAAAGGTGGCGGAATGGTCTGGTCTATTGACCACTTATTTGCAAGTTCTAACAAAATAGGGACATGGATAGGACCTAATAACTATACTGAAAATAATACAATTCGTAGGAAAAAAATAACAGTCATCGTTTAAAACCACACTGGTGTGCATAATACGAAATATAATCGTGTAGTGTCAAAGGTTACACACAATTAAATAGAGAAAAGAACAAAAGCAGAGAGAGGGAGAGACGGAAAATTCGAGATAATGAGACGGGAGAGAGAGAGAGAGAGAGAGAGAAAGAGACAGAGAGGGAGGAAGAGGGAGAAAGAGGGAGAGAGACAGACAGACTACAGAGAGAGACCTCGGGATAGAGAGACAGAGCATAAAAACCTCGCCGGGATCAACAACAATAACATGCTAATGTAAGAGCTATTATATTACTCGGACTACTGGAAATGGCAGCGGTCAAGTTCACCCTGACGCCGAAACGGCCAAAATGGACACTGGCTGCTCAGCATCATATTACAAAGCAGATCACTCTCCGACTTCGACCAACTCCAAAAGGATTTTAGAAAGAGAAATGCAGAGTCAGGAGGCAATACGATGAAGTAAAAATAAAAATGCAGGGGGAAATGCAAACGGGTTTGGATTTCAGAGATGAAAATGTAAGACGGGTCAGAGAAGTATGTCACCTACGGAAGGCTGTTGAACCGTCGGCGGCGGCGAGACTGGGGACGAAGGTCAATGGCCAAGTTCGCTGGCTAGCGGACACGCGTTTTTCTGTCACCTTCTGCTATACTGCCATGACAACAAGCGCATTCTTATTGGTGAGATTGTAAAAAAACGTGTCGACCTGTTGCTGTTCACCTTCGAGATGCAGTGATATGTGACGTCACAGTGGGAACAAGCTTTTAACAAACCGTGAGGAGGGGAGAAAATGCATGCTGGTCGAGTGGACACATGCCCTCTGCCGTCCGTCCATTAATTGATTTAGATTTCTAATCGAGCTGCCATCATTTGTCTCGTCTTCTATCGAATACCCCTCTCTCTCCCTCTCTCTCTCTCTCTGCCTCCCCTCCCTCATTTCTCTCCCTCCCCCCAACCTCTCCGTCACCCTTTCTCTCTCCCAAACTCTCTCTTTCTTCTCTCATCTCTTTTAGACATTAACCAGCTTGCATTATAGGCCTAGGCTCTCCCGTATCTAGATATTGTTTAAATTCCTCATCTTTCTCTTTTCTTTCTGTCTCTTCCCCTTTCTTTGTTATTAAATGCAAATGTGCCGCTTTACAGTTACCATTTATAGGTCATTCCGTGTATTTGTGACTGTTTGTATAGCTGCATATCTCACTTTGTATAATGTTCATGTACCCTTTACAGAACTGTAACCAGTTAACCACATTACTTTAAGAGAAATGTAAAAATCGCTTTATCATTACTTAATTGAAAGGTTCATATCTTAAATACTTTCCATTAATTCTACAACTGCACTCTCCACAGCAAACTCTGTGGTTGTGTGGAAATCGCATCTGTTCAAAATGTCTACTTCAGCTGAAACCCCTTCTATTTTCCAATCTATAGTTGCAGGCTTCTCATAATGTCTGTTTGTAACCTATATACGTTTGAAAGGGAGTTGGATAACAAACTCATAAATACATTAAAGGAAGTGAATGATATAATGGAAGACTCATGGAAGCTGACATTATTCTCCATTCTATTCATGGATGTCATTAGTGCATCACGAATAATAATCTGGATTCTGGAGGAAAAAATGGCATCGCTGTGAATCGCCGCCTACAAAATAGGGGGGTTGGAACGTTTTGATGGCGCGCGATCGCTTCTCCATGTCTGAGCCGCCGACACACCGTACCTCCCGCGGTCTTTACATACTGCTTCATAGACAAACCCGCATACATTAGATATTTATGACAGCATTCATGTTTGAGTTCGACATCCATGGTCAATACCCAATCATATCCGAACCGAGCAAACATGCTTGTGGAGAGCATGCATGCAGAGAAAGACATTCACGGCGGAATTGCCACCGCTGACTGCGACTCTCTCGTCTGACTGACTGGGAAGAAGCAAGCTGAGTGGCAAGTTCCAAGTGGCTCTATGGAGTGCCGTGTTATACACACAGGTAACGGAATAAGCTCTTCCGCCTATTCTACAAGCCTTCGGGCAACACGATTCGATACCAACCATAATTTCCATGCTAAATGTAATTTTAGAAATCTAACTACGCTCAATTGCCCCTTTCCACTTATCCACCTCTTTATTTTGGGAATGTGACCGCGTAAACTGGCATAGAGTTCAATGTCTTCCGCATAGCTAGCTTGGTTTGCTTGCATTCGTTTGGCGGATAGATGAATTGGATGCAAGCAGCGAGAAAGAGGTATAATAGACGCCGCGAGGTTCGGCCAGCCAAAGTACTTGAAGTCGTGTCTAGATCACGGAATAGTTTGATACATGAAAGTAGGCACCACGCGGTCGCAAAAGGAAAAAGGTATAAACTGCATCGCTCATAATTCGCTCGACCCATGAATTTGATTAATAAACATACATATCGAAATTGTGCGTCATCGTTTTTTTTCTTCTTTAGTGGCAACAACGCACAGCCATACACAAACACACACAATGATAACTTATATAGAGATAGATCATGCTTATACTGTAAGACATTCATGTCAGTAGACTTGTCTGTAAGATTTGAGTGAGAGAGCAATGCTAATAAGGCGAAGACAAATAGTTTAATTCAATGCTTGGAAATGGACAGACGCAAAGAAATCATAAATAAAGCATGTTCTTTCCTTTGAAATCGATATTGATCCATTCAAGGTAAACTCTCGTGTGTTCGATCAGACAAGACGGCGAGACTTGGATATTAGTAATGGTTCTCCATTAGCGCTTATTCAAATCCTAAAACCTTTTTGAAGCAAATGACTTGAAAAGTAGTTCTGTTAATTGGTCTAAGTGAATAATGTTTTGTTCCGTTCCTGGTTTAAAATACATACAATCAATGAATGATAAAACGAAATGTAAAACACTGTTCTTGATATAATTTAAAATGTAAAATGTATTGATTTGTGTAGTAAATACCTTGTTGTGTGTAGTTAAGTTTATGATAAATACAGTAAAGGTCTTGAATTTGGAAATAAAAGTCTTGGTATTTGTATTAATTCTTCGTAATTGTAGTATAAGTCTTTTACACACATTAAAATGCGGTTAGTGAAGGGCTTGATATAATGTAGTAATAGGTCGTGATATGTGTAGTAAAGGTCTTTATATAATGTCGTACCAATACCTCTTGATAATATTGACAAACCCACCAATTACTAAAGATAAAAGGATCCATATAAATCTAAACATGTCGTCATCGGTGATTTGAATGCACTTTAACCTGTGCAATGTGAGCCCGCGTTTTTCCCGTACCCTGGAAGCTATACCACGAAATAGAAAATACTACTTCCCCTCGTCTAACACCGCTTAAAAAACGAAACAACCTAATAGAAAATACCATTTTCCAATCATCAAACACCAATGGAAACAACCTAATCTTGACGGAGCGCCACCCTGTATTGGCTGAAGCATTAATCCTCACGGGAGCATGCATTTGTCACGAACATGACACACTGCCGATTTAGTCAACATTCAAGCAACAGGTTCATTATAATATCGGTAGGAGATTACCTCTTCTTTTTTATTCGTCATCTATCACACTTAAGTCAAACCATGACAACACGTTGACCTCAAAGCAATTCGCGCGTTTCCTTCTTGACCTCGACTCAAGATTTCCGAGAGCTGTCCGCAAAAAGAAAAATTCCCTTGAACTTCTACGCCTTTCTTTCTCGGTGCATGTCCACAATAATAATCAACGACTATTTTGATTGATTGTATACTTATGTAAATATGTATTATGTATAAGATGATAAAAACATAGTTCCTCTGAATTTGTCGGTGATGTCCATTTTCCCCAAAGGTAGAAGATATCCAAACTTTGCACAAAATGTTTTTGAAGAGGGATTTGTTAATCAGAGATTATCCTGGGAGAGTGGAAGAATAATCATCTTGGTTTTCTGTCACAAACGAGTTAGATGTACGTGCTTGTAACCCCCTTGATGAAAAACAATGCCGTCATCTTTTAAGCTGCTGAAACACGTTATTAATTACTTTTTCAGGTCAACTGATTAACAATTGTCAATTACTCTCGACAAATAATAATAAATTGGAAATCGTACCAAATTATAAAATATGATTATCCATTTGAGCAAATACTTGCCCGAAGTTAGTAGGGAATAACTCCCTAACGCTGGACACTTGTAACCTATAGTATTTCCAAGAGTGTAGGTTGTATTCACCCATCATATATGTGTAACATCACTCTTGAGCATCTTTGAATATTATCTTAAATCGGAAATGAGAGTGGCTCCGTTGGTTTCCTGGAGCTGAAGCTAATATTAATTGTTCTATTGCGATTTGTTTTATCTAAATATCAAGCATTGTTTATTAGTAGTAATATTAATATCCTTCCGGACTCCGCCCATTTTTCTTTTTCTTTTTCTCATTAAGATATTTGTATTATTATTATATCCATCTAAAACATGAACCGCTTTCCTTCGTTTATTCAATAATGACACTTTAATAATACTACAATAATTGTAAATAGGAATTAGTTGAAAACAAAGCATGCGTTAGAAAACCTTAGTATTCAATAACTCATATACATTTTCATCGCCCATCAGAGTAGTAGATTAAACCTGCAAGTAATTTCTTAGTGCAATTTTCTACGAATACCACATCTCGAACACTAGAATTATGATGAACGAGAATGGGTCTTTATGTTTGACTAGGCCTGCAAATAAATCATTAGTTTTAAATAATGGGCATAACGGTGACCGAGGGAGCTATATCCACAAGAGTCTAACTCCCGCTATGCTCTTTAGATTGTATACTGTAATCGAACCGGCCATTTCAAACCCGTGACCTTTCCAAACAAACCGTTTAAAATCTACCAAAGCCGCCGTGCTTTATTTATCCATCACAATTTCTGTCTCT
Source organism: Strongylocentrotus droebachiensis (assembly GCA_035222895.1). Lineage (NCBI taxonomy): Eukaryota > Metazoa > Echinodermata > Echinoidea > Camarodonta > Strongylocentrotidae > Strongylocentrotus > Strongylocentrotus droebachiensis. The sequence goes on along the minus strand of JAVYIG010000343.1, from coordinate 146,140 downwards.
CTTCCTTTCTCTCTCTTCCTTTCTCCTTCTATCTGTTTCGCTTACATACTCGCGCATATTCATATTTATCAATCTACATTTAACTTTTCATTTTGAAAAGAAGATTATCCAATTCTCACTTTCGCCATTTTCCATTCGGGCTTTGAGACAGGTGCGGACAACCTCCGAGAGTTAACGAACAGGACAAACATCCAATTATGTTAAGATACTACGACACAGAGAAGCTCGATTCCATCTTTCTACCTGGTAGCTTTCCATGTCTCTCTTCTCTCTCTCTCTCTCTCTCCCTCTCAAACACACACACACAAACACGCACACACAAACACACACTCTCTCTCTTTCTCTATCTCTCGCTTTCTCTCCTCCTTCCGGAGATTGACATCATAATTGAGGTGGGGGCCTTCTTATTAAAGTTCACGACTTATACCCTGGTAAGATGTGGTGTTTACATATATGTAGGGTCGCATCAATCAAATACTGAACGTTTTCCCGATCGCTTGGAACAATCTCCACACAGATGGAAGGTTGATAGCGCTCACTCGAGTGGGTGTAACAGCGTCGATGGTCCACATGGAGATTTCGGTGCTTGAATACAGTCATATACGCGTGTAAACAAGCCGGACGAAAACGTCAAACCACGAATCACCCTTCACGTTTGCTACATTATCTCTTTTGCAGAAATAAAGATATCATTATTGATCTCAATAATCACATGACCATTGTAGTTGACCAGGAGAGATTTCGTGTAAATCACTCATATTCTTTAACATCGGACGGATATCTTTCGCAATGTCTGTCCTAGGACATTGGGACAAGAATACCATAACACTGTGTTGTAGAAAGTTCATATGAACTGCAGATGAGCAAGTCACGAACTTTAATAATTCGACCGATGATGACCGATGGTCAGATTGGTATACCATTATGTGTCCACCTCTTCCTTCCTCAAAATGTTCGTAAGCTTTAAAGAGCTACCGATTTACTCTGCAATCGAAAAAATATGCAATAATCTGTGTATTACCTATAAAAAATACCTATTTATAGTTTTAAATATTTGCTGAACGTGAGGATTATAGAAATAAGAAGTTGGATGCCTTCTTATACCTACAAGGGCAGGATTATATGTATATATTTGCCCATAGGCTTATCATCGCTCAAGAAATATAGTATTTGAGGCCCATATTTTTTATGGACATTACTTTTAATAACCTCTGGGATTGCATGCAAAGAGCTGGTAAATCTGTGTGTAATTAGTCGCCATATTACCATTTTATGAAGCATCAAAAGGACTGTCAGAAGCTAAAATGTCAAGTTTAGCATTTTAAAGATACCGCAATTCGAAGAGAAATTGAAAATTGGTGGAAACCATTGCAAATCATTGCTGGTAATATGTCAAGTGGCCATCTCTCTGTATCTTATTTTAATACTGTACACTCTAAGAAAAAAGGGTGCAAAAAAGGGTGCAAAATAAGAGTTTGCACCCTTTACATAAAAATGAACCCTATTGAAGAAAAAGGGGTTCAAAAAAGGGTGCAATATAAGATTTTGCACCCTTCCCACAAAAATGAACCCTAACAACCCCAAAAGGTGCAAAATAAAAGTTTGCATATTGCATGCATATTCATGATTACTTTCCACGTGTTCACATAAAAATACATTTATCATATGATTTGTTAAGCAAGTTATGACAATGCACATCGATTTTGTGATTTGTATTTTCCTTCGGCAATCATTAACCAATAGATTATTTTGTCTGATCATGTTACAATTACATTCACGTTTTAGCAATATATATATTGATTATATGATTACTAACCAAGAAACATCATGCATGTTTAATATGTATATGTGTACGAGCAAATGTCACGAGTATTCCTCGATGATGGGTGCAGGATTGCACCTTTTAAAGGGTGCAGGATTGAACCCCTTTAAGGTGCTGCTATTGCATCGGTTTGCACCCCTAAAGGAGCAGGATTGAACCATTAAGGGTACTAACATGTCTCCTAAATGGTGCATTCTGGCACCCTCCTAAAGGGTGCAGGATTTAACCCCTAAAGGTGCTGCTATTGTTGCATCGGTTTGCACCCCTAAAGGTGCAGGATTGAACCATAAAGGGTACTAACATTTCCCCCCAAAGGTTCAATCTGGCACCCTTTTGAAGGGTGCAGGATTGCACCTTTAAAAAGGGTGCAGGATTTAACCCCTAAAGGTGCTGCTATTGTTGCATCGGTTTGAACCCCTAAAGGTGCATAGTTGCACCATTTTTTCTTAGTGTGTAGGTGCGAATCAAAGAAAAAATAATATTTACAGAGATGACTTTCACACCGTTTTTATCTGAATATTCTTCTATCAATCGACTGAGGTCATATTCTCTATGTTGTTAATTAAAATAAAAATGAGACATTCATTCCAGATCTCTTTCTTTCCTTTTCTGGTTTCGTATAAAGTGAATTTTTTTTTTTGCTGGCATGAAGGTTTTTAAATACAGTCAGATATCTCCTCATATTTATTTTTGTAAAACCAGTCTTGCAAGCATTATGAAAGAATCCTTTATTACAAAACCAAAAATATAAACGTACTTTAAGAAAAAGATATAGAAGCCGGTGAGAATGAAATAATGGATCATTTGCGAAAGAGTGAAAGAGGATATTTCTATCAAATTAGGCATTTGACTAAAATTCGTAATGCAGAAGAAGAAGGAGTTTAACACTTCCTTCTAAAACCCATTATCAACATGTGCAGCTCTCTTCAAAACTAGCTGTTCTGCAAACCTGAGGATAAAGACAACATTTTGCACTAATAAATTCGTTTTAATGTTTCAAGCCTTTTTGGATGTAGCCTTTGTCTCATAACCAGCATATATCGTGGGTTTTTTCCCTCTTTATTTACGACAGTAACTTAACATTATCACTTTTCCTAAAAAATATTATTAGAAAGAGCCTTGAAACCGAATACATGCAGTACATGGTGTGTTTTTTAAATTAGAAAAAAGCTCTTAAAAGCACTGGCCTTGAAAGATATCCGACAAAAATGTATGTGAATATTATGACTAAAAACATGAAGCTCCCATGTTAGTTTTGCATCTTAATTCATCATTTCTGTACCCCTGGACAGACAGAAAACTAACGAATACCATTGTGTAAATTTAACACACTCACTTACACACAATGTTCTCAAGTACAAATACATGTACTTCACCAAGATGTTCCTAACGACCAGAACTAAGAGATTTTTTTAAAGAAATATTGTTTAGCAGGGAACATTTAAAAAATATGATATGGATAATAAAATAAGTGGCCTTGTAAATTAACAGAAATAAAAAGACGCAAGGCATTATTAAGATACTATCCTTTGCTTACGGCAAAAAGGGATTTAAACCTGATATATGAGTAAAAAACCCTTCTGGATCTCAGCCTTTTACGACAAAAAGACTAACAAACAATCAAATTGAGATGAATAAAGACTGATTTTCAAAAGAATATGCATTTCTGATATCAACCATATCTAATAACCGACATTTAAAAAACAATGTGTAATGTTCTCTTACATTTTAGGATGATACCGAACTAGTTTGTGAACTTTGTCATAACCTCGAAAAAAGAGGCAGTTTGCATGTGTATGGTAGACATGCTGGTAGCAGTTGACTCTATTCCGAAAACTTAACACCAGGATGAAAGAAAACACAATACCTTCCGTGGTAAGAGGGGGGGGGGGTATAAAATCTACTGAAAGTAACAAATAAAATAAAATCATTCTGGCTTCAATTTTGGATAATTATACCTCACGGGCATTAATACTGCAAGCAAGTCCGAATTTCAAAACGTGTTAATATCGGCGGTTACCTTAAAACGATCATTATTATGACTGATAGGAAGTAGGAAGTAAAATGTAATTAGTTGAACGTTTGAAACTGGAATAATAAAAATGAAAACCACCTGCCCATAAAATGAGTAGGTAGGTAGCCATAGATTTCTGATACAACCAGGTCAAGCTTTAAATTCTAAGCTCAAATCGGGTGATCTTAAATTTGATGGTTATGGACTGCATTTCGGGGGGGGGGACCAAAGGGGTCTAAAAGTAAATCAGAACTGTTCATCAGCTTGTCAATAAGGATTCTACTTATTTACCTTTGCTTTTTAAGCAGCAAGGTTTTAAAAGAAAGTTTGCTGTAAATTCAAATTGGGCCTAAAATTAATAGTGCCAACACAGATATCAACATATGGGACAACAAAATCCATGTTGTCTTCCCTATTTTTTTATGATTGCTGAGCTATCCTTATATGTTTACACATTGGTTTGTATGTTTTAATATTCTTTACACATTTCCATGTATTTAGCAGTTTGAGGATTTTTTGCATTTTTGTCATGACGCAACTACATTATTTTTTGTCAGATGATGATGGAAATGATTGGGAGTATATTCGATGGGAAAGCAACAACTTCCGCCTGCACAAACGTTTCCCATCAATCGTTTTCGGATATACACGGCATAAAGATACATCGCGAGAAGCCCTCGATACAAAAAACCGAGCAAAAGAAAATGTATTAATTGGCGCGATTGATGGCGGAGATTAGTTACAAAGATGTTAAAGGGATTGCGGTGCCATTGTCTGGCGTCACATTGTATCAGTGACCTTGCAGGAACTAAATTTTACAGGTCCTGGGGTGATTCATTAAGACTAAGAGCGACTTAAGTTGGACTATGACAGGCTTTTCTCACCATTGGTTTATCGAGGGAAGTGCAAATCTACATTTGGCACTTTATTCATATTTCGTTGTTGAAGGAAAAATATTCAGATGTTATTTCTGATAAACAATTTTTAGAAAACAATAAACCCAAACTCAGACTCAGAATATGGACCCATAGGTATTCTGAGTATTCTCTGGTATAAGCTATGAAAATTATTGAAAGTCCTACCGACTAAATTCCCAACACTGTCAATAGATTATGTTGGTCAAAGGGATTTCATGAAGATGTAAAGCTTTAGTAAATAAGGAACTAACTACGATGGGTTAAAACAATCGGAGGAGTAAAAATGATAAACCCTACGGATAGAGCTTGTAATTCAGGATGTTTTCTTCTATTATTTTTTAAAAACATTTTACTGCTCCAAATAAAATATTCTATCCCTCGAAATACAGTTCAGTCACTATCAAGGAAGATTACTAAACCTTTAATTCTTTTTTTCGTATTTTGTCTTCCCTTCACATATTGAGTGAGTAATTGGTTATGACATTTTGAGGAGTGGAAAAGGGAGGAGGAAGGGGAATGGTAATGGGATGGGTGGTTTAGAAACGGGCTTTATATCTATTCAAATACCAATTTCAGAAATAATCATTGCATCACTAGATTTCGTCAAAATAGTTATGACCAAAGATAATAATTCTCAATCATTTAAACGGATGGAAAAGCATGAAAACCAGAAATATTCCCAAATAACTCTCTGGCTGTGCGACTGACGTCACCTTTATCAATGTTAATGCCTGTTGTCATTGCACTTGAGTTCATAATGTAAGGTGAGTGAACTCCCCTCAATGAAAGGTTCAGATTTGCTGAATAGACTGTGATATTAATGCGTTAATGCTCCATCGGGCAGGGATAAATCGTTAAACAGTTTTTGCCCTCATGCTTGCTTTTTCTTTAAGCCCCTTTCTTTAAGTTCCACGATTCCAAACAATTCCATCAGTTGTGAATGAAGAGAAGGTGGACCAAAAGAAATCAGGAACAACATATTCTTATAGTTTGTTTCAAGGTTGATAGCCGTCACGTAATGCCATTCATGACACGGAATATGCGAGGGCGTAATATTTTCTGTATAATCCATTGTTATAATATTATTTGTTATTTGTATATGACTTGTTCTGGTTCACAAGATTTAAAGTCTATCGAATAAAACAGAGGAGAACGAAAGTTCAAACGAGAGCAGCCCTGTGAGAAAAGTATCTGCAGAGGGGTCTTGATATTTCTTTCTAATACTACTCCTCCTTTTGATGCCTGATTGACCTAGGTGATTTCGAGGGCTCGCCTCGAATCTCCTTGATTACACTAAATAAACATGTTTGTATATACAACGTTTATACATGTGTATATGTATACCATTTAATATACTGTCTAAATATGGTGAGAAAAGCTAACACGGGTTTTAATCATAGACTATTTTCTCGCATTGCTGCAAGTTGTCCCAGAGTTCGGCAGAATTTCACCGGAGCCTGCATGACGGACAGAGACGGCATATAGTTCGTCATTGGAACTGACCTCTGCCCATCGCTAGTTATCGCAAATTGTAAGCTCTATTCGTTGATAAATTAGCTTTATTTAATAATACAAGAATCTATTGACAATAGTAAGTTTCATTGGTTTCATGAGATTTGTTTTAAATAATGTAATTGTCTCATTTGTGAAGAAAACAAATGAAAGGACGAGTGTACACCTACTTTTCCATGATATTGATGTAAATGTGTTTATGTTGTTTACATATTTATCAGCGGACGTTCATTGGCTCTGTGCCAGCAAGCTTGTGGTTTATACTGTAATACTCTACAGTAGTTTTCTTCATTTTATGCTATAAAATCGTCTTAAAATCTTTACGAATCTTCTTTGTGACATTTATCTCTTTCAAAACCATGATTAAGTCTAGTTATAGATATTAAAAAAAAACACATACATAATAATAACAGTGGGTTCTTGTACAGCGCTCATGTCTGTCTAACTTGGCTCCATAGTATTTCAAGGATTTAATCCTACCAGGTACCCATTTACCTCACCTGGGATGAGTGATGCAAATGTAGATATATGTCTTACCAAAGGACATTAGTGCCGAGGTGGGACTCGAACTTGGAATCATGTAATCCATAGTCCGGTGACTTATCCGCTAAACCACGACACCTGTACATAGTTTCATATATATAATTCTGTGTAGGGCTCACTAAAGACTGAAAGTGGATTATCCATAATTGAAGACCATACATTATCATATTGTGACAATTAAAATAATACCCGGGGATGTAACTACACCAAAGGACAACACAGATTCATGCTAAGATGTAAATAAATGCATAATCGAATGAATTCACAGGAACTAAACAGGCGTATAAAGCGTAAAGATTTTTATTTTTTTACTAATAAGAGGGTTACTAAAGAGGTACAAAAGCATGAGTGTGACAAGGCGTGTATAATGAATTGACATCATAGTCAAAGAAAAGTACACAAAACCCCGATAAAGCCATAATATACGAAGTCCAAAAGTCGTTCTTTTTCAATGAAGCAGGTGTACAAATTTGGGTTGGTCAAACAAAAAGAAATCAAATTTGGCAGAAGAGAGATATTAAAAATCTGGTACACATAATATGACCCTATATCTAGGCCTTTGGTGCGGGGAGTAACCTTTATTGTCTAGCTACTTGACTCCCACTTATGAATTTAACGTTAATCATTAAGCCACTTGATGGACAAACAGTTACCGATCAAAGGTCTAAGATAGAGAGAAAGAGAAATGTGTGAGTGAGAGAGTGGGAGAGTGGGATGGATATAGACAGAGCGAAATGGGGGGGGGGGGGGAGCATGCCAAATATATATAAATACCCAAAAGCTATAAATATATTTGATTTTTTTTGTCTTTCTTTTTCTTTTTCAATGTGCTCGTATATTGGCTGGCGTGGAAGAAAAAGCGTTGATATTGAAGATATAGAAGTCGATATTTTTTGTAAAAGAATAGAATGTTTTACTTTTAATGACAACATTTATGTTTTATATCAATCAGCAAAAAAGAGATGTACATTAAACTAAAAAAACATATCTTAAGTAGCAGAAAGGAATAATGTAAATTGAATGACGACAATAATTATGAAATATTAAAGCAAGATGTTCATTACAGTTCAACTCGGGAAAACTCCTCTTTTTTCGTCGAAATTAAGAGGGACAAGAAAGAGACTTTCCTTTATTACAATAGGATCTATCCATACTGAAATCAAGCTAATGAAAAGGTAATGAATTACATACGATACGGAATCATACAATTTCTCGGGAAGACTCAACCATATTGGGCCAAAATAGGAATTATGGTAGTTATTCGTAATGTAAGGGTCAAAGGGCGGCAGAGTTTGTCCGTTATTTAATGATTTCGAGAAAGGGATGTTATTGCGATTCAAAAGGGGACTGCGGTCACCACGTAGGCATGAGATAAGGCCTAGAAAGAACCACTACTCTAGCGTATTCGGAGGAGGGAAAAGGGGGCAAATTTCCACTCCTTAAATATTTCCGAGTGAAAAAAAGAATACTGTCACTTTTTATATGCTAGTAAATCTATATGTTTTATTGATTTATAAAAATGTATAACATCTAACAAAACAGACATAAGTCAATAATGAAATATAATGATAACATGAAAGAGAATCGTAATTATAAAAAACAGAAAACAAATATATAACCAGGAATGAGAACATTTCACACCCCCTACCCCACTTCCCCCCACCCCCCCCCAAAAAAAAGCGGCTAGCAGATGAGGTAATCATAGGAGCCAATTCACATAGAAACGCACGAAATATAGAGACATTCTCAAAAGACATATTTTTGTGGCAATCCCAAGTCCCACCCACCTCAAACTAGAGCTATAAGAAAGTGATTTCCTTGTTGAAATGGATGGCAGTATAAAATAAAATGTCTTGCCCCTCCTGAGCCCAGTACCTGGTTTCGCCACTGGAAGGAACCGAGATGAAAATAGCACACACCGCGGTTGGAAAACGAAAGCGGGATTCCATGCATCATGCCGAATTAAATTCATTTGAGGTTAGACATTGTGTCATCTTAATAGGGAGTCGCAAGGTCAGGCATTGGACTTGAGTCATCGTGGATGGAGAAACAAAATATATAAGTGTTTCTTTTAAATGTTCCATGTTCCACATAACAAGGTTTGAAAATGTTAGAATAATTCACATAAATCTTATTTTGTTCAATATTGAATGTTAATAATGTTGATAAGCTGTCATATCCACTGTCTGTTTTAAGCATTAACATTATTATTTAGAATCCCATGATTAGCAAAAACATAGACAGTCCTCTTCTCATAACATAATTTATGTTCATAATTGTTGATTAGTACCTTTCTATGATTCATATCTCAGAAATCATTTCCCTATCGACTAAAATACATAAAGTAAAGCATATTTCTTCATTGCATTTTTCCATGGATACTAATATGTCGATTTTCATGTTAATTCCTGCAAATAGACTATTTCCGGATACGGGGGTGGTGGAGAAATGGATCGCATTCAATCAAAAAAAAGCTTTTTGGATCATTTTCTCAACATAGGAGTCCTCGATACAACAAATCCTAGTTATTTCATGTATACGCCTTGAGTTAGCGTCATTGCTCAATTTTGAAGAACACTTAATTCCATATTTGATTCATTTTTGTTCAAAGTACACAATGAAGAATCGATGAAGCTACTTACTACCTGCCAACAATGGTCATTTGAAAGTTATTAGGATGAAGTTGGTATTTTTTGTGAGTATACATATCATTATTGTCCTAACATGTCTTTCATGAAAGGTTTATGTCACTTAAATATTGCTTAAATTGTATGGGGCAGTATATACTGTTTCCTAGATCTCCTATTAGATTTCCTCGTATACACCTACATTAAAATATTCACCCTTTCACCTTGCTTTAGCATTTAAAAATTGTATAGTCCCTACTAAACATATGAACACATAAACCCACGTACACGCTGTATCAACTGTCTAATATTTCATGTTCGGTTGTTGTTTGGCTGCCATTGCCAAATACTCGCTGGTAGGACGCGAGAGTCAAGCCAAGTCATCAGGCAGTGCAGTGCGTCAGTACTGGACAGCTCGGCGTCCCGAAGCCGCATCGAGGCAGAGAGAGGTAGAAATGGAAAGAGGGGTGGAATAATGAAGGAGGAGTTGTACGGAAGGGAGGGATAGGAGGGTGAAGGAGAGAGAGAGAGAGAGAGAGAGAGAGGAAGGGAGGAGTGGATGTAAATATAAAAAATGGAGAAAAAGTAGGGAAAACAAGGGGGAGAGAGAAAATGTGTGCGTATGCGCGAGCGTTAGGGGTGTGTGTGTTTGTGCGTGCGCGCGCGTGTGTGAGAGGGGATAGGGAGAAAAAATACGGAGAGAGAAGAGGAGAAAAGTAAGAAAGAGAAAGAGAGAGTGAAAAGAGAGGAAACGGGAGAATTACATTAGGGGAGGGTGGCAGAAAGAAGGGGTAAGGAGAGGGGGCGGAGAGAGACAGACATACAGACAGAAAGACACAGACGGAGACGGAAATTGGAAAAGAGAGGGAAGACAGAAAAAGACAGGGAAAGAGAAGGGGTACGAAACAGAGAAAGAAGAAACACGAAAGAAAGAGGAGAGAGAGAGATTAAGAGAGAGAGAGAGAGAGAGAGTGGAGAGATAGAGTCAGAGAGAGAGAGAGAGAGAGAGAGAAGTAATTGCGAGAATGAACGCCAAATGGAGCCTTCGTTTAGTAGGATAGCACTCTGATCATGATCCAGCAGGGGCAGTTCGAAGATCAAGCACTAAACATATTTATCTAACGTCATGCCCAAACCGACGACCCAGACGGCTTGACTTTTCACCCTCCCATCCAGTCGTGTCGTTGACATAAGCAGACACACAACCACCGCCAGATAATATTTTCCTAGCCTATTCATTAACAACCTTTTTATTTTGGGTAACTTGTTATGTAGCAACAAGCGACGAACAGTTACAAAGCGGGAATCAGCAACATTTATACCAACGCATCCCATATTTTTGCAACCTATCGTTTGCATTGTAATGTATACGGTCCATCGTGGCTTTGTTTCGAGTGCGTAATTATGATAACATTTCTCGATTTCCTTGGTTTCGTCTTCTTTTTTAATGTCAGCCATATTAATAGGATTTCCTGGAGGAATGAGATTATTTTCTGTGTTTCTGAGTAAATCATGAAAACGGTTTCAGAGATAATACACAGTCATGTTCATGAGGCATGTAATAAATGGTTACTCAATGTAGTTTTGTTGTTATGTTATTTCAATTGCTTTATAAAGAATGTCTTGGTTTATCTAAATAACATACACACAAACACACACGCACATAAACTAATACTTAATATGTCATATATTTTACATTATAAATTATATCCAATTTGAAAATGACTAGTTTGACTACCTTTAAATCAACGTAATTAAATTTTAAATGCTAAGGCTGTCCCTCAAAATGTCCATATAAGCCTTTCGTGTCTATTACTAATTCCGTGAGCAAAAATCATGTTTTGCCTTTCTGCATATTCCATCCATCATAGATGCGTTAGATCAATTCATAGTGAGGGTCGCGAGTGGTTTCAACATTTACTCGTTCCCCTTCACTTGCTGGCAATGCTGACTCGTCGCACGGTTTTCGTAATCGTTTACCAGGTCTTCTCCAACATTCATTCAGCTTACGGATCGTAGTGATTATAACAGGTTGTGTCATTAGGCCCATTGACTTTTCTGCAGCTCATAAAGCAAGTCCAACTGATTTCAGTTTAAAGCCAAATGAATGGTTACATCAAAAACACATTAGTTGATGAATGCTATTCTATACGATTTCTGCTAAAAAGAAATGAGCAAAAGTAATGTGGACATTACATTCATAACAAGTGAACGCCATGCAGATGTTGATGTTATTGCTGTTTTAGTTGTTAATGCTATTCTCGCTGTTGTAAATTGTTAAAACTCCACATGAAATCTTAACCCATTTACATTAAACAAAAATGGACAGACTAAAACTGGATATCATTTAAATTGCGTATTTTGCTACATTCATTGCTTCTAAGGTCATTACATCTGCTACACTCATTCACAACCCCCCCCCCCCTCAAAAAAGCGTCTCAATAACATTCGCAGTCTATGACCTTGTTACAATGTAACACAGCGTTGAATTTTTTGAGGTCACTAATGCAAAAGCATACAGTACAGGAGGATAATGCGACGAATCACTCCAGTAATCGTTGTCACACATCATTTTACTAATCCATTTTAGCCATCCCAGTGGAATGGTCGGATAGCTAACTCTGCCTCATCTTTTTTAGAGTATGTCCACTAGGTTCATAAAGAGAAGATTGCTCGCAAATGGGTACTAACAATTATTGCATTAGTTTCTACTTTGGAATTGACGAGGAGCGACAGTTGAGGGAAGGCTGCTTTGCGTACTATAGTAATTGCAAATGCGATTTGTTTTATGGTTGAAAATTGTGTCTTGTTAAACCGTGATTGTTACTAAGTACTTACTACTACTAAATACTTCTTCTACTACTGCTACTGCTATTTCTACTACTACTACTACTACTATTACTACTACTAAATACTACTACCACTACTACTACTACTACTTCTACTGCTGCTGCTGCTACTTTAACGTCTTCTTCTTCTTTTTCTTCTTCTTCTTCTACTACTTCTACTCCTTATACTACTTTTCTACCACTACTACTACTACTACTCATATTACTACTTCTACTACTACTCATTCTACTTCTATGGTAATTCCACTGCAATTTCCTCTACTACTAATACTACTACTACTACTACTACTACTACTTCTCCTTCTACTCTGGAACTGCCGCCACTAACTATGTCACCACTGGAGTTTTTTCTACCACTGTTACAATGTAGGGAAATCAACCCGCCTCTCTTATTAATATTGATAACATGAGTATTAACTGCATATACACTTTCAGAATTTTCGTTATTCAAGGTACTGTACAATATACAAGACTTCCTGCCTACTGAATATACGATTTTATTCTATTTAATGGATGCACCACTAGCTGAGTAACACCCAAAGGACTTAAGGCATGGGCAGCTTTTTCGAACAAGATCTTTCGTTTAACCAACTATTATGAAAAAAGCGTCAATACCCCTTTTTACTTTCTTTCCCTTTTTGTGTCACTCGATTCATAATCAATAACGAAGATAGTGCTTTCTGCATTAGCATCTACAAAAACTGCCAGAGAATATAATGTTACGTGCCGGTGGCGAAGCGACCATACCTTTTTGTGTTGTAATTCTGCCTCCAGGAACTATTCCATATTCCTAAATCGTTTATTTGAGCGTTAATACATAATATCTAGTCTATCATCATGAACACGGTCTATTACATATTTCTGTTTCATATTTCTTTATTGTGTTATTCGAGTGTTAGAAAATTAATATCTACCAACATAAAAACTGGTCTATTCCATATTTCTAAATTGTGATATTAAATATATAATATCTATCATCGTGAAAAAGTGGTGATTACAAATGCATCAGGAACTCAGTGTTCATGGTTAGACCTGACTATTTTATAAAAGCATTATTTCAACGAGCTCTTTCGTAGATTAGGGGTATGCATGAATTCTACCTGCTCATGGCAGTTTATGCCACATAGGCCACTTTTGTATCATTATCTATATTATGATCATTTGGAAAATTATTCCCAACAAAAGATTATCTTAACTGGGTATAAAAAGTCCCAATTTCGCTCTTCTAAACACTGGAGCAACCACTTGATGCCTATTTTTCAAAGTTATTATAATAAGAAGGCAAGTAAAAAAAAATGCTGATTTAACAAACGAAAAAATCCAGAGAAAAAAAGGATATAGATTGCCGTCACTGCGAAAATAGAACGACAATGTAAACCGATGATGACAAGAAGAGGGAAATTTAGCAAAAAACATACATGCAGGCGTAGATCTGTTGGTTAAAAAACGGCCGGGCTCTTGGCATGTAGAGCACGTTCGAAATGTGCGGCGCAAGTTTTCCATAGCCATGCGGGGGTTGACACGAGTTGAACCCGAACGCAGCGAGGGGGAATAGGCTAATGAAAGATTGGAGAGAATAACTGACTGGAATATGAATAGCCCCCACAGAAAATTACCCTCCAAAGTGAGCTCACACACCATTAAGTCAAAGATGCGATCCCGTTAGATGTTTTTCTCTCTGTCTCTCTGCCATCATCAAATATACAGCGAAACCCTTCTGCCTACCTTAGACATGGCCAAAAATATTGACTCGGCATCTGAATCAGCAGCGTCCAATGTTCCATATACGCTAGGCGAAATTGAGCAAGACTGTGATATATGTTCTTGTTTTTCTTATCGATTTAACCCGAATTCCTTGGACATGAAAATAAAATATAGGCCTACTGGCCGGGATGAGTAAAATTGAATTATACGAAACATTATTAGTTCTAGAATAGGTATTCACATGCACCTACGCATCTGTCCGATAATTTTTTGTGTGGAGTAGATGCAACAACTGACAGCGTAACCACCCCCTTTTCTGTTATCCTTGCTAAGAGAAATCATTAAAATGAACTCAATTCTAAGAGAAATATTTAGGTTTGTCATTACTGCTTCAATTGTCGCATTTGGAGTTCGACATTCCCCATTGGATCAAACAATAAGATGCATTTACCTATTCCTTTACTAGGGCACAAAATAGTTATCAATAATCAAAAACATATGCAGTATAACATTGCAATTTTCTCTGGCTGGATTTGCCGGTCAAGGCACGGAAAATTGTTAATGTTGATACCAACTTGCTATTTGTTAACTATCATAATCTTATCGATGATTGTACTTTGACATAATAGCAAAAAACACATAATACTCTTAAGTCGTCATGCAACGATGCACATCTCTTTTGTAATTCCGTTAGGTATGCTCATTTGTGTAAGTAAATAGCCCATCAAACAGCTTTGCTTAAATTCTCGTAGAAATATATATAAACATATATAATCCTGGTCTTATTTGAAGGCAACTGTGTAAACATGAACTTGTACATGTATGTATAGCCATGAGAAAACATAAAACGCTTACTTCATCTGATGCCAGTAAATCGAAAGCGCTTGTGAAGTTCAATCCATGCTTTTTGGGTATTCTATCTAGTGTTGTGAATTAATAAATTTTCTACCATTTTCACTTTGCATCTCGTTGGACATTGTTCCGTTTAGCATTTTTAATATAGATATAAATGATATATATATATGTGTGTGTGGGTGTGAATGTATATAAATAAATAAATATATATATATATATAATGACAATGCTAGGAGGAACAACGTCCAACGAGATGCAGAGTATAGATATTTATATATATATATATATAAATACATGTGGGTGTGTGGGAGTGGGAGTGTATATATACAGGTAAACTGAATTATTGGTACCCCATTTAGATTTAATGTTTTTTGTTTTCGTAACTCAAGTATGAAAGGTGGAATGGTTGAATTAGGGCCTTTGTTTGATTCTTTTTTATGTAAGCTTTAAAGTCAAACTCTCAAGAAGCACAAATCGGGACAAATCAATTTTCACATATTTAAAAATTACATAACTTGCTAAGCGTATGAGTAATTTAGTAGTCAAATGTACATAATATATATGTGGTAACTGAAAGTACTCTTTATCTCATGATGAGACTTACAGTTCTTCACTTTTTTCTCTCACACAAACCATATCTGAATCAACATGTTCGAATATAGTTAATATTTTTCATCCGGCTGCTAAAATTGATTTAAGTTGATTTTATTTTATTTGATTTTTCTTGTAAACTAAAAGGCGTACAACGATGCGCCACCAATGATTTTTCAATAGCTGAAGAAATGTATTTTAACCAGATTAGAATACAAATTATAGATCGTAAGAGAATAGATGAAAAGTGTGCATCGTTAGCAAAAACCTATGTCCTATTTGGTCCTTCAAAAAAACATTTATCTTTATAATCTGGAGGAATCAGAATACAAATAAAAAGAAAAATTTGAAGTGAAATGAGAAAATAACAACTTATGAATTATAACGTCGAATTAATATTCAAAAAAAATTTACGTTTAACTGTTCATTAAGGTACACACAATAAAGTATCAAAATTATTGACCAATATTTGTGTATTCTGAATTCTGTCATCCTATGTAAGTTTATTTTCCACAACAAATAGAATCCTTAAATATTTAAAAGACACACGCTTAAACATTTTCTCATTTTTAGTTACAATTCCATTATATTTATATTTCAATTTTCCTCATTGTATCACCATTTATCACGCAACCGCTATTCAATTCGCTTTTACTGCACCAATAAAACTATTAAGTCTAATTTGTAGAATACTAATTGGATACATACAATGAATTTAAGACTGTACACTGTGTTTTTTTCATCGTGAATACTGGAAATTGTATACAATTTCAAACACAAAAAGGCATTTACTTGTTTTACCACAATACAACGTCCATGCTTGGACTTTTCCGAAATACTAACTGTTTATGAATTTGTATAATCTTTCGACAAATTATTTTTTAGAATCTATGGTAAAATAATTAAGGCTTCCTCTCATGTGAAAAGAGTAAATAAATACATTTACCTCTAATCAAGATACTACAGTCTTAGAGAAACCAATTTTCTTTCTATTATTTCTGATAAAATATGTCTTCGTTGTCTTCATTTCTAAGTTTTACCCTGGAAACACATTTAAAAAGAAGTAAAAACCATTAATTTTGACGACTTCTACTTTGTCTGTCTCTGGAAATGAATATATTTAATTTCAAAACGGTTGTTTAACAGTATAATTAGTCACTTGATATATATATTTTACAATCCTTTCTCTTACTCGTTACTTTTCTTATTTGTTTAGTTTATCCTCTATTCACCTTCTAATATGTCTCAATTTCATAACATTTCTGTCTCTACAGATATCCGGTAGTAATTTTTTTTGTAAGTAATTTTATTTACTCATGGTACATTAAAATGCACAATACATGTATTTCCGTATGAAATAAGAGTTACATTATGGCAGAAATCCATTGAAAAGTTAATTACATTTTTTCATTTCCTCGTTTATTCAAAATCAATCATATATATTGAGATCATTGTAGATTTTAAGAATTATGATATAAGCTATAGATTTCCTCTTTATGAGATTGAAATAGGCATTTCAATCTATGGTTCAAATAGCTCTACAGGCACTACTTTACCATAAATATTACAAATCTATTATTGAATACTTGTTATCAACTTTAGGAAGCATAGCATTATATTTTGTCAACTATTTTTGCATTCATTGACAAAAGCGCATACATTTTCTTTTTCCGTATAGCAGAGGTGCCTCAATAGTTATTTGTATTACAAAAATGACATTCTCAATTCACAATTACGTCGATAATGATGTCATTGTAGATTGACTATGACGGAGTCGCCTGTGTGTAATAATGTAAATCTGTTTTCCACTTTCGTTGCAAATGTATCTTTCCAAACAGATGAAAAGAATATCAATTATTAATAGTTTTGCCACACCATAATCAACCATTACACTCGAGCGTCAATCAGTCGGAAAACGATGTTCAGTCAGTCAGTCTTTTTTTCTTTCATGCCAGGGCAAAGTCGTGCATTTCACATCTTTCAAAGCGATTGTCTTAAATATAAATCTCAGTTTTGTAAGTCTTATGTGATCTCTAAATGTATTCTAATTGTAAACTCTTACATTGTAAAGATCAGTTGTCAGTTTTTATTTCAGGAGGCATTTTTTTCTTCTTTTTCGTTGATAAATAATTCAATAACATTGCACAATTACAATAAAAGCTGATTTTTAAACAAAATATGACTTTCGCCTCTATCAAATCACAATATTGTATCAAATTTAATTGTCATTGGAATTTGACGTCTTTGTATTTCTGTCGGTCAAACTTAAATCTACTCAAAAATAAACATGTTTAATAAAAGAAACCGAGAATGTAGAGGTACTCTATCAGTACGTATTAAACCACCGGGAATTACTTCATACAAATAAAAGTAGGCATATAAGGTCTTACGGTATATTCTCAATTATATTTTTATTTCGTCAATACCAGTTTTCTTCAGAAGAATCAAAGTAAAGAATTCGTGTTTCAAGGTTTGATTTATCTCTAACTTGAAATGGCAACCGAATTCAATATTGATAAGACTCAACAGGAAAATCCAAAGCAGATTTTCAGGTATTTTTCCTCACAGAATTGTCTACAAATGATTTTGTTATATTTTAGCTGTAAATGCTTCTCAATTCATGGGGAACAAAATAAATTGCACCATATAGATTTCTCCTTGATAAAAAAACAATACAAACATCACTTTTAAAACGGTAAATAAAATGTCTACACAAGCCATACAGAAAACTGAAAGAATTGGCTTAAAGCTTGGTCGCAATTTCCGAGAAGAATAGGCCTACATATCTTTAAGATAGTTATAATGTTCTTAGATAAAGACAATCAGTTGCTTTTCTTTCTAAACTGTTACTAAAATTCACGAAACTTTTTAAACTCACTAGAATTAATGAATCCTTGATCAAGTTTGAAGCATCAATTCCCGAAAAGTGGAAAACGAATATATGTATCGACGTAGAGAACATGCATTGCAAACAACCAGATGAAAGTGAAAAAACGTACGTAGTCTGTATGTATAAATCTACCCACCGTATTCGAGTGATTCTCGCATCACTATACGATCAACAATACAAATTCACTGAAAGTGCTTACTATGAAGCGGACATTTCCTTTGAATTCTTTAAAAATATTCTGGAATAATAGCCGACGATTTAAAAGGAACAGCTAGTTTTTCCAGTTTCCCGCTCATTTTCTCGCAAAGATAAGTAGTTTCATAGGAGCATGATCTGAAGGAATGCAGCGGTTTCCTTGATCGGAGGGTCCGGGTTTGCGTCGCCGGGACGGTAGGGTCAGGTACTACGACGTTTCGCCGGCTAGCTGCTGCGGGGACTCACTTAACGCGGGGATTTTGCACGAGGAGATATGCAGCGCTGCATGGAGTCAAGTATGTTTCCACTGATGTATTTTCTACATTTTACAAACATTAAACATACAAAATGGACATATCATTCAAATACAAATATACAAGTCATCAAAGAAATATGAAACGATCAATCATCCAAACTTATTTATATCAAAACCATCTGAGCTTTTTCTGATTTCAAATAAATTGGCGCCTTTACGCCCAATGCTTTTTACATGTATACATCCAATACATCTTTCAGAATCTTCTCGTATAAATCATCTATTCAGTAAGCGCTTCTTGGAAAACAGCATTCAATAGGCCTACCTTTGAAATTAAAAAAAAAACATAAACGTGGAGGCTGAGCTGTGGATTTTCTTCATTTGGCAAGATCTGGTTTTTAAACACTTGGCATTGAATAACCCAGGTTTTTTTATTTGTAGAACCGAAACATGAGGTGTATTTCTATGTTATGTAGGAAACTCATGAGAAGAAGCGGAAAATACGTGTTTGAGTTGCCGGAAACCAGAAAGGAAAGACTGGCACCACATTTTGTTTTTCTCCACTTTCTCTCTTTCCTTTCGAATAGCATTATTTTCCCATAAAATCTAGGTACTGCGAATGCATAAATACAGATATAGTTTTGGATCACATATTATTATTTCTGCTTGTATTTTTTCACACAACCAAAGCGTGAAGTATTTATTCATGCTTCGCGTTTCGATAGAACCGTGGATAAAAAATATATGTAATCGAAAATTTGGGTTTAATTCTTTACAGAGTAATACTGTTCTAGTATAACAATTTATACAATAACATTTTATCCAAGAAAATTACTAATGAATCATATGAAAATGACAAAGACCAAGGAATAATAATAGCTAAAATATTACATGAAATGTAGAAGTAGATGCAAAAAGTGCATGATCAAGGAACAATTTATAAACAGGACTAAAAAATAAATGTGTAGACGGTGTAATAGGAGGGACAGAAAATGTGCAAATTGGGTGGTAAATGCCGAATGAATTTAAGCAGGGCGTGAATTGGAGTCTAGCTTAGAGTGGTAGAAACCTGGTAGACATCGCCGCCTACCAGGGGGACCGGTGGAGGGGTGAGAGGGGGCAAGAGGTGGCTCACCTTCAATCCTTGTGGCTTGAACTTGACACCTTCAAGTCGATCAAGACTGTCAGACAGGAAAACAAATGCTCAAAGTAAGTCACAAACTCAAATCCGTATTGTGTGGTCTAGCCAAACGACGACAAGCAGCCGACATAGCATGAAACCATCGGGCAGTGGCACAATCGTCAACGGGCTATACTCCCGATCCAACCCCGGAACGAACTCGGCATCGGACGTGGCCAAAAAGTGAAAAAGGGAGGCTCGGGCAAGAGGCGACGTGCATTCAGGAAAGCCTCCTTGGTTTGTTATCCGGGCATGGAGTCGAGCACGAGTCTTCTTGACTGGCGACAAATCTCTTTTCAGCCCAACACTTGTTGATCAGCGCTAGAAATAAGGGGCGAGCATTGTCAAGACCCGGACAAGCATCGGGGGTTGTCGGCTGGGCGACGTTGCGAGAGCTTGGCTTCAAACCGTCACCAAGCCAGTTTATTGAACTTGAACTAGAGCCCGCTCAACGCTCGGTGTACACGCTTCCTAGTGGCAGAGTGCACTGTGTGGATACGTGTGTATACCGTCGGATTTGACCCCTGACATAGCGCACATTAATATCGGCGACATGCTTACATATCGCTATCTACTCTTCGCCATCGAGCCCTGACCCACGGGCCCTATTGCTTTCCTGGGGCCGCGTCACAGGGGTTCTTCATATCAAGATGGCCGACACAAGACTGATGTGATGCTCCTTTCCCTAGATTTCCAGGCATCAACTGGAGTTTGTATTTCCACTTTATCTATTCTTCCCCTCTCTCCCTCTCTCTTCCCCCATCCCTGGTTTTGGGCGGGAGTTGTAAGTTGAGTTTGGTGGCGATATAAGCTGGGCTCTCTCGCCCAATCCCGACGCTCCATGAGTCGCGAGTGTGACCGGGGTAGGGCATCTTGTGCGCATCGTAAAGAGAGAAGAAGGAGGTAGGGGTGAGCTGAAGGCCGTCGACATTCCCTGGCATCCTAGCCACACTCAACCACGATGACTGATAGTAGATACTGCCAAGAATTATCACCACGAGTTGGCACTGCGCCATCTCCCGTCCAAAACAAATAGCACTCTTTATTCGGAGGTCGTTGGAAATGTCGAAAAGATGCAAAATTCAGTCCTTGCTGCAATTCAAATGAACAAAAACAATGCATTGGCCTTCGTTGATGCACAATTTGGTACTAAGATGATGCACGTTTACTTACATAGTCTTATGGATGCGTTGCAATATGGGCCCTATGTAAAATAAAATCACAACAGGCCAATATCTTCCAGTATGCCACACAATTTGCGTGAACACCCTGGTTTTGGTTATCCTACCGTCGTATTAAACGAGTTTACAACTCTCTCCATACTTTATGACATAAACATTCCTCAATCTGAGCCTTTCAAGTCAACTAATCACGTGACTAGACCAAATCATGGCCCAATTAATCTTTCTCCTCACGATTGTACTATTGTTAATGTTCAAGGAAATGGCGCTATACTCACTCTCCAAGCGGGGCAAAACCACTGAAAAGTACAGATTTGTATTATTCATTGTGACTGCGAGTGAGCTCATCCCTCTTTTCCCTCCATGATATTTCTTTCCCCCATTACAGTTTATACAAATATTTAGTAGGCTTTGATTGTGTAATTGGTACATTATTTCGTGGCGAAATCTGAAACTAGAAAGCAGCAATTTTTAAGGTATGTGGGAGCCCTTCTTAATGACGAGATTCAGCGACTGTGTGGCAGATTGGATGAAGACAAGTAAGTACAAACACTCATTTTGGTTTAGATTTACAATGGGTTTGTACTAGAATAGTGCGATATGGATAACATTAATTATATTTTACCCTGCAAATGAAAAAAATATTGGCATAAAGGTGGTGTTCCTGACTTAGGCCTATGTATATATAATGTTGCTACCTGTATTTTTTCTTCTTCTCTTCTTAAGGGATGGGACACTTATCATGATGATTAAAAGCTGGGTAAAACCTTTTTTTTGAGAAAATGAAAATGTAGATTGGATGCGATGACTGATGCGTTGGCGTATTAACTGATTGAACTATATCATTACAAATGATACATTTTCTTTTTATCAAATTTATAATTACAGTAATTTATTTTCTTCCCAAATATACATGTAGGCCTTTGTGAAATTTACATTATTCTCTACAATTGAAATAATTATTATTTTCCTATATAGAAGGGAAAAAAAATCATAAATGTAGTACCAAAAACATGTAATGAAATATGCGCAGTATGAGATGTTATATCGTCTGTTATTCATATATATTAATGTTTGTTTAATCTTCATTTGATAATTTGTATTTTGCCCCAAATGATAAAAATAATGAACAAACAAATTGTATCAAATTTATTTCTTGGAATGACCGTTCAATATATTTCTGCTAGTTTATATCGACTAATCAGTTCAGCTTTGAAAATTTAGTTATTTACTTTTTAGTGATGCTGAATAGATTGAATTTCCACATCGAAAATTCAAATAAAACTAATAATGTGACCTTAAAAAAAAATCCCCACTTGTCTTTTGACTCACTTGTCGAAATTAAAGTTCTCGCTATAATATTACCTTGCTGTATTCTATCGACAACGAACAAATTCAAGTTAGATACGAGCCACAATTCCAAACCTCCGCTAATATACTCACATCTTACACGCACAATTTGTTTGTTGTCGGCTTCGTGTAATAAAAAGTATGTAATACATAAAAACAAAATATGATATCCTTCTGACTATACATAAAAGTAGATATACCTACACTTTATTGAGTGATATTTTGATATGGATTTTGTTTTGGTCTGAGATGGACATCTACAGTGATGATTCATGAGTGATAAGCAAAAACTTGTTACTTTCTCCCCTTTAAGGTGTGAACAAATTCACGCTCTGATAACCATGACATGGGCTAGATTGATAGCAATATTCATTTCCTTCTATCATCTCGCCCGGCGTTTGTCGAGATACATGAATGAGGGAGAGATACAGGGGAGGGAGGGAGCGGATGGCCGAGGAGAAAAGGAAAAGACAAAGAAGGTAGTCATAATGGTTGGAGAGCTATGCGCCGCCATCGTTTACGGCGGGAGAAAATAGAGCGACCCGCTCGACGCACAAAGGATGATGCTCCAACTATAGCAGTCCTCCATCGATAGTCGCACATGAATGTTCAGCGGACATTGTCGCTGCAGGTGTGCCGAAACTTCCGCGGGAGTGCCAGGTCGGCACGGCGGGAAGATGATGCAAGAGATTGTCAAAAACCACCTTGCCTATCTACGTAGAAGTATGACATTAGGTACAGATACTTGAACGAAATCACCTCATAAAAGGTCATTTAGGTTCGATGATGTAATCGATGACCAAATGTGTTTTTAAATTTTACAAAATGTTGAACAAAAGATGTGCGGTAATATTTGGTTGACACAGAACGATGGCGATGAACTGCCTGCTACTGTTAATATCTGACAACAACAACAACAAAATGAGATTGTAATTTCAGAAAGTAGCATTTACTGGAGGAGAGATTGTGATACAGGACATCAACAACTACAAAATCATAATTTTGACATTAGAAAACTGGGTAAATGATTGCCCCGTAACCCTATTCCAGTCACGTCTATAGTAATAGCCACCCTCGTCATTTCTGCCCAATTAGTTTCTATACAAATTTGATAACCCCTCTTTCCGATCAACGAAGACGGAAATTGCCAAATTGAAAAGTAGTAAAAACGATTGTCTTCGAAATATATCAAAGTAGTTAGCGTTTTTGTTTTCATGCAGATACCTCAATATCTTATTTAGTAAAACGCTTGTCTTTTTAATGGTTTTGTTTTCATGCATACTTTTTTACAGTATCAAGACAAACGAGACGAAAAAATAAAAAAAATCATTATAAATGCAGAGTTAATCATGGAGAATTCGTACATCATAATATATCCAATTGGTATGATTTTCTATCTCGTAATATATACATCTTAAATAATAAATTTGTTGTATCATTGCAAGTCAACTGTTGTCATCGAAGGAATTGTGAGGCTGACAATTCGTTATATATCATTTGATTCAAACATTTAAATGATTTCTCTTTGATGTTTCTCCCCCTTTAGTTACGTTAGTTACCATATTCACAAGGACTCATAATATAATGCATTTCAGGAACAAATGGTACAATTTTAATGGGGGAAGCTACATGCAATGTACGCAATATCTCACGGACTATTCATCTTTGTATCACGGAATGTACCTTCCGATGATCGGTAAGTGATAAGAAAAACATAACAAAACAAGTTGCTTACTTACATTGCCAAATATATCAAAAATACTGTCAAATACGTAAATTAGTACATGGCTTTTACTTAAAATTGGTGGTATATTTTCTAAATTAAGATTTGCTTAATCATAGAACACTGTTATGATTTTAATTATTGCGTATGTTAGTGTGTAGAATTCGTTTTCATTCTATCTTTCTTTTTTTTCCTTTCTTGATCGTGTATAAATGCAATGCATCGCTTTTAATAAATGTATATAAAAAGAACAGTGATATTGTTTTATCACTAGACCTGACGATAACAAAAAAAAATTGTTCATTCTTTAACGCAAAATCTATCAAACGTAATACAATACAATAAAATGAAATAAAGTAAGTGGTTCCTTTATAAAAATCGTTGTATAGTGTAATACTCCTAAGACATACGCGATCATATAATATTATTTTGTAATTTATGTCGAAGGTTACCATAAAGTGCGATATGTAATTAGTTCATACATGACAAAGTGTGTTATGTAGTAATGTACAAAATGGAATACTTTAACGCACGCTATACACCGGAAATAATGATCAAACACTAATAAAAAAGAATTATTATAAAATGCGACATTTCAATTATTAACAAATGACAGTTTGTGTTTTAAAAAGAGAGAGGACATTCACATCAAGCGTTTGAAAATGAAACCTTTTTTCACCTTCAAAAAGTATAACATTACAGTTCAAATCACAATTTTATAAGGTTTCAAACAATATTGAATGATGATGATGTACTCGAAGCGTTGTCACGTCTTTGCTCTTTGTGAATGTTTGAACAATATTTCCGGTATTTAAAGTGCGTTTAAACGCTAATAAAATAATTTATTTGTAGAGTATCAACAAGTAAACATCGATCAAATGATGTCAAATTACACTTTTTGTTAATCCTTTATATGTATTACGAGAGTAATGTTTCATGAAAGCACCTGTTTCAAGTGTGGGGAACCATAGGGAAAATATTACTTTTATGTAAGCATATCAAAGGTTGGACAAAAACACAACTCAAACATTCACCAAATCGTTATTTCTAACATAACCATTGTAAGAGTATTTTATCATCTTACACTTTCTGTCTGTTGACAACATTGAATGAAAGGATTTTTTCCCGCGATTTTGTTCACCTGTATCCGACAAATGTACGTGTACATGGATGTGCGTATTTGAATGAATTTTTACAACTCATTGCATTTCTTCTAACATAATTAAATCATGTTTTTCGCT
Source organism: Strongylocentrotus droebachiensis (assembly GCA_035222895.1). Classification (NCBI taxonomy): domain Eukaryota; kingdom Metazoa; phylum Echinodermata; class Echinoidea; order Camarodonta; family Strongylocentrotidae; genus Strongylocentrotus; species Strongylocentrotus droebachiensis. The sequence goes on along the minus strand of JAVYIG010000343.1, from coordinate 120,690 downwards.
GGAGCATCTATCGTTGTTTTACAATTTTGTAGTTCACATGTGTTTTTATTACTCGTCAGATTATGTATTGAGATGTAGGATGATGTCATAATAAATATTTTTCACTGTTTTGCCATTGCCAAAATTGGAACATAATGTAGTATCCTAAACGCACTTCAGGTGTAATTTGATTCATTATAATTGCATTGTTTGAAGAAAAAATTATTTTTGTCAAGTAGAGGCAGTAAAAGAAATTACCTGTTACTTTGGTAAAACTATCCATTTAGGGGGGACGCACAGAGTCGTTATATCATAATGTGATGTGCACTACAAAAGGACAGAATATTATTATACAAATATTGACTGGTACTGACTGGTACAGTAAATATCCGTTATGTAACATAGCCTTGATTACACTTCGCTATCTAAAATCAAAGATAATTGCGATCTCATGCCTTATATCCGCGTCACATGGGCGTGGCTAAGACAATGCAAACAAGGGGTACGCGCTATAGTGCGCGCGGTATGACGCAAAAATATACTCATTTGACCGGAAAGTCAGTATAACATCAACAAATTACAGGAAGTGAAATATGCCAATTTTGACCCTTTCGATCTGTAAGAGCTACCGAATATTTGTTAGTCAATGCTCGCAATTTGCACTCTGTTCGCATGTAAAACAAAAGGAGAAATCAACATTTCTTTCGAATTCGTTTTAAAGATGTTTGCAAACCATCCAAACTCTCTATGAAAAAAAATAAATCCGGAAAGCCTTATCAATCTTAGAATAACGAGTATCATTTATCAAGTGGCTTAAGTTTTTTGTTCCTGTTAATGTAAAAACGGAAATTTCATGTAAAGTGACACCCCTGTCTTTTTTTTTAAATGCCATAAAATATGCAAGAATACTTAACGGGTACGAATGCAAGTTCAAAAGCGAGCAAAGTCGAAAAATGCTTTATATTGCACCGTAAGACATTTTGAATATTTACAATAAGTGTCCAGCTTGAGGGTAATTATCGTGTCCGACCAATTATTATACAATTAGAGGTCCACATTTAGTCCATTTTTGCTCAATTCGCAGTAAGAGGTCAACGTAATTGGGCGAATCAGTATCCAAATTGGACGTGAAATTACCCTAGTTCAATTGCACACGTCGTTTGACTTGTGTCAAACATTTCTTACCCATTACTTTTGCAATGCACATGAAAAGGTCAACAATACCTTTCAAAATTCAAATAGAAATGTATGGTGACCAATTAAGATGGACAGCATCTCAATTCTATTTGAATATATTTATGAATATGTATATATGGATATGTATATATATGCTTTACAAACATTGAGTTCGTTCAGGGTTATTGTTTTTTGCAGGCAATATAAGATCCTATGCAATGTATTTTCGTCTCAAAGTAAAACAACATTCTCATCAGAGATTATTGTTGTCAAGTTGATTTTGTTATGTACCCTTAAATAAGTAAATGCATGTATATAAATATATAACTACTTATTAAAGTCATCAAATCAGTTGAAATTGTCTGATATATTTCATCTTTCAATATTTATTTTGAGGTGAATCAACGTGCTTAAGTAATTCATTTACAATTTGTGACACACTTTTTGACACAACGAACCACTTTTAACATGAAATTGTTAAATTACGAGAAGCACATCCTTGATAAGGTAGTAAACTGTAGTTAGTATGAAATGTGAACATGATAAGTTGTTAAAATTGTATTATTGTTTGTGTAATGTAATTCATTTTAATAAATGAATTATAATATTTTAGTAACTATAAGTATATTTCTGTAATTGAATTTTACAAACAAAAAATATCACGCTTAACTAATTGTGGTGTATCCAACCGATACCAAATGATTTGTATCAGTATGGTGTTTCTTTACTGCAGAAATATTGTATGGAAGATTTTTTCCAACATCAATATTATTTACCTTGATTTAATGTGCAAATGAATACGACTATTCGTAAACAAAAGTCAAACCTTACTTTGCAAAATCGTCAGCTATAATATAACTTCATCAAATGGGAAGATTTATTTTTAAAAAGGTGTTTATCTTTAAGTATAGACGATGCATAGTACCATTAGAATGACTCAATTTATTTTTACTTTGTATGTTTAAAAAATCTGTGTTATTCTGTACTGCAGTAGCATTCGTAGCAATTATGTGAAACAAACTCTTATTTCCCCCACAAGAAACAATTTTTATACAATTTTACCAAACATATTCGGTGAATAAATATGTTCAAAGAACAGTAAACTAAGATCTATCCATATATTCTCATCTTTGAAGTATGTATGGTCTTTCCAATAAATTACGTTGTGAAAGCATCTATTTCTGTTAAAAAGAATAGTAAACAAAAATTATATACATTCTTCAAAGATTATCACATAACGTACTAAACTTTTATGTCACATAGACTAATTGTCTTTTGACAGGTCTTAAAGTCATCAATATAAAAATAAATGTTGTAACCATACTACTATAAAAAACTCATGCGTTGGATATATTTGGCATTAATCCAAACTAAAATTCATTTCATAACTGGGGCAGAGGCTAAACAAAGTAGAAATCATAACAAATGCACAATTATTCCAAGTGATATTCGTAATGGTTCATAAATAGTGCATTAACTCTTCAGGAAAAAGGTTTAGTTACCCGTGATTGTTTAATATATTATACCTCTAAAAACCTCCGCACTAGCAACCTTCTAATTTTAAGAGGCACCGGAAGACTACAAATGTTAAAAACTACAACCTTCAATTTTCATATCACAGTCAAATTTAGACGTATGTATGAAAAAGAATGATAAAATTAACGTACCGGGCAAAAACTAATGTTAAAAATTGCAACCTTCCATTCAATTTTTCAGTCGCATTTAGGCAAATGAATGGAACAGATAAGAAACATGATGGTTTGAAGGATAACTGGTACTGCTGGCGTCAGTCAATTAAGCAAATATCGCTTCAGTTTTTCGGATTTCGTGCTTATAAATTATTCATAATGCTGATAAAACTTAAAATGTTGAAGTAGGTTGATGGGGTTATCATAGTACAGCGTAACGTATTTTATGATCACTATTGCCTCTTTATAATTCAGTTTATTACAAATAGATAATGATTTCAGTCTGGGTTTTTTTTTCTCCAGATATTCTCTGAAAAGCAATTGAGTAAATGAATAGAAATGTTATGAGTATTAATATTTTGATACATGATTGTTTTATAATCATGCATGAAATTTCAGTAGGTTCCCTTTTTCTTTACAATGACGGTACTACAAATTTATGTTTTTATCTCCAATTAAATATTGTGAGTATAATTACATACCAGTTGTCATGAAATCAATTATTGTAAAAAATTTCATTGCTAAATTTAACTCATTGTTGATGTCTTTGTGTATGTAAGTTTAAAACAGCATTACTTTTTTATGTTTATACATTAATAAATTTCATATAAATATTTTTTCAGCGGATGAACATTATGGCTTATCAAACATTTAAACGATTTTTAGAAGCTGTAAATCATATTTTTGTATCAGTTAATATGTTTTAATGATCATAATCTTTATCTTCACTTGACATATTACCCAAAGTAAAAGAAAGGTTTGCGGTGTCATCACGTATTCTTCTGATAGTGACAAATTGTTGTTTGTGAAAACACAAATCGAAGAAATCTTAACCGATTATTTTGTACAAGGTTTCAATATCAACATTTTTATCTTCCTCTGTGTAGATTTTTCAACGAAAATTAACTTAATTAAGTGATGAAAATTTTGAAAAGACACATGACGGACATTTCAAACAAGCCCAAATAAGGTCAAGATGCTGATTTGATCAAAGCATCCACATTTCGTTTTCCACGGTAAAGTTGCTGTTTGAAACAAAAAATAAATGACTTATCCACAACTATTGGCCAATTTCAATAAGTCAAATTATTTTACATATAATCAATGTGTAATATAATTTCCAATGTGTATATGCATGGTTCCCACAACATTTCATAAAACGGACAAATTTAGCATTAGTGTGTAGTTATTTTTTTTATCAAAACCTCGATTTCAAAATCCCAATAAAGGTGTATCGTGATAAACTGTGGGGTTTTCTTGGTAACTGAAAATGACATTCTAATAGATGTAGACTGTATCATAGATTGCAACACTTTAAAGAGACTCAATTTGGCATTTAGCAAATCAAAACCAAATTATTCTGTCCACAGAAATCAAAGACGGTCAATGATAGTCGACAATTTCGTAAATCAACTTGGTGAATGCTGCACAATGAATCAATCAAGATGATATTTCTCAAAACATCTAAATGGCATATCTTAAGCGACTTGACAAAAGACATGCAATCGAAAAGTTTCTATGTCGTCTTTTTTCTCAAATTATACAGATGTACTGTCAGAATACGTCTATAGGAATGACGCTGCGCAAAAATGAATGATTATTGTTTTGGTAAGGGTAAAAACAAATTTCATTATTGTTGTTTTGTCATTGATATTATGCATGCATTACTGAAAGAGTATAAACACGTCAAAATCACGTACAATACTGTATTTCTTGAATTCTGCGTTACTCTATATTTTGTTGTCATTTGGCACCTGTGACTGACTAGTTTGGGTCATTATTCAAATAACCTGAAATTCCTCATTGTAATCATACATTTATAATAACTTTTACCACAAAAGCAAGAAGAAATATTGAAATATTTCCCTGCAAGTGGAGCTTAAGGAGGAAACAATGTCAAATCAGTCAAGACCAACAATTCAATAACGAAATTTTGTATCTGTATTAATTAAATTACATTTTTAGGTAAATTGTGCATCGTCATCAAAAGTCTGATACTTGTTTCCCATATCAATCTATATCTTGTTGTTCCGTTTTGTCATAAATTGTGATATTTTGCTATGTGTAATTTTGTTGTATTGTTCATCTTTATAAACAAAAAATATATAGAGTAATTGAAATTGTTTTTTATTGCATGGCTCTCTAGTAAAGCAATTTTTAAGTACTGTTAAAAACTACCCTGTACAAAGCACACAAAATAAATATATAACTAAATAAACAGACCCTGAATGCGTTAAAAAAATTATTTTGTGACAATTTTTACAAAGACAAGGGACAATGATGATCTAAGCGTTTTTTTCTCCTTTCAGGAATGAATCTTATTACTGATTTATTTCGGTTAATATCTTTGTGTATTCTTTGAAATGTGTGCGGTTTTCCAAAGGAATTAATTCGGTTATGTGGGTATTTCATGTTGATGTGTATATCAATTTTTCTGCCTATACATGATATTAACGAATTGAAACTAATAGTCTGTTTTGTGGTTAATGGTCTGGTGGTGCTGGTGGTGGAATTTACAGTGCTTTAATTTACAATGGAAGAACTGCAGACAAATAAATATTAAAAGGGGGCAATCATAATGGGCTTGCATATCACCCAATAATACAATTTTCTGCAAATATTAATTATCAAAAGCAACGACCGACATTTTTTCTGTTTAGATATAACTGTGGTTTAATCTGGATGTAATAAGAACAATGCTTAAATCGTTAAAATAGAAAATATTGACAAGATTAAGTATATAGTTCTTTAAGTTAAGGTAAAAAGCTTCTTTTAGGTTTGTACATCTATTTGCTTTTTCAAATAAAGAATTCCACCTTGACTTGAAAATGTACATGGTTGAGTAATTTGTTACATATAAATATATTGTGATGATTTACGTTTTAAAATCATTGTCATGACACTTTTGCGTTTTTTGCTAAATTTGATGAGAATAACAGTGATGCTGATTATAATAGTGATACTGATGATGCTACTGCTGCTGGTGATGATGATGTTGATGATAATAATGATGGAATGATGATGATGATGATTAGGAATATGATGAGATTGGTGATGACGATGAGGAGGAGGAGGAGGAGAAGGAAGAGGAAGGTGAGAATGAAAGAAGATCATAATTGATTGACGAAGACCTTGATGGTGATGATTGTGATGATGATGATGATGATGACGATGACGGGGTTGATGATTGTAACTCGGAAGATAAAGAGGGAAAATAGCATGATGGTAGTGATGATGATAGTGATAGTGAAGGAGAAAATGAATAATGTTCATTCCGTTTTTTACAGTATAATGGTACGGTGCTCCGGCATTTTCTCAGGCGACAATTGCTCCTGGCTTTATTTCCTCAATGATATAGGGTTAGGGTTCGGATTGCAAGTGGATTTTATGTTTGGTATTGATAAGGGGAAAGATGTCGTTTCGTTTGGTCTAGGGTTAAATGAAGAATTCGCTGAGTATAAGATATTGACCATGGAACAATTGTCACAGGAGCACGTGTCTCCCAACTGTTGATGTTGTCCATCTCCATAACGAAGGTGATGGTGATGATGATGGTAATGCTGATGATGATAGCAAGTATGAAGATGATGCTATAAGTACGATGAAAAACTTAGGGGTAGAGATGTGTAGGGATTATAGGATGTCAAGTGATGATCGTCATGTATTTAAAAAAACAAAACAAAAATTCAAATGAACAGTACATGACAAACTTTTTACATTATTTTATGAAATCTTGATCTTTCTGCACAACGTTCGAAAAAAGTACTTTTATTCGTTGCTTGGAATATACTTTTGAGAAATAAATTAAAGTCAGATAGTTTGACATTGAACATGCAAAAATTGGTCAAAATAAAGCCCATATGTTGAAAATAGTTGCTGCACAGGAAGGAAGCGAGTAGTTGCATACCAAATGCTGACACTTGGGATTCAAAGAAAGATTTCAAAATATCACGTGATATTTCACGTAATTTTAACGACATAAATACATATGTACGTGTTGTTAAGCTGGGATAATCTATTTCTAATTGGTTCTTTGTATTAACTGTTCTGTGCCAAACTGCTAAAAGCTACTATAAAATATCTCCTTCTTTGTAAATTATTTACAAACACAGACCTAGACTGAATAGACGACTCCGCTGATCCAGATCTGATTTTCATGATAAGAGTCATAAAAGTCAGCGTGTCTGTAGAAGGGCATTGCACTACACAACTCTTTCAAGCACTTCACAGTAAACTACCTTTCTTTATTTTCATTTTCATATCCGTCTTTTCTCCATCAGGTGAAAATTGAAGCAATAACTTCACAATTATGCCATCCCGTTAAATAAAACAAAACAAGAAACCACCCAGTGACATTTACGGACATTTATTTCAGACACTTGCCTATTTTACGCGACGTCAGGTTTCTAAACCATCCATTTTCGATAGATTAGAGGATAGTTTACAGACCAAGATTTCATTCTTTTCTCACTTCCTTCCATTTTTCAAATATTCAGAGCAGGCGAAGCAATCATTCACTGTTTCCGTCGAGATACAAACCTCATTTTAGGCGGCTAACAGTCCTCTCAATATCTCCCATCATCCTACCATTACTGACGATATATAGACAATCAAGCACTTTCGGCTAGTGGCGTTTGCGAATATCCACAACGAAATTACACATGTCCATTCAATTGCTTATTTATTTGCAGGAAAGTGGCTACCTCTCTCCGTGGTTATTTCGATTTTCGTCTAATCGTTGGTATATCGTGGGTAACAGGGCATTTTTGGAATGTCTAAGGCGCTTTGCACTTTTTTGGTAGGAACTCGGTTTTGTCTTTGTGAGCCGCTTGGGTGATATTAACACGTGCAATAATGGGTCTTTTCGGCACCTTCAATTGTATTTGTGTGTTAAAGTCTGAGTAAGTTATCTTCGATTGTCTGTCATCTGTCTTCAATGATTGGGAAGGAAGGACAAACTTTGATTAATCCAGTGTATGCCAGGGTGCGTCAGGGGCCATGAAGTCGCCTGTACTGTCTTTAGGCCACCAGTCCATGGCGGAAAAAAAAGAAAGACGAATTGACAACAACAACAAATCAGCAAATACAATCATAAAGGAGATATTCCTACACATTTCAGATTATTGGTCTTTTAGCGCTCATTTAGAAAAAGGGAATAAATTAAATTTTGCATGGACATATTCATCTAGTTCGGTATATTAGGCTTATAGAATTGCTTCATTTTCTTCAGATCACTTTATTATCAGCATCAGGTGGTACTGCCCACGCCATATGCCATCTAAAGAAAACAACTAAAACATCCCAAGTAATATTATGTAAAGAGTGCCATGTTGTCATGAAGCATTTAAACACAAATATCTACATAATACGATGTAATACTTAGATTTTATGTTGAGAATTGTCACTTTAAGACCTCTGGGTTTAATATAGAGAGTATGTCTGTCTGAGATGGTAACATACTGAAGCAGACATTGGGCGAGCCCTAAAGAACATTAGATGAGGGGGATATACTATTTCGTCAATTTAAACTTTAAATTCTATCTGTACTTGTAAATCATACAAACCCCACCACTGTACTAGATTGAAACAAACTTCAAATTATTTCAGGGAATAGGTATTTCAAACTCTTCATCGTTGTTACGAATGCACGGTGCGAGAACAATTTTAAATTCTACTTTCACTTTTGCCGATTGATGTACCGAAAGACAGAGAATCGGCTGCAGAGAAGCAGTTAATTAGTTAGAATAACAAAGAATAAGGTACAGCCAGAAAATGAGAAGTCATAATCGAGAATCTTCGTATGATTATGCCTTTATTGCATCGGCAAGGGTGAACGCATTTGCGGTCGAACGAAATAGACATTTAAAAGACTTGGCCACGGTGCTATCTTGGTCTTTACTTACTAACTCTGGAGACAGGGCAATATACCGATGCCCAAGCCGAAAAAAGGTTGTTCTAGAGTAGAGGTACTGGGCTTTTTGTATAGCCTTGATTAGGTCAGGCTGGCCTATCAGGCCTTTGTGGCGCACAATACTGTTCGAAACCACATGAGATAAACCGCCACTCGTTTAGTGGTTAAAAGCTAATTATTTTATGACTTTATCGTTTCGATTGTGAATGCGAAGATGATAGCTTCATCTGGGAAGATTGAAGGTTACCGGTGGTCCGGCTGTACTTTCCTTGTCCAAGATCTTGTGTTTGAGGTTACATCTTGGTATTGTCGAAGTCTGCTGAGAGCTAAAAAAAATGCGTTAAAGGTAATACAAAGTTTTGGGATGGGGTCATGAATTTGGTTCAAATGAACATATTGGAAGCATATACGGTCCTACAATATTCAGTGATCGTTGTCGCGGTCGAAATCGACTCTAAAATTATGAAATTGTAAATAATAAACATGTTATGTTGAATAGCTCCCTCTCAAGGTCAAGATATTGATTAAGCTATAAAACAATGTTTATTGACTAAAATCGACCGATTAGCTATTCTCATTCGGAAATTATATACCACAACTACATACTCTGAGATTTTCATGGTCGCAGCTACCATTATACGGCCGTAGGAGCTATCTGAAAAAAATTCAAAATTTACCGGGAGCACCGGTAAATCTTTATATTCAATTTGTCTCGAAAGCAGAAGTGTTATAGGGGCTAAAATCTCTGGTGTTTTTAATACATCCACGGGGGCATCCAAATATATCAAAATTGTAAAGAATCCCTATCCACCCATTTTTTTAAATTTCCCAAAACTTTGTATTACCTTTAATTCTATGAAAAAGTTACATTTTAACACCCCTCTGGTACTCAACACTGAGATATGTCTTGGCTGCATAAGAGCCAGCTGATCCAGTATTGTCCACTTATTCATACTTTATGTCAAGGACAAGCGTAATTCATAAGATTTAGCCAGACATATATTATCGGGATGATATCATCACGGGTGCATTTCCATTTCGTTTATGTTCAGGCCGTTTTAAAATTCACATGATTTAATTTCTTCAAAAGATTTAAGCAATGGTCAAGAATATCTTTAAACAGCTAATTTGGAACAGCTGAAGACTACAAGCTATGGAGAACTTACGTCAGATACTCTCTAAACCCATTACGTTCCCCCATAAGTCCTCAAAAAGATGGATAATTAATTAGATGTAGTATTTGAATTTTCTTTTATGATAAACAACCTTGAAGGGTGGTCAACTCCCAGTATCCCATATCTTTCGCTCTATCACTTTTTCGTCATTTCTCAATTTTACCTCATTCATATGATCTATGGGCTTTTTTAATGCGATTAATCAAAGCGCTTTACACGTGGTGGTGCAAACGCCATACGTATAAGAAGCTACATGTTTGAAGGATACAATAGTAGACATTCTATTACATGAACACGCTACGAAGAGTGGAATGTGTTTACAATATATATTTTAAAAAAAATTCACATCTATACATTGACTTCAAGGTTATTATCAAATAGTTTTGTGTTGACGGAGGAAATGGGGTAACAGGTCAATTAATGACTGGTACGGGTTTATGAGGATAGCATTGGAATAGTGGTGAAAGGTGTCAACGTGGACTACCCAAATTCTTTAATAGTGCATATTTTCCACTCCACAATACGGTGTAATGATATACAGTTGCCATCTATAAGGTCACGGGAGGCAGCAGGCAGAGTGAATAGAATGGAGTGAGTCAGTAACCGGCAAGTCAGCGAGCTTTCCAGGCCCAACATTCCCCATGTATGCCTTCTCCTCCACCCGTTTGTTCCTGATGGCGGGGTTAATGGTTGCTACACAATACTCCGACGGGTTCCTAAACGATGCCTTCTTACCGTGCCAACACGCGGAGGTCCCTGCTTGTTTGTGATTGTAATATTTGACGAAAGGGGAAAATTGGCAATGTTTTGATGACCTTTAACCCCGTCCCATTGCACCTTTTGCCTGGCCTATTGTTGGCGGGCTCGTGCAGGTCGTATTAAATAACGCCGCACTGAAAGAGACGTCAACGTTTGGAGTTCGGCGACGTAGCGAAGAACCGTCCGGGCGAGGAACTTTTACCCAAATCGCTATTTACCTTTTTCCTCCGACTCTCGCTCTCTCTCTCTCTCTCTCTCTCTCATTTTCTCACTCTTTCTCTCTCTCTCCCTCTCTCTCTCTCTCTTTCTCTCTTTCTCTACCTCTCACATTCTCTCTCTGTCGCTCTCTCTCTCTTTCTCTCTCTGTATCCCCTTCTCTCATTAGTCATGTTAGTGTTTCTCCATCATCTCTCTTTCTTTCTTTTTCTCTTTCTTCAGGCTCTCTCTCTTTTTTCAGACCAAAGGGCACTTTGGGTTTTTTTGTTAGCACAGAGGAGTAGGGTATCGACACGAAGTAACTTTGAAGAAAAGACATCACAGACACAAAAGGACTAGAGTGCCCTTTGTTCCCTGTTTACATTCTACGACTAAATACCAGCTTCTTACCCATTTTGCATACAGTTAGACAAGAGAATAGCACGTCAATGAACTAATATGGAAATGGAAAAAAAGGCATACAATAAAAGAAAGAATGTTATATTGGGTATTAAAAGAAAGCAAATAGGTTCCGGGACAAAGACTAGTCTTGTATACCAAGTATACCAGTTAATGTCATTAAAATGGACTGCAAATTAGCAAACAAAACTAAAGATACATCGAGGGTTCGGGTGAAAAAATAAAACATGGGATAGGAGAGAAACGAATGGGCTAATGCCGATATTTAGGGATAATCATAGGCAATTGGTACGCTTGTTCCATGCACACACACGCACACCCACACATACACTCACGCACACATGGGTGGATCCTTAGGCGCGGTCACTTGGCGGGATTTTTAACTCTCGAGTCGATTACAAATCAAATGTGGTCTGCTCGTCTGCGTCAGACAGCTCGAACACCAAGCCGGTCAATGACATATGAACCGGTTCCACTTTTGACATCGACCTTTTCAACAAAATGACGGCTGGTCACCTCAACGAATCAGGTATGTTAATTTCCATTGATTTTTCCCACCTCGTATTTACCTACGTTAATATCTATGGTAGATAAACAAATAACGTAACGATTTTTCTTCTTTGTAAAGTTGATGACTGTATTTCATTTGTGGGTGGATATTAACCCATTACCTACTGGAATCTGGTGGTCCCTGTATAAACCTATGAGAATGAGAGAATTCAGAAGTCAACGAGTTAAGAACGCCGAAGGTTACATGTTGGGAAATGGGAAATAACCGTTTGTGTCCACCGCCTAAAGAATTTGTTTGTAAGTGTATGGAAATCAAATAAAAGTGCATAATCAGTGTCAATTGATTGGCTTCTAGTATGAGAATTCATGAGTGTGATTAAATCTCTCTTAAACATTTAGGAAAAGAATTTGGTGGAACATTATCAATATCAATAAACTGTGTTTGTCATATCATGCTTTCAAAGCGTTAGATTGGGGCTAAGAAAATCGTATAACTCTACATTAGTGTCTATGACTCTATAAATTTATTTCAAGTTTGTTGCATTTGATAAGGTGTTGACATTTTCATCTTAAAGAGAACGAAATAATTGTAAGTATATCAATTATTGATACGTTTTGACATATATATATATATATATATATATCCCACAAACACATTCAATAGTGCACAGTTCATTGAATACAAACTTTTCTTTCCACACTTTTGGTATAGACCGCTGAAATTTATCTCACATTAACACTAATCATTGGAGTATCAATTTTCATGTTCATTCTTTAAACGCCCTGCATTGTAATCATGTATCTAAATAGTTAATGTCCAAATGCGATTCTATATTGCTTTTCTCATTATGTGATATCTTTCATTTTAGAATTAGATTGTGGTCGATTTAGTTGGTAGAATAATTAGTAAAAACATTGCACTGCATCATGTACATGTACTCTGAACTAATTAAACAAAATATTTTATTTTTTTAAAACAAGATCGAAAAGTGTCCAAACATTTAAGACGTTGAATAGAATTGGAATTTAATTTGCTAATGCGGAGTTTATTTTTGTAATTCTCTAGATATCCCAATCTAATTTCCACAAAGTTGATGTAGAAAGGGGTTTATGTAGACCTTTTGTGTCAGAGTCAATTTACCACCACTGTGAAGTTGTGCAAGCACACACAATTACGTGAATTGTCATGGGTTTGGAAGGAAATCTTATGTTCTGCTCGGCTACTATACTGACGTGTTTCTCATGGAATCGATCTTAAAAGCTGCAGCCTTTTACGAAAGCGGGTACTTTTGTGTTCCTTCACTGAAGTAGAAGAGTGTTTGTTGTAATATCCATATATAAACTGTGTGACAAATTGAAAAAATTCTTCTTTAAGCACCTTAAAATTGTTAGCTCCAATCTATGAACTAAATTAAAAGAAATATGAAATTGATATTAAAGAAGGGATGGCTTTATTCAGAGTAAGAAACTTTGTTGGCATATTGCATTCACTTTGGTTTCATTAGATTATAGATTGATCGTCAAACAAACTCATTGAATCAAATTCTTAAACGGTGTTATGAAAATGTAGAAGAGTTATATGCCACATCCAGATTTAATTACCCGTGTAACAGTCTCAATGTTTAGTCCAGGCACAATTCAAGAACCCTTTGAAGTACTTTTCTAAATCATCAAAGCCTGATGACATTTTTCAGTAAATTGTTAAGAGGATAAATGGTTAGTATATACTCCATTAAGACCGCCTTCCATTTGCAATATTGTTAGTGATTTCATTTATTTCATGTCATATTCGTGATTTTACTGTTTACATTTACCTGAGGTCTGTGTTTTGAAAACATAATTTAAGACGTAGAGTTTGCTTTCATGGCTAAGTGCATCGACTAGGCAAAAGTGGTCATCAAACAGAAACGCACCTTTCAATCTCTTGCAAAGTTTGGCGTATATACCGTACATTCGAAGGGTCTATTCTGATGCGGGTTGTTGCTTTCAACATGTTACAGGTTATATTATATCATCTTGTCGTAAAGGCAATATGATTTACCATATGACTGGGGAATGGCAACGAACTTTCAGGCTGGAAAAGGACCAAATTCTTAAATGTGATTCATTTCGGTATCACCATCATTGTATCCCCCATCCCGGAAGTTCGTTTGACCTTAAGGCTTGTAAGGAAACTGTCGGGCTTAATGAGACGGCACAATTAGAAACAATCTGTTCTGACATTTCTACTGCTATACTATTAACGTGAGAAAGAGAGAAAGTATTCATCCAATGAGCATAATTCCGTTATGTATTCTTGAGGCACGTGTATTTGACTTGATAGGGGAGACGGACGGGTGTTCATTTAGCCGAATAATGCATCCACATGGCGAAAAACAAGTTTCACGAGGACTGGAAGTTGCCAAAAGAAAATGCTTTCCTCCCTACAGTTTGCGGTTATTTTAGAAAAAGAGACAGGCTCAGCTAAAAAAAAGTACAAAACCAATATAGGCATTAAATTCTGCAGGAACAATTAATGCTTTCATCGTCGAACATTCACAATCATGAAGTGCGATAATATAATATCAATGGAGGAAGAAAGAAAAAAAACGTAGAGGAAATAGTGCAATTACCCAGAAAATTTATGACTGTCTAATACGTCAGTTTGTATGTATAATTTTCCAATTCATTCTTTTCTGCAAATTTCGCTCTTTTTTTTCTTCTTTCTTTTATATTTCTCTGTCGAGATGTGAGTGTCATTTCTACATGTTTGTACGCTGGAGTGACTTCGTCACCATATCAGATTCTAGTCATTTCCAATTATTTTGCCTCCTTATGATTGTACACGGAGAACAAAACCACAGAGTTTGGCAAGGAACGAAAGTAAAAGGCCCATTCTAAAGGAGTATTTTTCTCCCCTGCATTTTGGTATCAATAGGGCATTCAACTTCCTTCCAAGACGTAGCAGGCATGTTCTTTACAGTGTGCACTTTGTCCACCCTCTGATCACAAAGTGCTACATTTCTTTTGATGAGCAAATGCACTTTTGTTTATGAATGGGCTATGCAAAAGCCGTTATATTTAAAAACCATTATCGTTTTGCTTTGAAATTCATTTACTTTGCTGCGTAGGTAATACATTGGGATTAAGGAAAGTATTGTTGGATAAAGATTAAAAATTAAGGCACGATAGCTGAAACGGTTTATATTTAAAAAAATTAATGAATATATGCGTGAACGTTAACAAGAAAGAACAAATAAACAGAGGGTATAGATTTTATAAAGTATCTTCAATTGTGATGCAGTGTGAATTGACGAGTCCTTTCTGGAGTTGTCCATTGTGTAAGCGAAGGACTGTGTGTTTTGTGGGTGCGTGCGTGGTTGTGAGTGCAAGGTAGGAGAGGGTAAGGAGTAAACACTTTCTGACTTTTATTATGAAAGAATGATTTTCTTCAAACAAGTATTTCTAAATCTTTTTTAGTTTCTGTCTTTTTAGATTTGATTAACCGGAGACACGTGCCCATTCCCTCCCTGGTATTTTCAATAAAGTTACAGGTTTTCAAAGTATCATTGTATCGGCAGTTTCAAGTAGTAAGATGAAAAGAAACAATTTACAGTTCTTGGGGAAAAGTGTGCACCATGAAAAACATATACGTCCTTGCAAAAATTACATATCATTGTAAAGCTCTGTTGAACAAAACGATACAACAAAATTTGTAGTCTGCTGCCAATCACTCTTACCCATTGTGATTATTTCATATAATTCTTTCAGGCAAACATAATTGACACGCCGAACGCAAAAGAAAAAGAATAAAGACTGGCCTGCGGTTAAATTGACGTTATTAACATCACTTATTTATAGAAATGAGATTTTCGTCGCGTTGTGTCTGTGTAGTTTGGTTCAATTTAGTTGGTCTTATAATTCAATTAGTGATTTTTTAGCGATTCTACATCCTTGTAAAGATATATATATTTAACAAATTAAAAAATGATGGATTAAAGCTAGTTGAGATACTTGAGCTCTTGTTCGCATCAGAAAAATATCGATCAAAACTATAAGTCATTTAGTATTTTCTTGACGTGCCAGCAGACGTTCTTTTGATTTATCATCATTTATACATCACCAGACACATGTCGAACTATGAATTAATACATATCAAGATGGATCCATGATCGGATGATAAACGTTTGATTGAAATTCAGTGCGGAAAGTGAAAACTGAAGTCAAGGCGCCAATGGGCCAATCGAGGAACTTCAGCTCGGACGTCGTATGAAATGCGTTGACAGGAGGTCTAAGAAAGGCCACGTACTTGCGTCGCCAGGTTCGGTGGCGCTCCATCATCGTGACAACATGAGAAGGTAGGGGTTAAAAGGACATCGTGGAATTACAATGTCCGAGCCTGATGCAATCATGTTTCCATGGTGACAACTGTCCACCGACAAGGCCATACTTCTTGTCTTAAATTGTCTGACTACAGAGGGAGAGCTAGGAGGGGGTGCAGGAGGTTGGCACCCCTCTAACAAAATTTGGACAAATCGTCTTTATAGCATCAGGTTATAAATGATGGTGCGACGTCGGGAGATGTGAGTTGGTCTAGTGGTCGGGGTGCTACACTGCCCACATTATGTACGTTCGAATCCGAGTTGCGTCATTTGGATGGTGGCTTCAAAGCTTGGTGTAAGATAAGGTCACGTAACCAATGAAATCTGATTTATAAACTTATTCTCATGGAAGCACCCAACATTTGCGTGTCCTAATAACCCCCTTCCACTAGGACATACTTGATCCGCCAGTAAAGCGATGTCTGCATACGTTGATTTTGTTTATCGTCTGGATAGTTTTCTGGATATGTCAAAATCAAGAAATATTTTTCCTTAAAGTGATAGATTGTCAAAATTTAAATCAATAATATGGAAATAAACACGAGAGGAAAAAGCATTTCGAGTATTTTGAAAGGTATAGATTTCTCAAAATACAATGCTAACTTCATCACGAGTATACAGTATACTGTTTTTCTAATACAATAGTTTGTACAATACTTATATTATATTTCAGTTGTAGGTCTTCCCAACTAAGTTTGTATCTGTTAAAACTTTTCATAAAATGAAACTTCTATTTTTAGATTATTTCGTGATTGTTTGGTCGGCTTTTCGAAGTCTAAAGTCTCCAAATGGTTAATCGGTTTCAAGGTAAGGTAACATGTAATTTTGGATACGACTTTATTTCCGTCAGGTCTATTTTAAAGCAACGAAAACAGAGAGTGTAGGAAGAAAAGGGCAGATTACAATAACTGATATTTTAGAAAGAAGATGTAGGGATGTACTAGTCCGGGTTGTATATAGTCTTCCTGTTGATAATTTTACGAGGAGGGTAGTTGTCTGTTGATAATATGTTTTAAGGGGGCAATTATCTGGATGGTAGTCGTCCATGTAATAATATTATTAATGATAATAATAATAGTAATAATAAAAATAATAATAATAATAATAATAGTAATAATAATGAAAACTATAATAACAATAATATAATAATAACAATAATAATATAGTATTAATGACTGCTTTGAGCGAAATAGTTGTTTTATTACGCTCAAGGGAAGGTTAGAATTGTGCTATTACCCGAGGCGTGCCGAGGGCAATAGCCCAATTGTAACCTTCCCGAGAGCGTAATAAAACAACTATTTCTCGAATATTAAAGCAGTCATTAATACTTTTATATGCCGAAAAAAAATAGACTAAAAAATAAAAAATAAAAAAACTTTTGTCGAAGATAAGATTCGAACTCTTGCGTACAAAAGGTGATGTATCTAAAGTCAGCGCCTTAACCCGCTCGGCTATCGCGCTCTGTTTAATACATGATAGATTTTTCTTATATATACATTAAAATGGATTGAAAACGGTTTCGAGTGGAGGATGCTTCGCGGCTGCTCCATATAAACAGGCCCTTCTTTTACTTTTGCAATGCATATTGGCACGAATTTAGATCAAGATCTATCGGCAGATGTTGTTTTTTTGTTTTTGGAAGTTTATTTTCGTCTTCATGTCAACAATGCAAGATAAAATTGTCGGTAAGATCGATCGAGATTCAATTGTATTGAAATTGCCGACCAATTTTTCGCACACGTACGCGGTATCCTCGATCGCTCAGACCATTTTTTAACATGTAAACCTATGGGGTAACCATGGAGACTGAACTATTTTCCCAATAACCATGGTTATTGGGAATTTTACAGAAATAGTTGAAGTTTATGAATGCAATTCGACCAATCAGATGGCTGGATTTCTTAAGTGAGGTATATAATAATAAATATAATAAGAATGATAATAATGATAATAATGATAATAATAATAGTTATGTAAAGTGGGGTTGTATTAATATCGCTCGAGTCTTGCACATTGCCACTCCTGGAGCTCGATGAATATCACCCTGGCTTTGGCAAGGCTGCCATTACAACGCTCGAGCATTAAAAGGAATTAATTATTGTCAGGTACCCAACCCATTTGCCTCACCTCAGTGGAGTTTGGCAAATGAAGATTAATGTCTTGCCATAGGACATTAGTGCTCCTAAAGGGATTCGAACCCCGCATCTTGTAGTTCACGTCCGATGGTTTTACTGTGCGGGGAGGTTTTTGTACGGATGATTATATTTGGAGGGTAGTTGTCGGTTAGTAGTTGTCCAGATTTCGGGTGTAGGCTACCCTAAGGGTAATTTCCGGTGGTAAACGTTTGAAGAATGATTTTAATCGGAGGGTACTTAAACAGGTGGTAGTTGTCTGCGTGATTGTTCTAGGAGGGTAGGTGTCCGTCGGATGAATGTCCTAGGTGTAGTAGTCTATGTATTAAATCCCTAAATCATAATAGTTATATAGGAGGTAAGTGATCTGTGTGATAGTTGTCTGAACATAGTGTCCGGGTGGTAGTTGTCCGGATGACGATAGTTACAGAGAGTACAAGTTCAAGGGGTGGTAGTTGTCTTGACAATGATGAAAATTGCACTAGGTAAATAATTGCAGGGGTAGTAGTTATCGGGACGATAATTGTACCAGACGAATATTTCTATGGGTGCTGGTTGTCCGGATAATCCCATAGTGTACTTGAGTTGGATGGGGTTGCGGGATGGAGTTGCTGGATGGGGTTTCTTGATGGGTATGGTTGTGTTTGTGTTAGGATATCCCTGCCACAGTTACCAGATGGCGATTGGTCTAGGAGTTTGTGTTGTCAGGTTGGGGGCCTATTTGTCCTAATGATGATCCTCTTGGAAAGAGTAATCGTCTCTGGGTGGGAGGGGTGTAGTCAGCCAGCACGTGATCTCTGGTATAACTAAAACTGCTAAATAATTATATAAAAGACAAAAACCCACTCTTAAGCATTATATCCGATCTCGTTTTTTTTTAATTCTATTGCAAAGTAATCATGGATGGAAATAATTCTTTGCACATCATAATTGATCAAGGAGGATGAAGAATTATTTGGCGGGGTGATACTCAATTAGGAGGAGAAGATTTGTCTTTCTGTTTCGATGTTGCTATGTCCTGCGTGGTAGATTGATGACGCCTTTGCTTCTAATCTGATCTTTTAAAAACAAAGTGCTTACTTTCTTTCTGCGACACTTCCGAGTAAAAATCGCTTTCGCCGAAAGATGATCCCTCTGTTAAATACGAACGGTAGATAGCCTCGCCATTGTTCTTTGGCGATCGTTTCCTTCGCACGCGAAATGTAAAGGTAACGACTGTTGCCCATTATCGATTTAACCTCTCCAATCCTTGCTCTTGCATATGCATTTCCATGCTTTCTGCAGACATGTTACAATGTTACCCATCATTGGGGATGACAACGAATCGTTTGACTAGCTGTCTACATTCTTGCCTCCGATTTCCCGTCCTACGAGTAGTTGAAATTCATTTGAGTAATGTAACTTTGTTTGCCCAAAGGCGCGCTTGAATCCGTACGAGGCAACAAATACTACGGCTTCCCATTCTCCATGAAGTTGCCTTAAATATTCCCCTGGCGAGCCGACCGTATATCTTTTATTCATGAGGACAATAAACGAAATATTAATCTTTCCGATAAAGCCTTGTGATAACTGTGCACGCGCCGCGAATGTCTTCCAAAATGGAGGCGGACATTCAACTGTGTCACGTGGTCATTTGCGTTTCGACCTGTATTTCGCCACGGGAGTGCAGGTCACATTCTTTTACTGTTGGTAAAATTTCCCATTTCATTCCAGATGAGAGGAGGGGGGTATATATATATACCGGTAATTAAATGGACCATTAGAAGCGTATATGTAAGATCAGTTGTTACCGCTCATATTGTTAGGTACTGAGACAGTAACTCAAGCCGAAAGGCTTTTGAGTTGCAAAGTGGTTCTCTGCCAACAATGGATGTAACTATTATTCTTGTACCCATCCCTTTTTTCATGGACAGTAATGACAAGGATTATTAAGTAAACTATGTGAGTAAGGTCATGGTATCTTCAAGGTATAACCCTGTTTATCGCCTAACATAGACAACTGCCAACAAATTGATCAATTTACAAGAATTGTGTCCATGCGGAAAGTTATTTGCGGAGAGAAAAATGATGGCAGCTAAGAACTGAGTATATCCTGCAAGATATTGAATAAATAAAAACAAGAAGTCTGACAACAAGTTTTTTTTATATATATATATATATATATATGTGGGGGCGGGAACAAAAATGTAACTGTAATATTGACTTTACTGTAGTGGCATTGCAATAGGCCAAAGAACCCAAAAGTCGATTGATTCGGACAAGTTGTTAGAGAAATATCACGTACAGGTGCCCTCTAGAACAACCCCACCTAGGAAAACCCTACCCGAGGAAACCCCTCCCTAGCACCACTACCGTAGGACAACCAACCCATTATGATATAACCTCCCCTACGTAGTTGTCTGAGGGTAATAGTGGTAAATTTGTAAGAAGATGGGTTATCCTTCGTTTATGATTTTAAAAAAAAAAGACTCATTATAGCAACATTATAGCCGTTCTACTTATTGGTGAATGGGCTACCCTGTCAAAAGATTAGAAATAAATAAATAAATAAAAACATTAATATTGCGTACATATCCATTCCGCGGATGTTCAAGGCGCATACAAGGTAGTAACAAGTATTATTAGCATGGCTTTAAAACTAGCTGCCTAAATGCGCTGAACGCATTCAAGGAAAGATTTTTACCTGGTATCCATTTCCTACACCTGGATGGAGAGATGCAAATGTAGATTAGTGCCGCGGCGAAAATCGAAACACGAACCATGTGATCCACAGTCCGGAGACGTTTGCTCTAGAGTCTAGACCACGACACCTAGGGGACAGTTGTCCTAGGTGAAAGTTGATGGATATTCGTCTTCATATAGATTCATCAGTCATTTTCTTTAACACTAAATAGAAGAACAAAATTATCTTATCACTTTTCAAAATTTTCTTTGGCAATTCCCTTGAATTAACCCTAAAAAGTTGGATGTTCATCAGACAAAATCACCGAAAAGAATCGTGGCGTGCCATATTCAATTGTTTACTGTCACAAATTTGAATAACACAAAAGAAAAATATTTAAACCTGTGCTACTGCAATAACATTGAGATGTATTTGAAATCATCTTTAGGAAATCACAAACCGACAAAAATACATGTTAGAAATATTTCTTAGTTTTATATTCATAGTAAAAGATGGTCTGCATTATTTTGTATTATGCACTTATCTGTGAAGTATCTTGAAATCATGAATAAAAGAAAAATCAGTGCGGTATTTCCGACAGATAAAAGCTTTTCTGACGGTTTGATCTTGGAAAAAGCAGGGATTATGATATATTTAGGCATTCTTTGAAATATCAAGGTATTCTTGAGTTTAGCGGGGGCAATTGAAGGTAAAGATTGTTTTCACCAGTACAATAGCTTTGATCATGACGATGACAGTGTTATACCATGTCAGTGTATAAGGTACATGAGCTTGCCTTAACACTACAGTTAATCATTTGCGGTATTCTAGAATTATTCGACAACATCATATTGGGCGAGACAAAATGGAATGGTCATTGGATGCTTGATTTTTGCATATTTTATTTTTTAACTGCTTACAATTCATGCAACATCAGATTGTCAAAACACGATTTACCATAAGTCATAAAGCTTTGGTCTGCTTCTAAAAGTGGGTTTTCTGCACTCTTTAAACAATGTTGTATATAGTTTGGTGTTGGTATAATGATTCCCCATTATTCCTGTCTTCCGAAATAGTATTCTTTCTGATCTAGACTCAGTATCACACAGTTTCTTTGAGTGAAGTAAAACCGCCTGGTAAAGATGCTAGCGCTTCAAAACTCTCTGAGATGTGGGTTGGTCTAGCAGTCACTCTGTCTTCGCCTACAAACAGACTCAGTGGGCCCTGGTTCGAGGTTGAGTCACGTCTTCCGTATGGTGACGTTAAAGGTCGGTCCCCAGACGAAAATAATTATCGTCTGTAAAATTACAAATTACAAACACACACACGCACCCGCACGCACATATTTATACGGTATATCGTGTTGTAACATCGCAAAAATAGGCATCCGGCATAGGCTAGTCTTTGTCATATCGTGCAACTTGTGCAACTCTTTAAACCCAGTCTTTGTACTTTATGAAATTGTCGAACCTCTATCATTGGGGGATACATGTAGATCTACATGACTAAGCGAGTTCGTAAGTAGGATTTACGCATGGGCAGATAAAGGTCATTCGTACCCAAATTGTAAAACCATTGAGACGAGTACTCGGATCGTGCTCATGAAAGTTATGTAATCAGTATTCAATTATGCACCAACAGTACATTTTGTCTGATACACAGGTGGAAGTATTCTTCACAAGAGGCAAACAAAAGGTATTCATGAAGCACCTCCATCACTTTGGCAGTTAATATTCTAAAATGCTCAAAGTGGAACTTATCCATGTGTAAAAGATCTGTGGATATTTGGGGTCATTTGTACCATAAGCTATCTGTAAACTCCCTTATTACAGGGACTCTGGTTATAAATATCCTAGAATAATGTCGGATGTGTGGTAAGAAAGTATCTTCACATCTAACACTGATAATTGTTCATTTTAACCAAGAACAATTTTCAAGTAATTGTTAATGCTGTATTGCTGCTAAGTTTGGACTTTGTTTTAGCCATGTTTATGGATACTATCCGCATGACAATAGCCCCCAGAAGGCTACCCGAACAAATAACCCCTAGGACAACTATTCCCAGACAATTAAACACTC
Source organism: Strongylocentrotus droebachiensis (assembly GCA_035222895.1). Classification (NCBI taxonomy): domain Eukaryota; kingdom Metazoa; phylum Echinodermata; class Echinoidea; order Camarodonta; family Strongylocentrotidae; genus Strongylocentrotus; species Strongylocentrotus droebachiensis. The sequence continues at coordinate 97,643 of JAVYIG010000343.1, read as the reverse complement.
CCACGCAACTACACCTTCCCTCTCTCTCTCTCTCTCTATCTTCCTCTGTTTCTCAGCCTTTCGCCCATCTCTCCCTTTCTTTAAAAACGTATACCTTACGAGTTATTGTATTTTGAGCCTACATTCCTATCTTGAGATGGATTAATTGCTCAATTAAGAAGTATTTCCCAAGTGAAATTGTATAATGTACACATACAATCGAAAAGTTAGATATTATTGATTCATACAACGACTTTAATCCTCTTAAATATCATGTAATTTCAAGTATATAATACCGATCGTTCGTTGATCAACCCGAACAAACAATGATAGGTGTATATAGTGTCAGTTATAGGGTACGGAGTGTATAAAAGTGTTCGAATATAATCCTTTTTTCATACAAAATATAGGTCACAGAAATGTTAAAGGAGATTTTGATTACAATGATTTAATTCGTTCTTCTTTATAAGTTTAACAGAATTTTACATCAAGATACAACGCAAACAAACTATAGATTACATTAGAGTATAACTATTGTTGCATAGCTTGCAGTTGTCAATTTGAGAAATGCAATGATTGCGTCCTTTCTAGTTTGCGCTCACAAGCGCCTTTGAGAATACCCACTGGGGATTTATTGTCCAACTTTCTATCAAAATCATAAAGATTATATTCTACGAGAAAATCGGAATAATGGTTTTTTTGATATGATTGATTTTCGATGATATTTGATTATTTTTTGAAAAATGAATAATTCGGTTTGGATAGCAACTTAGCAAGCAAGAAACCCGATCTTTACTGTGTCACTCGAACACGATAGGAATTGAACACTATATAGTACAACAGCAAGAAAGCTAACTATCTGCTGCAAGAGACTTTGTAGGGGGTAACAATTTTATTTCCTGATCATATAGTTTCCATAGGAATTAAAATTTTGTCTTGAAATTATAGGGGAAGACAGGATGTAACATAGGAATGGGTGAATTCTACAAAGTCATATTCGTGAAACATCAACAAAAAAAATAGTCTAAAGAGGAGGTTAGAACCGTTAGGTTCTGGTAAATGCTGACAAAATAGTTTGGGGGTCTTTCCATTCTGTTTTTACGTTAGTGTGAAACAATATCGCAGAAAGAAAAATGTCCCCAAAGGTGATTGCTCGAAAGCCATCATTTTCGGAATATGAAAAGGAATGGTCCGATGACATGGGACATTTAAGTACCTACGACTGCACCAGTTGTATTGTTTTTGTTAAATTGGGTGTCAAAGAGAAGATAAAGAAATAAATATTTGATGACATCTTCTTACCACTTTGCCAAAGGATATTTGCACAAAAACTAAACATCGTTTACTGCAACAGAAGAGATGTTGTTACTTTTTGCTTTCTAATACTTATCGCTTGTCTTATGTCTTTGCAAATAATTTCTATTCACTTGTTGAATGTTGAGTATCAAGGCTTTCTCTGACGTAGAATCTCCATTTTTAGAGTTTAGCATACATGTGTGTCATACGTAGCTCGTGCAGTGATGAATTATGATGTTAAAGCCCCTTTAAAGTGTTGGGAGCCCCGATTTCGCCAACAAATTTAATGGCAAAATTTCACTTAAATTGTATCATCATGTAAAAGAGGATGTCATTTAAGACTCATTTCTGCAAAGATCCCCCCCCCCCCGAGACAAAAGGTAATTGAAGACAGATATTGCCCAAAGAAAACATAAACTGGATTTTCTGTTGAACGCAGAAAACCACAATTATGTATTCTTTCATCAATATTCGACTTCAAACACATATTTTTGAAGAACATCGCAGAAAGTATCTTAATTGACATCCTCTTTCACATTATGATACAATTTAATTGAAATTTTGCCATCAAATGTGTGGGGCTTCCAACACTTTAGAGGGGCTTTAAAAATATGCTGATATTTTGAATAGCACGGTTTCTTATACTTTGAACATTTACTGTTAAAGGGCGAAATCCGGGGATGTCTATTATTCAATTCAAATTCACATCACTACAATTGAAATAAAATGAATTTAATTATGTTATTTTTAACAGACATATATCAATACAGTTAATAACACAATAACAATGTCTCTCAAGGTATTTTGAGAAGCAATCATATCGATAACAGGGCAGAACAGAGACAAAATGACTACGAGACTAAAAATAGAGACAGCAGACAGATACAGTAGAGTTATTAGCAACCTCTTCCTTTTTTATATTGTTAAGTAGCGTTGCCCATGGCCGTACTTTAATTTGTTTAGCGACAGAATGAAAGAGTCTATAATTAAGGTACCTTTGTAACAGTAATTGATATGGAGATAAATAACTACTTCACAAATCAAGATTCAAACGGTTTTATTTACCATGCAAAACACAATACAATGAAATCGCGATGTTATTTGCCATTAAATAAAAGTATATTAACAAAAATATACAATTTAGTTTTAGATTAAACTCATGAATGAACGCATACAAGGTTTCACAATTTCAAAGTAAATATTCTCTTGCTCATCATTTAACCACGGGCCACTGTTACATTTCATAACTTCCCCTTTTTGTCAGGAACTCCAAATGCTGAAGGCTAAGTTAATTACAAATGAAATCCTGAGATTTCCTCTACATTGCATATTTTCTAAGGAGCACTTGAGACTCAAATAATGATGAGCCAAGAGAGGAGATACTTTGATATTAACCGCCGTCAAAAGATAGTTTGATAAAATGCTAAGAGACAGACGGATAACTTTCATGTATCTCATATTTATTAAAGGGATTGGGTATATTTGCCTCAGATTCTAAACAAAATCCTGGATTTAACTCATGCTGCAATCATAATTATAAACCTTTAGGTCAGTCAGGAATTCCATGACTTTTACAAGCCGATCACCTGTCTGATTATCAAGATATTTATGATTGGAATTCGAAATTTCCCAGCGGTTTTTAAAAGAGTACAGTCTATTGGGGGAAACTAGTATGGTAAAACCGGTCACTCAAAGATGTTTTCTGTTTTAGGCACTTCATGATCATTTTGAAGCGCACTCTTTTTAGGGCTTCAATGTGACACCATTTCACAGACACTGATAGCACGTAGGGCCATGCATCTCAGATTTGTTAAACTGGAAACATTGTCAAACAATGCCTTTAAACTCTTCAAGATAGGCGAGAAATTTCCTCGAATTTGGAGCTGTAGAGTAGTATATAAGCCTGATTGCACATAAGGATAATTCTTATACTTAAAGGTACTACATTGTATTCAAATTCTTATGATAAATTTTGATAAGAAAAGTGGGTATTTTTAAGGGTGACTTGGCAATGGGCTTTTTAGAATTCAGACAAAATCTAAATAGCAAAACCTCTTTCTGACAAAGTTAACTAACGTATATGCCATAAACTTTGCCTGGATTATTTTCAAGGTAGAAAGGGGTGGATGTAGGAGCCTTCAATTGACTAAATAGTTCAAATCATGACAAAGGATTTCCGAATTAATCAAATACTCTTAAGAATTCGGTTTCATCGGCATGACTAGGGTATCATTTGCATACCAATTTGCGTCACAGAAAGTTTTCTTAGTTGGATGCAGATTGCTTTGGCGCATCTGGAAAGTCTGGTTTTCAAACGACCTTTTTTGTCGTGTTTTTGATCAAGGCTCTTCATTTATGCATCCTGTACTTCGTGCCAGAAATACTGAAGCCGTATTATTTGTGTAAATACATTTCTCCCACCGTTGGCTTCCGATATAAACGCTGTAAATAACTCTTTGGAGTTTAGTCACACTTCTTCCAGGAAAGCGAAGAAGTTTGACGTTTTCTTTTTTCACGGAGGACGTCGCACTGCTTGTTATATTCTATACTCTATAATGAACTTCTTGCTTGGTGAATAAACACCCGGAAAGTTCCCGCTTTCTAAAGTTGAGTATTTTCGCGTGTAGTCGCGCCTCTCCTAAAGTTACCCTCACATCATATTCCGGTGTGGAGTTACGCAAAAAGCGTGGAAAGACATGCCGCGTTGATCTCTGCCAGGCTATAAAAAGCGACTCGTGGGTCTCTTCTGATCCGGACGCGACTTGCCATGAAACACCTCAACTCTGCTCTTCGATTAATCAATGTTACGCCCCGGGGATGCACGGATTCGGGCTCTCCTTTGTCCAAATAAATACTTTATCATCATCATCCTCATCTCACTTTGGACATCAGTGATGCAGAGCTCATCTCCTTGTCAATATGCCGGTATTATATCATCCTCATCATCACGGCTGAATAGCATGGATAACTCGTTCTTTTGGAGATGCTCGATGATGAGGGTAACGAAAGCCGGGTGGGCCGTCTACGTTGCAGCAGTGCCGTGCATGAGTCTCGTGTCTTACTTTGTCTGGAAGGGAGATATTAAGAAAGAATGAAAGAAATGAAGATGGAAGAAACATGATAGAAAAGTGGATAGATAGATAAATAAAAAGATAGATAGACGGATAGATTTAACTTTAAAGTGATGAAGAAGGTAGAGAATGATTAAGAGAGAAAAGAGAGTGATGGTAATAAAATAATGAGTAAGAAAAAGAACATAAAACAGAACAACAACAAATAATTAGACGAGTACGATTAAAAGGGAATCACGACTATGTGCATATGTGGAGACGGGTGATTGAAACAGGGGAAAGAATAACAGACAGCTAGATGGCAAAGAGATGAAGAGAGAGGGGGGGGGGGGGAGAGTAAAACATTAAAAGGAAGATGTAGAAAAAGGAGAACCGGAGAAGGGGTATTACACGTATAAGAAACAAATGACATCTTCAAGGTGTTGTTATAGTTAAAAAGAAATCCCATCCCGACTTGCCAATCCGTGCTACGGGCACTACTAGCAACATGGACACCCGACTTTCAAAGACACCCATCCCAGTCACAGGATCCTCCTGTGGCTTAATTTCTCAAGCCTGGGGGCCCCACCGAAGTGATATATTATGGTTTTCATACCAAGGACTCAGTTTTCGGTATATTTTAGCACCCTGCACGATTGGAGAGGGGATACATGTTTTGTGACAGCGCTCTTACGCCGCGTTCTTCGGAGGCGTTGACGCGGGTGACGCGGCTTTAATTGCGGGGGATGGTCCTCTTCCCCTGTCTGCGAGATCGACTGTCTTAGAGTCAAGAAAGGACAATAGAATTAATCTCGATGGATAATTTTTCTTGTTTACTCTATCAATAATTATGACAGAGACATCCGTCCTTGATGTGAATTAATGAAACCTTAGACGTGTTGAAGTAGCGTTACGAAAGGATTTGGAGCGCAACAGTCAATTGCTGCACAAACCAGTTCAAGAACAGCGCGAGAAATATAAGGAAGAATGATCCATACGCCAAAATAATTGTCACTTTTTTCATTTAGATATACATGATATCATCATGGTGAAAGATGCAAATTGAGATGTTTAGTTACTTTAAATTAGCTTTTCAAAATGTGGACGCTGAAAAGATTTCATCTCTACATTCTTGTGATAACGAAGGCAAATAACCATCACCGGTTAAAGAATATGTATCATTATGACTTTAAGTAGCTGATGACCTCTGAATATACAATGTAACAAATCGGACAAATTCATGATGTATCACCCAATAGCTGCCATACAATTAGCTTCAACATTTTGGGAGCTGCACTTTGTTTCCAACAATCGCGTCGTCTGTGTTTGCAGTGTCCTTTGAATGTTAGACTTCATTGTTTAAGCATTCATAAATTGAATACCTGCTGTGTAGTCAGCCTATACAAATCAGGGTTCTTCAATATATTTTTATAAATTTCTAATAGGGTGAAAGATGCAACATAGTAGTTTTTATAAATATTACGCGAAACCCGTACACGCGATTGCCTACGTCTGTATTAATTATTTTTTTTAAATTTAACTCGTTTCTTTCTCTAACCGTAGATTTTGTTATTTAAGAGAGTTTTGTCATATATTGTGTACAAAAAATGAAAATGAAAATGAAATTGTTGTTTAATCATTGCTACAGTGCTACAGTAGAGCTGGGGGGGGGGGGTGTTTTCTTATTTATCGGGTCGAATTTCATACTCACTTGTAAATTACCAACAAAGACTAATCTGATTCTACGAGTTCCTCGTCTGGTCACACTCTCCCACATTCAGTGTAAGCCGGTCTACATACACAACGTTTAACCCGTAACTTTGAATGCCACAAGATTCAAGATGGAAAGTGGGAGGTAAGCATTGTCCTCGAGCAAGCCACAAGCAAAAACTGCATTTCAATAAAAACAAATTAACTATTTAAGACGTCATAGACATGAATATTCTCACTCTGCAATTTGTCGTAAAGAAAACTTCCAATGAGAGATTAGGATGTAGGGAATCATTATTAGGGGTAATTCCTAGAAAATATTCCATCCCCAAATTTTTGGCGCCATATAAGTTGGTCCCACTTGTTTGGCGATCACGTGACCTACACTATTTCAACCTCAGGAGAAAAGATGCGGTAATTTCATCAAACAAAATATTTATAAAAAAAAACTAATAAGCTAGACGCTGTTCTTGAGATTATGAATATGAATTACTACATGTCTACACGACATTGTTTTTGACATTGTCAATGGCATCGCTATGACCTTGTCGATCAGAAACCATTTCGTTTTTTGAAGACGTTGTTTATTAGTATTTTCAACCTTAGTTAAGTATTTTAACCACGGGGATTTTAGTTAAACATGAATGAAGAGACTTTAAAGCCACACATTGCTGTTTTTTCTGGGGGTTTCTCGTTTCATGTATTTGAGATTGGATTGAATGAAACAAGAAAAACAAGGATTTCATCAATCCTTTTATGAAATGGGGATCACTTGATTCCCCTCACTGTGATCCGTACATTGTTCAACTTAAACAAATATTTCTTGAGTCAATGCAAAGTCATTCGTTGAATTGCACCCATTCTGTATGGTATTAGAAAAGAGCAATATACTAGTAAATTTTACTCACTGCCACATCAGGTGCGAAAGCCAATCTTTTTAGTACTTTCTTCTTTTTTCTTTAAGCTTTTCTATGGATGTGTGGGGTAGGAAATGTGCGTGTCCGTATGTGTGTGCATTCCTTCTTTCTTTTACCCTCATGCGTCAAACAGATATCTATTTATGTCTGGGTATAATTGCAACTTCAGGCTTTAACGTCACCTTCCAAAAGACGCAACTCAGATTTAAATCCATGTCGTTTTGTGAGTAGACTAATTCATACCTTTACGATTAATTTTTTATACAAATTCATGAAACGGGAGGAAAAGTTTCTCTTGATACCACAACTAAAGCAAATCTATTAGTAATGTCGCCCCTATCTTTTAGAGAGCTCAAAAGTCAAATAACCTCAAGGAGAAATGAATGAAATAATTAAAAAAATAAACTAAACTTTCTTGAGGCTGAGAGTTGAGAGGTATAAGTCCCTAATTTCCAATATTGAATTTCGGGGTAAAAGTTTCATTACTCATATTGCTCATCCTATTGATGATTTTATTTCCTGTGTTTCCTCGTTTCATAAGCAACAGATGAGTGAAATATGATCGAGAAAAATCTATAAAAAGAGATGAATCAGAAAAAAAGTAAAGAGGCCTATAGAAAATTGAGTAGAAGATATGACTGGAATATCCTTGCGGATTTTTCTTCAAAAGAAGGGGATTGATTTTTTTCCTTCACATTAAAAAAATCGAAACGAAATAGTGCAACGATGATGACTTGACTGAAAGCACATACTCCAAGTTTTCTTTAAAGGCGGCCTTACGAATGTCAGGCAAATTTGGGACACTTGTGTCGCAGTTTCGTCTCAAAACCTGACTGAAGGAAGGGGCACAAGTAATTTTTTTTAGAGACTGGGGCTAACGTTTTCAAACTACCTGACGATGCATACAAATTATTCTACAGACTTGGCAAAGGATGGTAAACAAGTAAATTTCAACTATATAGGGATGATTTTAATTTGTGGTTTCTGGCCTGAACTGAATAAATTCACCTTCCTTCTTTTAATGTCGTTGGCGCGAGCGCTGTCTTTTTACATTTGTCTTTTTTCGCAAACACTCTTGCCCAGCCAACGGCGTACCGATTGAGGCCTGACCGACCATGTTGTCATCTTGGCTCTACTTCTCTCTCTTTTTCTCCCCGCCCTCAACCAAACTTCTCCTCCTTTCTCTCGTTATCACTCTCTCTCTCTCTCTCTCTCCCTCTCTCTCTCTCTCTCTCTCTCCCTCTCTCTCTCTCTCTCTCTAATTCTCTCTCTACCACCCTCTCCCTCTCTCACTTCCTCTCATTTTCTCCTTAATATCCAGCCTTTCTCTGCTCCCCCTTCATCCCGTGCCTGCCCCGAACCATGGGGCAGCATTCATGTTTGTCTCATGTTTACAATGACGTAAGTAGTATGCAAATCAGCTCGTGAGGTGGGTGACCGAAGCGCTCCCGATTCGGACAGTGAACTTTTCTCACTTTTGAAAGGCATTTTGCCTTCTGTCTCGTTTTTCTTCGTTCTTCCAATCAACACTATACAGATTGGCTTTCCCTCCGTTTCTTTTCTCCCGGAATAAAGAAAAAAAAAGTTGAACATTCGTTTTAGTTTTCAAAGTCAACGAGAGGATAGAATAAAGGGGTATCGACGGGATTCTTGTTTTAGCACTTCCGCAGACAAACAGTCACCAGAGGATAAAAAAAGAAATCTAATCTTCGCGCAAAAAGTTTATTAACTTTAAGTTGCAAAAAGTATACACCCCTTTTTACCGTTTGGCGTCCGTCCTCGGCGTCACTTGTCGATGAAATGACGAAAAGTTATATATCTCAAAAAAGAGATACGTAGGAAGGTGAAAAGCGTACAGAGTGTATACTAAACAAAAGATTTGAGAGAAAAAGAGAGAAACGGAGAAGAGAGAAGGGGAGAGATAAAGAGGGGAATATGATGGAGAGAGCTATTGTTACCTTGGTAAAGTTTTGTACGAAAAGTCCTTTTAATTTCTTTATAGCTTTTTCTATTTTTATTTAATCTGATGTATTGCATCGCCCAAGACCGGACTTCTTAAGGGTGCATTGTGACGAAAGCCGCAGTGGCAAGACACCTTTATATTAAACAGACAAATAAAAATACGAAAACAAAGGTGTTGAATGAAGGATTGTTTTGTAGGGGAATTACAGCTGCAGGCAATACGTATATTACGTGTATCATACGTGGGCAAAGAGACGTAGGCAATGAAATTCCTCCTCATTTAAAGAGGACTTAATTATTCCGCACGTCTTTCATTCAAAATGGCTTCTATTCATGTGGCTTTAAAACAAAATGGATATTGAGAGGAAGTGTAATTTCATCTGCTTTCTAAGTTAAGTTTCGCGCGAATGTGAAATAGATAAACAACAACTCGTGAATCGTGCTCGGAGTGAAGTAAACATATTTTAGATGGATGCGTGACAGTGACAAGGATTCAATTAGAGCTATATTTCATACGTGTACCCATCACTCAATAAGATCATACCAAATCATAAAGAATCACAAAATAATGTATTTGTAATTCAATGAATCTGCAGAGTTTAGTGTAAGGATTAAATGGAGCAAATGCATTTTTTGATTTTGCAATAACGCCATGTTTGATTGTAATATTATTCACTTTTTTTACTACGACGACGACGACGACGAAGACAGCAACAACAAAAACGACTTCGGTGACGACGATGACTACTTCTTCTACTACTAATAATACTATTTTTACTACTGCTTATTCTATTAATACTACTACTTCTACTGTTACTACCGCTATTTCCATAATTACTACTGCTATTGCTACTACTACTATTACTACTAGTTATGATTTCCAGGGTATATTAAACTTTGAAATTGCGTAAAGCGTTACTTATATTTTCAAAAGAAAAAAAGACATGGACTACCATAATGTAAACTCGAAAGCTGAGAAGACCTTGCATTAATGTGCAGGAATATGGGTGCTTTGACCTTCGAAAAAATTCAGCTACCATTCGAGGATTTTCATTGCCTGTTAACCTATTTGAGTTGAGCTTTTACGAAAGTCAAAAGCACCCATATTCCTGAAAATGTATTCGCATTCTCCTCACCTTTTGGAGTCGTTATATCTAACGTTTTTGTGCGTGTCTTGGAACTTCATATTAATCCCCTTTCACATCATTTCTAAAAGATTCTAGGGGAGGATGATCATTCTTAGAAGAACTTTCTTTGCGTGTTAAAATATTGGAGTTGAGATTTTTCTTCTTCTTCTTCTAAGATCATGCAAAAGATCCTTCATTTAAGCCCCGTAACATAAGTCCAGCAAATTTATGTCCGGTCTCCACAGCTTTTCGAACCTATGATATGTTCGTCCATGTCCTCAAACGTTGCATTTTTACGCAATTTCATGCGGCGAAATATAGAGGGAATAATCATCTTTCTCTTCTCTTTAGTCGTTGATTATTTCGGGGTCGGGGCGAGGGAGTAGCCTAAACTTTAACATGGCTCTTGTCTCTTGCAAACAGCTTTATTAAATCATATTATTGAAAGTTAATTAGGGCGATTGCTCATGAAAGCTAGTAGGTGGAGGGGAGGGCCCTGACCCACCCCCCCCCCCCCCCCCCCACACACACACACTCTCTCCCACATCGCTGTTAAACGTTTCCATATACCGTCCTCATGCAGTTAAATTCGAATTTCATCTGATTTGGGACGTAATTTTGAAACAGAGGAAATTGTAACGCGATTATATATTCTTTACCGCAAAAGATTTATACAAAAGCAAAGTAGTTAAGATGAATAGAAAATAAGAAATGATCTAATAAAAGCTATCCCTGGAATTCTTTGGCTTATAACTTGTTACTACGTTATGTGTACGTGCTTGGTTTAGCGGAGTACGTCATGGCAACACTCACACATTTCATTGAATTTTTTTTTTTTTTTTTTGTTCGTATTCAAAGTATATGTGATATTTCTTTTTTTTACTTATTATACTGCTGATGCTGTTCATTAATTATTCAGCTTCTCCTACTGTCATTATTACTAACGCTGTCACTTTTACTGTCCATTAGAGTTGAAATTCATAACTCAGAAGTTCAACTATGTATGTCATGCACGTGCACAATATTATCATTGAGACTAGTAACTTCTGACTAGCAAACGATTAGTGAAGTGATGAATGGACTACTAAGTGTATTAAAAGTGTAATGACATACCGAGTCATTATATATATATATATATTGCAATCTTGGTTATGTCATAGATTTCGTGTTTTGCATTGTGGTCTTATCACGGCTACTGGTGAACGTGATTAACATTCGTTTTGATAGTGACACGTGCGTCAAAAGTTGCTGGTTTCCAGATGACCGCCTTTCCTGTCAAAGGGTTGGGACCTCCTGAAGTTTTCAGAAAGATGTAAACTATAGAAGCATGATCTTTACTTGCATGTCATTATTTTATTGTAGTTTAGAAATGTTACACCTTTCTGTTACTGTCTGCACCTTCACCTGCTGTCACAACACATCCCATTCAAGTATAGCTTGGAAAAGCTGCTTCAGGGATTACCTCATCAAGTATCAAGTAACCTTAATGCCTATTGCACAGGCGTCATTTGTTGACGAAAGACTACGTCAGCAACTGGCACAGTATCTGACGCGCCGTACGACAGTGACTTTGAGCATGAAGTAATTGCAAAATGAACAGCGCAAACATTGCGTTAAATTAGTTATTGTCTTCATAAGCTAGATTAGCGCGTTAGAAATGACGCATTTTCTGCAACTGGCATAGCAAAATCATGCGTCATTATCACTCTACATTAACACTATCTAATCTAATGTGTGTCAAACGAAGAGAGAAAGGGACTAATGGCACGTGTGATTTCTGTACACCCAGTATTCATTTGGCCAGGGAAGCTGTCGGGCAGAGTCCCGGCTTAAAATGCTTCTCGTCGTCCGCACCGTGAAAAAAAGATCATCGGCAAAAAGGAGAGATGAAGAAAGAGAGAGATAGATACGACACTGCTTGCCCTCGCCTCCGCTCTCCTCCGCCGCCTCTGTAAAGCAGGAGGATGAGACGGCGCAAAAAGATGCCGCTTCGGAAAGCTGCCCGCGCAAATAGGATCACTGATCCACCATCTCTATGTATTCAACTCATCCATATTTCACGAGATTTACTTGATTTTTCATGCCTTGCTTCATTTCAAAGTGTAATTCCCCGTCGGCGGGTAGGATTTCGGGCATCTCTCCGCGACTTTTATTCCCATTTAACATTAATGATGAATTAACGAAAATGCTAAAGATGGCTTGCAGTTTGCTTTCATTCCCAATCTTCGCATCGAAATGCCTGCCGAGTTATCGGTAATCAATCGCTTGATTAAAAGTGCAACTTCTTATTTAATCCTGAAATAACACTAGATGGATTCGCGCCGTGATTTATCGGGGGATTTGTACTCTACGTGGTGCGAAGCCCTGTATCCGAATTGCAAGGAGCATGAAGAGAAAGTGAAAGGTCATTCACTTTTTTAATAGACAGCGTAGACAGCTCTAGGTGCAGTAATCGATTCTCTAAAGTAGCAATCATTGCCCAATATGGGTTTAAGGTCTACTATGTCATGAATTGAAATGGAGAGGTACATTTACAAATATACCATACACTTTAAAACGAAAGACAACATGGAATCCATGCGTCATTGACATTCGTTTCAAGAAGACATAATTATATTGCAACATTATCATTTATTACCATCGAAGCAACAACATCAACAACAATAGCAACAAACGTTTAAGGGAAACAACACTTTTGTAGAGATTTACATCATTCTGGCTGCAGTAGAAAAACAATTCAATAATGATAAAATATTTGAAAATATGAAAGTCCTCACTGTGATTCTGGATTTTAGTATTTGGAATAGAATGAGGTATATGCACCATCATAATGACATACGTGAATTAGCACCAAAAAAAAAGCTTCAGAAAGCTTATTATCAGGATATATGCGCAACTTTCACGAAATGAATAATTGATATGATGTGTGAAATGTGGTACATTAAAGTTTTGTTTTTATACGAATGAAAGTAAGTAATGATATTCGGGGCCATCAAACACTTACTTTGATCACATTTTATTGAGGGTTTATTTTCACAATAAATTAATAATTCATATGCTGTGTGAAATGGGTAAATGACATTCAACCGTGGTATATTCAAGTGTATTTTAATACAAAAGAAAGTAAGTAAAGATATTGGGGGCCATCAAACATTTACCTTGATTACATTTTACTGAGGGTATATTTTCACATTTTAGGAATTGGATTGCACTAGGGTTTTAGTCCAAGTTTAGGCAATAGTAAGGGTGCAATATAGTTTCAGTTTTAGAGATTGACTTAGAAATAAGGACTTGTGACAGAAATTAACTGCGGGACATTTGTTCGAACAGCATATAAGTATGGCTTGCAAACATTTTCAGTAGGGTGGAAGCTCGAATTGATTCGGTGAACAAGTTACTACCTTGGGTAATTTAAGTACAGACTCGTTGCCTGACAAAGACAAAACAACTCGATAGTTTAAATACGTTTATAGGATAAATACATTAGTTAAAGACGAATGTCTCTTTTTATTCTTCTATAACAACCTTCAAGTTTCCCGTTTCCCAGCAGTAAGAAAGCATAGTACACCAGACTATCGCATTGATTCGTTCACACTGGCTTTTAAATATGTTTCTAATAGGTATTTTCAGACGAGGGTGTGTGTGCGCGTGCGTGTACGCGGTGTGGGTGAGTCCCACCCATGGCCCCACCGCAATTTTTTCAAACACACTACTATGTCGTGTAAATACATGGCGTTTTTCCCCATCTTAGCTTTGGTTTGTGCATCATTAAGGCATTCGGAAGGGGTTGTGCACACACAAAGCGTCATCACACAGCGGTATAGGAACACGCCTGAGAAGCATATCTTATTACACGTGTGAGGTCATTGACCACGAGTAGCGAGTAGCAATCGAAGCTCTGGATGTTCTGGGCAGAATAAACGTGTTCTCATACCAACCCTGTTCGTGCATATATATATAGAAAATAACCGTTCTCTGTTAATTATTGGTGTGAGGTGAGTATCATCATAACACTAAATTTGAATAAAACACTATACATTTTGTTCTTTTTAATGTGGATCTTTTCTTAATTTCTGACAATTCGAATTTCAATTTGACGATTGGGCTTTTAGATTAATTTGCATTCGTCTATCTGAGAAGTGTAGAGAATGCAGAAAGATATTAGCCATTTTGTTTTGTTTATCTTCATAGGACTTACCTTTCAAATATGAAAATGCAGACTTGAATATTGTTGTTCGCTTGACTGACGTATGGAAATATTGTGTAATTTTTGGTACGAGCCGGACCTTAATAAATCGTGTGGTACCAAGCAAGTACATGACTGTAAAGTTAAAATTACCAATAAGTCCTTTTTCGCAGTAAAAATGCCAACAACTCTTCTTTGCTTTCAAATGGGTTTGTGAGGAAGTTCTATGCTTTAATGTCATTCAGCAAAAAAACAAAAAAATTAAATTAAATCTTATAAATGAATTTAAGGTCTCGGTAGAGCACTGTTTTATTAATTAAATCACGAAACCACAAACTGCCTCTGAACAACAACTCATCGCTTTTGGTGTGTGGGCGTGTGGGCGAGGGGGTTCGTGTGTATTCACAATGATTATATTTGTCAACACGCAGAGATAAAAATCGAATCGTTTCATAAAGAAATTCATCATTTTACGTTCTTCCTCTATTGATTCTATAAGCGATATGACTTTCTTGCGTTCAAAAGAGGATAAGAACATTTAATGTTTTTTTTACTATGTGGTACTAGAAATACCTTGATTAAAAAAAATTAAAAAACGAACTGTGCAGAAAATGGAAAAACCTTTAATAGCTTCGACCGTTTCAAAAATTACAAACTTACAAATGAAACAAAATCATTCATTTGTAACAAAAATGAAGTGACATGTATTACGCAAACATGTAGACATAATGCAATCAACACTGTATCCATAAGGTAAACAACTTGAAAATTGGAAGTGGATATTATTGTATTTCTTTCTAGCATCTAATATTGAAGTGTTACTGACAGAATATGCTTGATTGTAATTTAGGGTTCCTTTGGAGAGAAAAAAAGTACATCCTGTAGGATCAGATGATTTTATTCACTATTTCTGGAGAAAGATAAATTGATAAATATTAATTGTATTTTATTGATTTTTTTTTCATTTTTATTTTTTCGTTTCGAAAAAAATACAATACATAATAACGAATACAATGTAAAATGTATACATAACATAGTAACATTTGTAAAAAACAAATCTCAACAGTAATTTATACATTTGAGGAAGATAAAAATTGAACTTCATTTATATTTATATTTCATTGCTTGGTCAATATATTGTAAGCTAGTTTCCAAACAATATCGTGCGTTTTGTCAGGAATTCGTTCTTTACCTTATTTCAAAGTTAAATTGTTGAATTTTCTCTGCAACTGTAGACGCAGACATTCTAATACCTAATTAGAAGTTTCAATAGGAAATTATCAGTATACATGTTATTACAAAAACAAAATTATCATTACAAAATTGAAAATAATAATCTGTAAAAATATTTCATCTAAAGTTTCTGATCGGAGGTTTTTCAAAAATGAACAATGCTTTAGGACGCCTTTCCCTCAGGATCGTGGGAAAGTGAAGTGTTGGATTAATTATTTAGATTGGACAGAAAGTAAATGGAGATCAAAGATCTCTTTTGAATATTTGCAAAGTAAATTTGGAAAATATATTTCACTCAATTTGTGTTTTTCATCGACAACTCGCTTTGTTCTTTAGAATTAAAAAAAAAATATCTTAAAGCAAGATGAGACACTGGAAATGCTTTGCAGAAGAACTTACTTTTTACAGCAAATTTATTCTTTGGGGCACGTTTTGTTTTTCTGCTAAATTTTGTCTTATATGGGGCCTGGATTTGTTAGTTAGTTTTGCACCACTATAATAAACGAGACTATAACCTTCAATCAGTCAGGAAAGGAGTTATTTTCCAAGTGTTTAATAACTGCTCGGGCTTAACAAATCACTTTCCCTACTCCAAATACCCTCCAACAACCAATGTCCTTCACTGAAACGTTCTTGTTTTAAAACATATCTCTGACTTTTTTTCTTTTTTTCCTGGTGAAAATTTGATTGGCGAGGTTCTCCGCCTGAATCCCTTTTGCGAGAATTCGACACTTTTGAGTCTGCTTTTGCGTCTTTGTATCTTCACCGGAACAGATCCGTATGGGGTCTGGGTGAGACTCAAGACACCGCCTGCCTATCGCGATAGGAGCGCGTGTGGGGCAGGTGCTTCACTTCCTTAACTGTTCCTCAAAAGACCACGCCCCTCCGAAATGGTCGCCATCACAAGACCTACATGTCCTTGCTATATCGACGCCAAAAAGAACACTTACATTAACATCCAAAGGGAATAGTATATACCATATTATTCTTTTTCATTCGATTTATTACCTTCAAACGCCCATATTTTCTAAATATTCTTACACAGGTGAGATTGAAGGCTGCTGCCATTTATTGGAAGAGAGTGTATTTGTTGGAAGACTAGTCCCCGCTCGCTTTCTCTCACTCCGGGGGACAAAAGAGACAGACATACGTAACTCTAATGTTTCATGGCGTTACTGTCCTGAACGACCGATTAGGAGAGGTTACTCCAAGTCATATGTGATGTATGTGGATGTAGTGAGATTTCAAGAAAGAGGAGTGAGAAGGGGAAAGTAAACGGGAGGGGGAATCGAGTAAAAATGTCTGTGTTTGGGCGCTGGAAGTGCATGGGGGAGATTAAAACACGAGGACCAAAAGATATCAGCCACTAGAACGGGCAAAATTTGACATGCAAAGAAAAGTTTAGTTTCAAAATTAGTATCGAAATTCGACATCACCTTCATTAAAGAATTTCTTCCGACAGAAATTTCATAAAACCACCCTATGCCTTTATTAGGTTGAGACATTAGATTCGCATACTATCTGTGACAAAATGTATGTAGTGTTTGATTTACTTCATGCTATTTTGTTTCCATCATGCACTCAACAGAATAGATGTTTCTGAATCGAGCCCAATGGTTCCGACGTGCATTCACGATATATCTTTCAAACAAAAATAATTGTGTTGTGTTTCCATCTCTCGTTTACTACCTTTAAAACTTTTGCGGTCGTAATCTAGGGCTTTGATTATACATGCATCATACTTTCTACTTACGGGAGATGAAAGTTTTCTCTTAAAGAAGACAAATATTAAATTTTCCGTTTGATAGCGTAGCAGCATAATGGATTGCATTCGTCGGCTCTAAAAACAGTTATCATCACTCATTTCAGGAGAGTATACGTCAAAAAATTAATCGGAAATCAAACATGTTACTTTAAGTATAAAAAAGGTGCATCAATTAAGTGGAAACTAAGAATAATGAATGGTTCATTCGATTACAATAGATTGACGTCATCATGATCATAGCAACCCCTTTTCCAGCACTTTTATGAATCAACCCTTAAATTACATAGTGTTAAGTTTACTACGACAAGGATTGAATTATTCTCAGATTTTGCACGCGTTCTGCCGATGGTTTGAATAGGCAAACAAAAGATACAAAACAACTCCCCTCCCAAAATAATATATATATATTTGTTTGAATACGATTATTATCAAAGTTTCAATGCATTTAGCCTGGCCTACATGAAAAACGGCAATATTAGATCAATCATATTTGTTGACTTCGTTTATACAATATAATGAAATACTCCAGGCGCCGAATTACTAACAATATCATGCTGGAAATATACAAAAGAAACACAGCGTACATTGCATAAAGACGCTACATAAATCAAATTAGTGTTATTATTATAAAACATAAACGGCACTGATGATGTCATTACCAAGCTGTTTTACCAAGTCTGTGAGGAGTTAGTATGGAATTAAATTAACACTGATATCCCAAAATATTTCAGGTCCATTTTGATAAATCAATATTTCCATATTCTAACCTAAGGCTGTGAGCAGTTAGTAAGAAATGGAAATAATTATGTCATCTCGAAATATTTGATGGGCCTATTTTGATAAAGTAATATTTTATTTAATATGTCAATATACCCATTAATTGGATAAACTTTAGTTTTTATAGCTTTTCTTTTTATGAAAAAAATTTGAATTAAACAAATTAAGAATTTCCCTGAGGTCGCGATAGTTACCAGTAAAACTTCAAATTTTAGTAATAACTCCATTTATTATTATCTGAAACATAAAAGTTTAATATAGCTAACACCAACAAATTTAGGTATTATTTGAGATGTGAATATTATATTTTGTTTTGGTAGTTAAAGGTCTTTATGCAATACTTTGAATTGGCACCTGTTTCTATCATTGGAATCTAGTTCTGATTTTAGAAAAACACATTCATATATATATATATATATATATATATATATATATCAATACAAATTGTACGTATTGTCTTTAACATATCCAACCTGTTTATTAATAATGTAATAAATTATTGCTCAATAATAAAAAAAAAATTGAAGCGAAAAGGGGTTTTCGGTCACTTGCGAAATATTAAATAAATATGCTTTGAGATGATTTAAAGAAGCCACACAGGGCAAATAAAGTTCAATTTCATTACGAATCAATTTCTTTCCAGATTAAAGCCACTCATAGGCGATCACGTTTCATCGTTCGAATAACCACGTGACGAGGGCACAGGACCACTGCGTTTCCTTAAATCTAACCCAGTTTACACTTCAAAATTAACCTTTAGTTTATCTCATTTATGATAAAATCCACCGCATCATATGTCATCGAATAGAAAGTTTGGAAGAACTGCAGTTATTTCGCTTTGTGTATGGAAACTATCCGAAATAGATGGATAGGGCACTAGTGGGAAATCAAAGAAATTTTTGCATATATTCCCCCTCTTCCCCGTCTTTTCTTTCCTTTTTTGCTTCTGTCATTCATTTTTTTTTCCTTCATTCTTTTGTGAGCATATAGGGACAGGCAAAATAAGTCTTATGAAAATGATAGCAACAAGGAATTAAATTTATACTCTCTTCTCAGAAAAATAAAAAAACCTCATTTAAAACAACCCAGAGAAAGAAGGTCGCCCTCGCGCACAAACATACTCTCACACACCCACACACGCACGTGTCATCCAAATAACAGGCATTTTGAATAGAAAACACTCATCGAACTAAACACAAAACTATTGACATTTCAACGAAAGTCTCTTTCGTTCAATTTGAATTTCATATTGGTTATTACATTTTATATTGTATACATACAAATGCTATTCTAAAATGTATATTGTGTACTTCAAACAGTGTGACATTTTGCATAAGAGCTGAGTACGGTATGAATCTGAGATCCACCGAAAGAAATCTCGTGATAACATTCCCAAAGATAATTTCCACATGAATACTCAAAGTAATACAATTCCATTATCGTTCGATAACCCTTCATTCTTTTAACATGATTGTGAATTACAGCCCAGATCTACGTTTTATGTTCTTCTATACCAGACTATTTTATACGATATTCTTGATTATACAAATGATTATTCTTCTTTTTTTAAATTGTGAAATGGGACTTGATAAGCTCATTCACCTCACGAATCTTTAGCGCACTCACGAAGGTTTGCCTCCATCAAGCCAATGTACTTATAGAACATATACGAGCAAAGATCTGGATCAGATATTATTCAGAAAGGAGGAAATTAACAAAGACATACGCAAATAATAGGACGAGTAAGGTCATGGAAGAGAAAAAATGTGAAAGCATAGTTCACCGAGCATACACAGACATAGGGTATCATCGTGTCACAGCGAGCCACCCCGGCAAAGAGCGAGAGCAGCACCCCGATAGATGACGCTTAGACAAAAGTAGCAAAGCCCGATGAGAGCTACCTATGCTCCAGGTCTTTTCTTATTATTATCCACGGAGCATTCATCGCATCGCTTTAATCCAACTATAATTACAGGTTAACCCCCTAACCCTATTGAGAGAATTGCCTGACTACAAAAACTGCTGATTTTTTATATTTTTATTTGGAGAGGTAAGTGGGGACCCCAAGAGGATACGCAGGTTAGGTTTCTTTAGTGGATGATTAATTACTCGATCATTAGCACGGGCTCATTTTATTTATCCTGTGGCTGTGGCAGACAGGCATAATGTGATCAAATAAGCAGAGCGAATTAGCACAAAGTAAATAGACCAGGCAACCTCGTCCCCGCCTTTTTTTGGTCGGCCAACCCCCGAAACCGATGACCTATTTAGACAACCGCTGAATTACTGTAGCAAGACGAGGTATTGAGTAGTAGCTTCAGTGGCTTTCTATTTATCACCATTATGTTCGATAAGGTTTACTGACATTTATGTACGCCGTGGATAATTAGAAATATTTGCCTAATAATGATTTTGGTAACAGACTTTGTTAGGATACTGTGGATAGTGTTTTTTTAAGGAAATGATTGGAAAAGCGATTGCTTTGTTCTTCTGTTGACACCTGCTTTCTGGCTTGTATTGGGGCATGTAGGCTATTAATGACGCCACTAATTAGACAATAAGCTTGACTTATGGCATTGTCAATCATAGTTCATGTCACCCCATTGGATTGTGCCTGTGTTTTTGTATATCGATATTGGTGTTTTTCTCCCTTAATTTTGGCGCCTTTTCAAAAGATTTTAAATCATGGGTACAGTACAACTCATTACGGTACAAATTCTAATAAGTGATCGTAATGAATATTTCGCGCGTCTCATCGCTCCTTCTTTCCCGCCAAATCTTTTTTTCGTGTCTCATTTACTCTCCCTTGATTTCTCATATTTAAAAAAAAATCTATAATTCATTAATCAACTGTTTATAACCTTGTAGGATAAATGAGCCCGCACCTTTATGGTTTCGAAGGAGCCTGTAAATGATGTAATACAAACCTTTGTGTAGTCATTGATTAGGGCTTCAATTAAAAACATCGCCTTGTTTACTGCAAGTTCAAATTCTCGTAACAGAGACGCTTTTTTTTCTTAAGAGGAGTAAATATCATTTTAAAATTCTATTTAATGACTGGAATATGATCTAAAAGTAAATATTATAAACCTATAATCGTATAAGAAAGGAGGGTTGTATCCTTTGTAAGCCTGGTAAAAAGATCTTCAAAATTGATATTTGATTGTTTTTATTTAAAAATGTTTCGTTTTCTTGTCGTTTCATTGTTTTATATGTATAAGTGGTTAGAAATTCGAATTCAGAATATAGTTTCCATATTCCTAAGGCTGGAGTGAGTAGCAAAACTGCGGATTTAAATACATAACTGCACTATGCATTATAGTGACAATTAATCAAATTTCGGTAGGCCTATATCAGTACATTTTTCAAACAAGTCACGTATCATGATCTATGCACTAAATTATAGAGGCGTGAAACATCACGTACATAGAAATCGACAGGAAATGCTCCAGTTCAGACCAGCCTGCAATAGCTTGCGCTAACATGTAAAAAACGCCATTTATACGGAGTATCCACTGCGAATAGCTACGACGAGGACACATGTCGCCAGGCGAGGCTAGCGGGAGACATAGGGGGAAACACGTAGCATGCATTGCCTGTTCGGCGCCTATCTCTGTTGCTGTACTTCATTATGCAGTTATCTCCCGTGGTTAATATTGGGGATAGCCACAAATTAACGAAACGAAGTGTTTGAATTCAGTGGTCAAAAGAGCGCTCCCCGAAATCTGTCTTGGCAGATGAAAATATTTTGTACACGACATGATAATTTATATGTAGATAAACATTTCGACTCTCAGTCATAAATTCAACGGTCATCTGGCAAAATTTAAGTCATTTTCAGGCATCCATGAATCTTCCTGTGCAGGCACTATTCACATATCTTTTTTTAAAATATACGAAAAAGAGTAGACTTAGCGCTAAACAAAAAGACTATTAAAATTTAATCGCGAATGGAGAATGGTTAGAAAATTAGGGTAACATTTTCATGTAAATACTTAATTAAAAATTAAAAACATTTTCTGGTTTTGCATTTCTTAATCGTGTAACTTTCCTAGGGAGGCATATTTTTATATCATTTTTGTTTACAATAACATTTCAGCCAGAGGGCATTGAGGAAAATCATATCATACTTCAGGACTATTTGAAATATAAAATCAGAAATCAATTAAAATGGATATCGGTACGTAAATGTGTAATGTCATCGTTTCGTTACTACATAATGTAAGTTTTATTATTGATATACTGCAAAACGTGTACAACATGTACATGAAAAAGGCTCCAATTATAATTCACTTATGAATTTCAAAGGTTTATTCATTCATGGTGATAAATTATTGATAAAAAGTGAAGAAAAGAAAGAATATATTCCTACTCTTATTGTCAAGATAGTTAGTGTTATCCCGTGCTCAATGAAAGGGGAAAAACATTGTTCTGTAGTACTTATTATCGAGACGTCATTTGCATCTTCTGCCCTTTATCTTCTCATAGGGAAAGGTAGATATTTCTTTTTCTTTTGTATTATAATTACTCTCATAAATCATCAAACCTTAAAATATTCAAAAGTAAGAAAACTATATCGTGTTGAGAAATCTCAAAGTTTTCATTCATCATCGTTTTTGCCAGAGGACTGTACTTTCACTAAACGTCAAGACGAAATATTAGTTGATTGACGATAAGGACACCGAGTGCTTGATATGAAAAATACTTCTGATGGGAAGTATTGTCATTCATTGCAACACAGATTTATCGAAATGTAAAGATATGAAATATGTATCCTGGTTTATATAGATATAAAAGAGAAATAAAGATGGAGACGAATAAGAGGCATTAAAGTTGCAACAAGCGTCTTATGGGCAGTTTTTATTCTATTCTAGCTTTATATTCCATCTTAAAAGAAAGGAAAGTTATTAAAAAAAAACGTTTTGCCTCGGGTTGTGCCAGATCATTACCCCGATGCGTTTCCGAATCGTCTCCCACTCCTCTCACACAACATCCGTTTCATCCGGCTTCTCTTACTCAGGGGTACTGTTATTGATTTCTAATACACCATGGAACAATCTCCAGCTAAATCACCATTCCAATCATCCGTAATATCATGGAGCTATAAAATCCTGACTCACAAATAGTCAGAAAATATCCAGACTTAAACAGGAAAGTATACGATACGGAACTGATATACGACTGTTTAATGCGATCGTCGAAGAAGAAAAAGAAGAAGAAGAGAAAAAGAAAAGGGAGAAGAAAAGAAGAGGAGGAAGAAGAAGAGAAAAAAAAGAAGAGGAAGAGGAAGAGGAAGAAGAAGAAGAAGAAGAAGAAGAAGAAGATGAAGAAAAAGAAGAATATGAGGAGGAGGAGAAAAGGGAGAAGAAGAAGAAGATGATGATGATGAAACGAAAATATATTAGAAGAGGAGGAGGAAGAAGGACACATAAGTAGGATGAGGAGGAAGAACAAGAAGGAGAAAAAGAAGAAGAACAAGAAGGAGGAGGAAAAGAAGAAAAAGAAGAATATGAGGTGGAGCAAGAAAAAGAAGAAGAAGAAGAAGTAAAAGAAAAAGGACATGAGGAGGAGGAAGAAGAAGAAGAAATGGTAAAAGAGAAAGAAGAATAACATGAAGAAAAAGTAAAAGAAGAATAAGAAGAAGATGATTAAGATAAAGGAAAACAAAAAGTATCCTCTGAATAATTTGCATTATGGTGAAAGGGTAGATTGATATGTTTGTATGCATTTATTAGTTGCGTGCGTATTAGCGCGTCCACATTATCCTGATAATGTGGTGATCATTCCTATCAACGATTAATAATTAAAATCTGAATAATGTTTAAATGACGGTCGTGATGGTGCTAGAAAGTTAGTGGTAGTATTAGTTTATTTCTACATTCTGACAATGAACATAATAATTTTGATATTAGTTTCTTCTATATTATAATGGTCCTTGTGGTTGCTGATAGTGAATTATATCCTCAAGCATAACTGTTTGACAGCAGAGTGGGCAAACACGCCATATTTTGCATGTAGTAATAATTAATCATAATGCTATTATGATCTGTAGGTCACTGAGACTTAAAACCGTATATTTGTGAAATGTTCTTTTATACTTGATAAGAGGTTATCTAGGGTGGGCTTGCTCATATATAAAATGATATCATAATTATCCCAAATTAGAACTATATTAAAAGTTGTGTTTGTATTGTTTGAACGGTGCAAATTTCATAGGCTGCTTTACAAGTGTTGGAAGCATCACAGATGTGTATTCGTCCCCTTTTAGTTACTTACACCTGGATGACAGTTGACAATATGTGATGGCAAAATGTATCAAATATGAGATGTTATATACAGTATTTCCGCTTCATTTTTCCATCTCATTGGACGAATAACAGGGGACCTACGGCTAAAAGCTCCTTTCTAGGGATGGGGTACTCCTGGTCAGGACAAACACCAAAAGACCGTAACCGCAATGACTTTCATCACGAGTCATTGAACGATCACTGTATCCCCCGTTTTTTGTCTTCCTTTTTCTTTTTTTACCTTCTTTGCTTAAAAGACATGGACGCAAAAAAATTAAAAGAAATTACAACAGCACGCATGAGACAGGGAAAAGAAGGGGATTTTCCTCATTTTCTCTGCCGTCACTTAGCTGTTATTCTAGACTAAAACCCAGGAAGCTAAGCCATCAGTCTAGTGTAGTATGCTGACGGGTCGTTTCGTGAAAGAAGAAATCGGATGCCGGTGGATACACATAGCCACATCATATACGCCATTACTCAGAGGGTGTGGGCGGTTGGATGTGCGAGAGGGAAATCGTGTGCGTAGCTTCTATCCGTCGTTTTAATGAAGTAGAAAGGGGAATCCGGTGTAGGGTGGGGTAAGAGGGGTGACATTTAACGCAGATGGAGGACAAAATTAATGAAAAACAAAGAAACGACGCAAGTCTAAGGTTTAATGTATCACCTGTGTGGAAATAAGATGCTTGTTTTATTCAACGCAGGATTAAGATTACATAGCGTGTAAAACCGTGTGGGAGTATCGGACGAAATTGTGGAAGTATCAATCAACAGAAACGAGAAATGAGATGGAGTCCGGGGGATAATGCTTAAAGAACAGACAAGTCCTTGAAGCAACATTTAATTGAGATATAACAAAAATATACCTCTACTTTACCTTAATATTAAACTCCATTTTACATTCACTTTACTTTCACTCACTTTTCTAATCTTTTTGTACTTTATTTTACATTTTCTTTACTGTTATACTCCCTGCGAATTTACTCCACTCTTAATTTAATGTATTCATCTTCGCTTTTCTTTCGATACTTCCATTTACTGTTACTCTACTTTACCTTACCATAAATTAATCAATACATTGTATTACTTTAAACAAATTACTCTGATCTTGACGATAATTTTCTTTATGTATCTATTACTACATGTATACATTTACTTTATTTCAACCATGGTTCCATGTCTAGGCTATTGAATGGAATAATGGGAAAGAGAAACTGATTTACTCTCTGAGGTTCAAATTTTAATAGCACATGAACGTGTGTTTCAGGATGATGAAAGTGCTATTCGTCTAAAATTCTAACCACAAAGACAGAGTATTCTTCTAATAATTATCAAGCATATTGCAGTCGCTGATCATCACATCCCATAGCAATCTGTTCCATGTACTTCATATGTTTTTAGACGGTTTCTAGACACTTGCTTTTCGTACAGCTTCTTTGAAATGACCTAGCAAAAAAATTGTCCCAAATTTACATTATGTACATGGGCAAAACGAAAAAAGCAAAAAGAAAAGTGAAATGTTCATCTTAATACATTATGTTACTTTTGCCAAATAGTTTCTCCCATATTCATCGTGGCCTACAAGTTGTACCACATGTTTGAATTGCTCACTTTTAAAATGAACAATAGCTTTTATCAAGCTATAGGCACAAGCATTATACCATTATCGAATCAAGCTCTAAAGTCGAAAGACTTGAAAAGTTCATCCTGAAGTGCTACAAAAAGCAGAGTCAGAAAGCGGCGCAAAAACCTTGGTACCCCAGTAGTGAATTTCTGTCACTGCTTTGATCTCATCTTACTGCTTATACATAAGGTTGAAACGTATTCCTGACTTATGCGAAAATCGAAAGTTATTTAATACTTATAAAGCGGAAAAGCACCCCCTGAAGGCCTATCGTATGGTCAGTGGGTTATCGTCGAACGATTTTAAAGTTTTTGTGCACGTCAAATGTTAGAGTGAACGCCCGATTAGACTTGGACCCCAGGTGAAACTACCCCTCTCATCTTTCCTCTTCGGCTTGATTAGCACGGTGGAGGTGCGTTGCTTGATTTGACGTTTAATGCCACGCGGCTTGGTGGACATCTAGCTTCGGGAGGCGACTGCCCTGTACTATAGCGCTTTAGGCCTACTTCCCGCTCCCAACGGCAAGAGTTCTGCTAGTTTAAGGACATCCTAGCGGCGCCTGACAGAAGATGAACTCATATTGTCAGTTGCCTTGAAAAGTCGACTGATAAAAAGTTTTCCCTTGGCCATGGCACTGTATAGAAGAAGAAGAAAGTAAGGGGAAGTGGGAGGGGTCATTTATAGAAGAGAGTCAGAGAGAGAAAAGAAAGAAATTAAGAGGAATAGAGAGAAAAAGTAAGAAAAAGGAAGAGCAATAGAGAGAAAAAGAAAGAAAGACAGAGAAAAAGAGAGAAAAGCGGGTGGGGGAATCGGAGAAAGAGACTCAATGGCGACCATTATGACTTTTGCTGAATTAATAGGGCGGTGTAATTAAAATTTATGGATGTCATTGCCTTAGGTATGACAAAAACGTATTGGTTTAATTATTTTCTATCATTCTTTTATTTAACAGGATGAGCCTGGAGAGTTTTTTTTATATATTTCTTTATGGGCTGTAAAGTATGTCACAATTTGAAACTGCGGAGTGTTTCTATTTTGGGCATTGTGTTACCTCAAGATACAAATACATATGACAAAGAAAAAATTATATAAAGAATTTTTTTATATCCATAGTATGTCTTGTGTAATATCATCATATTCTATTTCCAGCATGAGAGAAAAATATTATGTATGATATATGATATAGTGTGTGTATATATATTTCTTAACGCCAAAAGATTACTGAGTAGGCCTGCTCCATGTAAAATTAAATATTTTCATTAGATTTCCATATGTCAACTTTGTATTTATTGATGCACATTTTCAATAGGCATTTAAAAAGCAAACTGCTTTTTAATATCACGCATGGAAACGTTTTCGAAAATAGATTCATATTTTTTCAAACCTTAAAATGAACAAGTTTCCTTTGAATCTACGCCTTTAAAAAAGACTGCATGATGCGATCAGAAACACTCAACGTAAAAGGCGCCAGGCTTAAAAGCGGATGTAGTACAACTTTGTTTAAGAAAGGAAAGGTTCCCTTTTTACATTAAAAAATACATCTCATATGACATCCCCCATTTTCTTTTTTCGAAACTCACAAGGGTGAATGACTTCTCATTCACGGGTGAAACGTGCGGAAAAAATGGGTTATGATATTAAAAATCACCCAATATAATAATGATAACCTAATTCTCATATTTCGATATAGCAGGCCATTTTTCATAAATTGTTGATATGGCCATGGGCAAACAATAAGAAAGTAAGACAATTTTAAACGACTATAATAAATATGAGGGAATAAATGTATTTAAAAAAAGTAAAAGGGAAATGCTACAAACATGACAAATGACAGAGAGGTTTTTAATAATAAATGGACGAAAACAAACGTTAAAAAAGATCCCTTTTGTACCGAGATAAATTTCAAATATTGAAACTGAATAGTTTGTCCTTGCTTTTGTATGCATAGCCCTCAAGAAATAGACCAAGAATTACAATCAATTTGTACTAATGATATTGACGCGCTTGTATTTTAATGAAAAGAGATGAAAAGGTAGACTATTAACGGCGACTTTCTCTCTCTCTCTCTCTCTCTCTCTCTCTCTCTCTCTATTTAAGCCAATAAAGCCATCCGACAGCGTCTATAGTAACCAACAGTACCCTATGAATGAACGCGGACAATTGACAAGGTCCAAACCTAACCAAAAATACAACAACACCAAATCGCCTTACAAAATGACCGCATGTATTTTTTGGTTAGTGGGATGTACCGTAAATGAATTATATTTGGTTGTGGCGACGGGCGATGTGACCAGATGACTGTCATTTTGGGTGAGACAAGTAGGGCATGTTGCGGTGGACATCAGTAGAAATGGACAGTCCTACTTAGGTGACCTCCTTTCGCTAATCCTGAAGTGTCCGCCCCCCCCCCTCCCAAGTTTTTTTTAACAAGTTTTTTCATTCATTTTTGTATATATATATATATATGTATATATATACATTTTTTTTTGTATATATATATATATATATATAGTGATCGCGCCTCAATAATCAAATTTTTCAAATTAATACAAATTATGCAAATATGTCTGCATCAGTAGAAATAGCCAATCGTACTTAGGTGACCTCATTTCGCTAATCCCGAATTGTTCGCCCCCACCCAGTTTTTGTTCTTCCATAGTTTATCATTACTTTTTAATATAATTAATTACGTATCAACGATAAACATATATTCATAGAAATATGTGTAAAATATATTTTAACTTGCAAAAGGCAAGGCCTTTTTGGTTACATTAAAACCACTTATCAAAAGGACTTTGTTACTTATGGGTATACGGATGGGGAAACGAGGTTGATTAATTTCAGAATGATTTTACAAGACGGTTATAATGCTTGCGATTGAAAGATTCGTTAATTTTATTCTCAGAGCATTTGTCGTGGTAAATTGGTGGTTTATGAAAGTTTACGGTGAACTCTTTTCACTCATAGAAACGCTACATGATATTGTCTGGAAGAAATATTTATTTTTCATAGTTTCAGCAAAAAAAAATCAAAGTCTTTTTTGCCTAAACCATCAAAATTTTACAAGATTATACGTTTCATTGAGATTTCTTAACACATGCTCAAACATTTTCCCATCAGTAATCTTTTGCCAAAACCTTGTTGTTTAATATAAACATTGTTGGTATTCATTGGGGTAAAATACGTTTACGGTTTCCAATGCAACTCCCTGAAACAATTATTAAGTGAATAGATGAACATGAATATTCTCAGGCCAAGGTGGATAAAGAAATCAAGAAATGACAGTATCAAAGTAACTTGACGTCTTATAATTCAGAAATAAACATTTAGAATTTCATTTACTAATCGATGTAGTTGACAAATCAAATGAATTCAGATAGCATAAAAAATAGAATTGTATCAAATTTGCCTCCATAAATTACTTGTGCGTCTCTTTAAAACAACTCTACGACCATTTTCGTCACGTTTTTATTCACTCTGATCCATAGAATTAAATGACTTGTTTTGATTATCATTACATATTTGTGATTTATCATCTGTTTTTTTCGTGAATATAGCATTCAGTGAAATGATCACTTGGGTGGCAAATTATGATTGCAGGAAGGTGGGAAAGCTGTCGGGTTGGAGCGCCGACGGTGAGAATGTCGGAGTCGATGGATGCGACACGTGGGGGAAAGAGACTGGGTGGCTTGTGGGAGAAAGAAAAAGAATCCGAAGATGTTCCCTCGAACAAGATCACTACACGTGCAAAATCGAATTCCTTGATCCGGTGTATTCCGGGCAGAATGGTGGCTAGGAAGGGTGGCTAGATTGTGTCCTTTTGAATACATCTCAGCGAGTAAAAGCCAGGTGGTATTTTAGCATGGGCATTACGCAGGCTTCTTTAGGTGTCGGGTTACATCTTCTAAAATCTAACCTATATAGTTTTCGTTACGTAGCCTCTGTATACTTATCCTTACTAGGAAACAAGCTTTTTAGTAACATTGATATCGCCCTAATATATTTGTTTCCCTCCATGTACTAAAGTCAAGGTAGCCTACTATCTTATTATCAAAATATGCATGTATCTGTGAAAAGACATCGATCCAATCGTGACATCTTAAAGTATTGTGTGAAAACATCCCTCAATTACCAGCTTAATGACTATAAAGTGCAAAATTACAAATAATGTCCTTCCGCATTCGCTCTGAATCTCTTATTTCAAAAATAAATTTACGAGGGGTATTATGATATACAATATTCATTTCAAAAGCCGTGAGGTGTTAATAAAGTGTGGGCTTCGTCCTTGGATAATCGTTCATTTTTACTTGGTCGATATGTGTGGCTGTGTACGATTTTTCGAAAGATAAGATTGCATTTGATATAACATATTTAGTATTATAAACTATATTTTAAAATTATAATAACATGATGAG
Organism: Strongylocentrotus droebachiensis; assembly: GCA_035222895.1. NCBI lineage: Eukaryota > Metazoa > Echinodermata > Echinoidea > Camarodonta > Strongylocentrotidae > Strongylocentrotus > Strongylocentrotus droebachiensis. The sequence continues at coordinate 67,318 of JAVYIG010000343.1, read as the reverse complement.
GACACTCTTAGACGCAAATAGTATCGAATTAGTGTATTTATGCATATATATGCCCACTGCATATTGCATCGCAATGTCACATTTGCCACTCAAAGATGTTAATCTTTACTCTGCACTTTCCCCACTTTCAGCGTCTATCACATAAATGAAATATATATGTATACACAAGTCACACCATATTATATATTGTACAACATAGAAAGATTGAATTTAGTTAATATTTTTTCGACTGAATTATTATTCATGTACGTGCAATGGTTTAGGTTCAAGGTGAAAAGCTAAGGCAGAGGTAAACGACAAAAAAGACTCAGAGAAAGTTACGTGTATATACCTCAAAATATTTCTATCACAACTCTGTTAGATGTTCTCATTCTTTTTGTGCGATCATTTTGTAAAGGCTACCTCTATTTTGGATTTGTTTCCGCTAGTCGTGCTCTGAATATGAAAAGCTTACAATCGAGAGTTGGGACGTGGTATAATGGGGAGGGTAATAAAAGTGAAAAGAACGAACACGTGGGATTTCTTTTAAAAAGTGGAGCAGGAAAGAGAATATGGGATTCGTTTTTGGTAGGTTGATCATACAGGAACAGAATACAGAAGCATAAGACAGGAATAGAATAAAGTAGAATTATAATGGAAAACAGAAAAAATATAATTATGAACAACCATTTGTTAAAATTTGTTAGAATATATAATTGATATAGAATAGAAATCGGAAAAGAACAATTTCTCTAGCTGCATCAGCTAAAATACGAGTTTGCCAGTGAAAGGACCTCGCTGACGGCGATGCTGTAGGTTGCTCAGAAAGACGGACCACTGTTCGATACGAGAGCAGCTGCGGTGAGGTCTTACGTTCCTTCTGATCAATGACGCCAGTATCTCCCCGTATCAATCGCTAACCTACCTGGTAAAACAGTGCAATGCTGAAATACGAGCGCTGTTTCCAGGGATCTTGCATGTTTCCTGGTAGAAACAACTATAATATCTTTTCAAAGTCATAATTCATGAGGACATTTTTTACCTATATCAATAGAATAACATATTGTATAATTATCAGCAGAGCACACCTTTATATTCACTTTTGAGCTCCATACAAATACAAGTAGAAGAAAGTAGTAAAGATTTTTTATATTTTTAATTGCTTTTCAGCCCTAAAATTTTCATTCATACTTTTTTATATTATCTCCTATATAACAGAGGAGTACATTACAATACAAACAAATGTCCATAAGTGTACTCCTAAAAGTGTACTGTTAAAACTTGATCTTCTCAGTGTAATTATTCAAGATTTGAGTAGTTTTATGAAGCTGTTGTTGTCTCCATTTTTTGTACACGCAAATCCATCAGCGTAAACCAATCAATCTCATCGACTAAAGAAACTATTAGAGAAAAAAAAGCTGCCAAGAATAAGAATATTATTGCTAAATATATTACTCATTGCGGATGTAGTATCGAAAATAATATCGCTAGTGATATTCGAATATTATTGTTATTGTATTGACTCATGAATTAACATCGATCATAAAAATCTACTACAAATATTTACAAGCAAAATTGACGAATGAACGCTGTTGACATTTGTGGTGGGCGGGGAAAAGGGTTCATTGGCTTCTGTCGCTTTTTTGATGTATTTAAAACTTCCCAATAATACTCGATCGAAATGCAAAGTACATTGGTCTCTGGGTGCGTTTGATTGGAGACATGGCACATCGAGGCGATACCAACAAAGTTCGCCTACACCACAACGATTGGAAGTTTTACCCCCTTCAAAGAGTGCAGGGCGTCTCCCCTGGTCCCTATTATACCCTCGCGTGCTCCCCAACCCCTTCCCTCTTACCATGTCAATGACTGCATGTAATCACAGCAAGTTGCCACTTGAAAATAAAAAGCGAAGTAAAAGGGCAACAATAAGTGGAACCCCACTGTGCCCGTTCAGGCATGACCATTATGCGAAGACAATCATTTGTCTGTCCCGCCCCTCCCCTTTTTTGGTGCATATGCTGCCCCAGACGTGGAATAAAAGGGGGGGGGGGGTGTGAGTGTCGACATGTCTCGTATGATTAATGTCCATGTACGAATGAATGACACATTCTATATGTCAAAGCGATAAATGTAATATCAATTTAGCTGACAGTGGAATGCATATCATTGGAGAATGTATTGAAGATTCTACACATATTCGAGGGAAGTATAATTATGCTACTGTAATGATGGGGCTATACTTCATTTTGTGTCAAGCAGAAATTACATCTTTTGATCGACCAAATAATATTTTATGGCAAATATCCTTTCTATCTTTAATTTTATGTTCATAATATTTATTTTAAAAATTAGATTATAGGCTATATCAGCAATGGCAATAACGTGTCTCCCCTCTTTTATTTTGGAAAAATCATTAAGTCACCTATCACTTTCCATTTTAATACCCAAAATGACAAAAAATGCCAACATGTAAAGCTTTGCAAGATCAGAGAAGTAATCCATCGTTCATTCCCTCTTATCATTTTTTTTAAAAGCTACAACCAGTAAAGTTTATTTTCAAAACCTAATGTTTTGAACAGAAAAAAGCATCCATCTGTACCTTTGGAGAAGTGTTGGATGCGAGAGTAACGGGGCGACTCGGTGGGCGGAAACTTGGCCTGGTGCTTCAGGCATCTCCGTAGGTTTCCCCGCGGCGCAACGATCGAAAGAGCAGCAGCTTAAGAGTATGATATCGACGAGACTTGTTATCTTTAATGGATATTTGTTACCCATGATATCATATATCACACGTCTGAAGCTTGCAAGACAGTGTTTGGCCGTAGGCATTATCAATAGCTGTATAGCGTTTGTTGCAGAAGGACTTATATCCCTATAACTTACATGCAGGGCTAGACCATTTAATAGAGACGGTATTGATGATGATGGGTTGATGAAAGCAAGGTTGGTGTAAATTTGGTGGCAGTGTAGGGCAAACAATAATTGAACGAAATTCGTGCTTTTGGTTGCCCGAAGTAAGGTATAGTTGACCTAAACTGTGTGCGTGTGTGTGTGTGTGTGCGTAGTGTAAGTGTTTGAGTTTCTAATACTTTCGTCTATCATGTCTCTTATTAAATGCATTAACAACCAGGCGGCCAAACCCACCTTTATACATAAATACGTCTTATCTATCTGTGTACTTCTTATCTACTACTTTTCTATCACTATATTAATCACATCAATACCATTACTACTACTATATTCAAACTTTAACATTTTCGAATATGTTAATTGTTGACTAAAACGACTACAAATAGAGATGTTGTAAATCAATTATTGACATCCAACGTCAATCGTTACCTCGATGACCATCCTGTCATTTGTTTACCTCTACCAGTGGCAGAGCATCACACCTATCTTCACTCATTAATTATCTTATAATACCAACCAACCACCAACGATCACTAATACCACTACCCCCATCACCAAATATAGCTCTAACACTGTTCTCATCACCACGCTTTACATGTACCCCACCCCCTCCCTAGTGTCAGTCATCTTGTCTATAAATCTGCATCAGCTGTTACCACTACCTGCTACGTCCATCATGTTCTTGAAACATTACCATTACCACTACCATCCCCGCTACCACTACAACTACCACTACACTACAATGACCACTATCACTATGACGACAACTGCCTTCATATGCTTTATCAACCACCTGTATCATCTTCAAAAACCACCACCACCACCATCATCATCATGGTCTACTTCATCACTACCAATGCCACGGCAACCCTCGACTTCAAACACATGAAACACCCATCGAGATCATAATTGTTATCACCAACACCATCATCGTCATCATCACCACCACCACCATCATCATCATCACTAATCACCCTCACCACCCTCGCTGTTATCAATAACGTGAAACGAGCCCAATCCCCATCCCCCCTTGACAATTATTAAAAGCCGTCGATAATCAATTATCAGTTTACAATGTCGTAACTTCCTTTTATAAGCATATTTATACCATTCTGATTTCATCATGACAGTATATCCACTTCTTCGGTGTCACTCGCATTAAAGTAACGACCGTGAAGATCGTACGCCACCTCCCAGCCCCATCCACCCACACCCACCTTGTTACACGCCTGACCCTTCGGATTGATAACACGTCGCTTCTGCCTTTCAGCCTGCATTTTCATCTTACCTCCCCCCCTCGTAATTTTGTTTTTGAATTTTAGAATAATTTCATTCATCAACCATGGTTGTTGCTATTTTTGTAAAGCCTTATTCAGTATTAGTTTTGTTTCGTTGATTCATTTACGTTACAATTTTCCTCCAGCTTTCCATTTTCCTCTCACACTTTTAGAATGTGGTAGGAAGCGCCAGGCCCTGCGATCAATCGAACCAATGTTCCCTCGCGAGTGAAGAAAGACAATTCAATAATCTATGGCAGCTCTCTGAAACCACAGAAAACAACTACTAATGTATTCATGAGATTTCCACTCTATTCTTCATCCTCACCTCGTTCAAAGCGATTCCTTTCTGCAATTCTAAATAACGAAACAGGAACTAAAGAAGAATGTCAGACGTATTCATGAATTCTCTAACAAGCATCGACTTCTCCGAGCCCTCATCTCTCTTCTTCTTCTTTTTTTTTTAAAATCTCTCTCGCTCTCACTTTCAGCACGACCCCCTCCCATCCTCTCCTTTTCTTTACCTCCCTGTGTCACTATAGAATCTTTCAGACACCCGCGCAAAGACTCGCTCTCATCAAGGAGCCTAATAACTCCTTGCTCTCACATCCCGCAGCGTGAAGCGGAAAAGGGTCACAACAAAAAAGCTGCAAATGTATTCATGACTTTCTTTTCTTCCTTTCACTTTTTTCCCATTCTTTCTCTTCCTTTTAGTCCTGTTCCTTGGTGCTCGTCGGATGATTCGAACAATGTTGACACATAGGAAGACATATCATACTCCAATGCCGGACATGAGGGGCTTCGGACCATCTGCCTTCGTCACTCGTTCGCACTGTAAGCATTTCCGACTCCACACACCAACACATTTTATCTTTCAGCTGTTTTCGCGCTTGCGTACTTCCATTCCTCCCTCTCTCTCTCCCTCTCTTCCAACCAAAAGCATCAACAACTGTAGATACTTTTACTCGTTACAAACATTGCACTGTAACTCTCGAATGTGACACTCAATCACAAGAAGTATTTGTCTGCAGGAGAATTTCGGCGAAAGCCTTTTAAGAACGTATCGGTTTCAGCCGAAGTTGCCGTCGATAGCATCTCGCTCTGGCTCCAAACAGGAACACATTGAGTGGTCGAGGGTTTCTCCAGGGGTACTCATACGACCCCATAACAAACCTGTTGATATCACAGTTTATACCTTTAACCAATATGATACTCAATTGATTTCGAATATTTTTTCGTATAATCATGAAACTGCAAGCAAACTGATTTGTTATTTAACGGAAAAATCCCACCCCTTGCCTAATTAAGGCTACTCATTTATTGTCAAGTAAAACATTGTTTTTCAAGTCTAATCGTTTCATTAACTCTTACCATCGACATGGCTGTCTTTAAGGTTCTGTAGGAAGTAATTTCGAATATTTGTTCGTATAATCATGAAACTGCAAGCATACTGATTTGTTATTTAACGAAAATTCCCACCTCCTTGCCTTATTAAGGCGACTCTGCTCATTTATTGGCAAGTAACACATGTTATTTGACATTAGTTTTCAAGTCCAACCGTATCATTAACTCTTATACCATCGACATGGCTCTCTATAAGGTTCTGTTAAGAAGCAAAGAGAGGTCATGGACAAGAAACTTTTACTGTCAAGTATCCTCTCGCATCTGCTTGTTAATCATACAATCGTAGAACATAGTTGAACATTTTGTCAACAACCTGAGAGCTTTGCTCATTCGGTGTTTCGAGTGGTGTGTTTTTAAAGAGATAGAAGTTAACGTCAATATGCAATCTACAATAATACAAAATGTATGCCTTTAGACAAAAGTTGTAGACAGCATTTTTCATTACATGAAGAAAACAAATTATGTGTTTTTATAATTGCATTTTTAAATAAAAAGTTACACAGGCAATAATCAATGCGAATGTGTTTTACAAATCCGTATAGGCATTACTGAAGTGGATGGTGCCAAATGAAGCAGTTTGGAGAAATTGACTTTTTAAGGAGTTAGGGTATATAATTACAGCTTTTGATAAGCTTAAAATTCACTATGATATGAGAGCCCTACGAAAAAAAAATGAGCGATGGAAATTCATCGATCATTGATTGAACGACCCATGATAAGCCAGTCCCTTCCAGACTTCACAAGGATACAAGAAGATGGACAGTCTGTGGACAAGAAATGACCTCTGAGTTTCATCTCACTGCCTTAGGAGCAATTTGACGTGGTGCCCCCAATATGATAAAGACGATGTATAAAGGAGCATAAACCTACACTATCCTTCGATTATGCGTGTACCCCGCTCTGGTCATGCCAGCTGCAAAGTGACGAAAATGTATCGACCCATCATCAGCCGATACACTAACTCTTTACTTTTCCCAGTACTTTCTCCTTCGTTTATACTTGTCATTATGTTGTGCCCTTTTTCTTTGCCTCTTCCTCTCTGCCGGTTCTTTATTAAATCTGCAATTCATCCACACTTGACGCTTATATTCATCGAGAGCATGCTTTCCTCAATGAAAGAAGGAGAACAAAAAAATTAAAGCTCATATTTTTTCGGCAATGGTTGTGCGAATATCCGTTCATGCGTTATCACGGAGTGTGATCTGACCGCGCCTGACTTTTGCGCGCCAAATTACGCCATTTCCCCCCTCATTCTCTCTTTCGCACTCTCGCTCGCTATATTTTGTAGCTCAGGCAACAACCTCAGTGCTATCAACGTCGGGAGCACGGGCGAAATTCAACGTTTGTTTTAGACAGCCAAAAAGTGCACCAGACGGAGCTTTCGGCGACCAAAGTTCTCTTCAAGATGCACTTTCTGGTGTTAGCAGTGTGATAATAGTACACGTGATCTGTTGGCGTATGCTCAACATGGTATTGTCAAGTGCAGCCCTTTTCACTCTCTGTAAAAGTACAATTACAATGTTTTCAAAATGCAATTGCGACCCTTAAGTAGACACGGAAACACATGTACACATGCAATATTTTGTTGTTGCAATGTCGACATTTCTAAGCATTATTAATGTCTACAGGTTTATGACGGGAAAGTCGGGACTCACAAGTTCGAAGGAGTGAAAATATCACACGAACAGACAACTTAATGACACGAAGAAAATAATTGGACAATGGCCAAATTAAAACCACGGGCGCGTTTCTCCCCATTTTGTCGCCATCCAGCTGGCACCATGCGTGTTACAGTGTCGTAACATTTTTCCCAGGCACGCTTTATGACTCGCCAAATGCTAAGATAAAGTTTTCTTTATCGGGCAATCATTAGCACGTTTCTCACCTAATGACAGGTTCTAATCGACCCCAAAGTAATTACGACTCTATGAATTTTAATGTTCGCAGTAACTGGTGTGGGGTTCACACCATGTCTGCTCCTAAAATGGAATGCACTTTTCTCATGCCACGTGTCTGCCAATTCTTAAAGACTTCTTACTAAATAAATAAAAAATAAAATAAAAAATCCTCCTTAAATGTATAGTTCCTGACACGGTCAATCACCAGGAAAAGTATTTGATGGAGAATGAAAAGAAAAGAAAAATCTGAAAACAGAGAGATTTTGTAGATTATGCACGTCGAAAGGTGTTGAGGTTTTTGAGCAGAGACGATTAGGCTACAACGCAATGGTAATTCTGATTGAGCATCTATCTCGCCTGAAAACAGAAACCGCTGCTTATTTATACTATGGAGAGAGTTGTTGTTGTTGTTGTTTTATGTTTGTTTTGTTTGTTGAGAGTAGATGTTGTTGTTATTGTTGTTAATAAAATGGATATTAGCTTGATGATGTCATGGTAACGGTGATGATGATGGCCAGGGTGTTGGTGGTGACAGCGGTGGCAGCGTTGATGATTATAACTCTTAACATTGGTGATGAAGGTAATGACGATGACGATGGTGTTGGTGATGGTGGTGATAATTATTATCAACGTCACCGGATCATACAATTCGTGGTGTTACTTAAACTTGTTATTGAAACAGACACATGATTGGTGATGGTGTAGATGATGACGACTTTAATATAATATATACAATATTATTGGGATGATGATGATGATGACGATGATGAGTGTTGGTGGTGTTGGTGGTAATGGTGGTGTTAGCGTTTGTGGTATTAGTGTTAGTGGTGTTTTTTTTTGTTGGTGGTGGTGGTGTTAGTTGTGGTGTTGTTAGTGGTGGCAACGGTGGTAGTGGTGCTGGTGATGATAGTAACGGTGGTGGTGGTGGTCAGTCACGGTTCGATAGCGGTGACAATCAGTGGTGGTGACGATGCTGGTGGTGTTGGTAGTATTCGTGTGTATGATGGGGATGGTGGTGGTGGTGTTGTAGTTGTTGTTGAGTGTTAATGTAAAATATTTAAGCTACCTCTTGCATGACGTATTCACCTGAAAGGTAAATTTGTAAGCAAAAATTAAATTGACAAAATGTTAAGCAAAGGTTAACAATGCGTTGGTGGTATTCAATAATTCCGATCTTGGCCGATCTGTTGAATTTCGATAAAAGTAAATTTATGGGTTATTTTGTGTGTTATATTTGTTTGTATTGTATTGTCTTTCATTTTATTCGTATTTGTAATATATAGTATTGTTTTTATTGTTTGTATTGTCGAGGATGATAATGTCACTATTGGTGTCGGGTTTTTTAAAGTTTAAAGACGGTATTTATCATCGTTGTTCGCGTTGAATAATTAGATAATGGCTTCAATTCAACTTCTACGAAGCATCCACAAATTGGAATCAATGACAACCATTTTATTTACATACTAAATAAAAAAGCTCAAAAATTGATTTTAAATCGTACGTAATATATAATAACTTGCGCGAACAAAGGGTAACTCCAGAAACGAAACCTGTTTCCGTGTAGTTCATTCGTTTAAAGAGAGCCCAGTTGTAACTTCTGTATTCTTAATTAAATGAAAGCAGTAAATATGGGACAAATGCATTACGAACTTAATTAAGTCAAAGATAGAAACAGGTCAACTTAATTTAAAACAGAATTGTGTACAATTTTATGAAATGACAGGTCACCTCTTGGTACCTCATGAGAACTTTCTCAACTTTAAACCTGGATTAGAACTCTTTCGTGAAACTTGTTTCCGGTACTAATGCAGAGAACGATGAAGGAAAGCATTTTGTAGCAATAAGGTTAATAACATCTGATGTTATATATACAAAAACAATGAATAATATGATACAGATTATGGAGTAATAACTCTGTTTAAGATGGTTGGGTGACTCGAAGGGGGGCGGGGGGGGTGTGCATTTTGTTATCTCCTCCACAGCTAATGCCAATAATCAAATACAAACGTAACAAGTGTCTCAAACAGTCATCCTTTATTTAATCTATTCTGGCGTCATCCTCGAAAGTTTGAACAATTGGAGACACTTCACATTAAAGTTGTCTCATCTTCAAAAGTCAGAGCATCCATCGAGCGGGAATGTGAGAGGTGTTGCCGCCAAGCTCCCTGGGCACGAACTTCTCTCCTCCTCGGTCCTCTCCAGAACCGATGTCGGTCCCCTTTGCTTCCAATCCATCAGTTCCTATTACTGTTTGTCTGCTGATGACCACATCATTAATTCATTGGGTCTTCTTGATGGAGTTGAATGACGAGTGCGAGGTGTGTGCCTGCGCATATACGAGATGACATGAGAGTCCAAAACAATTTCTTCTACCTCTTATCACTTTCCGATGCGTCGCTTTTTCTGTTTTTGTGTTGTTGTCATATAACATTTCCCACTTTTTTTCTTCTCCTTTTCTATATGATTTCTTTCACTTTCCAGAAGAACGCCGAAGTTCTTGAAGTTGTTGCAGCAGGAGAAAGTCAAGTGAGCATTAACCGACTCGAGTCGACAGGTCCTATGACAAACACCCCAAAGTCCCGGCGAACATGAGAGCACAGGGAACGCATCGCTTAGCCGGATCTTACTGATAATTGGAGGAGAAGTTTGGTTCAAGATTGACTGTTCAAGGGTGCTCTTCCTGAAAGCCGGGCAAAGCCTTGAGAGAATAGACCATCCCAGCGCGTCCAGTGTCTCTCCGGTGGAGCAGTGGCGAGAGGATGGGGCCAAGAAGTCACCAGCCGCCAAACACTCGTCCAAGGCTCCAGCCTATGATCGGGTGGAGGACGGGGTGAGCGAAGAGGGTGACACGAAGAAATTAGGGGGTTTTCGTTTGTCACGTCGACATAGTCGACGTCAAATATGGGACGTCATTTCGGCGATCTGCGCATGCGTCGGGTCGTCTGGCGTCGTCAGGCCACATTTGCGAACCCGTTCATCGATGATTTGAGGTTCGTCAGAAAACTAGTGACCCGTCGTCAGAATGACGTCATCTTGCTACATCGCAGCGTAAATCAGAAAGTAAAAACAGAAAGAGAAAGTGATAGAATGATTAAAAAAACAAAGAATAACATAAGGAAAGACAGAAAGAGAAAGTGATAGAATGACCAAAAAAAAAAGAATAACATAAGAGAAGATGAAAGGAAGAAACAAAGAATAACATAAGGAAAGACAGAAAGAGAAGGTGAAAGAAGGGAAAAAACAAAGAATAACATAAGGAAAGACTGAAGAGAAAGTGAAAGAAGGGAAAAACAAAGAATAACATAAGGAAAGACAGAAAGAGAAGTTGAAAGAAGGAAAAAACAAAGAATAACATAAGGAAAGACAGAAAGAGAAGGTGAAAGAAGGAAAAAACAAAGAATAACATAAGGAAATACAAAAAGGGAAAGTGATAGAAAGATAAAAACAAAGAATAACATAAGAGAAGATGAAAGAAGGAAGAAACGAAGAATAACATAAGGAAAGACAGAAAGAGAAGGTGAAAGAAGGGAAAAAACAAAGAATAACATAAGGAAAGACTGAAGAGAAAGAGATAGAATGATAAAAAAAAAAGAATAACATAAGAGAAGATGATAGAAGGAAGAAACAAAGAATAACATAAGGAAAGACAGAAAGAGAAAGTGATAGAATGATAAAAACAAAGAATAACATAAGAGAAGATGAAAGAAGGAAGAAACAAAGAATAACATAAGGAAAGACAGAAAGAGAAGGTGAAAGAAGGGAAAAACAAAGAATAACATAAGGAAAGACAGAAAGAGAAAGTGAAGGAAGGAAAAACAAAGAATAACATAAGGAAAGACAGAAAGAAAAGGTGAAAGAAGGACAAAACAAAGAATAACATAAGGAAAGACAGAAAGAGAAGGTGAAAGAAGGAAAAAACAAAGAATAACATAAGGAAATACAAAAAGAGAAAGTGATAGAAAGATAAAAACAAAGAATAACATAAGAGAAGATGAAAGAAGGAAGAAACGAAGAATAACATAAGGAAAGACAGAAAGAGAAGGTGAAAGAAGGGAAAAAACAAAGAATAACATAAGGAAAGACTGAAGAGAAGATGAAAGAAGGAAGAAACGAAGAATAACATAAGGAAAGACAGAAAGAGAAGTTGAAAGAAGGAAAAAACAAAGAATAACATAAGGAAAGACAGAAAGAGAAGATGAAAGAAGAAAAAACAAAGAATAACATAAGGAAAATAGAGAGAGTATAATAGAATAATAAACGAAGAACAAAATAAGAAGTGAAAGAAGGGAGAAATTGAATAAGCGCGTGCGGGGGCCATTACGTCATCGTGTAGAGAACGGGTGTCGACTTAAAACGAAAAGGGTTATAAGGTAGTGAACAGGACGGGTGTCTGACGCCAATTCGCATCGTTAGAGGACGTGAACGCCGTCCTCGTCCACACAAACGAAAAGCCCCTAATAGAAGTCCTTGAGACGCAGGAAGGACTAAGGAAGGAGGGTGAAATGTAGCAAAGGAATACTTGTCAAGGGGGGGGGGGGGTACAATGTACAATGACAAAGCTAGAAAGAACAGCGCCACGGCACTTCACAATATGATGTATATTTCCATACAATAAAGTTCTCGAATAAACTAGTAGGCCAAAAGTGATACAATGACAAAGCAAGAAAGAAGGACGCAATGGTACTTCACAATATGATGTATATTTCCATACAATACAGTTCTCGAATAAACAAGTAGGCTAAAAGTGATACAATGACAAAGCTAGAAAGAAGAGCACAACGGTACTTAACAATATGATGTTTATTTCCATACATTACAGCTCTCGAATAAACAAGTAGGCTAAAAGTGATACAATGACAAAGCAAGAAAGACTGCAGCGCCACCGTACTTCACAATATGATGACGATGTATATTTCCATACAATACAGTACTCGGAAAAGCAAGAAAACGTTCTTATTTTTCTGGACGGAGTGGGAGAGAGTTAGGAGAGGGGATCGAGGATGGGTATGACTGTATGAGTTAAGACTTAAGCTTTCTTTTCGGGGAGGGGTGATCGGGAGAATATAACAAAGCTAAAAGGAGTTTCATTTTTCATATAAACTATTGACTGGTCTAGGAAAAAATCATTTGATTTCAAATGGACTTGGCGCCTCCAAAATCGTTTTATTATAATCATTATAACATTTGTATTACTAATAGGTCCACGCCTTACTATTTCATTGTCGGATGTGAGATGTAGGAATGACAGTTGGGCAAGGGGAACTTAACTTTGACTTTGTCTTCCATTCCACTTGCGACGAGAAGGGTTAATCGATGACGTTTCAAAATTATTCGAAAATAAAATAGTCTGCAGGGAGGGAAAGTCTAACAAAAAAAATCGAGACAATCACGTGACCACACAGCTGCTTTGCATCCCAGAAGCCAATTGACGCATTAATGAGTGAAACAAAATTAACCAAAAATATAAGAGAACAAGGCTCTTAATAAGTAAAATGAGATTGGGGAGGGGGCGAGGTGTGTGGGCAAAAACGAACGATGTATATTGATTTCCCAAAAGTAAAAGGAGCGACATTAAAAGAAGCAGACAGAAATAGACGAATCTAATCCGAGAACTAAAGTGGTGACGACGTTGACGTCATGTTTTTCTCATTCTTTATTTCCTTGCGAGATATTTTCGAGCGACGAATCTATTCGCCAATCTTCTTTAGTTTCTTTTTGAACCTTCCCTTTTTACCTCCTGAATGAGGCAAACGACTGAAAAAGAAGACAAAGACGACGAAGAAGAAGAACAATAGAAGAAAAGAAGAACATATACACGAATAATAAAAAGCTAAATTGAGAAAGAAAGAAACAAATAAGGAAAGAAACGAATGAATGAATAACTAAATAGTGAATAGGTGATTATTTTAATGGCGATTGTGGATAGTCATGATGACGATGATGACGGTGATGACTGGGATGCTAAAAGGTATAAAGGCCTCATAGGAAATCATAACTCACATATATTGCAAGATAAGCGCAGATGCATGAGCACACAAAAATAAACGTTCAGAGAAACTTATATATTATGCCTTTGAAATAAAATATAGAGGCCCAAACTGAACAAAGGAGCTTAAAACACTTTGAAAATTATTTGAGATTATAATTATTCTCCAGGTTATACAACTGTAAATTAAGTACGGGCGGCAACTGTGGTCTAATGGATTATGAATTAGATTGCTGAACCGAGGGTTGTGGCTTCCGAAACTGTCACTACACTCATGTAATACTTTTTAGACGTTAAAAGATTTAAAATCTTCAAGCTGGCACTGATCTCCTCAAAAATGAAATGGAAATAGGTATTTTGGGAGTTGAGAGACTTTTAGTGTTAATTCAAGAGCCACCAGCAAGACCAGTGGTATGTAAAATGAAGAATAATGGCATTACTTGAAATAAAATGAATCTTAAACCATTTCTTGAAAATGTTCCCGACTTCTATACAGTTGAAGTTGAATTCGAAATCCTAATTTCATTCTACTTGGGGCAAGAGAGAGAGAGGAGAGAGAAAGAAAGAGAAGAGAGAGAGAGAGAAAGATATACAGAGCGAGGGAGAGAGAGAGAGGGGGGGGGGGGGGGAGTAGGTAGGTTACGGGAGACGGGTGTCGAAATAAAAAAATACAATTGATTTTTGTTCCTGGCTTCGTCTTTTCCCCTACATTTATCTGAAAAATGTTCTCGTCCTTTTGATATGGCAAAAGGGCACCATTTACCTGAAATTATGACGTTACGCTCAGTGCACTGCAACTACGTTGTACACACTGTACGCGTCATCATTCCACCAGTGTATCCATAAAAGAAAACCAGACATGATCCTAAGTTAGCAGATATGCCTACAGAAGAGGAACTGACGTTAAAATCGTCGCCACTTGTTGGAATCTCTCTCTCTCTCTATGTATCTATTCTATCTTCTCTCTTACTCTCGGTCTCCTACCCTCTCATTGCCCTTCTTTCTCTCTCGTCCTCCTACAATACATCCTTTCTCTATTTTATCTCAATGTATCTATTCTACCCTGTTCTCTCTCTTTCTCTCAGTGTATCTCTCTCTCTCTCTCTCTCTACACATGCATCTCTTGTCTTCTCATTTACACTCTCTATCAGTATTCCTTTGTTTCCCCATCTTTCCTCCGATTGCTTTTATTATCGGTTTTTGCCCGGAGTAGCTTGTTAAAGAAGAAATGCCATCGCAAAAAACCAGCTGCATTTCTATCGATTATTCCGATCTAGCGGTCATTTTCCGATTTTCGATCTCCTTATCCGTCTTGGTTTTTAGAGTCGGGGCAGGAAATAAATTATAAGAGGAGACAAACAAAAATCTCAGCGACTTTATTTTTGTATTTTCTTTACCCGACACGAGTCGCTAAGTTACATTTGGTAAGAAAAACTTTCTGTGACTGCCCCTAATTTACCAGTCTCTGTTTTGTCTTTTCGGCATCGATGAAATTCTTTTTTAGTCGGGAATTAGCGGCTAGAAACTCGATTGGCGAACATCAAGCATTGCTTTGTGGATTTGGAAGTAACTCGTGTCAATCATAGAGCTGCATAAATAGGCATGACTCGTCAATAACATTTGTCAATAGCAATCAGCATTACGGAGAAGGCGGAAGGGCGAAATGCATTTTTTGTGTCTGGGATCTTTGAAAGGAATGAAACTGCTTTGGTTTAAAGCCCCTCTAAAGTGTTGAGAGCCCCTACAATTGGATGGCAAAATTTCACTTTAATTGTATCATGATTATGAAAGAGGGTCTCGTTTAAGACACATTTCTGCAAGGATTTTCAAAACAAATGTGTTTGAAATCGAATATTTATGAACAAATACAAACAAAATAGGTTTTCTGCGTACAACAGAAAACCCAAATTATGTATTCTTTATCAATATTTGTCTTCGAACAAATATTTTGGGGGAAGTCTTTGCAGAAGTGTGTCTTAAATGACACCCTCTTTCACATTATGATACAATTTAAGTGAAATTTTGCTATCAAACTTTTGGGCGAATTTGGGGCTCCCGACACTTTAGAGGGGCTTTAAAGCGGATTGCAATCTTGCATCCAGGGGGATGGATGGATGGGGGAGCAAAGTGGGAGCTGCATACCCAATTTCAAGAACCAACATTGTCATCCGAATGACAAGAACCACTACCACAACTACGATAGTAATAATAAAAACAACAATAATATTATGATAATAATAATAATAATATTAATAATAATAATAATAATAATAAAAAAGTGACTAATGACAGTCATCATCATCATTCTTTTCCTTCACTACTTATTCTAAACACCACCAACATCCCACTGTTGTCATGGTAACCACTGTCACTATTCTCTTTCTCACTATCATCATCATAATAGAACTATTACTTCATTAACGACAGAACTGCACATATATTATACTTGGTAAACATATCCATTTAATGTTTATCTTAGGTTTTGCTATTTCATAAGAACAAGAAAGTATGTTGTATAATATTTTGTTAAAATTTATCAGATATCCACATTTTTCCCTACATCTGCACAGCAAACAAAAATTCATGACATAATGAATAACATATCTAGGAAAACTGGACGGATAAATTAGTAAATTATACTTTTGAAACATTTCTATATCATACGGCAATATCAAGAATTTTCTTAATCATTAGATACCATCTCGGAAATAATTGCAGCTTCTATTTCACAAATTAAAATGTCAATTTCAGGGATATTTGGCTAGATTACGACATGGTGACAAAATATTGATTTTAATTACAGCCTCTTAGAACGATTAGGAGAATAAGGAGGGCAATCTTAAGGAGCGAAAAAGAGAAAGTAAATAATCTGTTTGTTTTTTTTCTGAGAAAAGGTGCCGATGGCATGGAATTTTAAGCAGTCGGCTTCATCAGGCTGGCCAAAATCAATTTTACCATGCCAATTTTTGTATTAGCTGTCACTACAGTACAAACTACATGTAAATACATCATGTATTTCAAAAGAGTGTATCACAATACACAATGTTTTGGAGGTGAGTTCTTTAAAAATGTGTTGGGTCACGTCCAAATCGGAGAAGGCAAAATTCTGGGGAAACCTCAAATTACCATGAGTTTGGTGTCTTATGAAAGAGAAATAAATTATCTATATGTTGATACCGATTTCAATTAGGCCTACCTAATATCGAAATTGAAGAAGTGACAACATGATTTTTGTATGGATAGATAGGGTGTATGATCTAGTTACTGGGTCATATAATTATTCATGATTATAGATGAAACTATATTTATACTCATATTTCTCATTTTCAATTTATCTCCTTTAAAACACATTAAGGCCCTACATTTATAATATTTTAATGAAAAAATAGAGCAGTGATTTCAATCGTAATACAGGTTAGATTTTAAAGTAATGCTAAGAGATCTATATTATGCATAAAATCCCTCAAAAGGGATGCTCAGGGCAAATACAAAGTCTATTATTCAACCATTCTAAACTTCCAAAAAGATGACACTTGTTTTTCTTTCGTTATGTCGGTTAAGATGTCAATAAAAATATAGATACATGTCTATTCCATTTCAATTCTTCAAGAATTTTACTTTTAAAGACCCTCAAGATTGAAAGAGAGGCAGTGAAAGATGACTGATGATGAAGTTCAATCATCTTCTTTGAGGGAGGACAGAGAAAAAGAGATGTACATTCACAAAATTTAGAAATAGAAAGATGATTGAAGGGATTTTAGGACTATGGCGAAAACTGGCATATCGGGAGTGGGAATTGAAAGATTGGAGACAAGAGGGAGGAAGAGAGAAGGAAAGAGTATTAGAAAGAATGGTAGTAGAATATGTTGAATGGTAGGAAAAAGAGAGAAAGGGAAGAGAGAAAGAGAGAGGGGACAGAAAGAGAGAGAGGGCAAAGAGAGAGAAAGAGACACATACAGACTTGAGACAGAGGGAGGAGAATGGGGTGGGAAAGTGAGGAAGTGAGAGAGGGGGATGGAGTGGGGGAGGGAGAGAAGGAAGAGATAGATGGAGGAAGAGAGAGGGAAAGAGGTGGATGAAGAGAGAGAAGAGGCGGGAGGAGGGAGAGGGAGGGAGAGGGAGGAAAGAAAAGAAGAGGAGGAGAGAAAGATACAGATATGTTGAGAGAAAAAAGAGATTAAGTTCTATAAAGAGAGGTGACGTAAGGAAGATTTGACTTTGGACTTACTTATCTCCAAATCACTGTTAAATATTTGAGCAGATTCTTTGAAATGGATATTCTATTATTTATACTTTATAATATTACAATTCAAATTCATTAAATTAATTTAATAAATAAAATAATCCCATTACATATCTATGAACAAGTATGATGATAACTAACTGTTAATTCCTACATATATTTCTTGAAGAAAAAAATGTTCACTATTTTTATTTTAGAAGTACATAAAAACTACTTATAAAAAGTGTCAGTATAATAAATACGTAAATCACATTTATAAACAGACTTCTCATTATTCTCAATAGAATAATAGAGCGGCAAATAAATAAGAAAATTTTACTTCCAATGGAAAGATTCTAACAGCAATCATTACTTAACCTTAAGATAAACAATTCTATTGACATGAATCTCATTCAATTAGTTTTCTACTGTGGACAATTTTAGGGGACAACAGTAGTTGTCTATCAGGCCTTTGTCATGATTATTAATTAGATATTGCATTCTAAGTTAAATGTCATGTTGGTTAGGTTCATGGAATTGGTTTACTCTCATGAGACTACATTGGTAGCTGTCTTACATTACAGATAGGTAATTATCACACAGGTTTACAAGATCAGATAGATGATACATTTCTTCAATTCTTTTCACCAATTCTCCAGTAATTAGTACTAATGATCTTGAAATAATATACAGACATCTTCACCTCCACCATAAAATGTATGAGAAAAAAAAACTCATTAAAATATGTTGCGAATAAAAACACATGCACTGTTTGCACAGGTATAAAAAATGGCAGCAAAAATATCTAGATGTGAGTTGGTCTAGCGGCACGTTTACTAAGTCAGCTCTCTGTCTTCGCCTACAAACTGGCTCAGACGACCCCGGTTTGAAACCGAGTCACGTCTTTCGGATGGTGACGTTAAAGGTTGGTCCCCAGACGTAAATAATCATATCTGTACCCAATTACCCAAATTACACACACACACACACACACATCTAGGTCCATCAGATTTGGGAATATGCCTCCTTCTTTAACATGGAACCTCTTTGGTAAAATGATGGCCTTTCTTCATTATTTGTGTTTTTAAAAAGAAAGAACAACGGCTTTGTCATGAATCTTTGGTTGAGACTTTCCTCTGCAATGGACTACCAGGAGGTGTGCGATCTCTTAGAAGAACATCATCGATCTCTGACCTTTGTCGCCATGATCCTGCAGACGAGAAGACAGGTCTCTTCTGAGAGGAGGCGGTGGTGGGTCCGAGAGGCCTCCTTCCTCCAACAGACTTGGGATGGCTGGCAGTCTCTCGCACAGCCCCTGCTTGAGGGTGCTGCTTTAGTTCCTTCAGGGAACCACCCTTGGTCCCGTATTTAGACTTTCCTGTTGAGTGACCTCCATCCCGGATGACTGGCGCCCTCATTTTGTATGCCGTCGAAACTACAGGTGCAACTGGGTAAATCACTGGCGAAGATGTATGCTCACTTTTGGAAAGCTGGATCTTCCCTTTAGTCCGCATCGGACCGTACAGGGTGTGCGCTCTGGTCATCTTTGGTATCGGCATGCTATTGGGGACTGATGAGGGCAAGTCCACACTGTCACTGCCGACCAAGCTAACAGTAGGAATGGCTTGTTTGGTACTTGCCGATTTCCTCTTGGAAGAAGAAGAAGAGGAAGATGCAGACGATGATGGTGAAGATGATGGGGAGGCCTTTCTGGTCTGTATAGCCACATGCTTATCAACCACGAACTTCCCTGGGATGCCCCTATCCGCATCACCCGATCCGCTCATTGCACTCATATCATAAACCCTTGGTAGGTTTCCTTTTGGAACAGACTTCTTCGGTACATTAATGCTTCCCATTGTCTTGGAGCGTGACAAAGACATGTCTCTTTGGGGTTGGACAATGACCTTCTCGGAAGGTGGTATAGTGGTCTTTGGCGAGACATTGTCTGGCTCTGTCTCTGGCCTACAATCTTGGTCCAGAGTTTGTGGCTCTTCTGTAGAGTCCTTAGACGGAGTCATAATGACACTGTCTGCGTCAACGTTTACATCCACAGATGAATCATCAGCGATTCTCCCTCTTCCTGGATCCTCTGCCGATCGATCCTCCACTGTCATTGCAGCGTTCATCCGATCATCTGCATCTTGCACCTTCTCCTCCTGTGCTGCCCGTTTTCTCTCGGTAAGACTCGCCCGACGAAGCTCCCTTGGACGGATGTTTGGCACAGGAGTTGCGGAATAGAACTCCTCCAGTGTAAGGGTGGTGCCCTCTCTGGCAAGCCTGTACGGTGGCCTTGAGTTATTCAGTGCCGGAGGATTGGAGGTGGCATTGTTCTGTTCTGGAGAGGCAGTCTGGAGGAAGAGAAAGAGAAGTTTATAGAATTGAAATGCAAAAATGAGCCTTCAACAAATCAGCTTTATTCTTGAAATACTTAAATCAGCTAAAACAGAAAGAGAGAAAAGGATAGGAAGAGAGAGTATTGGAGAAAAATAAACACAGAAAGAAAAGAGGAAGGAGAAGTAGAGGAACAAGAAGAAGAACAAGAAGAAAAGAAGAGAAAGAAAAAGAAGAACAAGAAAACAAAAGGAATTGGATAAAGCAACAGAGAGGGGAGTGACAGGGAAAGGGTGGATGAATGAGAGATAAAAGCGAGTGAAAAAGAAGAGGGGGAGGAAGCATTATGGAAGACCAGGGAGGTGTTTCACAAAGACTAAGATCGACTTTGAGTTGGACTTAAATATAGCAAGCCGTCCATGCCAACAGTTGCTCTCACCATTAACTGGCGTAGGTCTCTCAAAGGACGTACAAAATCAAGGTCGCAAATCTACAGAATTTACATTTTTCTTGTAAATCATCATTAAAGGAAAAAATACTATCTAAAGATCATAATGGTGAGCGCAAACAGTGGCATGAACGGCCTGCCATAGTTAAGTCTAACTTAAAGTCGATCTTAGTTTTTGTTTAATACTCCCAAGGTTTACATGTACACATTGAAAAGAGGCAAACATCTCTCTTCCTCTGTTCACATCATCTCATTCATCAGCCTGAATCAAAACAATGCCACCTACATTTGCATAAAAGGGAAATCCTAATTTTCATGAGAAAAAATACTTCTGGCCACTTTTTGGGATAACAAACGAGTTGTGGGATGGTATCCTCTACTTTCTTTACCTCATGAGACATATCCCAGAAGTTGTCAGTCCTATCCTGGAACGCATCTCTTCCATCACCCGTTTCCATGGTTACCAAGGCATCCAAATCCTCCTCCTCTTCTTCTTCAGAGGTGTCTGAGTCCTCCTCCAAAGGCTGTCTCGCTGTAAAGATATGTAATTCATATGGTTTGTTCATAATTCCTTCAGTAATACTTTCAATTGAAATAATTATTAAAGTTTTCAAGAGTTGTTTTATAATAATGATAATACATTTTAATAATATCGGATATTTATATAGCGCACATATCCACCATGCAAGGTGCTCAAGGCGCTCCAAATATTACCCAATTTCGCAGCATTCAAGGAATTCCTTCGTACCGGTACCCATTTAACACCTGGGTGGAGAGTGGCAAATGTAGATTAATGTCTTACTAAAGGACTTTTTTTTTCCATGGACCAAACAAAAAAAACCTCTAGTCCTTAACTTGTTTCTCTTTCATGATGAATCAGAATACTTTTTTATAGTTCAAACACATAGTGTACCAAAACACTTCTTGGAGGGGGGGGGGGGGGGGTATTTGCCAGCTACCTCATAAACATATGATGTCACCATGGTTTTGGTCATGGCTTTGTTACAAGTTTTCAGCAGCTCCTTTATGACTTACATCCACATGACTTGTCATTTTGGGGGTTGCCTAGCCTCAAGTTATGGGAGTGAAGACTCCATTGATGACAAATAACAAAGAAAGGTATAATGGACAAATTTCATATATATTAATTCATTCAGGTGTATAACCCACCCAGACCTGTACATCACATTCTCATACCTGTATACTTCTTAACCTCTTAAATACCACGCTTGAAATATCTCTGATTAGGGTCTTTGGAAACATATTATTATACCACTACCAAATCATATCAGATGGGTTAAATAAGCTGATGATATCAAATGAAATGATGCTCAGATGTAGTTTACATTCACGCTAAAACTACATTACATCTGTCGCATACACACAGAACTTATATTGCATGAAATTTGTGCCTACTGTCCAACCAAACAAAAGACATATATAATGAAACCTTTTAGTGACAAAGTGCATCGTCCATAATTTTGTCTTTCAGAAAGACCCTCAACCCATCCAATTTTAGACCACATTGTTTAGCAGATAAAATCATTGTTGTGGGAAATTTAGAGATTGAAACATTTCCTGGGCTTCCAGTCCTAAAGCTACGTATGAAAAGAAATCTAAATCATCTTTTCATGGATAGATATTGACCCGTACTTCACTGATTTGCAATCATTTTACCTTTTTGAAGAAAAAAAATTCACCCAGCCAAATGAGACAGATATGAATTACTCAAAGTGACTTCCAATAAAAACAGCCCTAGGGAATTCCCGTCACAACAAAAGCTGTATTTTCGCAGCCCCGGTGCCGGACCAACAAACTAAAATAACCGACATAAAAATGGGGGCTTTTAACCTATTATAGTGCAACAATTACAGAAGATTACAAACTTGTTTCCTTAGCTATGGTTTGCTCTAATTGTTACATTGCAATTGACCTAGATCGTTGGATAACAAACAAGAATCAAAGAGCCTTGCGATGAATTCACTGGGGATATCAATTCAAATTGGGTCTTTTCTTTTCTCCTCGATCCTATGACTGCCTTTTGATCAAACCTGAGTAATGCAGTGGCGGGTCACGAATACCTTACAGCTAAGTCTGATTTCCTGTATTTACGCCACACTCTACCACAAGTCATGAATAGCAACGAAAAAATATGGGATACAAGGCAAAAAAGGAGATCGCAGTTTAATGTAATTATGATTTCTGTTGTCTCTTTACAAAAGAAACTGGGACAGATGAATCGTCCATCTTTCTTTAAGCGGTATATAGGTTAAGCCTTTCATCTCTGTAATTGGTCTGACCATGCCACAGTTCATTCGCATGAAAAATTCAACCTAAATATGAAAGATGGCGGTCTTTCTTCACTACGCAGTCTGCACATAAGTAGACATTCTTTGAAATGACTTAAAGGGGAAGTCCACCCCCAAAATAAGTTTGTTTCGATAGAGGCATAATAATAAGAAAATCAGGTGAGTGAAAGTTTGAGCAAATTCTGAATGAAAATAAGAAAGTTATGAATTATTGAAGTTGTGATCAATCAAATACAAATTGGCAACTCTGTGACTTATTATACAAGCTCTCCTTCATTTGCTTTGTGCATAATATTCCATAAAATCATGTTTTCTTCGTTATTGATGACGGAATATATATTTGTTCCTTGCAGGGGGAGTATAGAAACATATTTGCAATTATTATATTTAGGGTGCATGTATGGTTGAAATTTTTCTTGAGGGAAAATGAAAATTTTAGATTTTTTTAGTACTAAGCAAATGGAAGTTGAGCTCGCATGGTACGTCATAGAGTTGCCAATTTGTGTTTGATTGATCACAACTTAAAAAATCCTAACTTCCTTATTTTTAATCGGAATTTGCTCAAACTTTCACTGACTTGTTTCTCTCATTTTTCTACTCCTATTAAAACTAACTTAATTTCAGGGTGGACTTCCCCTTTAAGGGTATTGAACACAAATAGGGCAACCAATGGGCGACTACTGGACCACAACCGTTTGAGATTTAGCATAGTGGAAAGTCAAAGGTTCATGTGATGCATAAAGTGTTTATTTGCTTCGGGAACATGATCATTATGAAATTGTCCTTATAATTAATTCAGTTTAAATGTGTAAAGAGGACAAGTCTCTGTGACAGGCCTTTAATTCATTTATGAAATTCCTTAATCTACCAGTACAGGGTTTATGTGGCAAATTACACAAAAATATATGACTCGGCTCTGTATGCTGTTACATAGTTCACCGCATCTGTAAAATGAAAGTTTGTTTTTTCATATTCAGATTTAATTTTACAGAAATTTTTTATTATAATTTCTGTACTTCAAAGTATCATTTTCAGCAAATATATCAAACAGCATTAGTATGACCCAAGTTCAAACAGCATCACGTGGCATCAAGTGTTTCTCTAAACATGCAACAACCAATCACAGTTTTGCAATTGAACAGTTCACGGTTAGCACATTACTGCAATGACCCCGAATATCCACAGATCTTCAAAACATGAAGAGGTCCCACTTTGTACATTAAGAAATAATCACTCCTACAGCGATGGAGGTGCTACATAAATAGCCTTTGTCTCCCCTTTTCAAAGAATACTTCCACCTGTGTATCATGGAGTGCATAAATGAATAATGATTACATAACTTTCATGAGCACGTTTCCAGTATTTCGTCTCCGTGTATTTCACAATTTGTTCTGCAATGACCTTTATCTGATCATGCTCAGACTGCAACCGTGAACTGGCTTATTGTGAACAAAGGAGAGAGATTTAAAACCACCCAACAAAATGACAACACTTTGTCAGTTTTGAGCCAGAAAGGCGTTAATTGAAGTATACTTTATCATAGAATAACACCCTTCTGGCTCTGAAAAAGAAACTAATTATAGTTTAAAGCTAAACTTGAGTACTGGTAAAAAAAAGAAAATGAATTTCTCACAGAATCAAACAAAACTTACACCGAATGTTCAAGATTACATGTCATGTGCCAAACAATTTTGGAAGAAAATGTATACTGACTGAGCAATGAGCATAGAAAGACAAGGAAATCAAGGTAGTACCAGCCCCGACAACATGCGTGTTGTCCCATATATAGCTTTCTGTGTACAGTGCGTGTTACTTTACCAAGACTCGGTCAAATTTATTATGATTTTGATGACTCTAGAACCTTGCAGTGCACACCAATACTTACATGCTACATGATCAACTGTTTCTGATCCTTTCCACACCTTTTCTTTCACAATGCAATTGCATTACCAGTACTAAAGTTTAGCTTTAACGCTTATCTGTGGTTCCACCAATATGCTTATCAGTTTTATGCAGTATGGAATTATAGAAAACTTTACTCTAGAAAAGTATTACTCTAACAAATCATAACCAGGCTTTAAAGTGTTGGTTGATTAATAGGCAATTAATCAGGGGTGACGGAAAATGTGTGCATACTAGTGATATTTTCTTAAACCCTCTGCCTCCCGAGAGCCCCATCTGCCAATACATTTATACAGGGCATGACTGTCTGCGGCAATGTAAGGGGTAGACTAACTGGGAAATCATTTCTTTACTTGTTCATGTTTTCCATGGAGATTAATGTGATCATAAATGTCAAGTCTGCAATATGGCGCAATCCATCTCTATTTCATTTCTGGGAACAAAGGTCTTTTCTCCTCTGATCCCTCTCTTTTCTTATCCATGATTTAGAACTGTTTTCTCACCAATCAAATGTTTCGCTTCATGTGCAGGTTGGGGAGGTGGTAGGCTAGAGAATGTTCACATATTTTCTGCAGTACAAAAGCGCATGATGTGACCTGTCCAATAGTCTTATCGCAACACATTGAAATCAATTGAATTATGGGCGCTTGTTTAGAACAGAATGAATCTAACCAGAAGAAAAGCGATATATATCGAAATCTGACAGATGACTACTAATTCAGATCACCCCTTTACTGAACAAACACCTGTAAAATCATGAAGAGAATTAGAGTGTTTTATCGATTTGGCTGTTTTGTGCGGATATACATGTACGGAATATATAAGGGCCAGTTTTTAGAAGAAATATGTATTCATATCATATTTGATCATTTTGCGAGTACCCCCGACGCATTATTTCAACTTGGTCTTGCCTTGTAAGTATTTGCAATCGATCAATTTATCAATCAAAAGTTCTATATATAATCCCGCAAGTAAAATTAAAATCGCCTACTTCTCAAGATGATCATTATAGAAATCAAAGTGAGCTGCGATCGATCCCTATCGCTCGCAGCTCACGATAAGACCGGTCCGGGTATGCACAAGTTCGAAGTTCATCACACCTATACCTTCCCACAATGCAGTTCAACTTCCTCTGGACTGCAACCATACAATGAATGTCAGCATGTAAATCATTATTGAATACATCATCATTATTACCAATCAATCGTGCATAAGATCCGCGCTATTCTTTCTCTTTGTTTGAAATGATCCTGCACTGGATAAGCATATGAAAAGGTCAAAGGGTACACCCATAATGCACTGCAGGAATCTCAATCCGAGCTAATACATAGTTTCTTAGTACGCATTAGAATGTGTACTGACATATTCTTCTTTATACATTCTCTAGTGTAACAATGCCAATGCGGAAGGGAATAAAGTATGAAGAATAAGATGCCATTCATTAAGTTTAAAGAGGCAGATAAAGATGGTTTTCGCAGACAAAACGCAATAGTGTAAAACTGGTTGTTTTGTAGAGGCTATTAACTCAGAAAGTGATTCCATGTTATTTGTAATTTCTTTAAGTATAAAAAGTGAAATCCCCTGTTGGGGAGACCCAAGTTCAATCCCTGAAGAACTTATATTTCTTATTGATAGAAACAATCAAACAGGTTTAAAAAAAATTATAATCAATTCTATTATTATAACTCTTAATTCATCTTCCCAAATAATTTCTACTAGCACTTGCTATTCATCGTTATCCCCACCACAACTATCATCATCACAACCACCACCACCAGCACCACTATCACCATCATTAACACCACCATCACGCCCACCAGCACCACCACCAATACCATCACTACAATATCAGCACAGGATCATCACCACCACCACCATCATCATCACCACCATCATCATCACCACCATTGCTTCCATCACTATCATCATCATCATCATCACCACCACCACCACCACCACCACCACCACCACCACCACCACCACCACCACCACCACCACCACCACCACCACCACCGCCGCCGCCGCCGCCGCCGCCGCCGCCGCCACCACCACCACCACCACCACCACCACCACCACCACCACTTAGAGGCCCAATTGCAACCCTTAGAACCATAATTTCATCTGGTTGCCAGTGACAGAGGGAGAGAGAGAGAGAGAGCAAGAAAGAGAGAGAGAGAGAGAGAGAGAAATGGAGAAAGAGAGAGAGGGAGAGATAGAGAGAGAGACAGACAGAGAGAGAGAGAGAGACAGAGAAACGTGAGTGTCCAACGTTAGAAACATTCAAGAGTAAACTTAAGATGGTAACGTAATCTTATTTTGTTTGTTAAACTATAAAGCGTTATGTAAATATTAACAATTATTATTGTATGATTGTTATTAGGAATTTGTTATTATAATTATGTATCATGTATTATATTGTTGTAATTTGTAGGTTGACATTACTTTGTATTTTATTTTTGTTAAGCGCTTAGAAACTTTGTATTAAGCGTTATATAAATGTAATATATTATTATTATTATAGAGAGAAACAGGGAGAGAGAGAGAGAGAGAGAGACAGAGAAAGAGAGAGAGAGAGAGGCAAACAGACAAAGAGAAAAAGAAGGAGAAAGAGAAAAAGGAAAGACAGAAAGACGAAGGGAGATGATCAGAAGATAGAAGGGAGATGATCAGAAGATAGAAGGGACAAAGAGGTATGCAGAGGGGAAAAGGTAAAAAGTCATTAGGTAGGCCAAGAATCTGATCATGATTAAAATAAAAAATATGAAAGCAAGGCAAGACGTTCAAAAAAAGAAAAGAAAAAGGGACAACCCTAAGGCATGTGACACCAGGCTGAGGAAAGGAAATGATTGCAACAATTGCAAGAAAATTTCAGAACAATACATTGAATAGAGGGATATATATATTGGAAATATCTTCTCTTCTCAAATTCAAACCAGTCAACAAAGAAGCAGACCAAGGGATAAAGTGCATCGCTAGGTCACATACCTCATCTTAAAATCTTGCTATCAAACATAAAGAAAGACATCATCGAGATACCAAATAATCAATTTTTGTTCCAGAATAATGACAGGCTTAAAGAAAAGGGAAAGTGTCAGAGCGTGCCAGCCTCTCGAAAGGAAGAGAGACCCCGGTTAAGTGAAGAAGAAAGGCAGAAGCGGTGCCCACAGGATTTCTGATGGGCAAAACACGCAGAGGGAAAGAAATGAAAGCTGACGGATAAAACCAATATTGGAACTAAACGTCGCTTTTATTCTCCCGTCCGAACACAAGCGGATATTAGTAAGACAGGTAGAAGAAAGCCTGACCTTTCGGCGATCGTGTCAGGGAACTGCTCAACTCTTCCTGAAACATTATTTTCAAACAACTGTAAGCCTCGGAGGCAAGGGGGGGACAGGGTTTTTTTCTTTAGAGTAAAGTGCACGTAAACTGGGCCGGCTTATTGTTCATATCCTTACAAATATATACAATAAACATATTGTGTATTCTGCATCTGAAAGGCCTATCCCTAGCAGCAGATTAAAGGCTTGAACATGAAAGAATTTTTTTTTCATTCTTTAATTACCATGGATAGAAACCAAATACCGCCATACTGTTTCAAGTATAGATATATATCTAAAAAAAAATCATAAATCATATTTCAACTTAAGGTGCACTTGGCAGAGGCTCAACCCCTCTCCTCCAATATTTTGTATATTCTCTGATCAACTTTTCTTTCTTTTTTCTTCTTCCTTCTATTCCTCTTTCTAGTTCCGTCTTTCTCTCTCTCTCTCTCTCTCTCTCTCTCTCTCTCCAGTCTCTCCTTTTTTGATGACACAGAAGGTTTTTAATGTTTTTAATATTTGTAATATATTTAGATTTGATGTAATATTTGTAATATATTTAGATTTTGATGGAATATTTGATTTTCATTTTGTTTAATTATGCATGATTTATAGTCGTACGTTTTAATCATTCATATTTCAGCTTCCCAGCTGCATGTTATTTTATTACAATAAACCAAACCAAAAATATATATGATGTACACCAGACAAAAGTTTACTTTTGACAGCCCCCGTTTGTTTGATTGGTCATCACGGAGAGTAAAGGGTTCAAATATTTAGACCACAAATACTTGCTTCAAGTTCCGTTAAGGTACAAAAAACTCATGCACATTAATCTCTTTAACGGCTCTTCTTTATAACTACCTACAACAAATTACATTAACCTTAATGCACTATTACATGCAGATTATTAACCCTGAATATCATCTCTTTTATGACCACAAATATTTCTTGTACAGATCACTTCATGGTTGTTTGTTTTTATTGTCATGCCTCATAAGCTACTTATGCAAATTGTGTTTACGTTCGAATCATAAGTCAATGTCTCTTGACATTTAGTTCAGCAAGCGCTCCTCGATGAATCTGACATTGAATTTAATTGAATGCCTACGCACACAGCGGTAACAAAAAAAGGGGGGAGCCGCACGGACAAGAGGCGGACCAAAGTGCATCATGGGTCATGTCACGATCTTTAATCAAATAAAAAATGCAATATTTGAATTAATAACGTCATGGAACATCATTGTCCGCGTCTTTTGATCTGGCGCTTTATAAGCTAACATGCCTCCCTAGGACTCCGGACGATAATAGAAATAGAAAACCCCACCAAACAAATCAATGCCGGTCATCATATTGTCACGGACGATAACAAAAGAGACAGCAATCATAAGTCTATTGGTCAATCTAGATTCCTTCTCTCTCTCTCTGTCTCTCTCTCTGTCCCTTCTACAATTGCTTGTCTGAAGCCTTACGATGATGACAACAGCCCCGGGGTAGTAATTTGTGACCGCTACAACAATACTGACGGACAATTGTACTATCGCATGCCCTCTAGGATACCTTACAAAAGATACTTCCATCTTTTTATTCTTATCATACTCTTGATTGCGTCGAAAAAGAGAAGGATGGAGCATATAAAGAGAGATAATTTCAATCTCTTTTATTCTGCGCCTTCTTTCTCTATCTGTTGTAGTTTTATTAAAAAGAATCGTTAATATTATTAGGTCATATAGAAAAGAAATATAATGCCAGTATTGTGTCTTTTAAGTGTTTGTTCTCCTCCCCTCTGATCGCTCTAAGGTAACTGGAAATTCTTTGATCTCCTGCTCTAATTTTTGCGCAAAGTTCAATGAACTGTCCGGCAAAATAGCCCTTTTCATGGCACGTATAGCAGTCTCCATTTCGAAGATACGTGGAAGACAAAAAGGAAGAGCCGCACTTTATTTTCCTTGCACAATAAAGGGATATCAATTCAATTAAAAAGTTGATTAAAATCACAGGAGCTGGAAATTTAAATATGATATATGGTACATCCAATAATTGTTTTTATTTATTATACACATAGGATATAATCTAGAATATGGACTAAAATGTTTGCATTTTTTTTTTGGGGGGGGGGGGGGGCGGGAGGGGAAGGGTATGGAAGATGTCTTTCAAAACACTTTTATGTTTATGTAGTCACCTGAAAAAAATTCACCTTTTGATAATTATGGACAAATTATATATGGATGGAAAGATCTTCTCTTGAAAAACATGAATAATTTGCTGAAAATCATATAGATATTATGGAAAGACGTAAAATGCTTTGTGGCTAGCTGGATCTCAAAATTAACATTTTTGAGAGATGATTCCTGCGGGCCCCTAACGTATGTTGTAGAGGGAAGTTGTTATATTTCATCAGTAAGGCTTCCCCTTTGCAATGATATGAATTTTGCATCAATTCAAAACACTTGGTTCTTTGGGTGACTTCTTTAAACATGAGTATTGTTTTTATTAGACCAAGTAGATACTTCACCAAAATCTTCATGTATAACCTTCATGTGAACTGTCTTCTGAGGGCCAAAAGGGCATTTACTTTTCCTTACAGTACACAAGCTAAAGGAAACCTCACCCCAAGAAATAACTTGTTATTCAGAGACATTTATCATATTCTTGCCCATTAATCTATAAGATTTCCTGCCAAAGTGTATGAAACAAGATTTTCTTAGCATAATGTACAGTTTCTCAGCATGATATGTTCATCGCCATTTTGTTGATTACGTGACGTACTATGCGAAGTCGTTTATCAAGTAAATGTATTCAAATCTATGGATGTTTCCTTCAAACTGTGTGTGGTGATGAAGTAGTTCATTCACCTGCTATTATCTTTAGTACTAAATTGTCAGGACGCTAATTGCATAGATACGTTGTTGCTCTTCTGGGGTAAAGGTTTCGATGAATGAAATAGATTTGTCAACTGCTATATTTTAGTATTTGTATATGAATAAGCTACAATTGCTTCCCTGTTATTTATTTTTTCACCCAATGGCCTTAATGGCCATTCATATGACGCATTTTTACGCGTTTTTTACAAACCTGGTTTGTAAAAACGCGTTAAAACGCGTCATATGACGCACGAAAACCAAGGTTTGTCGACAAACCTCCTTTGTGAATTCGGGCCAATATGTTTTTACCTTCTCAGCTATGATTTTCCCTCACTGAAAAGTGAAGGGATTTTGTTGAATCAAAAAGTCTTTCCAACTAGACCTAGGTGCATGATACATTTACAAATTTGTCTGGTACGTCACATTGTCAAGAAAGTGGCTGCACCGATGTCATGCTAAATGGCATTACATCTACGCCAAGTAAATCTTCATTAATATATCTCTTGGACATTTTTGTAAGGAATATTGTACAGCAATGGGGAGGAATAAATTTCATAGTCCAGCATACCTACACTTATTCTTTAGGTGAGGTTTCCTTTAATGCCCTTCTTGCTCTTAACTTCAAGTATTCATCATTTGCTGAGAGTAGAAAGGGTGTTTAATCAGTGTAAAAATGTATGATTTAGCGCCCTTCTGGCTTTCAAAGACAATCTGCCCTGGCACAAAACATGCTCAAATATGCCAAAGGGTGTATCTACACCACATCATTATGGCTTTCTCCTTCTTTCCCTTTCACCTAACTTGATTTTTTAATTCTTCTGTATTTTCTTCTCTTTACTTTTACAGACCTGGCTTTCCCGTGATTGCTGCGGTATGCCACGAGCCACAGGTTACCATAGCAATGGAACGTCCATTCAGGGGAATGCTGACAGGTCGGTATACCTTCTGAGAGGACGACTGGTCAGCCTGAATCACGTGACTGCTCTTTCCCCACATGTAGAGGGAGCCATCACCTGGAAAATTGAGAAAAGAAGGGGTGAATAACAGCAGGGGAAAATGAGACAAAAGATCATTAAACAAAACTTTGATTTCAACAATCGGTGTAATAACTAAGTTCCCTCTCAAAACAAAAGAAATGCTAGAGTGAGGTACCCAATCAAAGAACTTATGACTTGTTTTCTTCATCAAATCTACTGAAATTGTTATCAGAGCTTGCCTTTCTTCTCAATGAGCACTACTGCAAAAATGTGGAAGCAACTTGACAACATGAAATATAGTAGCATGGAATTCACCTTTTGGGGCAGAAAAGGTTGTAGCAATCACGTCAAAAGACCGACTTATTTATCGATGTCGGATATGAGCTGCAAATCTACATTACATCTACTCTGACTCCTCAAGTGCTTTGTATTTTGCATGTTCCATCTCACTTCTCACTCTTAATGCTGATTTACAACAAAAAAAAACATATTAATACGTTGCAGCAACTGATTATTCTTGCAATTGACATTACTCCCTTTCCGACACATGACTGAAGATATCGGGCAAGTAGTCTCTCATGATTAAACTTGCAGCTTGACGCACTGCATTAGCACGGATCACAGCCAAAGTATGCCCATTGGCACGGGGGATGAAAAATACAGTTTGCAGAAAAAAATTGATTGATTTCTCCCCCATTATCAAGTCACCAATATATAAAAGGCCAGGCTGGCACTTTCCATATTTTCCCCGCCACGCCACTCGCACAGATCGTTTGAAGGATTTATTTGACATTTACACCTCGGAAAGTTTATTTTTCTGCCTTTTTTATATTTCCCATCATCCATGGTAATTCACTTCATGCAAATAGCATGTATAAACTATCATCCCCCATATGTAAGAAACACATAAATCATCAGTCAGGGTTTATACTTATCGAAGTAGGGAAAAAGGTTACGCTGGCCATGTAGTAGTGGCGGAGAAAATAATACAATTTTTAAAAGGGCGATTATGATGAGGGCTAATTTTCATATAAACCATGCCTCACTTTAATAGTTTTGTATGGATTGCGAGGGAGAAAAGATGAGAGCTGATCCGCAGGAAGAAACAAAGATTTGGTCGAGATTGACGATGGATATTAAAGGAAAGAGGATCTCAATAGTGATGTCCACACGACACTCCTTTAACTTGAAGGTAAACCTCAAAATTTATCTTGTAGTTAGAGACTGTATGGACGCATGATTACGAAACTTCAAGATAACTTGACGTTACAAACCGCGCAAATCTCAAGGTAAGCACGATAGCTACCAGCAGCAGTGGGTCCTCACCCAAAGTTATGGGTCATGTAGACGCAATTAATTTCAAGTTTACGCCAAATTGTCGTCAAAATGAATGCTTTACCCAACTCCTAGTTGACTTTCAATACTTTCGGTCCCTTGTAAACCCTTGTTATAGTGTGTGCTTTGTCGTTTATAACTTCCCGGTTGCACAGACCTGGGGGGCGTTTCACAAAGCCTTTTTGTTCAATGACTAATGACAAAAATCAGTGACAAATTTGCTGATAACCAATCAGAAGCAAGGATTTCAGTAGCTTATAACAAAAACTGTCATTTGTCACTGTTGAAAAGTTTTGTGAAACGCCCCCCTGATACCGTGTGAACGTAACTATTGTTGGGTTAGAGAGAGAGAGATGGAGGCAAACTAGGGATTAAGAAAGCCAGGCTCTTTGACATGAATAATTCAATTTGAAGCACAGCGTTGGTTGATATTTCACTGGTATGATGGGAAAGATCATACAAAAGACTAGTGTTCAGCTTAGATCCTGCAAAGGGCGCCGACACTTCCCTCGATTAGGCCTCACACTTATAAGAAACGATTGTTGTTGTTGGTGATCTTAAATATTACTTCAGATAAACAGTTTGGGATAGGATGGAGAGAAAGGGGGAGAGAGAAAGAGAAAGAGAGCAAGAGAGAAAAGAGAAATAAGGAGAGAAAGAGAGAGAGAGAAAGAGAGAGGGAAAAAGACAGAAAGAGAGATAGAAACAAAAAGAGAAAGAGAGAAAGAGAAAAAGAGAGAAGAGAAAAAGAGAGAAAGAGAAAGAAGGAGAGAAAGAGAAAGAGAGAAAGAAAGAGAGAGGGAAAGAGAGAGAGAGAGAGAGAGAGAGAGAGAGAGAGAGAGAAGGGGGTAGGAGAGAGAAAGAGAAATAAGAGACAGGAAGGGGTAACAAAGTTTGATTAATAGAGAATAGGTGAAGTGAAGAAGAGAAGGCAGTTGATAACTCTGCTGCTATTGAAGATCTTGATAACAATGATGATGGTAAGGATGACAAAGTGAAAGATGATAATGATGATGACAATGACATTCAGATGATGATGATGGCAATGATGATGATGGTAATGACAGTGATGATGACAACAACAACGATGATGATGATGATGATGATGGTGATGATGATGTCAAGGGCACTGATGAGATGATGATGATGATATGGCAGTGATTAGTGATGAGGATGATGACAATGAAGAGTCATGGAACTCATGCAAGTCATGAGTACTGTTAGCAGTATTTAATGTAGGAAGAATTGCAATTATGGTTGCTGTCCTATGAAAGCAACATAATCATAAAGAAGATTTATAAAAACAGGGAAAGGGATAAACAAAGAAAATTGAAAAGTTAATCATTTGGAGAGTAAGACGGGGATGTGAGAGAAAGGGTAAAGAGATAAGTTATGAAGATAATTATCATTACCAAGCAGTGCTGCACTGTACGAATCTCCACATGCCACCTGAGCCACTCTGCCAGGGAGAGCACCATCTGCCAAGGCCTTGGGTTGAGCAAGATATTGCACATCTTCTCCATGCCCAAGCTGTCCATCCACCCCTCCTCCCCAAGAGTAGACTGTTCCATTTGCTGTAAAGAGATGGAATGCAAAAGACATTTGGGTTATTCTATGTGGGGAAAGGGGGTGTAAGGAACATACAGGGGCAAACAAAGCAGTGCAAGGGCAAGGGCAAGGCCTGAAACGTCATGTCTCATAATCAGCATAATTGAGTTCATGATATGAGCAGGAAATCAAAAGATTGATATGGATATCCAAGTGAAATGAGATAGATGAAAATGAGATAGAGGGAGATAGAGAAAGTGAACAAAGGATAAAAGAGAGAGAGAGAGAGAGAGAGAGAGAGAGAAATGAGACAGAATGAGAAAAGGACAGAAAATGAAACTTAAGGAGAAAAGGTGGAAGGAAAAGAGAAACAGAGAGAGAGAGAGAGAGAGAGAGAGAATAAGAAAGGGGGAGAATAACAAGAGAGAGAAAGAGCGGTTGAGAGGAAAGAAAAGAAAAATGAATGGTAAAGGAAAACACTTTATTTAATCGCAAGATGGCTATACTTGATCCCAATCGTAAATGAAATACTCGATAACATATTTCATGCCTACTTAATTCACCCCTAGAGTAATGCTTATGTAGATATCAGTGTCGGTTCATTTGGACTAAAAGATGCAACTTTATAGCAAAAGTCTTGGAAGGTAGCAAATCATGGATTCAAAGTCGAGACATTGCCATGGTGCCCTTAGGTAAGGCATTTATCTAAAGTAGTTTATCTAATCCCTCAGACATTTTATAAAGTCATAGGTCCCCTGCTCGTTTCTATAATTAATCAAGTACATGTAATTAGTTAGCATCAGAAACTATGAGAAAAAAAATGCTACCACACTTTGCTCAAATTTCTAAATACAGGGAAACCTGTGGATTGTTCAAGGGAGAAAAGAAAAGCAATCTTTTTAGGCAGGTGGTCTTTGCAGACAGGTGGTCTTTCTATGCACATTGTCACCAATGCAAAAGTGACTGCATATTGTAATATTTCAATGTTACTATTCATGTCCCAGTGTTCATTTGATTCTCAAATTAAGGAAAAAATAACGAGAGTCAATTTAAACAAAAAATCCAGAAAAGATTAATGGACAAGCACCTTTTCAATTAAATTTAAAATATGTGTTATATTTGATAATACAGACAGGCCTTAGGAGAGCATTAAGGCAAATGTTCTTGAAAGTGGCTTAAGTTAAACCTGGATTAAGTTAGTCCACAAATGTATGGAATGCTAAGTAACAGCCCATAAATTCTGAGTGAATGAAATTAACTCAATTATGAAACAAACTAAATGGACGTTATTAATTTGGGCAAAAAAAAGAATATGAAAAATTAATTTATAATGACAAGCTTTCATTGACATGAAGTGATCTGAACAAGTCAAAGAGGTCGACAAATTGGCACTGCGTGAATCGGTGGACAAAATCTAGGCACTTGGGCAGCGTTTAAACCCTGACCAAAGTTCACGATGCTTTCATGAATATTGGCTTTAATACCTACACAAGATCCATATTAACAACTACTAAAAGGTCAAGTCTAAACACTTATTGAACAGGGTATGTTTTTATCGTCTGTTTGGAGCCAGAAGGGTGTTAACTCTGAGTAAAATCAAATGATTTAAGGCCCTTCTGGCTGCAAACATACAATTAAAGCTTACGCATTGATGCAATAACAATCCAAATGGATGGAGATTATTGTCAATGACAAAAAGCAAATTAGAAATTGGATGCTGTAAAGAAACTTGCTGAAGGAAGGGAGCAAGCGGCAGGGGGTCGAACCAAGATTGAAATCAATTTTGATCTGATTGCTGCTGAATCCAGCAGTTTACATCGATGTTGGACGACCAATTAGCTCTTAATTGTCTTGACATAATAGGGTCTTATTTGAGACTCATATGTGCGCCACATGTTGAAGACTTAGAGAGGAAAGGACGAACAGGTACATTGGAGGGTAAAATACAGTCATAACTACATCAGATATAAAACAATAAATGACATGATATATCATACAAATATACAATGACACTCAAGGATCTAGCTAAAACTATTTGCATCGAAGGAACATCAGATAGTACTATTCTCCCGAGGGCCATCAAATAGCACATTTTTAGGGAATGACATACAAATGACATACAAGTTTTTCTTCTTTTGGTTATTCCATATTAAACAAAGCTATCTAAAATTCAATATATGATGAATTTGATGAATGGTTGATAGAAAACTCAACTGATGTAAAGGTACCTCAAATTAGTTATTTTATCATATCATTCATTTGTAGATTTGTATTTAAATGTCTAAACTGTTCTCTTTTTTTCTTCTTCCAAAATTGGAAATTCTCTGAAAATGTAATTCCATAATGCTTGGAACTGACCTGGTGCACTGTATTTGTATCTCTATGAAACAGAATCACCAAACTACAGACAAAATTGCCATGTTTCTAACAGACCAAATATATTGTCATGTTTCTAACAGACTAAATATATTGCCATATTTCTAACAGACCAAATATATTGTCATGTTTCTAACAGACCAAATTGCCATGTTTCTATTAAACAGACCAAATATATTGTCATGTTTCTAACAGACAAAATATATTGTCAAGTTTCTAACAGACAAAATATATTGTCATGTTTCTAACAGACAAAATTGCCATGCTTCTAACAGACCAAATATATTGTCATGTTTCTAACAGACAAAATTGCCATGCTTCTAACAAGCCAAATATATTGTCATGTTTCTAACAGACCAAATATATTGTCATGTTTCTAACAGACAAAATTGCCATGTTTCTAACACACCAAATATATTGTCATGTTTCTAACAGACCAAATATATTGTCATGTTTCTAACAGACAAAATTGCCATGTTTCTAACAGACCAAATATATTGTCATGTTTCTAACAGACCAAATATATTGTCATGTTTTTAACAGACAAAATTTATTGTCATGTTTCTAACAGACAAAATATATTGTCATGTTTCTATCAGACTAGCTATATTGTCACGTTTTTAACAGACAAAATATATAGTGTAGAACACGAGTTAACGTTACTCTGGCTCTCGATCAAGTCTCAACGAACGATATTGATTATATGGTTCTCCTATTAAAGATATTGACCGCATAAATTAAAGGATACTTTCTCTAGCAGCAAGTCATCAATATTATTAAAGAGTGAGAGATATATTATGGTTATCATGATTATCATAACAGTTTCTATCAGCTAAAGCCGGGATAATGATATGATACCTTGTATTAAGCGCAGTAGAGTTTATTCATGTAGTAGCTGGGCTATATAAATGGACCTATTATTATCAACTTTTTAAAATAGCAGCAATTACTGGAAGCTAAGTCTCTGAACACTTGAACGTAAAGAATTGCATGAATCAAATGAAATCCATCTTTAGTTGATTATTCATGGAATTCGAATCAAAAGATTACGGGATATTTAATGTTAGGATGAAATACAAGCAGAAATTGATTACATGGGAAGAATATGAAGGAAAAAATGTCAGAAGAAAACAAATGATTGAAATTCAAATGTTATGCTTTTTCAGTAGAAGTTATTATTTTCTGCCCTTTCGCTGAATTACTCAAGATTTACAGTGTATAATATATTCCCGGTATAAAAATATTGAAACTATTGCCCTTGGGTGATTTTTGAAACTGCAGTAGACTTGGAGGTGAAGGTTTAGAAGAGAAGATTTAGAAATAGAGGGAGAGATACTATAAAGAAAGGGAGAGAAGAGGCAGAGAAAGAGGGAGAGATACTATAAAGAAAAGGAGAGAAGAGGCAGAGAAAGAGGGAGAGATACTATAAAGAAAGGAGAGAAGAGGCAGAGAAAGAGGAAGAGATACTATAAAGAAAGGAGAGAAGAGGCAGAGAAAGAGGGAGAGATACTATAAAGAAAGAAGAAAAGAGGCAGAGAAAGAGGGAGAGATACTATAAAGAAAGGGAGAAAAGAGGCA
This sequence comes from Strongylocentrotus droebachiensis, assembly GCA_035222895.1. Lineage (NCBI taxonomy): Eukaryota > Metazoa > Echinodermata > Echinoidea > Camarodonta > Strongylocentrotidae > Strongylocentrotus > Strongylocentrotus droebachiensis. Next base: position 28,651 of record JAVYIG010000343.1, on the reverse strand, counting down.
GAGAAAGAGGGAGAGATACTATAAAGAAAGGGAGAGAAGAGGCAGGGAGAGAAGAGGCAGGGAAAGAAGGAGAGAAGAGACAGAGAAAGAAGGAGAGATACTATAAAGAAAGGGTGAAAAGAAGCAGAGAAAGAGGGAGAGATACTATAAAGAAAGGGAGAGAAGAGGCAGGGAGAGAAGGAGAGAAGAGACAGAGAAAGAGGGAGAGATACTATAAAGAAAGGGAGAGAAGAGGCAGAGAAAGAGGGAGAGATACTATAAAGAAAAGGAGAGAAGAGGCAGAGAAAGAGGGAGAGATACTATAAAGAAAGGGAGAAAAGAGGCAGAGAAAGAGGGAGAGATACTATAAAGAAAGGGAGAGAAGAGGCAGAGAAAGAGGGAGAGATACTATAAAGAAAAGGAGAGAAGAGGCAGAGAAAGAGGGAGAGATACTATAAAGAAAGGGAGAGAAGAGGCAGAGAAAGAGGGAGAGATACTATAAAGAAAGGGAGAAAAGAGGCAGAGAAAGAGGGAGAGATACTATAAAGAAAGGGAGAGAAGAGGCAGAGAAAGAGGGAGAGATACTATAAAGAAAAGGAGAGAAGAGGCAGAGAAAGAGGGAGAGATACTATAAAGAAAAGGAGAGAAGAGGCAGAGAAAGAGGGAGAGATATTATAAAGAAAGGGAGAGAAGAGGCAGGGAAAGAAGGAGAGAAGAGACAGAGAAAGAAGGAGAGATACTTTAAAGAAAGGGCGAAAAGAAGCAGAGAAAAGGGAGAAGTGGCAGAGGAGAGGTGAAAAGAGGGAGGGACACACAGAGAGACAGACAGGGAGAGACAAAGAGATGGACAGAGATAAGGAGAAAAGGAGAAAAGGAGAAAAAGAGACAGACAGATAGACAGAGAGGTGATATTGATAGGGGCAATCCTATGTCCGGTATGTTACCAAGTATCATAGAATTGTGAACATAAATTAATATAAATATATTATTTCAATTAGTCTGTTTCAAACTCCAGTAAGTCTCTCTCTGCTCGATCCAGTCGTCATTACATACTGGAATCTTAGATGTGGTCAATAATATATGGGGCAAAAAAGCTTGGGCTTGCCGGTGGACAGAGGTAGGAAGCTTTGCAAGAAACTGAGGAACAAAAAAAAACCTTGAAAAGAGTGACAAAATATATAATTAAGAAAGGGGAGATAAGGAGAGAAACTGGAGAGAAAAGAAAACAGATTCATTTCTTCCTGTACAAATGAGAGAAGAAAGATAAAGGAGAAAGGTGATATTCCATTGTAAAAATATTGGCTGTTATCCAGGGTTAGTGTTGGATTGAGTAAAGATAACGTTAATGAGCTTATGCACCCTGAAATAACTTCCACTAAGGTAAGCAAACATTATTATATCATTGAGCTGACAACAAAAACTTGATTGACATTTGCCATTATTACCGATCAGATCAGAAGTCTGGCCGGGTATATGGAGTAACAGTGAGCTGTAAGTCTGTATTTCGGTTCTTATTTTCTTTCTCTCACCTTACTTTCTTCACCCCTCTGTCTCTCTGTCTCTCTCTCTCTCTCTCACTCTCTCTATTTGTCTCTGTCTCTCTCTCTATCTCTCTCCCCCTCCCTCTATCTCTCTCTCTCTCTCTCTTTCTCTCTCTATCTCTCTCATTTCTTGAATATATTCTCTTTAGAATCATACTATGTACATGTGTATCCACACTGTTTCTGTGTTGACCAGTAAAATTGCCAATGATCCATCATATGCTGTTGTAATACCTAAATACGTGCAATTCAAACGATTAACATGCACATGCAAACAATAGGACAAAATGAAGCGAAAATTAAAGTTGGTTCTCAATCTAAGGCAATTGCAATAGTCGTATGCATCACCTACAGAAATGTGCAATTACAATGACAACGACATAAGAAATCTCAACGGGATTTCTTTAGGCAATAAAACAGGGCACCGAAATTGCCTTGGAGTTTATTTCTTGAATTAAGATTTCAATTTTCAAGAAATCAAATGATGGTCAGAGAATTCAGTGCTTCAATGATGTCAAAAAATTGACCTTCATAGCTAGAGAAAAATATCTTGGCCATTACTGATTTGCCCAAACTTCTTATTAACTGCTTGTCTCCAAGAATTCTTGTATTTTTAAAAATCACCATCAAATGAGATATTTAGCACTATGGAGTACCTAAGTGCTAGGTCTTAAACAGCAGAGCCTGTACATGAGCTTCACCGTGAAATGATTCAATCAACAGGCTGAAGCAGGGCATATTCAGTGCTATGGGCTGGTGTGATCACCTCACCATTGTTAAGCACTAAATTGTTTGGAACCAGCAACCTTGACAACTTGGCCACTCTGACATCACACTTCGATACTCTGTGACCCAAATGAAAAAGTCGGGCACTATGTATTAATCTGCTTGCATAAATTGTATTAAATTGTGATCTGCAGTTAGCTTGTGTTGCCACAGAGAGCGCAACAAATCTACGATGAAACGAGAGACCTTTCTAACATACACAGAAAGATGTTAGAGGGTACAATGATAGAATCTTGTTGTTCACCTCATATTCTTATTCTTTTTCTCTCTTTGTGGCTATTATTCGCTGCGAGATGTGGCCGTGTTTGTCCCTCCTCTGCTTATATCTATAAAATATTCATTGGATTTTATAAAGTAAACTCAATTTGCATTTGGCAAAGGTTGGAGGAAAAGGCAAGTGACTTCTGACAGTCAAGATAATTCCCACTTCTATTACCTAGGATTCCACGCTAAATCTATGGCCATGGGCAAGTCATTACCATTTATCCCCTGCTCACATCGCTTCTTATCAAAACAAAGAATTCAAAGTTTTGAGATTTTTCCTTACAGACCTTCCTCTATCACTCATCCCGCTCTTTCTTTATCGTTTCTTGCAAATAGAGGATGCAAGCGCATATGAGACGGGTGAGTGTTTGCCATGGAGATGCACGTCTGTTAAAGTCAAGAGATTTAAGGAAGGGGTGAAGAGATGGAAGGAAACGGAAGAGAGCGCGAAACCGCAATGTAGAATGTATCAGCTCCAAAATTGAAGATTTATAAGTCAAAGACTGAACACTATATCTCGGGGAACTGTTTAACATATAAAGGAATATAAGAGTTTCAAGGAACTGCTTGAAATACATAAGAAGATGAGAAAGTTGGGGTGGGGGATGGGTGGGAGGGGGGAGGGGGGGGGGGTGGGGGTGGTGGCATAAGGAACAGTCTCTCTAATCATCCATGTAAATGATCTACCCGAGTGCAAACTGAATTTCAAACAGGGACAGAGATAAGATAAATGCATTTCTCCTGTATTTTTTTCTTTTCTGTATCTCATAGATGTTTATCATTAAGAGAATGGATATCAAGTACCACCTAGATTTCTGGAAAGCATCTCATACTTTAGTCATTAGGTCCATTTACACAGCCCAAACACCATTTTGGAAAATTATCGAATTTTTTGACAGCCATTTACACTAATGCAAAAACCTTTAAAAAACGTTAATGTTTGCTCATTCAGATTTTTAGTGAGTAGTGCACATGCACGACTTGTCGCTGCTCTAGATGCGATCGCACGGAAGTGAGGAAAGTCATGTGACAAAAAACCAAAATCATTAATCATTAAACCCGCGTCTAAAAAAACCACACTCCAGAGGTGGATTTTCCCATTTTGTTTTTTCGCTGTGTTTCCCGGTAGTCGCTTAGCAACTACAGAAGACCTCACAGAAGAGCTCCCAAAGGTACCAAGGTAGACTTATACCTCCCTTGTTAATTATGGCATAGGTCTTTCCTCCTATTATCAAATTCTGTGACACAGAGATGTTCACATTAGCCTACTTCCAAAGTCTGGCTTTATGTCGGGGTATCTATTAAGCTGTAATTTGAAAGAGGTGTAATGACATAGCTCAAGACTTCTACCTCATGATAGTGACAAATCTAGAGCAATTTTACACTGCCCTATATAATTGTCTGTATTCTTTTATGTTTTACCCTTTAACCATAAAGAGAGTATTTCTATCCAAGGAGAGACAGAAGGGTGTTAACACAAGGCAAAAAGACGATGAGTTCAGACCTTCTGGCTCTCATTGGAGCAGGGGAAAAAATACATGGGGGCTTGGGGCAAAATAGCCCCCGAAATGCAAAAAAAAAAGCCCCAAAAGTCATAAAAGAGCCCCAAAAAAATTGCACAGAGTTCAACGCAAAACAAATTAAAGAGTGTAATTTGAATGCAACCAAGCTTGAAAAGTAGCCCCCGAAATTTTTAAAATATTTTTCCCCCCGCAGCAGAGGTTTTAAATGGCACAAACCCAACAGAAAACTGAAGGCTGAAAAATACAGGAATTCAGTCACATTCCAAAAATCTCAAGCCTTTAAAATGTCCTCCTTCTCCTAAGAGGAAGGGAAGTAAATATTCCTGTTCATTGACTTCCTTGCTATACTTGCCTGAGAACAAAAATTGATCCACCATTTCATCAAATCTTCAATTTCCTCACTCCTACAAAGTTTACGATCAACAGCCCCGATGATGATATAGGCAATTTGGGTGAAGACGAACCACTTTCGGCATGTTGCTGGGTCCACACTAACCTTCCCTAAGTTAGATCATCCTCGATAAGCGCACATCACGGAGCGCGGCCTCTTTTGGGGTAGATTACGCGATTTACGGCTAAAACAACGTAACATAAAAACACATACATACATAATTAGGCTAACTCGGCTTCTGCCCTATGCCATGTGAAATTACAGATTTAACGGAATCCAAAGCGCAAGGAAAGGAAAATTCCAACTTGAAACATAAAATGAAATATTTTCAGAAATAACACTTTCAAGTTAAGGGGGTAGGAGAAAAAAAATCAAAATATTCAACATAGCTTCAAGGCATAGTGACTCATACAGCTTCAAAGCACAAAGCAAGTATAAGGGAAATGAAATTGCTACTTTGGCAAAGCGTGCATTTCTTAAGTCTTCATCTTCATTGCCGAACCAGAAACGAACATTTTATGTACAAAATGATTTCTCTTGCCTCGGGGCATTTTGAAGGCAAGCGGGCAATCCAAAATCTTCCTGATGGTCGGCCTTTAGCTTAGGAGGCCGCCACCATTAGATGCTTGCGTCGTCGTTGCCTGAACTGTCTACCTCGGTATCTCTTGCCTTTCTGACTTGTTACCTTTACTTCATTGCCAATCAAACCCTTATAAGTCATCAATAAGTCACATTTCTACAGGTAATTGATACATTTTGACTGTTTTTTCACAGAGTTCAGCTAGATATATTCATCCCCAATCAGAGCATTATATGTCACCAATGAATTTCATTTCTTCCCGAAGTTGATAAATTTTGACTATTTGTGATAAATAGAGGCCGGGGTTAGCTTGTCATGGTAAAGTCACCAATACCGGTATGTCTCATTTTTTTCGAGAACTTGATTAATTATGAATATTTTAAATAAGTAAAGAGGTCACATATCAAAATATAAATAAATTTCATTTCTTCACAAATTTGATAATTTTTCACTATTTGAGATAAATAGAGGGGTTAGCTTTTCATAGTAAAGTCACCAATATGTTTCATTTCTTCAAGAATTTGTTCAATCATGACTACTTTAAATAAATAAAGAGGTCACATATCATATTACCTTATGCAGGAGAGTATTCATTTTTAAATAGGGTCTTTTTGACTGAAGCCTAAAATATATATAAACTTGCTAAAAATGGCTGATATTCAAAATCCTGGCATGAAAAGTACCTTACATTTGTTGACTAATTATTTCTATGAATTGATGAAAAAAATATCTGCATGGGATGCTTAGAAACAAAATGATTTGGTCCTATATCTCTTTAATGATAAATGTTTATAAAAAATAAATTAAAACAATTTTCTCTCATATCACAAACCCTTGCAAAGTATTCTAGGTTTGAATTTCTGCCACATAACTCGTTCTAACAGTTTCAAAAGTCAGATATATTCAAGATGCTAATTACATAACTTTTTCCTTTTAAAAATATGGAAGGTGAATCATTCGCGATATGCAGTCAAACTTTCTCATCTTTTGCATCATCAAAGTCACAAATATTTGGCCAAAATTCATCAGTATGCCTGGTGCAGAGGCAAGCGCGTAGCCAGGATTTGATTTTAGGGGGGGCGGTAGTGAGCACGCGAAGCGCGCTCCCTAGGGGGGTGGGTGCAGGGAGGGGGGAGTTTCCCCCCTCCCGCGCGAAGCGCGGAAGCTTTGAAAGAAGACGATTCGTTGCCTTTCTCGACTCATAATCCTTGTCTGAATTCAGTCCGCCCCTCCTGCGCAAAGCGCGGAAGCTTTGACGTATTATTAGAAAAAGGAAACAATTCGTTGTACCTTTCCCGACTCCTAATCCTTATCTGAATTCAGTTTTCTCCTCTCGATCCGCGCAAAGCGCGGAGACTTTGAAGTTTCATTACATTATTAGAGAAAGCTAGACGACTCAAAGTACCGTTCTCGACTCTTAATTTGTCTGAATTCTGCCCCCCCCTCTCTCGCGCTAAACTTTGACGTTTCATTAAATTATTAGAGAAGAAGACGATTGGTTGTACATTTCTCGACTCTTAATCCTTGTCTGAATTCAGTCCCCTCCCCCCTCCTCCTGCGCGAAGCTTTGACGTATTATTAGACAAAGAAGACTATTCGTTGTACCTTTCCCGACTCTTAATCCATATCTGTATTCATTTTCCCCCTTTCCGCGCGAAGCGCGGATGCTTTGACGTTTCATTAAATTATTAGAGAAAGAAGACGATTCGTTGTACCGTTCTCGACTCCTTTTCCCTTTTTCTTCCTACGTCCTCTTACTTTTTTCTTCTCTTTCTCTCTCTTTTTTTTTTTTTGGCCGGCGTTTTTGGGGGGGGGCGACCGCCCCCACCGCCCCCCCCTGGCTACGCGCCTGTGCAGAGGCCTCCTTTAGATCATTTTTTTCTTGTGGTTTAACAGGACTCTGCCATGCGATACTGCATGATCCAATTGTAAATTTCTACGACCGATTCTATAACAGATATTGAATTGACCCACAGGTGTTCCCTGGGAACTGCTCGTAACTTAAGATTAAACCTCAAAACACCTGAAAATGACAGATATAATATCACGCATTACAAGAAACAACGATCCCTTTATACGGGTGAAATAGGATTCTGAATTCTAAATGAGTTCTTGGCCGATTTTAGATTTTTTTCTTCTTGTTATTTTCAAGTCGATCTTCCTTAATCTGCAGTTAGCAGGAGAGATCATGGGAAATCCATGGAAAATCCTTCTCGGTCAAGAATATGCAATGCCCTGATTACAAGACTTATGATGATGGTGGTGAGGAGGAGAAAGAGATGAAATACCAAAAAAAGAGGAATAGATAAGGTGGGTTCAGTAATAAGAAATCTTTGCCATCCTCTCTCTCTCTCTCCTCTATCTTCTCTCCCTCTCTCTCTTTCTCTCTCTCTCTCCCTCTCCTAACCCGTATGCAGTTTGTTAATATACAAATGAGGCCTTTATTAGACTAAGAGGTCATTGATTCTGCCAACTTGCTACTGGGTCACTCCCATATGAAACTTGTAACCAATTAGAAATGCCGACTCAAGCCGTGATGGGGGCACGGCACCAAGGTGGGGGTCAACCTCTAATCAGCAGGAAGGGTCATCCCTCTATCTAGGGGTCACGGCTGAAGGTCGGAGGTCAGGCCATTGAGAACCAAGACCAAGATGGGATAAAGGGTTGCCAGGCACTTGAACTGGGTAATTAGCGCCTTGAAGAGAGGAAGTCACAATTGTGCCGCCCACACCACCACCGCAGGATGGGTAAAGAGAACTTGACAGTGACTGGGGTTGAGACAGGGTGGGTGGGGGGTTTCATTGTGTATGTCTTACTAAAACAGCGGGATCGCAACTCAAAGTGATGTGGTGGGGGAATCGGATACATCGCTCATTTTCATATTTATTTTCATTTCATCACAAATGCCATGGAGTCATCAAGCCCATTGTGAATTGACACGAGACAGTCGGGGATTCAGGCACTCTTGGGCACGCAGTTGCGCAAATGAGTTTTCTTACCGCTTACGCCATGGCCAAGGCCATCCCATTCTCCCCCTCCTACCCAATCTCTCTTAGGTGTTGATTGGGGAGCGATTATGAGTGACAAAGACGGAATGCTAATGCTCTTATGACAGGGGTATTGGGGCAGGAGTTCTGGCGAAATAGCTTGTGTACGGGGGCTAATTACTCTGCACTTGCAAATAATGGACCTGACCTCAGGAAGTGAAGTATGGATTTCAGGGTCGGGGGTCGAAGCGGTACAATGACCGCTCGGCCAAAGACCCTCGAGATTTCAATACAAGCTGTAAGATGAATCATACTTGAATAGTTGGAATTAGTGCAATTGATTTTCTCTTGACTTTTTGTGTGTGTATACTCACTAAAGGCCACATGATGTAATATATTTTATCTACTTCTTTACATTGCATTTGATATCTTGAATCATATACATGTCAGGACATGTATACTAGTGGAAATAAAAATGTACTTATAGATTACCTTATATTTCTCAAAGAGAAAACATTACAAACAAATCATTTAATTATTTATAGGAAAATTCTCTAATCCTAGACAAACATTTTAAAAACATAAAATCTAGTGGGAAAAAATATATAATTTGAAGGGAGAGAAAGAGAAAGAATAGGATAGTGAAGGAAATGGCTCATGAGGCAAATTTCATGATAACATTCATGAAACAATGATGGGATTATTTAAAAAATGAAAAAAAAATGATGGGATTGTTGTTAATTTAAAGGTAAAGGCCAGTTTTGGAAACGCCCCCCCTCTCAAAAAATGAAATGGAACCTCCTATTACCAATCATGTAAAAGAATATGTTTTCACTTATACAAATCATTTGATCATACAAATTTTGCAGAGAAACCGCCTACTAATTGATATATTTGGTACATTATTATATCTATTTGGACCTGAAAGATATAATTCACGTGTCGCACACGTGTCGCGTAGTGCCATATACATCTTTCTGTGTACAGTGCTTGTAACTTTACCAAGACTGGGCCAAATTTCTTATCATTTTGATGATTCCAGAACTTTGCAGTACACACCAATACTTTATATATGCTAGATGATCAACCTTTTCTGACCATAACTGGTCTTTATCTTTAAAGACACTTCCCTTGATTTAAAAATACTTTTAAGAAAGTAGACAGAAATACATTGTATACACATTGTATCCTTCAGGCAAATCACACAAAGCTTTAATCTTCTGGAACTTGGAAGGTTGCTGCATTCATGTTCTAAAGGAAGTGAGTAAAAATATAATTTGTCTTGAAAGACATACCAGAATGAAGTGCTGGGAGTAACTGATACATTTCAAGACCCTGACAGGTATTCTTATCAGTATTGTGGGTAAATAGAGACTGCTTATGTAACTGAAAATGAAACTCATCTTATCAGCAAAGGTCTTAAGTGTCAATGATGTTTGCACACAGAAAGGTCACCGTCTGACAAAACATTGACATCTAAGGTAGATCTGACCTTGGTGAATTTGCACTACTGGTATTCCAGGATGTGTGTTTTAGAGTCACTGAGTGAAAGGCATGGCCATTGTTTCCACTTTAGAAGGAAATTCCAGAAATAAAGGAAATTTTGCCATCCTTCAGGAAATATATATAACTTAAGAATATCCAGGAATTTATATAAGTAACATTTGTTCTCTTTCATCATTTTTTTAGCTTTAGAAATGTATATTTTTAACAATTTCTCTCCATTAAAGGTACTATGTCCCATTTGCAGGCCCAAAAAAGGAAAAGGTTAAATTCCAACGGCATTTGAAAGATGATACTAATTTAGAACTTCCCTAAAAAAGGTGGGGCTTGAAAATGTCTTCAAGTAGGAAAATAACGACTATTAGTTGTCAAATCGACTTAGGAGCTATAGAGCCAATAAGTAGTAGTCTCGATTTTCAAACCATTGTACCGAATGGTCATACGTTGAGCAAAGATTCAATCAGTTTAATTTTGGCCATCACAAGAAGTGGGTTATTGATGTAGACAAATGCTCATGACCATTTACAGCTCATTTTATGTATGTTATTACCAAAGAAGAAAAAAGGCCAGTCAGTCACTCAATAGTGTCTGACAGTGGAGTCTAGCAAGTAAAGGGGTTTCCTTGCATAATTTAAATATTAGGACACTGCTAACGATTAAATTTCACAGATAGGACTTACATGACATATTCATAATTCCTGCAAAGTTATACAGAATTTGAAGTTGGCTGCAAAAGGGACATAGTACCTTTAAAGTATGAATTTTGCTTGCTTGTAAAATGTTTAATGTTAATATTCCAGTGCCACTCTCTGGCAATTCATGGAAGGAAGACACCAATAATGGCAAGTATTAAGAGGCTTTTAGAAAAATGTCAGGATTACCATCAAATTCCAGGAAATTTGGCATTCCATTTTAAGAAATTAGGTGTTCCATTTCAGGAAATCTATTTTGGCGAGTGAAAGAGCTGCACATGTCATAGAGGGTGTTATCAGATGGATGATGTACATGAATGAAACACTGATGTAAAGAAAATGGAGTAATATGTTGGGAGAGGAAAAAACTGAAGAACGAGATACAGCTTATAAGGAAGTTTGAATTAATATTGTAAAATAAAACTGATGTCTCAAGTTGGGAATGGAGAAAATGAGGGATGTAAAGATTAATTTTGCTAGGAAATTTGAATACTGATTCAGGGATAAAGCTTTTAATTAAAGTGAGAGTGAAAGTCATCAGAACCAAAATTAGTGATAACAGCAAGAAAAAGAAAAAAAAGATACACTGGAACAAATAGAAGCAAAATTAAGAAAAGAAAAATAAACAAAGGTCTAACAAATGCAAAAAATAAAGTGTCATAGCAGAAACAATGAGAGGAAATGCAAATAAAACCCATGAAGACAGAAATAAGAGAATATACTCATAAAGAGATAAGATTAATAAAAAAAACAATTCTGAGAGAAAGAAAGAATCAAGTGGAAAAATAAACAGACAAGAAATAACATGCAGCTGTCCTCGAGCTAAAAAAAAAATTAGAAAAAAAATTGGAAAAACAAAAGAAGGATAAAAATCATCAATAGGAAGTGAGTGATACAGGTTCATGCATAATAGGTGCATGACCACTGGATGTGATGCATTGTATCTAAACCTCGGTGACTTCGAAAATCCGAGAAGGTTTTGTCAATATTTTCGGGCTCGTGTCCTTCTTAATAACACTGTTGACACCTCTGCTCAGGCTCCGGAGAGCAAGACAAGAAAACAGGAGTATCTCTGATTGGTGTTTATTATGGTAACCGTAGGAGATAAAGTGTTTACTACCTACCTGTAGACGTTGCCCTTTCTTGGGTGGGTGCTATAACCCTCTTCACACTGGCCGACCATTCGTAAAGAAGGTTAAAAAAGGTCTTTGTTATAGAGTGTGGCCGTATTATGGAGTGAAGGTTAATGTTGACTTGATGCAAACATGATGGCACAATGTGAAAGGGGTATACCCCCCTGTTTGGACATGTGCAAAAACTTAACATTATCAGAAATGAAAACAAGAGGAAAATACAGGAATTTAAAAGTTTCCTAGATTGATGGATATTTTGTCTTAGTGTGACACCACATTAACAAACTCATATCACTAATATTACAAATGATGTTTTGTGAGATAAGCTTTCATTCATAGTAATTATGTAAAAATATTCTGTATCTGACTTCACTAATAAACATGCTCTCTTTCTAGAAATATCAAATCAATATCAAAAGGTGTTTTTTGGGGTGTTGTTCAAATCGCTATCATCAATTGATTTGCAAAATTCATGAAAAATAACTGCCTATAGAGTACAAGTTGACCATGATGACTTTACGATACAGTAAAAGCTGATTTCATTAAAATTTGTTCAAATTTAATACTATTAAGGAGCCATGAAGTGATTTAAATTCAAAATACTCAATCTTGAGATACCACCAAGTCAAATAATACAAAGGTCAAACATTGACATGAGGACAAACATCACTGCTATCTCTAGCAGTGGGACTGCAATAAACAAACGTCTCTGGAAGGAATTGGAGCCCTGCTGTCCACTAGAACTCGGTAACAATTAAAATTAGGACAAAAATAAACAGCGAACAGCATGGGATGTGGACATGGAAGTTGGAGGAGAAGAGGGGGGGGGGGGGGGGGTAGATAAGGACTGGATGGAGTCAACTGTACCATGCAAGGTTCTTGAAAATTAGGATAACCAGACTTACAGTGATAGCCTCGATGGACTTTTCATGATAGAGACAAAGAGATAAGTGATTGTGAAAAGAGAGAAGGAAGAGTATTATTCTGTAAAATTAATGTTGAGAATGAGATATGATTTTGTTCGGATAGAGCTGTCGAGAGGCACAAGGGCTGTAAATCAATCTTTTTTTCTTTCTTTTCTACAAAAATTGAACCCCCTTCTAGCTCTTAACAGGCGATGCAAATTCATATCAACAAAACTGATGATAATGATAATAATGATAATAATAATGAATATTTGTAAAGCGCCATATTTATTTCACAAAAACTATTATTATGCACCTCCCAATATAACAAAAATCTGCCGAAAGTCATAATGGTGTTCAATACTTGTTGAGAAATATATGAGCTAATTTATTTTGCTCTTTAGTAGACATAAGGTGAACTAGAGTGTAATTATGAAATCTATAGATTAAAATGTCAACATCTCAATGCTTAAATCAAACATGGCATACAGAGACTATTTTTACCCCAAATTCAAAGGTCAAATAATGTTACATTAATGTGAAATCCCATTAAAGCGAGGGTTAGTCTACAACCCAATGATTTAATCACCATAAAAGTGAAATGGCAGCAGAAATTTAGGAGTAATTACACCCAGTCACCAACCACTCATGTCTCTTGTTATATATCTCCATGGCATGTTCAACACAGATGCACCAGTTTGTCTTTTTCATTCATTAAATTACGACAACTCACACCCAGCCCTGTTAATCGGGTGAAATTGAAAAGGGAAAAGGCCAGCATGAGGATGACGCAATTTCGATTAAACCGAGGGGAAAACCATCGGAGAGATATGAGAGGTTTGGCCTACTATGCCGTGAACCTAGAGTTGATTGACCTCAGTCGCAAGATAAAAGGCTACTGCACTTTGGCATCATGGTATCGTCTGTTCGGAGCTAGAAGGGCGTTGACCCTCTGTTTTTAAGCACATCATTACCTTTATTATCATTTAAGAGGAAAGTTAACAATTGCAAAATGCCTTCTGAGAAGCAATTCCATTCATATTCATAATTATATTGAAATGAACTTGTAATGTCATATTTTGTTAACATGTTTTAGGAAGTAATTGTTCTTTATCATAATTTTCAATATTTTTGTTATATCCTTTTTTCTTATGTTTCTATTTTTTATGTTGTATATGGAATATTTGTATGTGTTATTTGTGTGTACAGACAGGGCCCTTGAAAGATCAATACTCAATATTGCAAGGGCCATCCTGTATAAAGAAGACTGAAATGAATGAAAGTAAATATGTGTTAATACCCTACTGGCTCTGAACATACAATGTGTGAGTATATGCCTTTTGCAAGTTCAGTCAAGAAAACTGACAAAAGACAAGTTATTGAAGGCCCACTGCTTCAGGAAGCTCTTCTAATTAACAATGAAATTATGACATAAATATATTTCTCAGGATTACGAATATAATTAATTTCTGTTTAATCTCTCCCCTATCGCCCTCCCCCCTCCCCCTCCCTCTCTCTCCCCCTCTCTTTCTCTCTCTCCCTCTCTCTCTCTCTCTCACTATCTATTGCTCACTATTTTTATGGTATGGGAGGGGGAATTAAAGAAGGGTCTAGTGATCTAGTTCATGGCCCAATTCAAATTGCCCCTTCGTGGTAATTTGGAGAACCAGTTTCCTTAACAAGATCACTTGCACTCTCACTGGTCAAGCTACGTTGGATCTTTTAAAGGTTCTTTTTCACGTTTGAAAAGCTACAAATGAAGCGCAATCAACCCCAAGTGTCATGAGCACAAAGACGCCCAAGAAAAACAAAGACCAAAGTGAAGAGGCAGAGAATTGAAATTTGTAGAAATAACTGCATTTTCAATTCATTTATTATGGCTGTTGAGTCAATGAACTTAAAATGCAGTGGCAAAAATAGGCTAATGGAATTTTGATTTGTCTCAAGACTGGTGTACTCTTGCATAAATTCATGATGCTTTTGAGCTACCATAACTCAGGTTGTATCCATACACAAAGAGTGTTTAACACTAGAACATCACTGTCCTTTCTCCAGTGTATGTATATGTATTTCTTAACAATAGTAATGACAGATCTAGTTCTGTCACACATCGCATTTACCCTGAGGGAACATAGCATTTAATTATATTTTATGATTCTGGATAATGAATATTACTTTAAGGTATATAACTTTAATTTCCAATGCATTGCTCTACAGCTAGTCAGTTGGTAAATTGGTAAGTTGACAAATGCATGAATTTGCATCTAATTTTAATATTTACTGTATTGTTTCATACCACTAACACCTTCCTACTACCAGTCATACCCATAGTAATTCATCATCCCCCCCCCCCCCCTATTCTACAATAATAAACCCAGCACGGGTGGAATCAGAGAAAGGTACCCCCTATCCACCACTCCTCCCCCACCCCCATAACAACATCAACAACAAACACACACACACATATACAAAACAATTTTTATGTTTAAAGACAGAAGATTAATGACAAAATACTTTTACTTGCAGTGAGTACCACTATCCCCCATTCCTCCCCCACCCTCATAACAACAAACACACAGGCAAAAATATAAAAACAAAATAAAAGACAAAAGACAAAAGACAATGTTTTGCCCCCCCCCCCCCCCCCACCCTTCCCCCCCCCCCCCCCTTCCCACACACACACACACACACACATTCACATGCATTACCCTCTGGATACACCAAACTTTCTATGTTGAATTCTCTTTAAATATTTGAGGTGGACAACAAAATCAGGGACGTATAAACAAGTTTTCATAATGTTACCAACGCAATACAAAACATTGTGAAAATATATATATATATATATATATTAAAGTGTCTGTGGGCCTTCAAGAAAATATTAATGCCACCCCACCTCTTCCTTTGAATCACTTTCTGGATACGCCACCATTTGCAGGCATACTAAATTCTCAGATACTCTGCGGTGGTATAAAATCAGGGACACGTGAAAATGTTTTTATAAAGCTACGAGACGAAGGATGTATAACCTCCATGTCTGATGGGTTTGTCATCTGTTTCAAGTTCAGGGATCTCGTCAGTAGTTTTTCCTTCGCTGGCAGAGCGCATCGCCACCGCCACGTCTCGTCGACGACAGGGGTGCGATCCGTAGGTATAATCGGATATGAATTCACATTTAGGGAGATCCATACATGAGAAGGAAAAGTGCTGAACATGACTGCCTGATGGTCTGCGATAAGTAGGTCACCCGTCATCAGTTCAAATATTGTGAATTTTGTGGAAGGCTTATTTTTTCTTTGTGCCATGATGAAAAATAGAAAAGTTATATTTTAATATTTATAAGAATTATGTAGAAGGCCTATTGTTTCTTTGTGCCATGACACACAAACGAGTGATAATCTGATATTGACTTTTGTATCGATTCATGAACTATTCATTGTTGAGAGTTTCAAAGCAAAATTTCAAACTTTTAAAAATGGAATATCTATACCCATCTCAGTTCCCTTTCTCTCTATCAAGTTGCATTTTTTCAAAAAAACTATATATCAGAGTTCATCTCTTTCAATCAACACCCGCCCCCCTCTCCCTCTTGTTTCCCTTTTTCTCTCATCCTCCTCCTCTTTCTTTTCCTTCTTCTCCATATTGTATGT
Source organism: Strongylocentrotus droebachiensis (assembly GCA_035222895.1). Classification (NCBI taxonomy): domain Eukaryota; kingdom Metazoa; phylum Echinodermata; class Echinoidea; order Camarodonta; family Strongylocentrotidae; genus Strongylocentrotus; species Strongylocentrotus droebachiensis. The sequence goes on along the minus strand of JAVYIG010000343.1, from coordinate 12,717 downwards.
TTATACAGCTTTAACGCCTTTCTGGCTCTGAACTGAATATATATCTTTTGTCCATTCTCTTCTCTTTCTCTTCATCTTTCTTTCTCTCCATCTTTCTTCCTCTCCATCTCTCTTCCTCTCCATCTCTCTTTCTCTCCATTTCTCTTTCTCTCCATCTCTCTTCCTCTCCATCTCTCTTCCTCTCCATCTCTCTTTCTCTCCATCTTTCTTTCTCTCCATCCCTCTTTATCTCCATCTCTCTTTCCCTCCATCTCTCTTTCTCTCCATCTCTCTTTCTCTCCATCTCTTTTTCTCTCCCTCTCTCTTTCTCTCCATCTCTCCCTTTCTCTCCATCTCTCCCTTTCTCCATCTCTCTTTCTCTCCATCCCTCTTTCTCTCCATATCTCTTTCTCTCCCTCTCTCTTTCTCTCCATCTCTCTTTCTCTTCCTCTCTCTTCCTCTCCATCTCTCTTTCTCTCCATCTCTCTCTCTCTCCATCTCTCTTTCTCTTCATCTCTCTTTCTCTCCATCTCTCTTTTCTTCTATCGTTTCCACCTTCTATAGTAACCACCACGCTGCCCTCTATCTTACCCTCACCCTGGATCTCAAATATTAGACAACTAGAAGGAACTAGAGTCAGCTTGTCATACAGACAATAGGCACAGACTCTCTCTCTCTCACTGCGGAGTACATCGCACGGCCAGGAAGTGCCACAGGGTGACCGTCCTTCCCACAATGCACACACGATGCTTCCAAGGCACCGTCCTCTTTGTGATGACATGGTCGCATCTCCAATGGTGTCAGCTTCTCAGGGTCTTCCTGCACTTTTGATTAAAATAATTTACTCCTTGAAAATGAGTGATAACAGAAATAAGGACAGCAATATTAAACAGAGAGTAGAACATAGGTAGGTAGAAATATGGACAGAGTTTGCTGATAAAACAAGGTTATTTAAACAAGGAATATAAAAGAAATTTTGGTTAAGACCATGAGACGTGTCGCAGTGTCACTATACTTCTTCTGTTGCTCACAATTTAGGGTAAATGCAAATTCAACACAAAAAAGTCTGTCTAAAAAGATGAGAAAGGTTAGGTTAAGATTAACTAATAATACACTAATTTAAAGTGCATTATATGAATATTTCTATACTCTTGATAACATTATCATAATTACCCCTGGTCACTAGATTTCAAGCCTGCAAACAAGTGTGCACCATCTCCACTTCTTAGGAAGTACTCCTACCATTTTTCACCCTTCGCATGCATGCCGCATTCCGGGCAATGGCAAAAGAAGATATCAAAGAAATTTAGGATATTGAAGAAGATAAGACCTCAACAATAGTTAAGAAGGAAAGAAAGCCAATAACTAAATTGTTTAGCATTATCAATTATATATTCAAATCATTTTCTTTCACATAACGTCATGTATTTGCTTGTTTCCTTACATTAAGCTCTATCTTGATTCTCCTTCCTTTCTTGTTCTCTCTTCTATCTTTTCTATATCTTCTTTCGTTTTTTCTGTCCACTTGCTGTTTTACCCCTTTACATGAATGCTGCTTCAAATAAGATCACAGATCACCACAAAATCAAACCAAAGAATATTTCAATTCCCTCATATACTGTGTAGCCCATAGAAATCATGCTCAGATTATTTTAATATGTATCTGTAATGTTTGCATATTAAAAATAAAAAAGTAATGCACAATAATTTTAACACTGCCTTTGGTTGTTTTCTGATGAACTTGCTTTTAAGAAGTTCAAAGATTGTCAAAAAATGTCAATACTTCATCGTAATGCCCATGAAAATCATGTTCAGATTATCTAAAATAATACTTTGTAATGTTTATATATTTCAAATACACTATGCTTTTAAAATTGACTTGCGGGTAGATTTCGTTTAAGTCATTGCAATCAATTTCTTGACACAGTCAAAGCTGCCTTAATGGCTATCTCTCTTAATGGCTACCTGTCTATGGTGGCCACAAAACTTATTTCCCTCTACAAAGAAATATGGATTGCAGAACTTGTTTACAAAGATCACCTGCCTACAATGGTCACCTATTATGTTGTAAAGTCGCTGTGTAGATAAGCCACACCTCTGCAGTAGAAGTTTTTCTGTCTCCTTTGAGTGGCCTTAATAGACAGTTTTTACTGTACACAGGTATCTATTTCACTACCTGTATATCACCTAGATATAGTAAATCAAATGAGTGTATGCTGGAAACAAATGGAATATTTCATGCAAATAAAGGCTGGCAGCAGATTTTCATAGAGCAGTTAGAAAATTCACATAATAGAAATTAAATTGAAAAGGAAAATAACACACCTCACTATTAATAATGCATAGCCTCCACTTTTAAACTAAGACTTCTTTGAAAGCTCTTGAGAATGAGGTATTTGTAACACATTAATTTCACAGATGTAAATTGGAGGAGAAAACTTTGGGTTACCCCGCAGCAGTATATTACATGCACAAAACTAGCAGTGATGCTTTTCATTATACCACTGTCCTGAAGGCCCATTTCTTTCATCCTTTCATCATTTTAAAGACAATTTCCTACCAAATTGATATTACAAACTCTCCCTCTCTTTTTTGTTCCTTCTCTTCTCTCTCTCTCTCTTTCTGTCTGCCTGTCCCATTGGAATATGAAAAATGATGAGATAATGGCATCGCACTTCAATCAATTTATTTCTTTAAGGAGAATGATAAAACACTAATCACTCAACTATAGTCTTCTGATAAGATTTTATAGCAGTATGCATCACATCCTACTCTCTGTAAAAAGGATGTCTTGATGCATATACCCCAACTCCTCCAAGACGATTCTCTCAATTTGTTTTGTCCATTTTTCTTTCATAAGTCGATTGTTTCAAGAAAAGTTTGAGATGTAAGAGGTTCTTTTTGGCTGGAGGTTTGGAATGGCATTGATAGAAGAGGATACAGGTTTGCCTTTAATTGAGTATACGTCTTAACATCTTCCCCCTACTCTATTACAGGAACAACTAAAAATGGATTTCATCAAGAAGCACAAAATAAAGCTTAATGGTGTGGATTTTACAGTAAAAGCAATGCCAGCGGTGTTCTCCGTACTTCAGCTCTTACCTGCTTCAAAAACTTGTCCTTGATATATTTCTTCTCTCTTTTTTTGGCATAAATTCCAGATGATAAACGAGTTGATTGAAAGGGATATAACGAGAGAGATAAAGGAGGAGGAAGGTCGAGACAGGTACCTTATGCAGCGCCAGATTCCAACGGCATTTGCCAGGACAAACTAGTCAGCACATCATAATTATTAAGTCAATTTGGGTTTAGCAATATAAACATCATATTCAGACGAGGATGTAGAAAAAGAAAGGAACCAGCAGATTAGTAATAAACGAAGGGCGAGTCTAGAGTGGAAAAAGTGCCTCTGGATCCAGATTGTATCCTAAAGTCATCGACGATCAAGAAAACAAAAGAGGAAATGAGAATCGGAGAGTGTTTTATAGATGTAAAACAAGCAGCTCACTTTTTTTTGCCTTTTAAAAACCAGAAAAAGTAAAAAGATGGGAAAAAAGGTGTTGAATCTCTCAGTTTGGCAAAACTGTCAGGAGGCAGGCAGGGGAACAAGGGGGAAGAAAAGAAAGTTGCCACGGTTGATCAAGCGACGTATTGATAGCGAACACGTCTCACCCATAACATTACCTCGTCTCATTTCCGCCAATTACTGCGCCCCCCTTTTCAAAGGGGGGAGGAGGAATAAGGATTCGGCTGCAAAGATCCATCTGAATTTGCCCCCCTAAGCAGTGTGGAAGTGCCTAGATGGTGGTACATTGTATCACCATATTGCGCCAATGCATCATTGCGTCGCCCTATGGCGTCAACGACAACGAGCTCTAACCATCTACCGTTTCACACTTCTTTTTTTCCTTTCCCTTTCTTTGCCAGCAACTCACAAAAGTTCCATCATGTACAAGAAGCAGGACAGAACTTTTCAAGGACGTTTCTTTTGTCTTTAAAAAGGTAATTTCCTCTCTGCTAAGGATGTAGTTATTCATTTTAAAACGTGCAAAGACATAAAAGCATTAATTAATGAGTTTTCTTGCTCTATCTTGCGGGCAACTTATCTTTTGTAATATATCAATCAAGGAAGGCAGTGATAAAGAAATATTAAACCATGATATATAAAAAATATATATATGTCTGTGTGTATATTGTATCAAATGAAAAAAAAAGTAATGCTGTATCCTCATTATAAATAGAGAATTTCAAAAAATGCCAATCATTGAATAATTTTCCTTTTTCTCCAATACGAAAAGTGAAAAATGGGGAGGGGAATTTGTTCATGAATATATACAATGCTACCAGATTCATTGTGATTCCATTCATATCCCCTAAATAAATAAATTAACTTTATTGTGACTTCATTATCAAATACCAATTTGCGGCGGTGTTTATTGTTTCCATACCACGTACCCTTAACTCATCGTTTGATATTATCATGGGATGTATTTATACCGTTTGCCTTGGTTCAAAATATTTAAGGTGATGTATAGTTTTGGTAAGCCTTCCAAATATTTTCATCAGATTTCTCTGCTTTAAGATGATAAATGGATAGATACTAGCAATATCACAACACAGCAAGTGGAATATTTAACAAACGAGAGGCAAACAAATATATTATAAACCTGGCCTGGGGCGTAAATTCCAACAATGTCAATTATTACTACACATGTATAAAAATGTATGAGGGTTGGGTGTATGCAACACACATGCTACCTCACAACGGAGCTCTTACATTTTGCAGGGAGCTGTCGGGTTAGAAGGAACCTAGCGTATGGTAAGGGTTTAGCCAAGATCTAGCGACTAGCATTCCTTCCAGATTTTACGCTAAAATTCATTGGAAATTATGGATGGAATTTCAAATGATCTTGCATGTGTATCTTTTGATACAAGGATACCAATGAGAGTGTTTATTTAACATGTTTCATGTCAATTATCTCTGTCTACCAAAAGTGAATGTGAGCTTTAATACGTAATAAACATTATAACACTCGTGCTGATAGGGATGTTCTTATCAAATAGTACTTTTTAATATGTTATTTGCCTTCTTTTTCATCTATATACATTTTTTTACAAATCCTTTTTCTTATCCCCTCCTCCATTTTTTTGTTACTTTAGCTCTTTTTTTTCTATTTTACCAATCACCTGAACTCTTCCCTTCTTTTCCATTCAAATAATTTATATCAGTTTTATATTCCTGTACCCCCCCCCCCCCCTCCCAACCAAAAAGACTCTTCATTCTACCACTTCTCTTTCCCTTCCCCTCTCTCTCTCTCTTTTGCTACCTCTCTTTTTTATCTCACTTTTGCTCTCTCTCTCTCTCTCTCTCCCTCTCTCTCTCTCTTGCTCTCTCTCTCTCCCTCTTGTTGTTCTTATCTGTTACCATTTTTTGCATGGTACCCAGTATCTCTTTCCTCAATTCTATGTACCTGGTATCTCTTTCTCTTTCTGTCTCACCTTCTACATTAATATTATTTTCAAGTCTGTTTCTATTTTTTTTTTTTTTTTTTTTTTTGGGGGGGGGGGGGGGGATCGACAAGTTCTTGATCTACCATTCTCTCTCATTCTCTTTATTTTTCTCTCACTCTCTCCTCTCCTTCCCCTTTCTATCTCTACCCACAACCACCCACACATCACCCACCCCTCTCTGTCACAAATGCAGAGCATCAAATGATTTTTGCCAGCATTACATGGGGTCCATATTTCTCCATGGATAAGGATGAGATATTTTTTTGACATGATGGATTAGGGCGAAGACGAAGAACGAGCCGGGGTCATTGCACAGCCCTGTAGTCCCTCCAATAGAAAAAGGGTCATGAACTATAATTGTTGCAAGCAGTAAGAGACTGCACACAGACAAACATACACATAAACAACAGTGTCAGAGGGGGAGTATTTTGTTTTGTACAGCAAACAAGTATGAATGACAAGGGGTCTGTCTATTGAGTGCCTAACTCTTTGAAAGGAAGAGAATGCATGAGCATCAAAGAAAGAGAGTACTTGCTCTAGAGAGGAAGACAATTGTGACAAATGACAGTATAACTATATTTCTATGCATATGAATAGGTCTTATTTGTTTTGTTTGATTCTGTGTCTTTTCCAATTCAACAAAAATTTGAATGGAGGCTGGAGCAGAAAATTATTTTCTCTCATTCACTTTGTGAATCACATGCATTTTAGGCTAGAAAAGAAAAGGAAGATCTAATCAATATCAAAATGCGATCAATAATGGTTCTACTACTACTGGAGGATACAATATATACCTTGTATACTTTTGGAGAGAGTATAGTAGAAGTAATAGGGAAAGCTGGAGAGAAAGAGAGAGGATAGATAGAAAGAAAGAAAGACAAGGCGAGAAAGGAAGAGAGAAGGGAATGAGATTGAAAGAGTTAGTAGTTGGGAGATTTAGAAGCTGTAGAGGAAAAGGAGAGAGAGAGAGAGAGAGAGAGAGAGAGAGAGAGAGAGAGAGAGAGAGAGAGAGAGGGAGAAAGAGGGAGTGAGAGAGGGGGAAGGGAAGAGAGAAAGAGGGAGTGGACAGATGATAGAGAAAGAAATAGAGGAACAGAAAAGTAGGAGAGAGAAAATTAGATTGAGAGAGTAGAGTTTGTGGTAGACAGATTTAGAAGGAAAGGAGAGAGATAGAGAGAAGGGGGAGGGGGAAGAGAGAGAAGGGGGAGGGGGTGAGAGAGAGAGAGATAGGCAGAGGGGAAGGGGGCGGGGAGGAGGGGACTGAAAGATCTAGGATGAAGAATGGCTGTCCTGATGGGAATGACCCAAAATGACTTGTGATGTCCTAGAAGTAGAAAACATCAACATGTTGCTAAATATAAAAACAGTTCTTGAGAGAAAAACACTACAAGGTCTATGAACCCTGCAACGTAACTTTAGGCACCTCCAGGATGTTCAAGGAGGGGGAGGGGTGTGCCATTAGGTTCTCCGCTGGCAAGGGATAATAGACTCTTTCTTTCTGTATTCTTCAGACCAATTTTACTGTTATATCCACACCTAAAGCAGTAAATGTTACCAAAATAAATAGGTATACTTGTTGTTATTAATATATAAATACACCTGTATATTTTTTTTTTTTGGAGGTAGCAGGTCATTTAGCAGCTCTAAGATGTGAGAAAATGACAAATAACAGTTGCACAGTATTCACCCCATATTCGACTGCAGACATTGCATAATGGTGTTAAGTCTTTAGAAAAATTATATTGACCTTTGACACAAGGATATGCTCAGAGAACAAAAATGAAAAGAGCTATAATAAAATATGAGATGCTTCACACAAAGAATAAAACAATGATGAGTCCATAGGGCTCTTAGCCTTCCATCTACTATGAAAATTGACCAAAAACATCAAACATCTAGCAATAGCAGATTCTCCCCTGGTTATTTATAATAATATGGGTCCCGCAATACAGAAATACTTTAACTTGAGGTTATAAATAGATCGGTGACGTCCTAACGCTAGACCTACATACAGCTGGATTCGAGACAGTCTTCGTTAAATGCCCCATTACCGTCGTCATGTAAGACATGATTGGGTGGACGCGCGGTCTTGACCCAGAAACACCGAATTAGCTTAGCAGATGCTGGGGTTCATAGTCGTCATCATACCGGGCAGATATTTCTTCTGTAGTCTAGCTTCAAGACTCTGAGAAAAACCTTTTCTAATTTGCTGGATAGGAAAAGCCTGATGATGATCTATGAGTAAATGAAAAGCTACTTGCTGCTACCGCTGCTGCTACTAATACTAATACTTATACTACTAACAATAGTAACAAACTAACAATCGTAATGATACTACTACTACTACTACTGCTACTACTAATACTACTTCTACTTCTTTTTGTATTACTACTACTACTACTACTACTACTACTACTACTACTACTACTACTTCTACTTCTACTTCTACTTCTACTTCTACAACTACGACTACAATTACGACTACAGCATCGACTACGACTATGACGACTACTACTACTACTACTATTATGACTACGACTACAATTACCTCCAGGACTACAACTACTACTACGACTACAATGACGATGACTAATACCAATACAACAACTTCTTCTACTACTTCTAATAGATATTACTTATAATGATAATAATATCAATAAAAACATAGAGTGGTGATAATGGGCCAACTCCACATGAAAAATGTACTCAGGGCGATGGAGAGTTAATGCAAAGTCAACTCGGCATGTCGGGAACAACTATGAGCCTACTGAGGCCTAGTAAAAGAAAACATAACAGGTAGTGCCTGAAAACAAGATTAAGCTCTTAGCCAAAGAGCCAATTAAAAGGTGAAAAACTTTGCACAGAAGAATGCAAAGTTCATCGATGGTACTTTCTTTTACATTTTTAAATGAAAATGTTATCGCAACAAATGGACAGGACCCTCTGACACAACCAAGTTCTCTCTTCTTTCCCTCTTGCTCTCTCTCTCTCTCTTTCTCTCATCTATATTTTCATCCCTCTCCCTCTCTCTCTCTCTCTCTCTCTCTTCCATCTTCCTACCTACTATCCTTTCCTTTACACTTACTCATTCATATACTATTATTTGTTGTTAATTCAGAGAATGCAAACCAAGAAATTTAAAGAAGTATTTGCATACAAGCAAACAGGTTTATACCTGAAATCCAAGTCAAAGAGAATGCAGGGCCTTTAACTGGTCACACTCACAGCCAACTAAAAGCTGTGACATCCAGAAACATCTGGTCGTTGGGACTGGTTTTATCGGCAGGCAAGCAGGCAAGCTGCAGAGAGTCTGGACCCCCATACGCTGATCGACCTTGACCAAGAGTTGGCGACTCGTCGGTATGTGCGGGTCTCTCGTATTCCGCATGCCCGGCCATTAGGGGCTAATTAAAAAGATCGTCAGGGGCCTTTGTGTGCTCTTGTTGTTGCACTTAATCACAGACAACGGCCGGGCTAACTGGATAATGAGATATGTAACGTGCATATGTCAGAGTGTCTTTTCCACGTGGTTAATCTCTTTTTCATGTCGGTTGATTAAGAGGGCCGAGGTCCCTGTTCTTGCGCTCACCTCGGCCGGCCGCCGCCGCAACCGCCAAAGCCCATGATAGAAGTTTAATAACATGTGCAGTGGTATGCTCGACTGCGCTTATTGCGGCATCGTCTGAGGGTTTGTGCGCGACCTGCGCAACCTAATGGTTTGGAAAAGTGGCCCTGGACACGAATGCCACTGTAACTGCGCCCTGGTAGCAACTCAAAGAAGTTAACCGCATGACTGCGACCTTGCATCCCGTTTTCTCATCGCTTTCAAGATCGGCGAAGACGTAACCGCTCAACGGGGGTCGTGACTGGATGGCAGAGTAGAAGACAGCAGTTTATATAAAGGTCATCAAAGGGCTGTGGTTAACTAAAGGCAGGACAGAAAAGTGTTTTGGTTTCAAATTTATTTCTTGAAACAATTCTATACTGTACACTCTAGCTATAAATGCAGTGTTATAGGACTGACAATTGACTAGGCAAATGAATTAGGTATTAATGTCCCAACGACTGAATCAAAACATATTCACTTCCTTAAAAGATGAATCTATCAATTCTAATTAATTCTAATTATGTATAAATGTACGCTCTAACGAAGATATGATTCAACCCAGCTTGAGCCCATGAAGAATCATATGCTTTTCTTCTTTTACAGTGTCGCACTCTGTAAAGAACTCGGGAATAAATGCTATCCATGCTTATGAATGATGCTTACTAACATCATTGGGAGCCAATATTTTGACAAGCTTGGGCACCTCACAAGAACCTTCTCTTTTCTTAAAAGGGGGAAGTCCACCCTGATATTAAGTTGGTTTTGAGCTCGCAAGATACTTCATAGTGTTGCCAATTTGTTTTTCACTGACGACAACTTCGAAATAAAAACTGCAAAAGTCCATAAGTTCCAAACTTCATGAATTCAAAACAAAAATTTATATTTTACTCAGACCTTCACTACAGTTTATTTTATTTTTCTATTTTTATTTAAAAAAAAACTTAATATCAGGGTGGACTTCCTCTTTTCATTTATTCATTAAAGAATATGAAGCACCGCTACATTCATGAAAAAATTTTACAAATCTATGGACAAAAAATATTATCAATAGTTTTATTCTGATACAAGTACTTAAGGTGGCGTTCTAAGACAGTCCCTCTATAACAAACAAACTGATGAATATCACAGTCACTTCAAACATGTAAACCTCCACCAAAATGCATCGATTTAGACAATCCCCAAATACTACTGTCTAATCTTTCACTGCTGACTACGGTAAAAAGGCTTCCTTACTGAAAATCTAAATCACGCCTACTTCAGGTAAACACATACATGTCCAAAGCTTTCAACAATTTGGAAAAACTCTTTGAAAATTGAGAAGATACCCCATCTAAAACCTGTAACCCAGGAAGTATTGAAAACAAAACAAAACAAAAGAATTGCTACAAAACACCACCCTATCTGCTTTCTTCATGCATTTCGAAATGAAATGCCATGTATTTATTGAGGACTAGAAGTACAATTTTCATGTCCAATAACAAAATTTCTTTTAAAAATATATAAGTTTACAGCTTCATTCCTCTCTTTTCCATCACTTTGATGTGAAAGTATTTGTTTTTCAAGGAAATTTAAAAAGTTTTACAAACCACAAAGAGAAAAACAGATAGATATAATACAGAGACGAGTTGATGACTGCTGTAGCTGGATGAGTTAGTAATGAATTGTGAGCCATATCTATGACAGTACATGTCATCCATTAACACCTACATGCAAGTGCGTTACAACCAATAGCGAGAGAAAGGTGAGAGACAGAGAGAGAGAGAGAGAGAGGGGAAGAGAGAGAGGGGAAGAGAGAACAGAGAGAGAGAGAGAGGAAGAGAGGTAGATAGGGGAAGATAGAAGAGAGAGAGAGAGAGAGAAGGGGAGTGAAAGGGGAGAGAGAGTGAGAAAGAGAGGGAGAGAGAGAGAGGGGGGAGAGGAAAAATAAAAAATAGAGGGAGGGAAAAAGAAAGAGAGAGAGACGGGGAGAGAGAGAGAAAGAAATGTGAGGGGTGAGATGAGAAGGGAGAGAGAGAGAGAGAGAGAGAGAGATGAGAGTGACCAATGGATGAGGGGTTCATGAATATGCATGAGACATGGCAAGTATTCCACCAATCACATATATCCTGTCACTCTTCATGCATATCCACAAAGGACCAATTAGCACAGACCAATTCCAGCACCTTGCTTTAGTGGTCAGTGTAAATCATGGGTGTTGGATCAAGCAATAGCATCCCATTCATATTAAACAAAATCAAAGGCGATGTGTTTGTTTTGACAAATATCATTCTAAAAATGTGTAAGATATTTATTTTTCTCCACAGTCGGAGAGGAAAAGAAAAGGTTAATGATCTTTAAAGGGTTATTGTGGTTCTGCATTTCTGACAATGCCTTTGGCACAAGCCAAGCCCACTGACAGGTTAAAGTCACAAGGGCAATATACTTCTTACAGAATATGGTATTGAATAAATCAAATTAAGAGAATTTCTTCCTAAACACAACAAAAAAATGTATGGTATTCATTAAAAGTGTTTATGTCGCCTCTATCAATATAGAATATTGCAGAAAATATAATCCTGTCTTTTGTGGGAGGGGTGGATTAGACCCTTGCAATTAGGCCTGAAGTGGTTTTTACCACCCAGATTCATATATTGTACTTGCACTTCTTCAAATTAAAATGAGCCCATCAGTACAGAAGTTCATGAACTTGAACCTCTGCTTTTATTTAAATACATATATAATAAATGATTTTTTTTTTTTTTTTACTTGTGAAGTCTTAGCAGTGGTATACATTTGGGAAATCATAAATGGGATACATTGACAAAATAAGAGTGCAATCATTAACATGCGACACTTAATTGCAAGTACATCCATTTCTCTCTCACACTCTCTCTTTCTCTCACTCTCTATTTCTCTCTCTCTCTCTCTCTCTGTGTCTGTCTGTCTGTATGTCTTTCCATCTCTCGCTAGGTCTGTCTGTCTGTCTCTCTCTCTCTCTCTCTCTCACCATCATCATCATCTTCCTTATATCAAATCATCTGAGTCTCAGACTGCTTGGACCACCCATGTCCAGCTACTCAAGGGAGTAATTGCTCGTTCAAAACACTCACAAGTAAATAAATATCTCAGCATACATCTCCTGAACAACAGTTACGATGCCTGCTGGTTTTGACCTTCCCCCTTCCTCCTCTTAAAAAGGTCGCAATAGACAAGTGTTTACAGATCACTTGAACATTACAAACTACAAATATGCATTTTAATGCTGGTGAAAACAAGAGACAACCACTTCTAATGGAAACATCAAAAAACACCTCCGCAAAAAAGAGGAAAATTACACGATAATGAGTCAAACAACAACTCAAGGGAATTATATTTTAGATTATGAATCAATCTCTATTAAAACAACAAAGAAAATATGGAAATTAGAACCCCAAAAAGAAATGTACATCGATTATTGAGTACTAAATAAAAATTGTCACATTTACATATATATATATATCTATATAGCTCTCTTAATATCTGTCACGCATACAAGGTGTATACATTACTACCTTGATTACAGCTGGAACTGTCAAAGTAAGTAGTGCTCAAGCATATCATTTACACTCGGGTGGAGAGTGGCAAATAGGTAGTGTCTTGCC